>CM047813.1:70787896-71458344 GCA_026214975.1 Gentiana macrophylla | reverse complement strand
AGGCCACCACATCGGTCTAGTTGATCACCAAGTCACCAACCGCTAAATGAAATTGAGAGAGCAAGGAAGTGAAGTGTGAAATGAATAATACACATGTTGAAAACTGAGGATTAATCTATTTATCGAGGATTACCACATGGATTTTATTCTTAATCATGGAGGTTATTTTTGAATTGAAGGAATGACGGAACGCCTTGATTCCCTTGGATTGATCATTACGCACTCTCAATTCACTCCCCCACTACACTCAAAAACCGCGATTTATATACACAAAATCACGCCATTATTCCACCAAAATCCTTCCATATTCAATTCGCTCACACTCAAAGAATCCTCCTATATAAACAACACTTAAGTTGTTTTAGAAAATTTACGCCTTCTTTGATTTTCCAAAACCCTATTTGCTCCAGATTTTCCAAAGTTTTTCTTTCGTAAATCGAAATGGCTTCATCTTCCTCAAACACCAACTGGAAACAATATGAAAAATCGACGCCACTAGGTCATTCTTTCAAGAAATACTCAAAAGATTTATTTAAAATCGTATGACGGGTTTATATAGACATTCAATTCAAACATAATAAATGTACTTTTTAACTCGGTATTAGTGAATTCGAAATTTATGTAATCCCAAATTTACCAAGTTCGATAAAATTGGGGCGTTACACTACGCCTCATCGCATAAGCATCCGATAAGAAGATCAAAATGCATAAGACGGGGAAATTGACAATCCCGAATATGCCACTCGGATTGTCCATGATGGTATGCTCACTTCATGGCTATTAGTGGTCCATGAAAGAAGAAGTGGTAAGCATGATTCATGAAGAGGAATCAATCGCATACCGCCTTTGGACAACTGCTCGGGCCTCCTTCCATACTACCATAAAAGGAAGGAAACTTGAAAATATGCTAATGGGAATCAAAAAGGGCACAAAACTATTGATGAATATTTGAGAGACTTTAAGTCCATCTCGTGAAAACTGATGCCATCAAGAAACCAAATATGCATGGACAAAAGTCTTCCAATTTGCATATGGAATTGGCCATGAGTACATGAGCTTCCATATCGCTATGTTAACCAAACCACCCTACCCAACCTTTGATCAATTTTTCAAGGCTTTGCAGGGATATGAATAGAACCTACATATGCAGAAAATTGAAGAAAAACATGCCATGGATCACTCTTAAGCCTTAATGACACAAAGGGGCAGAGGAAGAGGTAGGAGAGGTGGTGGCAGAGGTCAATTTTTGGCCTGTGGGAAGGGGTTTTTCCACCATAAGAGGTAATAAAACACAAACAATAATCAAAAATGTCGACCCGAAGAATGTAACAAAGGGCAACAAAGTTAGATGGTCAAGTTCAAGGTCCTAGCCTTGTATGTCGATTCAGGAAAGGCAAACCATGTCAGAATTGACTCACGGTACAAGTTTGACTATTCCTATCAAGAAAAAGAGCCCCAAAAGGCATTCTCAAGACTCAACTTGGGAGATCGCATGCACTGGGTATAATGCGCATACAAAGCCACTCTCCTCATATGACCAACAACAAGGAAGGTGTTAATGAGTAAAAGTAGATATACTAGATCGGGATAAAGTGTTTTTGGGTGATGGTACATGATTAAAAATCACACACTGCAACCCATATGTAGGAAATTTAAAATTGAATGATGTCTTTGTTGTGCCCGATCTAACTAAAAACTTACTTTCTGCTGGGAAATACATTACGTAAAAATCATTGTTCCTTTGAGTTTAATAATTATGGTTTTGTTGTTAAGGATCAAACCAAGGTCATAGCACAATGAAATAAGAAGTGGAATCTTTAAGCTTTGATCAAGGAGTTCAAAGGCACTAACAAATTTTAAGAACATGGAAAGCCACATCTACCGCTTGACACCAAAGGTCGGGTTATCCAAATCGGAACTTATCCGCCCAAGATGAAGTCGTTAGGAAAGATTAATCTCAAAGAGTTGGGAAAACAAATGCATCTTATGTACTAGGTGCCAATTAGTGGAAAAGTTGTAAACAAATTTTCAATAAAAGTTCTTAGGTTGCTAAATTTCAATTGGAAAAGGTGCATCTGTGACTTACTGGGACCTCGCCTCGCTGTGTCAAATTAGTCCTATAAGTATTATGTGGTGTTTATTGATGATTACTCTCGCTTTTCTTGCTTATACCCCCTTGAGAAGAAAGTCAAAATTTTATGATGTGTTTCGAAATTTAAAAGACACAGCCGGGAATCAATTAAACCACATGATAAAGATATACTAGTATAATGGTGGATGAGAATTCACACAAATGCATTCTTAGATCACCTAGATGAACGTGGAATTGTGTTGAATGTTTCTTGCCCTTACACACTAGAACAAAATGGTGTGGTGAAAGAAAATACCGCCACATATAGTTGAAAGTGCATTATCTACTTATGTTTCATGTTGCCACTCCACTTAATCTGTGGGTATAAGCATTTGGTACTATTTTGTACCTTATTAACGGGTTACATTCCTCTAGTCTAAAGTTCAAGACACCATATTATCAATTTCTACAAATGGCATCCTTAATATAATGGCTTGAGGTGTTTGGATGTCGTTGCTTCCCATCCTTAAGTGAATCAGAAGATTCAAAGTTTGCTGTTGAAGTTACCTTGTGTTTTCTTAGGCTATGTACTCAATGCACAACGGTATGTATGTCTCTGAGCCTATATCAATGGAGGTTTTACGTTTCTGCATATGTTATTTTAATGAATATATGCTTCCTTTAATGGTGTTACTCTAGCAGTAAACTCAACCAACCTCTCGATTTCTTAAAATATTCAGATTTTGATGAAGGACATATGGACTCAATCGAATCGATAGTAACAAATTCCGATTGTTGTGATCAAACAAACAAACTTGGGACCGAACATCATCCTGACAAAGGATATTCCTCATTCTATCCAAAGAGATACTCCTACTGTAACAACCAAAAGATACGTGCACAAGCTCCTGCTTTACGTAACCCTATTCAAGCCGGGTGAAGACCAAGACCTCTCCTCACGGTACAGAGCAGCCTCGATCCCCTAAATGATCAAAGATCATTTGGCACCTCAAAGGCCGCCAGAGACATGAGACCTTCATCTTATCTTAAGGACTATGCCATATGGCTACACACAACACAACAGTAATCCTCGTGAGCTCAAAGCTAGCACTAAGGATCCTAATTTGACACAAGCAATGGAGGAAGAAATGCATGCCTCAGATCAAAGTGGAATATGGATTTGGTCTCCAAGACCAAAACATGCTAATGTTATTGGGTCCGTGGATCTATAAGATCAAGATAACAGGATATGTTGACATAGAAAGACACAAGGCTCTGCTTTGGTAGCTCAAGATTTCTCTTAAGTCCATGGGGTAGATTTTGAAGAAACCTATAGCCTGGGCCATTAAACCAACAAATGTTAGACTAGTTATGGCCATGGCAATGTCCTTGGGGTGGTTTTTAGGACAGCTAGTCATCAAAAATGCCATTCTACAAGGAAATTTCCAAGAGAAAGTGTTTATAGAGCAACTGATCGCATGCAAAGCACTTACTAGCAACAGACTAGGTCTATCGTAGTAGAGTAATCAAGTAGTCAAGGCCGATACCACAGAGACTCAAGTAGAATGCAATTTATTAAGATTGAGCTTGTCACAAATACGGCTCCACTTACCAACTATAATATAGATGTAAGTAAAATTGGTACCACAAACTAACAAGATTATGCAAGTCCACACGGAGCCAACAAGATTTTCTAAGAGTGATTAGTTATTCCCTCACACATGCAATAAACTAACTACTACATAATTAAACTAAATAAACAATTAGTACATACTTGTCAAACAAAACAACGATATATCTACATCTTGAAAAGACATAAAATCATACCTCAAGACGAAAGTGTTGATCTCTCTCGGATCTCTTCCTAGGCGGTGACTCCGCTGCCTCCTCACTGTAACTCATAAAATAAATAAAGAACAATGAACTTTATTGCATAATATTTGTCTTGAAATTTGTGTACTTTGAATTTTCGAGGCAAAGCCTCTTATTTTTACCTACATAAACCGACTTAGAAACACCTAGATCTACCTCATCTAAGAAAACACGCTTTCAAAGATTGTGGAGCCTCGGTAAATCGGGTGGCATACCCCGATTATCGGGGTATTTTCATCCTTTTCTTTCACCGACTTAGCTTTGAAGGTTCTGAATACCCTAGCCCAATCCTTTCGCTCACCCTACCTGCACTGTCCACAATGCTCAATGAAATATCTCAGATCTTGAAAATAATCAAATAACGCACTAAATAATATCTAAAATAGGGAAAATAAAGGTTATGCAAAATACTCGACTCACTTAACCCGATATATGATATTCAACTCAAATGGTTCATAATTATATGTCTAAAACAACAATTTTTAGCTCATAATGGATAGAATGTTGATTCCGTAGATAGACTATTTTAAGCGCCATCAACTACCCCCCAATTCAGCCCCTTTGCTCGCCCTCGAGCAGAGTATTAAGGCGGAATGTACCTCCAAGATCAATCCCTATCAACTACCACATATTCAATAAAGTTTTCCGCGTAACATAAATCAAGCCACAATCAATAAGCTCCCTATTAATCACTACCTACCATGCATCAATGTGTCGTGGTGATAAATCTTTTGTGATAGTGCATTCGTGGAAGAGAATCAAGTTTTATTAACCTCGATCAAGGTAAGTCACTAACGCCGATATTACTTAGCAAGAATACTGTGTACATCATAGTATAGTAAATGTGAGTCAAGGTCGATCCCACAGAGACAATGCAACTTGTATGTATCAAAGATTCTAACCTAATTAAGAAGCAATATATAGGCGGTCATTGACCAACAATAACGTAAAAGAAGACAAACAAGGTATACCTCTCCTCCTTTCACCAATCTACTAACTTGGATTAGTTAATCGTTATGTTTACTTCCCACATGATTTCCTTAGATTAATTAAGTAGCTTTTAATGATTATTATCATATTTATCACCACGGGTGCAATTCCTACTCCTATCTACTCCGACATTGCAAAGAGACAATCTACACGCAAGCTACCCTCCATAATTTGTCCGTAATAGCCCATACACATAAAGAACTAGAATCACGATATTGAGCGCTACCTCATACCGCTAACCCGCCTAGATACCTGGGCCGACATTGACCAAAGACGCTCCTTGTGGTCCATCAAGGCTATGTCCTAATTAACACTTCACTCATGGGTCCTTCATGTTAATTTATTTAATTACTTAATACTAGATTGGCCGACTCTATTACTCGCTTTTAATTATTCCTACCAATCAACGTAGCTGTAGTGAATCCCAGTTTAGGTTTTCTAGAATATGCCTTGGTAAACCGGTATAGACCGCCGGTTTATCGGGGGCCGGTTTTCCTAATTTCTGGAACTACATTGCTCAGTATGATTAAAATAAGTAAATTATGGGGTTGTTAAACATGCAGATTAACTAAAACACATCAATACTAATAGATCTACCATATTGAAGACAAAAAGGAACGTTCAAAGCTTCATACCTTCAACAATGGAGATCTAGCTCGATCTACTCAAGCTTGAGATGACGGGAGAAGGAGGAAACCAAAACAACTCTCCAAAGCTCAAGAAAACTTTATTTCATCAAAATATGTAATGTAATTAAAGAATTGATTATGAACTATGTAATACTCAAGATATGCGGCCTTATATAGATACAATGACCGACTTAAGACTCTTTAAAACCCTAACCGACTTAGACAATGCGCGTAATCAATTTCATGTTCCATAAGACGCCGGTTTATCGGGCCTAACCTCGGGTTACCGGGCCTTCTATTCTTCTTTTCTTCCGCAGATTCTTCTTGACTTCCATCACTCACCCCAATGTATTCCTTTTGGTCCAGATCCACTCTCCAATGCTCCATTTCTGTACATCCTATTAAACACGCAAAATGAGACAAAACAAGCACTCAAAACCTCAGAAAATAGAGTAGATGCACTACGATCCCGAAATACTCACATAGCATTTGACATATATTCTAAGAAATAACGAGCCTATCTATCGTCTCTTGAGCAGAATTTGAGGTGAATATATGTATAAATATCGGTACCATTTAGAGCGTCATCAACTACCCCCCACTTAGCTTTTAATCGTCCCGAGCTAAAAGGCGAAAAGAAAATAACACTCTGATCAATACACAAGTTAATTAAAAACAACTATGCCTTACTAACCCAAGATCAAGATCATGCCACCCATATCCATCAATAACATATTAAACACTATTCACGCTACGAGCCAATGTGTGTGCAATAACTTTCACAACCGCTGTAAATGCAGCATAATCTCACATTACGCCAACCCGTAGTCGAACTAACCGGCCTTGAACATGCATTTGTTAAGTAATTGAGTAGGCAAGGTGGATCGAGAACCGAGTATATATTACTCTTAGGCTCACGCTTATCGGTGTATGCGTAAGTCGCGCCTTACGCCCATCGATCAAGATATTGCCAAAGAGAATATGATGTATATATTTCAATGCACTTCTTCTTTCATGGTAACTCATTGATTTATCTATCCTCACGGCCCCACTCATGATAAACTACCGAATCCAAATTCCATTGCCTTTCTAAGCGTAAGTGAAACATGAGTCGTGATAAAGCCAGTGGTCAACTCTAGTCAAAGCAATATGCTATCGACTACACACTAAGGGAAGTGAGTTATACGTGCTTAAAATGGTGGCTCATTACGTATCATGCGCTAATACGCCACTACTTCATAAGTGGACACTTTCTTACTCGCAAGGTAAAACAAAGATGAAGTCAAATAACTCAAAAGATCAAAGATATCGTAATTTTTCAAATTTCATTTAAAAGATTCAAAGTCTAAGTGGTGAATCGTGGCATCAAAGAGAATCAAGGCAATCACGCAATTCATGGAATATAATGCTAAAAGCTAAGTGACGTTTCTTCTACCCCTCACTTAATCAAACATTGTCCCCAATGTAAGATGAGAAATAAAAAAATGGAAAGGAACTTAGCTTCGTTATGGTGGAACCAAAGAAGAATCGGACCGTCAGATAAATTATCGGGCTCATGTAAGTAGTCCATGAAGAATCTGCGCTTAAATAACTCAAGAAAACTAAGAAGAATAAGCCAGACAAGAAATCAGATAACAAACGTGGCAAGAAAAGAGAAAATAAATAACTCCAAAACAGCTTTAAGCCGATAAAATGATTATATTAATATTATTTTGCTACATTAACTAAGTAGGAAAAGAAAATAAAACAACAAAAATGGAAAACAACAAGAAAAAGAAATAAAAGCTAGTCCTCATATGAATCACTCCTCCCAATGACTCCATGCTCATAACCGGAGGCGGCGGGTCAAGATGATGCTCTATGATGTGAGGCGCTCCTAGGTGGCGGGTATCGGAAGGAATGGCAAAGAAGTCAATAATCCTATCCATATTGCTATGTAGACTGCATCTCTCGCGAGTGCTCTCAAGCAAGGCTTCTCGAGTCTTCGTGCACCATGAACCGGAGTACGCCTCTCCGCGCTTTAACCCATCTTTGTACTCGAATCGATCGCGAATCGAGCCGTGGCTCAGATCTTCCCAATCATCACCACAAGCATCTTCACCTCGGCCTTCAAAGCAATCATATCAATCATCGCCCAGATGGAAACACCAAGGCCGTAAGCTGGCGGCAAGCTCGTGGATACCGCTATGCATCGTAAGACCAATGTTGATTGGGGCACCCGCCTCAGATAGAACATTAACTCTCGCCTCGGTGTGACAGAGACCGTGGTGCTTCGCCGTAAGAAGCGTGAGCACAAACCGTTGACCATCTTTCGGTCCCAAGATAAATCGTTTTCAGAAGATGGTCGTGGCTCTCGCAGATTGCACTTCCATTGCACCCATAAGAATTCAAATTATCATCTCCATCCTCTAGAGATCAAGAATGTTGCTCGAGGATGTATACTCATCCGAGCCCACCGTGGATTTCTAACCCCAAAATGCTCGCTGATCCGCCGATAGAGAAATCAACCTTAACTCCTCGGATCATAGCAAATGTGGGTCCGAGGTTATGCTAAACGTTAGCATAAAACTCTCTTACCACCGTGGGTTGAACTGAGCCGTGTCTCACCCATGTCTAATAAATCTCAGCTCAGAAGTTGTTGGCAAGATTGAACCGCAATCCTCCAAATCTACCCTCGTTTCGAAAGCAACCGATTCTAAAATAACCTCGTAAACCGGAGGTAGAGTTCGTTTACCGCCCGAGATTTTTTCAATTTTTTGGACTGCGGCTTTGATGATAAAAGAAGAAGAATAGCAACATCAAGATAAGAAAAGTGCAGAAATATATGTGCACAGCAGAAGTTTAGGAAATGATGTTTAGGGTTTGGAAAATAGAAAGAATTGGTTTGGCTATGGTGATGATTTGGTGGAGATAGTGGTGGTGATGGTGGTAATGGTTTTAGAAAGGTAAGAAGAAATGGAAGAAGTTTGGGTGAATGAAAGAGATAAAAATTATAAGAATGATGATAATGGTGATGATGGGGTGGTTTAAATAGGAAGAATGGAATGAATGTGGATGGTTTTAGTGGGATTGTGGGTAGAGAAGTTATTAGGTGAGGGATTTGGCTGAGGTGATTGATGGATTGAGGTGGAGTTATGGTGAAGTGTGGGAAAGGATGAAAATTTTTGAAAAGAGGAGGAAATGGTTCGGTTTCACGATCGAACGATCCGTGCAACGGTGTCCTCCACGTGTCTCTAAAAATTCAGCTTTACACTGACGCTCGTAAATCTAAAATCAAGCCTCTCGTAACCCGGAGGTTACCCTTGAGATACGGGGTATCTTTTCTCGCAGATTTTATCCGCTTTGTCGCACTTCTTACTCAACCTTCGCTTCAATTCTACACTCAAATTGACTACCCTTTTATTCTTCAATTATTATTTCCGACTCAAAACCTAACCTACTTCACTAGAATCCGCAACGAGGTAAAAACCTTCCACAACCATTCGGTCTCAAGCCTAAGTTTGTGGTAGATGAAAAAGCTCGCCCCTTCATCTCGCTACTTTTATTCAATCCTAAATTACCTAAGGGTTTGAAGAGATAGTTTTGAGTTTATAGTCGCCACTTGACTTTCTTCGGGATCTCTCCGATCAATCAAGGGTTGGAGCCTTCACTCGCCAAACTTTTGCTCCAGAGGCTTGTATCTTCACAGTAACTGCTTTTAGCTCTCCTCCTAGCATGCCTTTCTCTTAGCTTGTGTGCTAGGTCCGCCTATACGCCAAGATTTAGACTTTAAACCCAAGGACTCCACGATTTCCACTTTAAGCTCAACTCGCTCACTACGCAACACGGAAGGACTAGCCTGTGGAGCATCTTGTCGTGGTCCTTATCTTCTTTCTCTCAAAGATTAATCTCATAAAACTTGCTCAACAGCTTTATTACAACCTCTCTATGCTTATGCCTCTTCGATTTCCAAGATCTCCACCTTCCTCAAGCATACGTTATCTTACAACTCCTCCGGTCGGTTTTCAAGGGGTTCTAAGATCCTAAAAGATACAAAGATCATTATTCATTCTTAGAGTGATCTCCCTTTATGAAAATCCATAACCGCCCGCCGCTGCTAATAAAGGTTCCTAAGAGAACTGGGCACTAGGTCTTCAGTACATCTATGACTATGAAGTCAATAGGATACGTGAACCCTCCCGCCTTAATGGTGCATTTCTTAAGCAAACCAAACAGTCATGTCGGTTCTATCTACTTAAGGTCATGATTCGGTTTGATTCATAACGACCGGAAGTTTTATCTTTGATAGAGGGAAAAAGGTAGAATATTGCAACTCTGAGCCGTGAGTCGAGAGACCTAATCCTACGATATTCCATTAATGTAAATTGGGAGTCTAAACATGCCAGTGGTCTCCTAACTTCACCACGGTGTCCGAGTCCGGGTAATCCTTAAGCTCGTAAAACATCGTGTCAAGATCCTCTTCAAGATCATCGTAATCATAATCAAGATGATATATCAAGTAATTCGCAAGGAAACTCACCCGACGATATGTGCTATACTCCTTTAAGTCATCTTCGTGCTCTTGCTTGATTGTTTTCCTCTTTCTCCAACCGCTTTATAGTCTCATAATGCTCTCGTGTTTCAGCTCCGGATACATGGAAATCGTGTGATGTTCAAGATTGTTCTAGGCATAATGTTCGACTTTGTGTGCTTTTTCAACTCAATCGATCAAATTTCAAGAGTTCTCGATCAATCAGAAAAAGACAAAATAAAACAAAGAAAAGGTTAACAACTTCCGCTTCATCCTGGTGTGATCCCAAAAGGCTATGGACCTACTAACTAAAATCAACAGGAATAACATTGTAATAACAGAACTACTCAAATCGATTTTCCGTGCCTTGTAACTCGGAGATTACCTTCGATACCAGCCTCAAATTTCTAATCCCGAAGTTTAACATGTGCAGATTGATATAGAACCACTCAAGACTCAAAATAAAATAAAATGAAGGAAAAAGACTTTTAATTAGAGTTAAAACTTTATACTAAAAATTTGGCCATTGTCCCTGCATCGGCGCCAAAAATCTTGATCACGTGTAAGTCACTAACGCCGATATTACTAGCAAGAATACTAGGTACATCATAGTATAGTAAATGTGAGTCAAGGTCGATCCTACATAGACAATGCAACTTGTAAATATAAACGATTCTAACCAAATTAAGAAGCAACATATAGGCGGTTATTGACCAACAATAACATAAAAGAAGACAAACAAGGTATACCTCTCCCTCTCCTCACCGATCTACTAACTTGGATTAGTTAATCGTTATGTTTACTTCCCCACATAATTTCCTTAGATTAATCACGAGCTTTTAAAGATTATTAACATATTTATCAGCTACGGGTGCAATTCCTACTCCTATCTACTCCAACAATGGCAGTAGACAATCTATATGCAAGCTACCCTCCTTAATTGGTCCATAATAGCCCATACGCATAAAGAACTAGAACTGCCGATAGTGAGCGTTACCTCATACCGCTAACCTGCCTAGACAGCTATCGACATTGACCAGCACATTCCTAGGGTTTATCAAGACTATGTCCTAATTAACACTTCACTTGCGGTCCTTCATGTTAATTTTTGAATTACGAATACTAGATTGGCCAGACCTATTTCTCATTTTAATTATTCCCACGATCAACGAAATGTAGCTGTAGTGAATCCTAGATTAGGTTTTCTAAAATATGCCTCTGTAAACCGGTATAGACCTCTGGTTTATCGGGGCGCTTTTCTAAATTTCTCGATCTACATTGCTCAAGATTTATTAAAATAAGTAAATTATAGGTTCTTAAACATGCAGATTAATCAAACACGTAAATACTAATGTGATCTACCATATTGATGACAAAAGGAACGCTCAAAGCTTCATACCTTCAACAATTGAGATCTAGCTCGATCTACTCAAGCTGTAGATGATGGAAGAAGGAGGAAACCAAAACAACTCTCCAAAGCTCAAGAAAACTTTATTTTACCAAAATATGTAATGTAATTAAAGAATTGATTATGAACTATGTAATACTCAATATATGCGCCTTATATGTATACAATGACCGACTTAAGACTCTCTAAAACCCTAACCGACTTAGAAAATGTATGTAATCAATTTCGTGTTCCACAAGACGCCTGCATCGGGCCTAACCTCGGGTTACTGTGCCTTCTATTCTTTTTTCTTCACAGCTTCTTCTTGACTTCCATCACTCACCCAATGCATTCCTTTGGTCCAGATCCACTTCCAATGCTCCAGCTGCACATCCTATAAAACATGCAAAACGAGACAAAACAAGCACTCAAAACTCGAGAAAATAGCATAGATGCAGAATTACAATCCTCGAAATACTCACATAGCATTTGACATATATTCTAAACAATAACGAGCCTATCTATCCTCTCTTGAGCGTGCACTGGGTGAATATGTATAAATATCGGTACCATTTAAAGCGCCATCATAACCCCCACAATCTTAACTTTCCAATAAGATACACACGCTCATCTTGCCTTCTTGACTTGGTTACACAACATGGTACCTTAATCAAAGCCGGCAGACTTTGAGGACCTAGTCTTACTTTAGGCCCTCGCTTGTTTCTATTTATTTCTTTTATTTGCTTTTACATCATTTTTTTCTCGCAATAGCCGTATGCTTTACGCTCCATCGGCTCCTCACTCTTTTTCCTCTCTTTGTCTCACAAGCCCATTTTGTCCCGGTTACCTTTGGTGGCATTCAAGTAGCTTCCTTGTCCTACAACAATTTGTTAAAGTATATAGATGCAGATAAATAATGATTCCTGTTAAAACAACTTATCATCTAATCTCAAACACTTCTCATTTAGATTATGTGCTCAAATAATTGAATGCAATGATAGAATAACAATTAATAAGTTACTACTTCATGCACCATAACATATGCTCATTCTTCCATAATAAATTGAATATGCTACCGCTTATTTCAAATCGTTTGGGCTTCTTTCACCGATTCTTTACTCTACCGATTCTTTACTCGGAAACGCAACAGCATGCTAAAAACAAGTGTTAAAATTTCAAAATTTATTCCCTTTATCGATTAACCATATAAGACCGCCCTTACACTTCAACTTATTATTGACATTGTCCCCAATGAATAATAATAAAGAAAAGAAATGTATTAGCTCGAATTGGTTGCTTGAGTCAAAGTGAATCCTCGGAGCGTAATCATTAGCTCCTAGGTCATCCATCTTCCAAGTAATTAATCAATTCCAAAATACTTCCAAAATCGTGAGTAACATATGGCGGCAATAAGAAAATAAGGTGTATGTAATTGTGCATACCTCTTGAATGCGCAAAAACAGCTTTAAGCCACTTTATTCTTTATTGGCCTAAGCAAGACGTGAAAACTTTTACTTAGGGTATCACATGAGAATCGTGGAAGGAAAAACACATATATCTCTAGTTAGATGACCAAGATATATGTGATGAAAAACCTTGCCATGGTCATGCTACTTTATTGACTCAAACAACATAAAATAAAAAAGCAATAAATAAGGGTTTTAGAAATAGTTCTAAATTTATAGTCACCACTGATCTGCATTTAATAGGTCTCCTTTATTCATACTTTGATCCTCCAACATAAATATTTCCAATTCAGTGGTTATACTTGCGCCTAGGTAATTCTTCAGCTCGGGTCGCTTACTATGAATGTCTTCCTGCAGTATTCATTCTTAACTTCACACGCACCGAATTGAAGACTTTTGTGACTACTTGTGGTCCATACCATCTAGACTTGGCTTCCTCAAGAAAAGACAAAGATGCAAATTATATACCAAAGACCTTATCTCCAACTTGAAATGTGCGGTTTAGAATCTTTTATCCCGCAGCACTTTGCTCTTCCTTGTAAATCTTTGCATTTTCATATGCTTGAATTCTAAACTCCTCCAGCTTTATTCGGCTTCTAGTAATCTTTCTCACCGCTAGACTTTCATCCATGTTTAGAAACCTCAGAGCCTACACAGAGCTCGGTGCTCGAAGTTCCACCGGTAAATGACACGCTTTTCCAAACACTATCATATACGGTGACATACCACTTGTGGTCCTATAAGCGGTTATGTATGCCCAAAGAGCGCCATCTAATTTCAAAGACCAATCCTTCCTCATGGGATTCGCAGCCTTCTCTAAGATCCTCTTTATCTCTTTCGTGACCTCCACTTGTCCACTTGTCCACTTGCCTGGGGTGATATGTCACGCAATCTTATGTCTAAACCCATGTCTCAACATCAATTTGTCAAACAACCTATTACGTAAATGACTCCTCCATCACTAATTATGGCTCTAGCACTCCAAACCTCGCCAAAATGTTCTTCTTAAGAAATCTCAGACAACCCCCGCATCATTAGTAGGTGAGGCCACTACCTCCACCCATTTGGAAACATAATCGATCGCTACTGTGATGTAACGATTTGACTTTGACGATATGAAAGGCCCGACAAAATCAATACCCTATACATCGAATAACTCCACTTCTTGATACTCAAGCAGCTGGCATCTCATTCCGCTTGAAATGTTACCGCCATTTGACAGAATGATAGGCTCTTGTAAACTCATAAGGTATTTATGAATTGTCGGCCAATAGAATCCACATTGTAAGTACCTTTGTCAGCTGCCTTGTCCGTGATAATGCCCTAAATAATACTATTAATTGCACCCTTATTCACCCCAAATTCGCTCAACAGAGGATAGATAGGCTCGTTATTATGTGGAATATGTGTTAAATGCTATGTGTATGTTTTTAGTTCGTAATTTTACATCTGTGTTATTTTCCCAAAGTTTTGTATTGTTTTGCCTCGCTTTTATGTGTTTTATCGATGTACCAAACTGGAGCATTGTAGATCGGATCCGATCAAAAGGAAGCATGTTGGGCCAAGTAAAAGAAGTCCAAGAAGAGGTCCATCAAGAAACAGAAGAAAAACTAGCCCGGCTTACTGTGGGCTAGTCCGTAAACCGAGGCCGGGAGGAACAAGAAATCGATTATGCCGCGCTTATTAGGTCGGTTAGTGGTTTCTATGAGTCATAAGTCGGCTATTGTATCTATATAAAGCCGCATTAGCTGAAGTTTACATAATTTTTGCATATTATATTATATACATTATACAATTTGATGAAATAAAATTATTCTAAGCTTTTGAGGAGTTATTTCTGGTTTTCTCCCCTTCTCTACCATCTCTTGCTTGAGCAGATCGAGCTAGATCTCCGCGGTTGAAGGTATGAAGCTTTAAACATTCCTTTTTGTCTTCAATATGGTAGATATGTTCATATTTATGTGTTTTAGTTAATATGCATGTTTAACAACCCTATAATTTACATGAATTAATCGTAATTGAACAATGTAGATCCGCACTAAGAAAGTCACTCGATAAACCGGGCGGTCTAAACCGGTTTACCGAGGCAAAATTTAGAAAACTTAATCTGAGGATTCACGCCACCACGCTGATCGAAAAGGTTTAATTAACAAGTGGTTAGATCTAGCCAATCGCTTATTGTATTTGTAAATTAACATGAAATACTTAATAGTGAAGTGTTAGTTTGGACATAGTCTTGATTGACCCTAGAACGTGTTGATCAAAGGTCGACATAGCCTTCTAAACGGGTTAGCGGTATAAGTTAGCGCTGATATCGGAAATTTAGTTCTTTATGCGTATGGGCTATTACGGACCAATTAAGGAGGGTAGCTTGTGTATAGATTGTCTACTACCATGGTCGGAGTAGATAGGTTACGAGTTGCACCCAGAGCGTATAACTAAACTAAAAGCTCGCCGATTAATTTAAGGAAATCATGTGAGGAAGTAAATATAAAAATTAACTCATCCAAGTTATTAGATCGGTGGGAACAGGGGAATACCACGCTTTTTTTCGCTTATTGTTGGTCAAAGACCATCTATGTCGCTTCATAGTTAGATTAGAATCGCTTATACTTAAAGTTACATTGTCTCGTGGGATCGACCTTGATTCGCCTCTTATTGTACTACGATGTACCTAGTATTCTTGCTAGCAATATCAATGTTAGTGACTTACACGCGATCAAGATTTTTGGTGCTGCTATCGGGACAATGGTCAATTTCAAGGATAAACATTTTAATTCGGGTAAGAAGTTGTTTTTTTTTTATTTATTTTATTTTGAGTCTTGAGTCGTTCTGGATCAATCATGCACTTGTTAATCTGGCAGAAGGAGAAATTCTTGGCCTGTTTTTCCGAGGGTTACCCCCGATTTACCGAGGCCTGGAAAATCGAATTCTGAACAGCCTTAGTTAATCTGTCTTATTTATAGTTGATTTTAGTTAGTAGGTCCGTAACAGTTGGGTTCATCCCCAACTGGGAGTTGCTAACTTTTTCTTTGTTTTATTTTGTCTTTTGCAGTGAGTATCAGGACACTTCGGGAATTCAATCAAGCAAAAGAGATTAAGTCTACACGAGTCAAACACAATGCCCCGTACTTTGTTGAACATCAAACCAATCTCTATGTATCCTAGATCAGAAACTAGAGAGCAATATGAAGTCGATAAAAAGCGTGTTGAGGAGGAGACTAAAAGCTTAAACAGAAGCCGAGGAAAACCTCAAGGAGTATGAGACTTATCGGCCGTGCACGCTTCCTATCGAAAGTTAATTGATCTTTCGTCCGACACGGCCCGGCGATCCGGAGGAGGATCCAGACACCATGTTCTCGTAGTCCGAGGATTACCCGACTCGCATGCCAGTAAAAGTTATGAGACCCTAGAACATTTCGACTCCCAATTTCTATCAATGGTATTTGTGATTCCGTGCCGCTTGTAACATCTCTTTATCTATCCATCCGCCAAAATATTAAGCTTCCGTTGTCGTGGCTCAAACACGGTCCATGACCTTTGTCGATCAAACCCGAGATATGCCACCGGCTCGCTAAAGGATTATACGATTAAGGCAAGCGATTCTCATTTCCTATAAATTTCACGGTTTTAGACGCATTTGAGGATCCGAGTGCCCTTGTTCAATTAGGGAAGAACGCTTTAGCTAAGCTAAATCATGGACTTCAATAATGGGGAGATCACTTCAAGATTGAACATTGATGCCAGATCGATGAAAATCCCAGAGCCCCCCTAGATAATAGGCCGGAAAGTTGCAAGATGACTTATGGTTCAGAAAAGTGGAAATCATGGAGATAGAAAAGGAATGGCATAAGCAACGAGAGGTTTTAATGGAACCTCGTGAGCAAGAATTCATGAGATTAATGCTTAGAGAGAGCTAAGTGAAGGACCACAACAAGGTGCTCACGGAAGCTAGTCCTTCAGACATGTGAAGGAAAGATTAGAGCTTAAAGTGGAAAATGTGGAATCCTTGGGCATAAAGATTTAATCTCAACAGAGGACGGCCTAGCACACGAGCAAAGAGAGAAAGGCATGCTAGAAGTGAGCTCGTAAAGTTTTTATGGAAAACCGGATAAGGCACTCTTAAAAGATAATGACCGATTTAGAAGGGAAGTGCATGACGGTTGAAACCTCAAGATGCGAGTTTGGTGAGTTAAGGCCCGACTTTGACTCGAGTGAAGATCCAAGGTAAGTCGAGCCGACGACTTTAAACTCGTAACTATTCTCTTGAACCCTTAGGTAGATTAGAATGAATAAAAGTAGCTAGATGAAAGGGCGATCTTTTTTCATCCCACAAAGACTTTAGGCTTGAACCCGATGGTTGTTGGAAAGATTTTTTTACTGCTGCTAGATTCTAGTGAAGTAGGTTAGATTGGGTCGGAAATAGCAATAAAAGGAGTAAGGAACTAGTCATTTTGAGGTCGTGGATTGAGCCGAGAGATGAATTAAAGTGTGTAGAGAAGGAGTACAGAGAAATCTAGGAAAAGAAGCCCGTAAACCGGAGTTACCTCCGTTTCATCGAGCTAGATTTTTCAAGTTTCAATGTCGATTAAAAGGTGTAATTTTAGAGATACGTGAGGACACACGCTGCTCTCGTAAAACCTACCACCATCATAAAACCGTCCCATTTCCCTATTTTCCACCTTTTCATCCTTTCCCACACTCCACCATAACTCCACCTCAATCCCATCAATCAAACCCTCAAATCCTCACCCTAATTACTCATATACCCACTATTACACCAAATCCTTCCACCTTCTAGCCATTTCTCCTATTTAAACACTCTTCCACCACCATTATTCATCATCCTCACCAACTATCTTCTTCTCAAATCACCAAAATCTCTCCATTTCTTTTTCTTCCATAAATTTTGCCACCATCACCACCACTATCACCACTACACCATCACCAAAATCAAACCTTTTTCTTTCAATTCAACAACCAAATCACCACCTTTTCCATCCCCAAGCATCGATTAGAGGCCGATGTGGTAGTGGAGTGTCAGATAGCTTCATCTTCCAAAGATCGTAAGCACCGCCCGTAAGAAATCGAGAAAATTTGGGCCGGTGAATCGGAGACATAGGCCGGTTTACCGAAGGTACTTTTTCGTAATCGCCTTCATCATCGGTCATATCATTCAAGATGGGTCCCTGCCGTAGTAGAACAAAGACATCGCCCTAGTGGTCACCATTATGTTTATGGAGATGCTAATCCTTGATAGACGGGGTTGAGCAATTTCATTCTCTAGAGATCTATGAATCGTTTCGAGGGCTTTGGAACGGAAGACCGGTTGCCCGAGAACGAGGAGTAGAGTTGGATGATTACGGTATGATCTTGCCACGAGCCCTACAAGTTCAAGATACTTGGGATATGGCCGAGGCACTGACACGGTTCAATGCTACAGTGGTGAGAGAATTTTATGCTTATCTTTCACATAGCCCAGGAGCTACATTTGCAATGGTCCGTGGAGTTAAGGTTGATTTTTCGATTGAGCGGATCAACGCCATTACAGTGGTTCACAATCCACCAAGTGGGCTTAGATGAGTACACATCCTCGACTAATATTGAAGATCTGAGAGGGTGGATATGATTGTTGATTACTTTAGTGGTGCATTGGAGGCACAACTCGTGGGAGCCCCTACCATCTTCCCCGAAAACGAAAGTTATCCCGGGATAGGAAGCGTGGTCAATCAATTTGTTTGTGTCGCTTCACCACCAAGCTTACGTGTGTCTCGCCACATCAAGAGGGTAGAGTTGATGTTCTATCTCGAGCAGGATCTTCACCAATATATGTCTCCCGATGCATAGCCGACCACGAGCTTGCCGCCACGTCCGAGAGCGAGCAGCTGCTATACGGGCCTATGATTGATATGTTTGCTATAAAGGACGAGGTAGACCCCGAGCCGATAATCGCTCACGCCGCTTGAAAAGTACCAAGACGGGTCCGCTCGAAGGTGAGAGAGAGAGCGATTCGGTCCTCGGAGCACCTCGATGTCATAGAGCTTTGTTAGAGGAGCACTCAAGAGAAATTAAGCAGTCTCGCAGATCGCAAGATGGATAGGATTATAGACTTTCTAAGAGTTCCTCCTACGACCCCACCACCTAGGATTGCCCCACATCACCGAGCATCCTCTTCTATTGTCGCTGCCTCGAGTTCTCGCAAAGACTCCTCGCTTTTAAGCCTGTAGATGACTCGGGAGGATTGTTATGATAAGAATTAGCTTTTTTATTTTCATTGTTGTTATTTTCTGCTTTCTTATTTGTATTCTTATTTTTTATTCCCTATCCGTAATGTCGCAGATTTATAATATAATGATTTTGTCGGCTTAAACTGCTTGGAGTTATTTACTTTCTTTTATCAGCCGCGATATTCTTATACGCTTCTTGTCACCACCATTCTTCTTGGTTTGTTTGAGAAATTTAGCGCAGATTCTTCAAGGATTACTTGCATTCGCCGATGAATTATGCAATGATCTAATTCTTCTTTCGCTTCCACCCTTAACGGGTTAAGTTCCGCTTGCTTTAACTTTTTCATCTTACACATTAGTGGACAATGTTTCGATTATGTGGGGGTAAGGACGCCACTTAGCTTCTTAGCATTATATTCCGTGAATTATGTGATTATCTTGATTCTCTTTGATGCAATCGCTCACCACATAGACTTTGATTCATTTCGATAGAGTTTCGGAAAAATATGATATCTTTGATCTTTTCGAGTTAATTGACTTCGCTTTTGTTCCACGCATGTATAAGTAAAAGTAAGTGCCCACTCAAGTAAAGTGGCGATAAGCGATATTCTATTGTGAGCCACCATTTTAAGCACGATAACTCACTTTCCTTGGTGTGTAGTCGATAGCATATTGCTTTGACTAGAGTTGTCCTCGGCTTTATCCCGAATTATGTTCCACCAACGCTAAAAAGGCAAAGGAATTTCTGATTCGTAGTTTATCAAGAGTGAGACCGTGAGGATAGATAAATTAATAAGATTTCACCGCCAAGACAGAGAAGTGCATTGAAATATATACATATATAATCTCTTTGGCAAAAATTAAGTCGATGGAGCGTAAAACGCATGACTTTTGCATAGACCGATAAACGCGAGCCTAAGAGTAATACTCGGTTCTCGATCCGCCTTGCAAGCTAATTTGATTAATAATAAGCATGTTCGAGACTAGTTATTTTGACTGTGGGTTGACGTAATGTGAGATTGTCTGCATTACTAAGCGGTTGTGAAAGTTATTGCACACACACATTCACTCATGACGTGAATAGTGTTTAATGCATTATTGGTGGATATGAGTGGCATGATCTTGATCTTGACATTGTGAGGCATAGCTATTTTTAATTAACTTGTATACTGATCAGGATGTTGTTTTCGCCTTTTTGCTTATGATGATCAAAAGCTAAGTGGAGGGTAGTTGACAACGTCCTAAATAGTACTATTAATTGCACCTTTATTCACCCCAAATTCTACTCAATAGAGGATAGATAGGCTCGTTATTATGTGAAATATGTGTTAAATTCTATGTGTATGCTTCTAGGTTTGTAATTCAAGATCTCTGTTTATTTTCCCAAAGATTTGGCAACTGCTTTTGCCTCGATTATGTGTTTTATAGGATGTATCGAACTGGAGCACGAGATCGGATCCGATCAAAGGAAGCATGTTGGGCCAAGTAAAAGAAGTCCAATAAGAGGTCTGCTGAAGAAATAGAAGAAAATCTAGCCCGGTTTACCGTGGGCTAGGTCCGGTAAACCGAGGGCCGTGAGGAACAAGAAATTGATTCTACTGTGTTTACTAGGTCGGTTAGGGCTTCTATGAGTCATAAGTCGGCTACTGTATCTATATAAAGCCGCATTAGCTAAAGTTTACATAAGTTTTGCATATTATATTATATACATTATACAATTTGATGAAAGAATATTATTCTAAGCTTTTGAGGAGTTATTTTGGTTTTCTCCCCTTCTCTACCATCTCTAGCTTGAGTAGATTGAGCTAGATCTCCTTCGTTGAAGGTATGAAGCTTTGAACGTTCCTTTTGTCTTCAATATGGTAGATATGTTCAGATTTATGTTGTTTAGTTAATCTGCATGTTTAACGAATTTACATAATTTACTTATATTAATCGTAGTAAGTTAAATGTAGATCCGTAATTAAGAAAGCTTCGCCGTAAACCGGGCGGTCTATACCGGTTTACCGAGGCAAAATTTAGGAAACTTAATCTGAGGATTCATGTCACCGCATTGATCAATGTGTTTAATTAGCAGAGGTTAGATCTTGCTAATCGCTTATTGTATTCGTAAAATAACATGAAATACTTAATATAGTGAAGTGTTAGTTTGGATATAGTCTGATGGACCCTAGAACGCATCGATTAGTGTTGACAACCGCTCAGGTGGGTTAGTGGTATGAGTTAGCGCCGATATCGGCAACTCTAGTTCTTTATGCGTATGGGCTATTAGGCATCAATTAAGGAGGGTAGCTTATGATAGATTGTCTTCTACCATGGTCGGAGTAGATAGGTTAGAGTTGCACCCGTAGCTTATAACTAAACTAAAATCTCGCTTGATTAATTTAAGGAAATTATGTGGGGAAGTAAATATAAAGATTAACAAATCCAAGTTAGTAGATCGGTGGAACAGGGGAGGAATACCACATTTTTTTCTGCTTATTGTTGGTCAAAGACTATCTATGTCGCTTCTAGTTAGGTTAGAATCGCTTATACTTAAAGTTGCATTGTCTCTATAGATCGACCTTGATTCGACTTTACTATACTACGATGTACCTAGTATTCTTGCTAGTAATATTAACGTTAGTGACTTACACGCGATAATCCGCCCATAGTGACCTCCAACTTCTCTAGAATGACATTGTTTCGTAACACTTGGAATCTCGCCATCATGGACGATCTCCTAAGTATGGTATCGTGGCACATCTTATATAGGTAAGGATCGCCCCAATAATAATGCTTCGCACTCAAAGAACTTCTTTTTCAAAGACTTGTGAATTCCGTGGTAGTACCTTCCGCTAGATAATTTACAATGTTAGAAAACAAAGGGTATACCTTTCCCACTCTTGATGTATTATGTCAGGGCTGAGATTCAACTGGAGCTACTACTGAGACGGCAAAAAGTTGTTCATCGGAAAATCTTTCCTGGGTCTCAGACTGTTGCTCCTCTTCCAGCAAAGTTAACCTTGACAGGTGATCAGTCACCTGGTTCTCAGATCTTGTTTTATCTTCGATTTCGACATCAAACTCTTGTAAGAGTAGAATCCATCTCAACAATCTTGGCTTGCAGTCTTGCTTGGTTAGAAGGCATTTCAGAGCTGAATGGTCAGTGAATACAATGACTTTCGATCCTATCAGATATGGTCGAAACTTGTCAAATGCAAATATAACAGCTAAGAGTTCCTTCTCTGTAGTCGCATAATTTCTCTAAGCACTGTTAAGGGTACGACTGCATAAAAGATAGGCTTAAATATTTTATCCTCCCTTTGTCCCAGGGCTGATCCAACTGCCGTGTCACTGCATCACACATAAGCTCAAAAGGTTTGTTCCAACTGGGCTACCAAAATTGGGCGCTTATAAGCAATTTATTCAAAGGTGTTGAATGCTTGCTTACAATCCTCTCCAAACACAAAAGGCACATCATTTGCAAGTAATTCCACAAAGGACTAGAAACTTTAGAGAAATCCTTAATAAACCTCCTATAAGCCTCGCGTGACCAAGAAAGGCTCGCAACGCCTTTAAGTTTGTTGAGGGGTAACTTCTCTAAAACTCTACCTTTGCCTTGTCAACCTCCATTCCTTTCTTTGAAATCTTATGACCAAACACTATGCCCTCTCGTTACCATGAAATGGCATCATGCACCTTTGGAATGTTGCAGCAGCGCAGACACAGAGTCCAAAAGGCATGCGATTGTATGCAAAATTTCCATGTGGACATGTGAAAGTTGTTCTCTCGGTCCTCGGGGCAATATGGATTTGGTAGTAAACTGTAATATCCATCCGAGAAACAATAAAAGGCGGGACCACTTAACTTTCTAACATCCGGTCAATGCATGGTAGGGAAAATTATCTTTACTAGTCGCGCCATTCGGGCTTCCTAAATTTGATGTAGACTCGATGTCCATTAATTAGCCTCATAAGGATTAACTCATCAAATTCATTAGGTTGGATGTTGAATCCTCCTTTCTTGGGCACACATGAATCGGGCTCACCCATTCACTGCCTCGTAATTGGGAAAATGATTCCCATTTCCAACATCTTTATAATCTCCTCCTTAACAACATCCTTTAATTGTATGCGCCAACCTCCTTTGTGGTTGTGCTATCGCTTTTCTCGGGATCTACAGAGATTTTATGCATGCACACCGATGGGCTTATTCTCGAATATCCGCAATCTTCCACCGTAATGCTCCCGTGATGCTCTCTCAATACTCTTAAAAGTTTCTCCTCCTTTAAAGGTGATAGTAACGATGAAATTATGAGGGAAGAGTATCATCTTGTAAGTATACGCATTTCAAGTGAGATGCCAAAGGTTTTAACGTTAAATTCCCGGTGGCTCTTCCGCGATGATCTTAAAAGTTTACTAGTCAATTGTAAGTCAAAGAACTTGTGCCACGTGTTGAAACAAAGGTCATAAACCCAATCGGAAGGGACCAGATCCGACCGGTCGGATCATTTATACTATTTCTTTATGATTATTTATATATAATAAATGGCTTTTCGTTGTCATATATTTGTTCTTTTAAAGAACCGATTATAAATTGTTGTATGATAACGCTATTGGTATTAAATCGTGATAGAGAAACCATGATAGTCGATTATGGTTGATGAGATTCTAATCACTTTAATAAGTTTGATACTCAAATGTCTCTAGGCTTATGTATTATTAAACAGGCATTGATAGTACAAACATGCTAGCACGTATTAGATGTCTTCGCCTTAAGTAAGGTGGATAGATCTCGCTTCTATCAAAGTGTAGAGACACTTGATCAGACGTGGATGTGTATTAGAGGATGCGATGTTGGGATCGACTCCACTTACATCAATAAGTGTCACACAATGTGACGGTTATGTAATTATCATTAGACCGAGTCTACATGGCATCACGGTGTGGATTGTCATGCCGTGACACTATTGAGGTTTCTTAGCCATGGGGCGATCACGCGGTAAAGTGATCGGGTATGACATCAAGCACGCGGAGTATACATGTTTGATCGTCTGGAAATCGTGGTACCATATCGTAGCGGTGAATATTCGAAGCGGCCTTCCTATAAGGAATGTCTAGTTCTCATGAATCTTTGCAAAATGGAAGTAATGAGTTACTTCGAGAGAGCATGATATCCGGATTACGGGATACCATCAAGATACGATCGTATGGATATTATTATAGATTCTATTTACATGCTAACCGAGCACATGAAAGGTAGTAGTCATTGCGTATTGACTCTTCCGATGATTGGGGGTCATGGACGTGTTGCTAGACACTATCCAAGATCGTTAGAGGTGATGGGCATTTTCGTAATTGCACCTTATGTCTACGGCCAACATATTCGGAAGCCTATCGGGTCGCATACATATATGAGCATCAAGTCGGATTAAAATGTGGTTATAGGTGATGACCAATAAGGAAAGAATTTAGCTTATACTATAAAGGTTATAGTGGTAAATTAATATGGTGGTATTCATTTATTATGAATAAATATAATACAAGATATTAATAATGTTGATTAATTAAATATGTATATAGATACATATAAGTCAAAAAAATTATGTGTATATTGACACACATGTATTTTGCAAATTAATTAATCATAGCATTATATTAATTAAAGAATATTACGGATGCCAATTGAAGGCTATTTGGGGCGCCACTTTTAGTGTATTAAGAAACACTTGATTGTGCAATTTAATTAATAAAATTACTATGATATTAAGATTGATATTAATTGATTTTTGGAAAATAAATTTATGGTAATAAGATAAAGATATATTCAATATAAGATATTTTCAATATATATCTTGGAAATATATTTAATATAAGATATTAAATATTAAATGAGATAAATCAATCAAATGTATTTTCCTTATTTTATTAAGAAAAGGTTTTCTCTCATCAATCTACTGTAAGCTAATCCTAATCGACAGAGCTAGATGGGGCGATGTCTCTCCTATTTAAGGGAGGCTTGGCTTGCTCTTTTGTACACCACAATTCCAAGAGCTAATTGTTCTTATGTAAAAATAAGAGAGCTTCTTAAAGAGAGATTTTGAGAGAGAGAAAAGGTCACCTAGCAAATGAGTTTTTTCTAAGTAGCAATCCTTGAGAGGATTCCAAGTAGATGCTCGTGTTGATTACCGGCAGAGGTCGGACACTTGACGGCTCAAGACATCTACTCCTACCGATAATGAGAGCGCCGATCTTTAGATCAACCAAGGTAGTATAACTGCTCCTCTCTTATATGTTTATTGTTTAAATGAAGATGATCCGGATCGGGAAATCAATTTTTGAATTTCCACTACGCTACTCGATTGATTTCCTAACACCACTAAGGTCTATGAATTGCTCCTCCTACATCCACGTAAGATATAGGCTATATTTCTCGATGACTTGACCTTTGCTACACCTAGGCCAGTCTCCTCATTACTTTCTTCTTCTTCTTTAAGAGCAAAGTCTCTCGCTACTTCAGATCTAATGCCACTTTGTCGATGTAATTTCAAGACAAGCTCGCTTTATGGCATTTAGCATGTAACATGCTTCTCCTTCATCTTGAGCATATCTCATTGTCTTCATCACATTGAATACTACTATGTCCTCATTTACTCGTAGAATCAACTCACCCTTATGAACATCTATCAATGCTTTACTTGTTGCTAGGAAAGGTCTTCCTAAGATCAGTGGAACATCGTGGTTAGCTTCCATGTCTAGCACTACAAAGTCTACGGGGAATACGAACTTATCAACTTTCACCCGCATATCCTCCACCACTCCACATGGTTGCTTCCATAGACCCATCGCCCAATTGAAGGGTTATAGATGTTTCTGCTCAACTCCTCATGCCTAACTTATAAAAGATGGAGAGTGGCATTAAATTGACATTGGCTCCAAGATCACACAATGCTTTATTTAGGCATACTCCTCCAATTGTGCAAGGTATGAGGAAGCTCCCATGATCTTTACACTTAGAAAGCGCTTCCATTGCAAAACTAATGAGCATTCCTCATTAAGACAAATAGTCTTAAGGTCTAACAACCTCCTTTGGTAGAGATTGCTTCTTTTCAAGAATTTTATGCACTCGCATTCCGGCCGAGCTTCTACCAAAGGTATATTCACTTGCAACTTCTTAAACATTTCTATGAACTTTCTATAATGAGCATCATCATTATTCGGTTTATACTTCCTAGGGGGATAGGGTAAAGTAGATGGATTAATAGTTACAGTCGTGAAGACTTACTTGTCGCTCGCCGCCGCTATGCCTCCTCGTCTCAGAGAATTTTCAGACGCCGACACTGGCGTGGTGTCCCGATTTATCGCCCTTTTTTTCTCCCCGATTCTCGCGCGCTCGCTTCGATCGCTTCGATTCTTCCTGGATAGTTGGTATAACTGGTCCAGGCAATTCCTTTCCACTTCTAGTCATAATTGCATTCACGTCCTTCGGATTCTTCTCTGTGTTACTCGGTAATCCTCCTAGAGGACGGGCTGACACTTGTTCGGCGATCTGCCCTACTTGGTGCGACAGATTCTGCACTAAGGCTTCCTGATTGGTCAGACTTGCATCATTCTTCTGACAATATGTGGTGAAGTTCGAATTCAGCTCGGTCATGGATTTTGTGAGTTGATTGACCGTGTCGGTCACAGTTGAGCTCATTTTATCCATGGCTGCTTCCCAACCACCTGACTTGTTGAATTGAGGCATGAATCCCCAGTCTATCTTGGTCTCTCTCCACCTGTAAGATCACTTAGTCGAAAACTAGGTGGTCGTGAGAACCTAGGCGATATCCGCCCCATAGGATTTCCTCGCCTCCCTAGATAGTTCACATCTTCGGTGTTGGTTGCTTCGACGTGTTGAACCTTCTCTACCTTGGCAATGCGATCTTGCATGCCTTCGATTTTCTCGCTCATCGCCATCAACTCGGTATAAGATCTCGTGAGATGTATCTTCTCCAAATACTCCTTCGCCTACCTTTGCGCCTCGCTTGATGCCCCATTGGCTTTTAAGTGCTATTTGCTCCAACTTTTCTTCAGTGTGATAGCATCGTAAAACATCCGCTGCTCGATGCATCAACTCTCCTTTATTCACTCGGCCGCAATCCATGATAGAAACTTTCCATTCAGATGGGTAAAGTGATATAGTGGTGAGGGCATCTCTTTGTGCTTCCTTAAACCTTTCCCATGCTTCTTCAAAAGTTTCAATGGGTTTTTGCTTGAAATTCATGATGTCTTGTCTCATCTCAGAATGACTTCCCTGTGGGCAAGATTTATTCATAAATTTCCTCGCAGCAGATCGGTCCAAGTTTTGATCGACCTGGTGCTACAATAACCATATTTTTGCTTTGTCCTTCGTGAGTGAATGGGAACAATTTCAACTTAATAATGTCTTCAGTACTCCTCACGGGTTTGACTGCATAACGATCTCCAAGAAGTTAGTGACATGTACACTCAGATCTTCATTCAAGACTTCCATGGATGGTAGTGTTGGTCACCATTTGTATCACATTTGGCTTGGGTGAAAGACCTCACCGCATTATCCAAGTTGGACAATTGTCGGGTACGAATTGCTCAATCGCTGGCATTGCATAACTCAGAGAGTTCTTCTATCTACTTGTAGCACAACTCCTTCTCCGCTTCTCTTCCGCTGGCACCGCTTTTGTCCATTCTCGCGCCATGTTGTTATATGTATCCTCCAAAGGTGGAACTTCTTCTTCCTTCTCGTGATCTCCTTCGTGGTGAACTCACGCCGTCCGCCACCTAACAAGATTCTCTCGAGCTTCCTTTTTCTTTGTCTAGAAAACTTTTGATCTTAGGTATGAAACTTTGAGTTTGGTCACGAACTCCGTAGCTTACTACAAGACACAAAAAAGAAAATAAAAGTTAGTGACTTGCCTCGGCAAATGCTACACTCGCCCAGCGTACTCAAAAATACAGACACTTTGACTATCGACTGACTGAATTGATGTAACCAATTTCACAAATCTAGAGCCTCAATTAACCACGGATAACCCCGATTAATCGATACGATTTTTTTTTTTTCAGATTCAAACAAAACTGACTCTGTACGACTCCAGTAATCACTCAATCTTAAATAAAAAGTATTCTTGACACGAGTCCCCAACAACGGTGCCACAAAAATATTGATCGCATGCAAAGCACTTACTAGCAATAGAACCAGTCTATAGTAGAGAGTAGCATCGGGCGAGTCAAGGTCGATCCCACAGAGGCTCGTAAGAATGCAATTTATTAAGATTGAGCTTGTCACAAATACGGTCTATGCCCAACTATAATATAGACAAAAGTAACATTGGTGCCACAAACTAACAAGATTATGCAAGTACACACGGAACAAACAAGAGTTTCTAAGGTATTAGTCTAATTATGATTGATTAGTCATTCCCCCCACACATGCAATAGTCCTCCCCATTGGTAAATTTTAATTCATTGTCAGCTATGGGTGCAACAACTAACCCTATCTACTTCCACTGTAAGGATAGTAGACAATCTATACGCAACTAACCTTCTTCGTTGGTTGTATTAGTTTATATGCAATAAGTTCTAGAGTTGCCGGTATAAGACCTAAAATCTCCCTAGGCATCTATCGACTATGACTAGCACGATCCATCCTAGGATCCATCAAGACAATGTCCAAATTAACACTTCACTACAAACCCTTCATGCTAATTTATTTATGACAAGCAAATAGTTGATCAAAGCTACTAACATGTAAATTAAATATGTCGATCAACGTAGCTGGCGCCGATTATCATGAACTAGTAAGTTACTAGGTATTCAGATATAGCGATATAGACCGTGGCAAATTTGAAGAACGCAACCACTATTTTATGATTTCTTCACCAACGAATTAGATCTATACATACATGGGGTAATATAAACTAACTACTACATAATTAAACTAAATAAACAATTAGCACATACTAGTCAAACAAAACAATGACAGATCTACATCTTGAAAAGACAGTAAAATCATACCTCGCACGAGTGTAGATCTCCTCGGATCTCTTCCTAGCAAATGACTTCGCTTGTCTCCTCGACTAGAACTCATAAAATAAATAAAGAACAAAGAACTTTTATTGCATAATATTTGTCTTGAAATTTGTGTACATTGAATTCTAACACTAAGCCACTTATTTATAGCTACATAAACCGACTTTAAACACCTAGATCTACCCCTCATCCAAGAAAACGATTTCGAATATTCTGGAACCTCGGTAAATCGGCGGCATACCCCGATTAATTTGGGGTATTTTCATCCTTTTCTTTCCGCTGACTTAGCTTGGAAGGTTTCGAATACCCTAGGCTCAATCCTTTCGCTCACCCACCTGCACTGTCCACAATGCTCAACCCAATATCTCAGATCCTAAAATAATCAAATAACGCATGAAATAATATCAAATAGGAAAATAAATGTTATGCAAAATAATCGACTCACTTAACCCGACATATGATATTCAACTCAAATGGTTCATAATTATAGGTCTAAACAACTATTTTTAGCTCATAATGGATAGAATGTTGATGCCGTAAGATAGATTATTTTAAGCGCCATCAACAACCTCCTGGTTTTGTGGATGACAGTAACTGTGATTATGTGTGCCTTAGTAAGAAGTCTCTATATAGGCTTATGCAAGCTCTTATGTCATGGTTTGATAGGTTGTCCCAGCCTCCTATTTCACCTTGGATTCCATTGCAAAGAAGGTTGACTCCACTGCTCATTTTACATCACCTGGGTGTCACACTTGTTCTTCTCATCTTTGTAAATGATATTCTCTTGACTATAAATCGACCGAGTCCATTCATAGACTCGATAGGAGTTCGGGTAAGGAGTTTGTTGTGAAGGATCTTGGCTCCTCGCATTATTTCTAAAGGTAAATTAAGCCTCACACAAATTGGAGTTTTCTTAGCCAAAACCAAATATGTTCACTCCTTATTGGCAAGGGCACATATGTAGGAGAGTGCAGCAAGAGCCACTCTTTGGCCATTAAAGTATAGGATTTTGCAGAGATTCAGATCCTGTAGATCCCTACACTTATAGACGCAAGTTGGTGCACCGCAAGATTTAAATTTTACTAGGCCGCACATTACTCATACAATGCAAGAAGGTTTGTCAAAGACTTTTCTTAGCTTTCACGATGAAGCATTTTAAGGAGGTAAAATGACTATTGAGGTATGCAAGGGAACCTATGAGCATGGACTTCACTATTTGGCAAGATCTTTTGTGTCACTGTATGGCTTTAATGATGCAAATTGGGAAGGATGTCCAATCACTAGGAAAAGCACCAATGGTTTTTGCATTTTCTTTGGGGCTAATTATGTGTCCTAGTCTTCTAAGAACCAACCTACTGGTTCTAGATTTAGTACGGAAGAAAAATATAGGGCAATGGCTTCAGCCACGGCTGAACTTACTTGGGTCAGCTATCTGCTTTAAGATCTGGGCATGTTTCTACCACAACAACCACAATTAATGTGTGACAATCTTAGTGCCATTTATCTTACAGTGAATCCTACTCTTCATTCAAGGTCAAAACTTTTTGCAATTGACTATCATTTTATTCATGAAAATGTAGTAGTAAAGCAACTTATCACTCGACATGTCCCTTAAATTTATCAGCTAGCAGACGTGTTTACTAAGCCTTGCCTAAGGCTTCCTACGTGATAGTCTACGTGTTCAATATGCTTCCCACATCGACAAGGGGATGTTAAACAACAGAGTTTGCATACACAACAACTTTGTCTTATGGATAAAGATCGTTGCCAATTACAAATGAAGAAGATAAACACAAGAAATAATGGATAATAGGAGTAATTATCTAGGTTTCGAATATATCTTGTAGTATCTCGATAAAGTTTGAATCTTGCATTCTCTAGTGGTAATTTCATAGCTATCGCTTTTTCTCATAAAGATTATAAGTTAGATTGTACTTGCATGCCTTTGATGCAATGAAATACGAATTTCTTCTTATTCTTCGTGATGCATGTGCTTCTCTCGATTTCTTCATATTAGCAATCCTTGGCTTTTTGAAGATCCATTGATGGCCAAATTATAACAAACCAACTTTAACTCGGTAGAGTACCGGTCGCTTATACTACAACGGCAAGCAAGGTCGATCCCATGAGGAATCAAATAAGTATCACAATCACGCCAGATTTAGTTTAGGCTCACAAATTTGGGTGAGGTAATATATAGCTAAGGTATAAAAATTATAACTTTAAAATATATGATAAACTCGAATAGCAAAATTATGATCGTGACACTACTCTCAATACCCTTACCGAATCACTAGTGGACGAGCCTTAACCTACCAAACCAACCAATAACTTCTAATGAATGTGTTGTGGGTGCAATCCCCTAAACTGGTCCCTATGCGCTAATACCACAACCTAGTTACCCTATATTTGGTTCAACAGTCCCTTCTACGGGATTTAATTGATCTAATATGATTGAGAACTATGAGACGCTTGATAGCAAAATACTTAACCGCTTAACTTTCACCGACAGAGTATCGGGTCAACGGGAGTATAGTGGTCACAAGGTCAAATACACAGGGAGTAATGTCTAAGCACCGGCCGACGTTAAACTTAGTTCAGTCAAAATAATGGTAGGACGATTATACTAATGTAGAAATAAAGATTATACTAACGGCCTTACTTCTAAGTATTAAAAGGTATAGCCGAACTATGATCCCATCGTGCTACTTTTACCCTTAGGAAGGGCTTGACAGTGGAGTGCGCTTAACCGACCTACCTATCCAATGTAAAGTGTAACGACATCCACGGGTGCCAACTCCTAATTCTACCGACAGATCGAACAACTCGATCTAACCGCCCTATGTGAAGCTAACCGACTCTCCCTTTAGAAAACCGATTATCCTAACATGATTAAGTTCTAAAGTTGCTCGAACAACGATGACAAACCTCTGTATTGGAAACGGTCCTAACAACTAGGCCGAATCTACGCAACGATCCTAAAACCCTTTATCCCATATCTCACCGCAAAATGCATCTATAAGTTTGATGTGTGTGACAGTGAACTAGGTTATCAATCTAATTCAAAGATGTTATAATAAGTTTTAGGACATGAATTAATCGTTAAAACACTCAATTACGCACTACACAACTCCCAATCTCATCCCCCTTAGGGTTTTCGCTCGCTTTCACATAATTCGACTACACATGCAATTAGCTACTCATGATCATACTGATAAACGAAATAAGAACTGAAATCATGCTAGAAATAATAGAAGAAAAAGTATTCATTACCATACGATTGAAGAAAAATCGGATCTGAAAAAGGTATGAATAAATAATCCACCAAAAGTCGAATCTTTGGAACTTGAAACGTAAATCTAAGCTATATAATGTATGTAGAATCAAAGGATGTTATCTAGAGAATCAAAGGATCAAAGTATGATGAACCTACACTAAAACCGCACCAAAATCGCCCAATATATGTCTAAAGTCGGCTGAATATGTTATATGGCTGAATGAGCTGCGTATTTTTATTGTAGGGTTGAAATATGCTGCTGTCGGTGGCAAACGCCCGTTTGCCTCATGTCAAACGCCCGTTTGCCTTGCAATATGATTCTTGATTAGGGTTTCTCCTTCCATGAACGAAGGCCTGGCCCGCCAAGGCTAGTTTGTCTTGTATGAGCTTTCTTGATTCGGTCGAACCCATCCAAACGCTAGTTTCGGGGTGATTTGGACGCCGTCCGCCTAAAAATCCAACTTCCAAAGATCGCGCGTCGATTCTATGAATGCCCGCTTGAATCGGCCCAAACGCCGCTTGGCATGAGCTTGATTCAAACGCCGCTTGCCTTGATTTCATTCCAAACTTGATATCTCCACTTTCATGCTACTTTCGTGCACTTAACATGTTTCTCATTCCAAAACATCGCCTTCCGGGTCCTCGAGCCACCTAAGTCCTCGCAATAACATCTACTTAACAAACACCACGTGTAATTCCGCAAGACAAAAGTGCTCGGAAAAGAGATAAATATCGTATAAAAGACGGAGTTTACTACCGATGTGATAGTTTAACTCCCCGTGCGTATAACTCTCGATATTACTCTTCAACAGGTATAAACTACCAAAAACATGTCAATAAAGTGATAAACAGGGGTTAAACTGCACACCAAAGTACTGTAAAGTTGACTCCCATCAACGCTCCGCATCCACCGAGTTCACGGCTTAGCTAGAAAAACCTTACCAATGAATAGGCTGTGAAAAACTCGATTAGTTCGTGCATGGCAATCCTAAAATTCTAGTTCGCACACTCCCTCGCAAAATACATATAAAGTTCGTGTGTGTGATCATGAATTAGGTGATCAAATTAATTCAAGCATTAAGATCAAATTTTAGGAGACAACAATTCAAAAGATTTAATTTTTAAGCTCTACTCATTCCTAGATCATCGTTTAGGCATCAATTTTATAGTTCCATCACATAATTTAGCTATATGAAAATTTAGCTACTCATAATAAAATCAAGAACGCAAGAAATCATAAGTAAATTGGTAGACAACATGATAAAAAGATAAATAAATTAACCACAAAAAGACTGAAACAATCCATCATTAAATAAAATAAATAAACTGATGATGTTTAAAGAGAATTTTTGCAGAAAAATAAAATAGATCTATTCTAATGAAGGAAAAAAATTGTTGCAGAGAAAAAATAAATTTATTCTATGCAGTCTGTGTGTTAAAATTCGACTCCAGCGCTTCCTTAAATAAGCCAACAACCGACGTCAAGCTCCCATCAATTTCCGTCCGCAATTAAGTGACCCCAATGGAACCCTTTTTCCATTCCCTAAATATGATATGGAGGCTTGGTCCACCATTTAAACCCACAATGAGACTCTCACCCTATCCCCAAAAAAAGCTACAGGTCTCCCCTAATATAAGGAACCACTTAAGGTGAATAGTGCCACATTTTTAACCACACAATTCACTTTTCTCTCTCTATCTATTTATCATAATCTTTTTCAACTATATTAAACTTAATTTTAACTACTTCGGTAATAACCTCCTCTAATAAAAACGATACGACATTTATTAGAGGACATTTAATAATCCCCTAATTGGTTGTTTAAACGCATACGATATTTTTTCGATAAATGATACGACATTAAAATCTCATTTCGTAAAGATAAAATATTTTATTCCGATTTTTGTATTAAAAAATGGAAAATGTGTTGGTAGTTAAATTAATTGGTTGAGATGTAAAAAAAAATAGTATTAGGGAATCAGATATAGTGAACGCTTATTAGAAGTTTTCATTGTTTTATAGGGTGCCATTAAAAATAAATATGAAACTAAAATAAGATAAATGGGAAGTGTGATATGAGAACCATCGGCCACTCTAAAAGGAGCTGGGGCAAAAATATTATCAGCCTTTTGACTTTCAAGCGTGGACCCCAATGTCTCATAGCCCACGCCTCTGAATACGAAGGAAGGGGAAAATTTCTACCTATATTATTAACGGCTAAGAGGAAAACAATCTCAAGAGGCCACGTTAGTCGAGTGACCCCAATGGTTCCTCCCTATGTTACCCCTAAACACCTTCTAAATACATTTTTTCAACACCCAAAAAGAATTCACCAAAGAATAACTCCCAATACAACCCTCAAATACATCATATCCTCAAGACTCAGCCAATTTTTACTCAAAAAAGCAACACAATTTTTAACCAGAAAAAATATTACTGTGAACTGATAAATATTTCAACTGTCTACATTTTAGTCCTTTTCTTCTCGGCGAATCTGCAACCAAATCCGATGAAATATCAGAGATTTCTCAATCAATTTGTGTGAGTGTGGTGTAAAAAGGTTTGCTTTGATGAACACTAATTTATTGTTTTTGCATACCAAGATCTAGCACTTACGTGGATGAATGACAAACAAAAAAACTGAAGAGAAATAATATTACATATTTTCACGAAAAAAAAAAAACTAACTGAAGAAATAAACTTGGAAGTGTCGAAGAAGATGATATGGTGGAGAGAGAAATGAAAATATGCTAGTTGAGAAGCACTGTTCATGTTAAGTGGCCCTTTAAATTTGAGGGGTCTGTTAGTTTTTTTAAAGGATAGGAAACGAAAGAATGCTCCATTGTGGAATCCAGGTCAGTACTATTTAATAGATTGAGAGAAAATAATGTTTTACTATATACACTTGTAATAATAGGTGTACAAATATATAGTTACAATCGGATACTTCTAGAACAATATATTTGTAATAAATACATAATATTTACTTTAATTACAATATATGCTATTACCACCCCTCAAGTTGGGCGAGGATGGAGGCCTAACTTGCGGCGTTGATGGTCAAACACAAGACGAGGAAGCGATTCAGTAAGACAATCGCGCATTGATCTTCGAGCATGGACATGAGCAATACGGCTAAGCGCACCACTATGAACTCGCTTCACGAATGTAGTGATAATCAATGGCAACATGTTTCATGCGAGTGTGTAAGACCGGTTAGAGTAAATTGAGTTGTGCCAAGATTGTCACTATTAGGATTATTTATATTTATTTGTATTTATATTTATTTGTATTTATTGTGTAATATTCTCCGTAGTTCTAGAAGCTTCCCCAAGTGTATATATATACAACCATACTGTAAACTCGATTGAATTAATAAAATTACAATTGTAATTCTTCTATCATGGTATCAGAGCGTTGAGAATCCGATTCTTCCTCTTTTTTTTCCAGCCCTCTCGTCCTTTTTTTTTCTTTCTGTTGTTTTTCTTCCATAAACCCTAGCTATACCCGACCTTCTTCTTCCCTGCAACCATGTCCACCGCCAACTCCTCCTCCGGCACCACTCAATCAGGAACACCCACCGCTGCAACGCCTATGCAGCTCCCTTCCTCACCCGCACTTTCCTCCGTCGTTGCTCTCAATCCCACCCTTCACGCACCCACCAAACTGACCAACGCAAATTATACGGCATGGAGGCTTCAACTGAGCACCCTTCTCACCGGTCATGGCCTCCTTGGGTTCATTGATGGCTCCCAAACCTGTCCGCCCAAACTGATCACCACTGATGGTGTTTCTTCACCCAATCCGGCATATGACTTGTGGGTTCGCCAAGATTCATTGATTCATAACGTCCTTCTCGGGTCGGTGTCACCGGAGCTCGTTACCATTATTCAACACACTCATTCTGGGCAAGAGGCATGGACCATTCTCGCTGATACATTTGGTAAGCACAGTCGTGGTAGGATCAAACAATTAAAACATCACATTCGATCCATCACAAAAGGTAACTCTTCCGTCTCCGCTTACTTTACGTCAATTAAATCAAAGGCTGATGAACTTGCTGCCTTGGATTCACCTATGCATCCTCAAGACCTTGTTGATTTAATTTTGCAAAATCTGGGCCTCGAATATATTGAATTATCGAGAGCAATTCAGGCTCGTGATACCTTAATTACCCTACCCGAACTGCATGAAAAGCTGCTCAATCATGAAGCTAGTATTCTCCAACATAATCATGTTGCTAATCACCGATACACCGCTTTGCCGCCCACTACCCCTCGGCCGAACTCCCTTACTGGCCCACGCAGCATCATACACCCCCTGGCCCCTCCCTACAACCCACCCCGCCTACCTCCCTCCCCTCCAGACCCCTCCCATGCCTCCAACACCCTCTCCTTTTCCCAGCCCGCAACCTCCTTCTACCCGAGCCCCTCGCCCATATCAAGGGAAATGTCAACTATGTGGCGTCTTCGGCCATTCTGCAAAACGATGTCCCACCTACCCGTTTTTCCAACAACAACCTCGGCCCACCTACTCCCTCCTTCCAACCCGAGGCCTGCACCACCCCCACAAAGCTTATCCTGCTCAAAGCAAGGCCTTCTTGGTTGCTCGACAGTGGTGCATCTCATCATATGACCCATGATCTCAATCTCTTGTCCTTGCATGATCCCTATACAGGTTTGGACAATATTATTATTGGTGATGGTCGTTCTCTTACTATTAGTCATATTGGCTCTGCCTCACTGTCTTCATTTCGATTATCTAATGTCTTGTGTGTTCCCAATTATCTCAAAATCTTTTGTCTATTTCCAAATTTTGTTTCGATAATTCCGTTTCCATTGACTTCTTATCCGATTCCTTTTGGTGAAGGATTTGAAGATGCAGTCGATGCTCCACAGGGGCCAAGCTAAAGATGGTGTCTACACTTGGTCCCCAGTCCTTTGCTCGCCTTTTCGCTAATAAGACGACTACCTCGACTTGGCATCGTCGTTGTGGTCATCCAAATTTTCCGATTATTCAATTTTTAGCTCAAAACAATTGTTTAGATTTATCATCGCTTGTTTTTTTCCTTGTGATGCTTGTTTAAGTAATAAAAGCCATCGGATTCCTTTTACTACCTCTACTTTGCAATCTTCCCGCCCTTAGATGTGATTTTTTCGGATGTTTTGACCGCACCTATTTACTCGCTTGATGGTTATAAATACTATGTCATTTTTGTTGATCACTTTACTCGTTTTATTTGGCTTTATCCTCTCGCTCATAAATCGATGTATCTCGCGTTTTTCTTAAATTTAAACCTTATGTTGAAAAACTCTTTGATGCCAACATTAAAACACTTTACTCGATAATGGCATCGAATACATTGCCTTACGCCCATTTTTATCCTCCCATGGTATTGCCCACCACACTTCCTCGCCCCACACCCCCAACACAAATGGTATCTCCGAACGCCGCCATCTACATATAGTAAACGGCTCTCACTCTTCTTACTCATGCATCCATGCCTATCACCCACTGGTCTTATACGGTCAAAGACAAATTGCCTACTTAATCAACAGAATGCCCACCAAAACCTTAGCCATGCTCTCCCCTACGAAAAACTCTACTACCCACCCCTCCTAACTATGCTAAGTTGCGAGTCTTTGGTCGTCTCTCATACCCATGGGTTAAACCATACAATACCCATAAGTCGGACTCCACCTCCGTGCCATGTGTGTTTCTTGGTACTCCTCACGCAAAGTGCTTATCTCGTGCTATGATCTCTCCGGTGCTCGCATGTATGTTTCACGTGATGTTCGATTCGCCGAGGATTTGTTTCCTTTGCCACCATCTCTTCTCGACACTGATCTCCTTCCTTGATACTCTACTTTCTCCCGCCTTGTATTCGGATCTTCCTCCTTCTTCCCCACCCGCCACGTAGAGAAAAGTGACCCAAGTAAGTTCAAAGAGTCTGCGTCGGCCGATGATCGATACTCGGCCTCGTGAGAAGAGCGTGCAATCAGAGTTTGCTTTTTAGAGAGGCAGGAGACAATATTTCACCAAGACAAACAACATAAGCACTAGTGGGACGAAAAATCATCCTTATTACCACCCCACCAACATCGAATAATAGGCGTGAAGAGTCATGGGTGATGAGCGATATATATCCAAGACCATAATGAAAGGTTCGCAAGATATCGCAACAAACGCTTAGCATGGGACCGTTGAACATCAGTGGGTGCATGCATGAACTGAGAGAGTCGATTCACTGCAAAGGCAAGATCGGGCCGAGTGAAGCACAGATACTGCAAACTGCCCAAAACCATGCGATAGTGCGAGGGATTTGCCAAGGGGACACCATTAGTGGCCGTAAGATCGGAGAGGTCGGTAGGCAAGGGAGTAGGGACAGAATTTGCCTCTAACATATTTAGTTTGCCCAGAAGCTCAAGGGCATAACGTTGCTGAGATAGTAAGCAACCTTGAGAATTTGGAACGACCTCAATACCCAAAAAATATGATAAATTTCCAAGATCCTAAGCTTAAAACCGGAACCGAGTAAATGAATAAAGTCTTCAAGGGAAGAGGCCTGATTACCGGTGACTATGAGATCATCCACATAAACTAGAACATACAGAAGGGCAGAGCCTCGGGAATAAATAAACAATGATGTATATGCATGAGAGTTACAAAACCCCATGTGTAATAAAAAAACCTTTCAATTATTCATACCATGCACGAGGAGCCTGTTTAAGGCCATAGATAGCTTTGCGAAGACGACAAACATAGTCCGGATGATCACTATCTGCAAAACCAGTGAGGTCGGGAAAGATAGACATTTTCATGTAGTGGTGCCCCGCAAAATGCATTATTAACATCAAGTTGCCGCAACGACCACCCCTGCGAAAGAGCCAAAGTGAGAACCAAACGAACAGTAGTGGGTTTAACCACTGGACTGAACGTTTCATAATAATCAATACCGGGCCGCTGTGTAAAACCTTTGGCCACAAGGCGAGCTTTATGACGATCTATGGTCCCATCTGCATGATACTTAATGCGAAAAATCCACTTGGACCCAATGATGTTATAGGACGAGTCCGGGGAACAAGATCCCAAGTATGGTTATAATCAAGGCATCATATTCCTCCCCGCATAGTGTTCGCCATTTAGAATTTTTGAGGGCTTGGGTAATGGAGGAAGGTTCAATATCAGGAGAGGCTGAAAGGCGGGCAGCTAGGTTGAGTTTCTGAATGGGTTTGTGAATGTTGTTTTTGGCACGAGTGCGCATGGTATGAGTAGGAAGGGGAGGGGATGGGGAGGAGGAGGAGATGTCAGACATAGAGGAAGGGACGAGTTGGGGGAGGAAGCGGGGGAGGTGGTGGGTTGTGGGGAGGTCGGAGGAGGAGTGTGATGGGAGGCCGTGGGGGTGATAGGTGGAGGGGAGGGTGTGACAGCTGGAGGTGGGCAAGGGATCCAGTCAGTGAGAGGAGGGATAGCAGGTTGAGCGGTGGACGAGGTGGATCGAGACGGAAGATAGTTTCAACAAACTTCACGCGGCGGGAGACGTAGAGACGGGAGTCAGTAAGATCATAACAATAATAGCCATGCTGATCCTGTGCATAACCAAGGAAGACACATGGTTTGGACCGGGGTTGAAGTTTGTGATCCGTGTAGGTAGGGCGGCCTGGGATAGCAGAGACAACCAAAACACGTAGGTGTCATAATGTGGTGGGGAGTGAAAAATGCATTCATAAGGGGATTGCATACTAAGAACACGTGTAGGCATACGGTTAATTAAGTAGACAGCCGTGGCAAAAGCATAAGGCAAGAATGTAGGAGGAAGGGAAGCATGAGCAAGCAAGGTGAGGCCGGTTTCAACTATGTGAAGATGACGACGTTCAGACAGACCATTGTGTTCAGAGGTATGGGGTGGTGTGGTAAGGAAAGAGATGCCAGATTGAGAAAGGTAATCACGGAGAGCAATATATTCACCACCATTATCAGAGTATAGGATTTTAATTTCAGACTCAAGGAATTTTTCTACTAATGCGCGGAACCGAATGAAAGTAGGGAAAACATCAGATTTTCTAGCAATGGGGAAAAACCAAACGTAACGAGTAAAATGATCGACAAAAATCACATAATACTTGAATCCATTAAACGATAAAACAGGGGAAGTCCAAACATCCGAAAACAAAATTTCAAGTGGGCGGGAAGACGATAAAGTAGACTGTCCAAATGGCAGCTTATGACTCTTGTTTTCAAGACAAGCAGAACAATGAGAAATAAAACTATTATTATGCGGAATATGAAATTTGTTCAAAACAGAATGTAAAATAGAATCAGTTGGGTGACCCAGTCTATGATGCCACACATCTGACGAAGCTTTATTGGTTGCAAAAGAAATTAAAGGTTGAGACGGCCATTCATAGAGACCGTTCTTGACTGGACCACGGAGGAGTATTTGATTCGTCTGGAGATCCTTCACAGAAAAATGGTCAGGTAAGAATTCAACAGAAATATTATTAGATTGACATAATTGGGATATAGATATTAAATTACGGGACATAGTAGGAACGCATAAAACATTATTTAAATGAAAGGATTTAGTAAGAGAGCAAGGAATGATTTAATAACCGATTGTGAGTAATGTTCAACGGAGAGCCATCACCAACAAGCATTTGGTCCGAGCCAAAGTAGGCGAGTGTAATGACAGATTTTGGAGATCATCGGTGACATGGTGCGTGAGCCTACCGTCCAACACCCAGGAGACGCAGGCTGGCCGGTGTATCGCCAGCGCGTTTTTAGTGAGGACATAGGCTTGGGGTCGAGGCCCGTAAGGATTTGGAGGGCGGAGGGGTGGGGAATTGTGCTGCTGTACACGAAAACTAGGACAAAGACGGGCAGAATGACCTTGAATAGAGCAAAGTTGACATTTACCTTGATAGGGGCGACGTGGACGAGAGTTGGCAGTGGGGGCGGACTGATGTGGAGAAGGATAATAAGTTGACTGCGGCTGTTGTTGAGAAGAGGGACGCCAACCAGAGTAATTATGCGAGGGAAGAAGAGCAGAGGAAGGAGGGCGAGCTGTGGCTGTGTGCGCTGAGGTAGGGAAGAACAAGCCCGAGGAGGAAGATGAGCCATGATTAACCTGAAAATTCAACAACTTATCGTGTAATTCATCAAAACTAATAGGTTGATCACGAACCTGAAGAGCTCTGGCCAAATCATTGTATTCTGAGCCAAGTTTTTCCATGATTAGATCAATAATGTCTTCATGATTCATGGGTGAGCCTAAAAGATCCAGTTCATCAGTCTTGGATTTAATTGCATAAAGAAACTCGTAAAGCAGTGTCGGGAACCTCGCCGAATCAAGCTTTTGAGCCTGATTTAATTTGAAGGATACGGCCTCTACTCGGTTTAGCAAACATGTCTTACAGAGAAGCCCACGTCGCGTGTGCCGATGCGGTTTTGGACAGCATGGTGGCAACACCCGGTGTAAGGGAGGCCAAGATGAGATTGAAGATAAGTCTATCTTGGCGTTTCCAGAGAGCATGATCGGGATCGGGGCAGTTTGCCGCCAACGGTGATGGTAGCAGGCGGTGGTGGTGTATCTCCGGTGATATAGCCCGATCGGTCATACCTCTAAAAGAGATTCGATTTGGGGTTTCCAAACAGAGTAGTTTGTGTGGTCAAGCTTAACTGTGATTTGAGACGCTGGATTGAAAGCAATAACAGAGGTGTCGTTGGTGGAAGCCGCCATAGCTGAAGCATGAAGAACGGAGCTGCTACAGAGAGAGGAATAGAAGGGAGCCGGCGAAAAAGAAAAAAATTGGAAGAATTAGGTAAAAAAAATTTGGTGGCTCTGATACCATAATAGATTGAGAGAAAATAATGTTTTTCTATATACACTTGTAATAATAGGTGTACAAATATAAAGTTACAATCGGATACTTCTAGAACAATATATTTGTAATAAATACAGAATATTTACTTTAATTACAATATATGCTATTACTATTCTCCCTAAATAAATTTTGAAGGGCGTGTAAATAACACCATTGGGATCACTCCACTTTGCTGAAAAAATGGGTTTTGAAGTTGTAAGATTAACTGTAGTAGCTCTTTTTTCCCACCCAATTTATACCCTATCCAAAAAACCGGTAATAGCCTTTATTTCCATTGCTCAATAAAAAACTCATCCATTCGCCTCTCGTAAAAAAGACGAGCACATAGATGACCCCCTCTCCCCCCCAACACCCAAAAATCCGCCAATTCTACTCTTTTTTCCGCCAATTCTTCTCTTCTTTTTGTGCAAAAATCATGTTGTTTTCTTCAAATTTTCTTTTACTGGGTTGATTGCAGAGAAATTTGTTCTTTCCAGCCAAGTACACAAGATCTATAGACACAAGAAATTCCCCTTTTGTTGCCGCACAATCGGTTCGATAGACATCCCGAATCGGTATGAAATTCATTAACTGTGATTGATTTCATGCTCCTACATTTTCTACCTGATTTTTTGATATTGTGCGTCCTTCATCTGTATTTATGTAGAGTTTTGATAAAGGGGCTAATTTGAACAGGTAGACGTAGAATGGTCTGAGCTTAAAGATAGCTCATTTTATGCTTGTTTTTTGGATGCTTGTTTTTTAGATGCTTGTATTTTCTTACATTCAAAACTTTGGGGTGCTCAAATTTGAGGTCTAGCTAGAAATAGCTACTTTGGGGAGGTCGAATTTGATTTCTAGTTAGAAATAAGTGTAGAAAATACAATTTCTGTGAGCATTCCTAATATCTCAACAAGTCAAGGTTTTTCTTTTCTTTTTTTTTTTTTTTTTGGGTTCAAGCTTGGGCATTTTATTTGCTTCTCAAATGAAAGCAAGAACAGCTACACTTGGTTTTGGTTCAAGCTTTATTTAACAAAGGCAATGATCGATTTGTTTTTCGCTCCTTCGAATTCTAGTTCAGATTTTGTAAATCGAATCCTCTTTCCTCATGAAACATGTTTGCTAATCTCTTTAGCAGATGGACTATGATACATTGATGAATTGTTTCTCATAAAGATGCCTTCGTGATTTCGATCGATTGGTTGTCAAAAGTTAGGAACTCATAATATACAATGGAATGTAAACATTTGCATATATGGTAGAGGAGCAATACAACTTATATATACTTGATAATTATTTACATTTGGTAATTATTAAATATTTGGAAAAGTTAATATACTTTGAGTTGTCAAACACATTTCATTTTAAAAAATACGTAATGGTAATTTCTTGTTTTAACTTAATTTGAAAGTTCCTCAAAAAAAAAAAATTAAAATAAAATAAAAAAATAAAGAAATGATTAAACTTTATACTATTATCAAACAACTACTTTCAACTACCTATCTAATATTTTATTAATAAAAATCAAATTTACCATTTGTGTCAAAAAGCCATTACCCGTGAAATAGTTCACACCATCCATTTTTTCAACTCATTTTACACTTTGCATCAATTTCATGGGCCCCATGACTAATATAGATGACATTATTAGTTCAAGCCACTACTATCACTCTAAGAGCAACCCCAGTGGGCTCTCGATTTAGTCTCCAAAATGAATTTCAGGGGCCCTTTATGCCACAGTGGACACCCAACACAACCCCGTCCTGAAAATTTTCTTTACCCTCCCCTCGACATTTCAGGGAGTTGAAAGAGTCGATTTTGCGCCAAAAAAATTCTCGCTCTCCAACTTTTAGTCGTATCAAACATTTCTTCTCCCCTCAAATAAAAAATTCTTCTCTTTCTGTTTGCAAAAAAAAAACTTTGCGTTTTCTTATTGAAAAAAAGCTTCCTCCCTCCTTTCATCGGAAGCATGGAGGATTGAGGAAATATCACTTGAAATCGGGTTTCTCTCATTTTCGTGGCAGATTTTAGCTGAGAAATTGAGAGGTAAGTTAATCTATAAATGCAAGATTCATGATTTTCAGTAGGGTTTTGTTTTTTAACTGATTGTAATCTATTATTTGTAATCTATACTCCATTGTATCTATTATTTGTTAAGGCATTTGATGTGGGTTGCTGAGTTATAGTTTTAATTTTGCAACTTAATTTTGGTCTAAAAAGAAAGAATCTTTTTGTGATTTGTTTGGAGGATTTGCTAATTGGGACTTCTAATGGCATTTGTTGTTGTTGATAGGTTCTTATAACAATGGAGTATTGTATTGTAACTTTATATGGTGAAGAAAGAGTGAGAAACCTTATAAAATTCAAAGGGCAAAGCAACAGAGAGAGAGAGAGAGAAGTATAAACAAGTACAGAACAAGAGGTGGTGTATTGAAGCTAGTGGGAAGGTGGTATTTGGTTTTGAGATTCAGTATATTTTAGTGTTAAGTATTTGTTGTTTATGTCTGTTGAGCTCATTAGGTACATTTTTAAGTGTATCCTCTCTTTAAATTACAGAATCTTTTGATAAAAACTCCATCTCTCTCTACACAACCCCATTTTCTTTATTTCAGAGATCCTATTGCCTTTGTCTTTTTTTTCTTCTTGAAGTTGAGAAAATTTGGTTCCCACTTTTAGAAAGGCCATTTATATCCATTTCTCTGTAGTGGGGTTTGAAGGTTAGCATTAATCAATTTGCTGACAGTGTTAAGAGGTTCTGGTTTCTGTTTCCCATAATCAAAGGAGAAACAGATCATTTAAGCTGATACAATGAAAGTTGGGGGAGCTTATTGAGTAGGTTGTGATCTGTTACCAGCCCCATTGACACTCTGGTTTTTGAATATGTTATATATGTACTTTGTTAGGTCCCAAAACAAAAGTTCAACTACTTGGAAAGGATGAAAGTATAAATACTAAATCCATGGCAGTAGAACCAACTGTACCACAAGAAAGTAGAAATAACTCTTAAAACTATGGTAGTATTTTCATTAGGCTGTTTTTCTTTTCTTGCTTGATAAGCCATTTGATTTGTGTTTGCTTTAAGGCATTTGATTTGCTTGAGGCAGTGACATCTATGTATTGGTTGTCGATTTCGTGTGCTTGGGCTCAAGCTTTTGGCCTTCTTTGATACAATAATTCTGTTTTGAGTGTGTGATTGCATATGTATTTTTATAATTTGTTAATACACGTACTTGATGCCATGCTATTTTCACTCAGTAATCAAAAGCATTACATAATGTGCTTTTGGACGTCTTTTGGGGCATCTGTCTTATTGGTCTCCAACAATGATATTTTAGATGCGGAAAATGTATTTGGTACTGTAGGTACGTGTGCTTTTTTGACTCCTGGAAATTAGTAATAATGCGATTTGTGCGGCCTCTTTTTCTGTATAGGTGCATTGCTGGGGAATGATGTTTGTACTCATCTTGGATCAACCAGAATACTCATCGGGAGGAAGTGCATCCGGACAGATCAGTGCATCCGGACAGATGAACCATGACGGGGTAATATGGATCCTATTAACCTTGAAAATAGGTTCGTGTGTCAAGTGATTCCGTGAGGAAGATTGACAGTCCTTCTTTGTAAGATTACTGTCGGTGCAACATGCTAAACTTTGATGGTCATTTTGTTTAGGGTCATTTTGTGTTTTTTTCATGTTTATGGTTGGAGTAGTTTTGGTTTTGGATGAAAGGCATGTGGTTTTGCAGCATATTGCACTTTGCCGATAAACATGTTTCGGAAACTAATTTTTCTTGTACTCTTTAATTTTAAAACAGAAGGATATGACAATTACCATTTTTGTGTGCTGCTTGTTCTGGTGGTGGGTGGATTACTTTTTTTATTAGCCAAAATAGCAAAGCTAATGTTTATACAGAAAAATTGACTTTTGTTTTACACTCAATGGGATGGTTTGTTTACAGAGAAAAAAGTTTTGCAGATAACTTTGAGTAAGGAATTAAAAAAGAGTTAAATGTAATCCAATCCAATCCAAACATCATTTGTCATTTTGCAAATAGAATCTAATAATACAAAGAACTTGATTATGATAATTTATTGATTTCGAACAACACATTACACATAATTGAAACTAACTTCACATGTACCATTCAAATTTAAGTCGGACCATGCAAAAAAGTTGCTCAGTAACATATACGATGATGACGATGATCATAATAATAGGAATGAAAACAATCGCAAAAAAATTGTAATGAAAACATAAAATATTTCTTCGCTAAAACATAATACATTTTAAAGTGTAAAGTATACTATATTTTAACTACGAGAAAAAATATGATTGATTTTTTTGTTGTTAAAAGTAAACGAAATAATCAAAACATACGGTTTTGTGTTCGGTTTTGTTAGAAAAACATATTGTTTATTAAAGTTTATAAATAATTTTGAGCAAAAACCCCCGGATCATTTGGTTAAGTTGAATACTGATGGCTCTTCCTTAGGCAACCCTGGCCCTGCTGGCGGTGGCTTTCTTATTCGCGACTCTCATGGTCAACTTCTTTATGCTGTCAGTGAACCTTACGCTAATTGCACCAGTCTCATTGCGGAAACGAAGGCCCTCCTAGCCGGCCTTACTTATTGTTTGGAGCACAATTTGTTTTCGGTTCGTGGAAACGGACTTTAGTTCTTGCCAATATCGCTCTCGGGACTTATCGCGACCCTTGGCAAACTTTGATGGTGATATTCGGTCTATCAGAGATCTCCTCCGCACACATCGATGCAGATTTCCCATATTTTCCGTGAAGCTAACAAAGTCGCAGATTTTCTTGCCGCGATCGGCCTCCTCTAATGTAAGGAGAGCCACATACACGCCACAAGATAACACTCCTCACCCTCAAACTTATTCTTCATGGTGATTAGCTTGCCATCCCTTTCATTAAATCGAGTACGCTGCTCAGATAATCATTTGGGACGATCCATCAATTTATTGATGGATGCAAACCAGTTGCCCCTATCCTCTTGGGTAGATTTCATAAATATGATTATTATTTGTTTTACTGCATTGTTCATCACATTACAGGCAGTGACTCTACCTATGCTAAGTGGTCGATGAAGCTCCCTGCAGATTATAACCGTGATGTTTGCCTGACGTTTAGTTATGGACATGGCCTACAGGATCGTGCCTACCTTTGGACGCACCCCTACCGCATTGCTATGAGTGCAATCCAGGTGTTTTTGTTACTTTTGCTGTCAAAAGATGTGCTCATACTTTTTCTAGTACTTGATATACCCCTTTATATTCTTGGTTCAGCTTCTGACATGGATGTTGATGCTCACTTTACGGACCGGTCATGTCAAATTTTCATCAGGAAGGACCACAATTCTCTATTGCTCAAGCAAGTTCAGACGAGGGTGCAAAGAGATCTTAGGCTTTTTTTCCTTAGATCGTATACACAAGGCAGAAGACAGATTTACAACATCTTTTCCACTTTGATTTCCACTGATGTAATTATTTATGGGGCAGGGGCTTTATTGGGAGTGCATAGAGCGAGTACTCTTCCCTATGTGATGGATTTTCCTACTCACTGGTTTGCCACACATGTAGTTTAAGATGCCACTTGTCATGACTCTATCACGTAAATTTGCATGGTCGAGGGATAAGAATGACTTTGTAGCTCTTTATTTCACTCAATATAAATAAAGTTGCTTTTAAAATAAAATATAAAAAAAAGCATTTTTTCTAATTGTGATATAGCATTTTATTCTGTGATAGAAATTTTTTTTTAGTTGTAATGGGAAAATATTAAAAAAGAATAATTGGGAAAATATTTTTAAAAAGGGAAAATATATTGATGGTTAGGTTTGTTAGTTAAGATGAAAGATAAAAGTTGTTTATTGGGGGTTGTGTAGAGGTTGCTTATTGGAGTGGTTTTTCTAGGGTGTTGAAAAAATATAACTGAAACGGAAAACGATGTGTTTAGAGGATGTAATTGGGAGTGACCACTGGGGTTGCTCCAAGGAACGGTTGGCATGTGTCTCTTTTTTTGCCACATAGGAATAGTTTTTTATTTTAATTAATAGTCCCTTCTTCTCCTTACCATTTAGAAATAGAAAAATACATTAGAAGACCAACATCAACTATCAACAAACTTCTCTCACAATTACCATTAGTGTTGCTCTAATCTCACATCCTGCAGAACTCATATGGCTTCCCTCTCTCATATAAATATTGCAGATTACATGAGGTGGTTGGCGATTAAAGTTTTTTCCGTGTCATTTCACCGGCAATGGAGGAGGATAAAGGCGTATATTCCGCTAAAGAAGAAAGGAAAAAAAGGTACCAAAATCAAAATTGACGTCTTTTTAAGAAGATATAATCAACCCTAATCACAAAATAACTTTCTTTTCGTGTGTATTCCTCTTTATTGGAAAAGGAATTATGTTCCGAGTTTTTTTTTTTCACTTTTCTTTTCCTTTCTGTTGAGCTTTTGGCACAGTGAGAATTATGGTCAATGTATGCCTTGGTGTGTTGCATGCGATGATGAATGACGACCCCCTCGCCGCCTTGCTTCCTAGGTACTGTATTCCTAAAAATATGGATTGTTTTAATTTTGTGATCAATTTCATTTAAATGTTAATTCAAGCTATTTACCGGACCAGTATCTATTAGAAGACCCGTAGGTACAACGGCCAGATCAATGAAAGGTTTAAAGTGATTTGGTTGACTAATTAGGCTTTCCATTTTGATTCTTCTATCTTATGTTTTGCGATTTTGTGATTATTAAACATATATTTGATATTAGCCCATTATTTTTTTGCTTCATTATACAGATGAGGAAGGCTTCTTATTTGATCTTTGGTTGCATTAGAAGGTAAATTTATGTGTTGCCTACCCTAATGTTGTGATTAATATTTTCAAATTTAGACGAATAATAATCTTGATGACTTCCTTGCTGCAGGCAAATGATTCTTACGTATATGCAGGACTTTTTTGTTCTATAGTCAGGTACTCCCTCTTCTTTAGTATGTTTCCACATTATAACTGTTAGCAGTGATGCGCTAGATTTGCTTTCAAGCTACAATATTCTGGAAGAGGTAGAACAGTTCCAGGTTTCAGAAAGTTTGTTCAAATGTCCCTGGAGATAAAACAAGATCATGATGATAGCTTGGAAAAGAAATGAAAAATGATGATGAACAAGTTACAGGTCTAATTGAATCCTATGTGGAGCATGTACTTCAAGAAAACAAAGAAAACATGGTGTAAATTTGAGCAAATTTGAAGTTGTTTTGATCTCATTTTCTTGTTGGTTATGGCTGCACGCACTTTTGGCTTTTTCATGGCTGTATTTTGGACTGATGATCCTTTGGGCTTATCAAATCTGGACTACACATAATCTTTTTTAGGGTTCTGTCTAATTTTGGCTCTCATGCTCTATGGTGTACTTTTGTTTCTTGGCCAGGTCTCTACTTCTTTAATGATGGACGCAACAACCTTCATTAAAGTTCTGGGCTTCATCGACTTAGGTGTTATAATCTTTTCTAGGTTTTTGTCTAATTTTGGGTGCTATAATCTTTTTTAGGTTTCTGACTTAGGTACTATGGTGTGCTTTTGTTTCTTGGCCAGGTCTCTACTTCTTTAATGATGGACGTAACAACCTTCATTAAAGTTCTGGTCTTCATCGACTTAGGTGCTATGTTTTTATTAGTCAGTAGAAAGACGGGTTTTTTTTTTCCATTTGAAATGCTCTATTTGATCAAGGCCCAGTTCTTGGTGTTACCCTCAAAGTTAATGTGGCCCAATCCTAGAAGACTTTGATTTGATATTTAGTCGTGCTATTCTTTCAATTTTGAAACAGTATTCTCATGAAGATATTTGCCAAAAGAACGGGTTATAACAATGTTAGGCCTTTTTTGTTTGCTGCTTTAAGCCAGTTGCGCACTGATAGAGAGTTATTCTATTGCATTCATGAGCAGATATTGTCTTCATCCATTCAACCTCCACCGACGTAAAGTAAGTGGGTTTTTATTTTCATGGCTGTTTTGAGTATAATATTATTGTATGTGATGGGATTTAAGTAGTTCATAATATTTTCTATTTGATGATGTTCGACTCTGTAAATGTATGCATTGATTAATTATATTGGTTATTTGGTTTTTTCCACTTTACTTGGATGTTAATATGAATGTTTGGCACAACTTATAGTTGCCTGGCAGTTGTATTTTTTGTCTTCGCGGTAAAATGGTGTATGGGCCTGCTCAATGTAAGGATATTATTTATTCCTTTGTTATCTTGTGAAACTATAGTTCTAATCACACACCACCTGTTTCTTTATTACAGTGTTGATGATGTTCATAGTTTGAGAATAAAACTGTGGTCCTATTAAAATATCCACAAAGGCCAGACCACCATGGATTGGAAAAGCTGAAGTGGCAAAATTCAATGTAGAAAAACAGTCAACTGCAGAAAAAAGGAGATATGCTTTGCTCCCCGGTATCCTTTTGCATACGCAGATTTAAATCGCTGTGTGGCCAGGATGTTCACACGATGCAGCTTCTCTATCAGTTCTCCTCCTCGCATCGTAATAACCTCTCCCGGTATCCTTTTAGCAATTTACTTTTGTGTGAAAGTCATATCATTTTGAAAGTCAAGACGTCTAATCATGATGTCTAATCTGCTGCTGATGTTTGGAACAAGTTTTGCTGCTGCACTTTGGCTTTCTTGGTCCTACTAAAGGTTTTTTTGGGGTTTTGCAAGTTGCTGCTGTTGAAGAAAAACTTGCTGTGGTAAACACGGATGAGGTGAAGACATTTAAACTCAATGCTAAAATCAACTAAGATAAATTCAATTCCAGGTGTAGCAACAAGTTGGCAAACTATGAAGAACACGAGAAATGGAACTAAGAAGTGTATGACACATAAAAAATAAATTAACAATATTTGATGGCACAAAAAGAATATTGAAATTCACTTGTTCCATTTTGAACAATGTATTTTTTTTTTTGTTACATGTATGACACGTGGTAATGTTAATTGTATATATGTTTGTGTTTCTGTTGGATTAAATACGATATAATTGTTAGTTCTAAAGCCTAACATTTGAATGCAAAATTGTGCCACGCATAAATTAATCAATTATATGATCCCATACGGTTTTTTATCTTTCATACACCGCCTCGATGGGCAGCCGTGCCTTGCACGGCATCATCGAACTAGTATTAAAAGTGAGGTGCAGGCTTGAATTATAAAGCTTGAGCTTGACTTTTTTATTTTTTATGTTTTAGATAAATAAACTTTTTGTATAATTAAATAAAACTCGAACTTCATTCTTGCGCCATTTTCATTTTCGAACTCAGTTTTGACCGATTTTTGTTGCTTTGCACTCCACGTCACGTCCTCTATCACGCTATGCATGTAACAAAAATAAACCACAAACCCAAGCATGACAAATGCCAATAAAACACACAAAAATCACCCAAAAATGTCGAGATTTTTGACGTAGACGTCTTTTGTCTCGTGATTCGAGCCGTGGTGAAAATTTCCTATAAAAACCACCAAACTACCCAAAACCACATCGAATAGGCCATAAATATGGGGTAAAATGCACACGAAATTAGAGCAAAGTTGACACTCATCATCCATGGATAAGAATGATCTACATTATATTATTCCAACATCAAACTTCATGAAACTCCCACTATTACCAGAAAAATCAATGCTCTTGTTATCTTTGAAGGTCTACAAAAAAAATCGCACAAGTCTTCTGGGAAGTTCATTACAACAAAAGATGTACAAGTCAAAAATCACAGACTTGCAATGAAATAGTCTTGGGGAACTACCAAATTCTAAGTGGTGAAACTAAACAAAAACTTCTATCAATTTCCATTCAAACACATTGAAGGTCAAAAGAGAGTACTGGCTGAAGGTCCTTAGTGTTTTGATAACATACTCCTGGTTTTGCAGCAATGGAAACCCTTTATAACTCTAGAAAGTTAAGATTTGTTGAATCTCTGTTCTGGATCCAAGGTCTGCCAATGCACCTGCATATGGAAAATGTTGATAAGAAAATTGCTCGGGTCTTTCGTAATGTTCCATTGTCCAAATTAGGAAGAGATTGGAACAAATCATTTTTCCTTGAGATGTAGATCCAAGCTATCCTCGAACAAACCCTTACCTCAACCGTGATAATGTCGGAATTATCATGATGACGGTAATGCTATTTGTGTGGTGGATAACTGGTTTAATGTGTATGATTTACCAGCGATATTCCACGGAGCACTGTGGTACTTTTAAAGGCAAGGTGATCAGACTCAAGCAATAAAAGGCGAGCTCAGTAGTGGACAAATTGGCAGAGTATCTCTGCTTTGTATGATTGACGTGGCCTTTTCTAGTGCTAATACCAGTCCTTAACCGACAGTGTATCGGATCAAACTGTAGTGCTAGAATGGTGAGTCAGAGTGTCGAATCCTCGTGGGAAACGTGGTAATTCTTTTAAGTGTGGTTAAACACCAAAGAGTCGTTATTAACTCGATCTAAACCACAATTTTATAACACAGATTACTACTATTCTACTTAACATAAAATAACTGCGTAATATAAAAGTTATTCTAATATAATATATATAGATTAATAAATATATATAGATGTACATAGATTGTAAAATATATATATAGATATAAATATATAGATACCAATATATTTTATAGAACTAGCCAAAGTTTATATAATTGATTTATACGATCTTTTCAGTAGACGGAATGTGCTCGATCTTTCCTTTTATTTTAGGTCCAATTGAGTAAATGAAACGGTGCACTCAGAGGTTAACAATTCCTCCTCACACGAGCGTATGAAATTGTCATATGTCATTGTCATCGTTCAATCTCCACAATCGCCCCATGCTAATCTCAAGTTAAATACGAGCAGTACCAGTACAAATCTACCCCGGATAAAAGAGGTTATTCCATTTGTCGACGGCCGATGTTATTCAAAAGGCTCCGGTTGTCGGCGGATCGATTTAACTTTCCGGTTTTAGTTTCAATTAAACTGCTGATTTTAACATTATTATGATCTCGAGCACAATTTTAATAAGATCTATCTTTCCCAAGACAAATCGCCTTCGGGTAGGAAATAGGATTCCGTAGTCACGCTTTCGACGGCCAATTTTACCTCCGTTTTTCTATCTTTTATCTCATATCCTAACTTCTCTCGGCCGGGTTCATCGTTAGGTTATATGGTGTGATTCATCTTGGTTAATTACGCCAATCCGAATATTATCAATACGTTATGTGAATAGAAAAAGATTCAATTAACTCAATTTTAATCAATTTTACTTAGACAAAGATTCCTTTACCTAAAAGATCGAAATAAAACGATTACATATCTTTGGCTAGTTATTAGATCTAGCCTAATAACATTATAAAAAAACATAATAAACATAGATACTTAAGAAATTTTACCCGATTACAACTGTTGAATCAGAAGCTGTATTCTTCCGGATGTTACAACGACTTCAACAACACTGATCTTCTGATAATTTTCTCGAGCATTATAACGATACTACTTTATTTATGGCATAAGGCCTATATACATACATACTATTTCTAAGAAAAAGAGGTTAGGAAACTATATTGGTACCCCCTTCATGTGTCTGCAAGGCTGCTCCTCTTATAAAAGTGAGAATTTCAGGGCGGATCGATCCGAGGTGATGCCGGATCGATCCGGGAATAAAAATAGTATCCCTTAGATTATTCTCTGCAGGATCACATTTGGATAATCATTAGTTTCCTCGGATCGATCCGAGGTTAATCCGGATTGATCCGGTAGCTTTTTATTCCTTAACTTGATCTCAAACTTGATAAAATCATAACTTGAGCTCTGGATCTCCAAATGACATAATTCAAAAGGCGTTGGAAAGCTCTTGAAAAGATCTATAACTTCCATGAAGGACTCTTCTTCAGAAAATGCCTTTTGATGGGCCATTTGTTCGTCGAAAATATAATTCAATAATGATGTCACTTAACTATTGATCCACTTGAACTTTAAATCTCATGGCACTTCCTTACTACCTTCAAAAGATACGATTTTACTTCAAAAAGTGTCGTCACTCGGGTCTTGGTTTACCTAAGATCTCGCAAATAAAATACCAAAAATACCCCAGAATCGACACGACATTCGGTTATTAACCCGGTACAAAATTTATAACTTTTTATCACTTTTACTAGATTTTTATAGTATTTAGATTTATTCATAACTATTAATATTTTATAAGATTATCGTTATAATTTCTTATATTTTATATAAAAGAGTCGATAACGTATATAAAACATCGTAATTTTTATAATATAAATGTTATACATCAACTACTCCCACTTAGCTCTTTTGATCGTCCTCGAGCAAAATAAGCTGTAATATATAAAAATTACAATAAAAATGATATACGTGGTAGATTAAATTTCAAATTAGTAAAATATCATTTCAATATTATAAGCATATTAATTATATCTTTCTTAGAAATTAACAAGATAAAAAGTGTAGATAACTTAGATAAATTATTTATCAACTATTATTCAAATGAAATTGCATAATCTACTTAAATATAATTAAAATTCTAGAATCATTCTCCTATCTCAACTCATATGATATATTTGGAATTAAGGACTAAGTCAAAAGTCAACAAAAATGGCTTATACTTTTAGAGCTCAGGATGTTGGTCAATCGAAAGGATAGAAAGAAAAATCAAAAGAGAAAGAAGCAAGTCGCACGTGATTTACACCTTTATAATTTTGATCAAAAATACCTCGATTAATAACATTCGAATTTATTTATTTTTTTATTTATTTTTATTATGAGATTTAAGAACTAAAAGCGTGCATGTGTGTAGAAAATCAAACTTACAAGCATTGCTTCGTCAAGATTGATCGGAGTAATACTCTTTCGATCGAAAATTACAAATCCGGTTTCTTAAACTTGTAATCATTCTTCGGGATCTTATGATTCAACTTTTTATCGGAGCTTTTAAACCTCATAGTGATATAGGACATTTCGAGATAATACCCATCGCACTCAAATCATTGGTAGCTACTACCGATATTTTTAGTTGTTGATCAAAGATAAGGAAGATACCTGGTATTTGATTAATTCTGTGTAAATAAGATGCTTCGTTCTTAATTCCTTTATAGAATATTAACATATCCGAACGTATTACCAAAATCGACTATCTTGCCAGTGTCATGAGGTAAGATCGAATATACTAATACTTATCTAATTTTTTTCAATCTCAGCCTACACCATTCTTAGCTTTTGTGTCATTATCTCTTTTCATAAGTACGTACAAACTCGTGGGATTTTTAGGAAATGTAGACCAAATTAAGCTAAGGGTCGAAAAAATGGCTATTTCGAGTGCGGTCTTGATCACTCTAATCAAGGCTGAGGTAGGGACAAAAATTAGAAATTTATTTAGGTAGGCTATTTGGCTATAGTTTCTATTTTTATGGTGCCAAAAAATCGTCATCCCTAGTCCAATTCCAAACTCATAATTCGTTTTGAAAAGAAAATTATTCTAAAATTTCATTATAATATAAGTATATTCGCTAAATTTCATATGAAAATTACTTGATAATATTTATGTATAGTTACATATACTTAAAATCTTATAAAAACCTAAAATTGACATATATAATATGATTATAATATATCTAATTTACTTTAATTAATTAAAATCTATTCTTACCAATTTATATTATTTTTATTCATATTAATTATATATTATCTAGTTATTTTGATTCAAGAAAAATTAAACTAAGTATTAAGCATTTAAGTATAAATTTATATGAGAAAATTTTAATTTTTATTGTACTAACTTACCTCTACTCCCCACTTATTTAAATGACATCGTCTCCGATGTTCGTTGAGTAATAAAAAGTAGGTTTGGAAGAAAAATTTAAAATTTTTATACGATTTTGATTTTTATTATTTTTCGCAACATATATTATTCTGATTAAAGAAAATGACATATATATTAAACATTAAGAAAACTATTACAAACTTTAAAGAAACTAAATTAAAAAGCAATTAAACGTCTAACTTAATCTACTATTAATTTAACAACAACAACTTTTAACTGATTTCCAACAACACCTCAAACCGTAGATGAACATCCGGGAGTATCTACCGGAAGTAGTCCCAACTGAGAATCACGAGATGGAAAAATCTCGTCTGTAGTAAACTCAGGCACGTGATTCAGTTGGACACAAAGTTGAGAGATAACCCAGGCAAACGGTAACGGTCGTCCCCTATTACGTCTCTCATCGCAAAATTAATTGTCGTTTTGAACATCAAAATCCCCAATCAATGTATGCCCTACGGTTAGTGCATACAATGATAGCATCTCATCATCCGTAACCCCTAAAAATCTCTAGTTGGATAGATCCGGGAATTAATGAAGCGTTTCCACGCCCTCAGATGAGGGGGTAAAGCCAGAGTCGAAGAATCATAGTTATGATCAAACAGTGGAAACACAAATTGAAAGGCTTCTGCAGTACGATTTACAACATTGTAAGCATTTCCGAGTTCCCAAAGAAACTCGTAGTGTGGGTTTTGCTCAAAAGTAGATGGTGGGATTTGAAATATTTGGTTTATGATGATCGAGAAAATGATATAGCGACGCCCTAACAAAGAATGAGATGAGACGAGGCTACGTCGTTATATCGAAGAAGAGACGATAAAAATCTCGACAATTGAAATGTTAATTCTACCCCTCGGAGTCCTAATCGCCTTCTTCCACCCGCAACCTCGGATTAGATTCCGTCCCCACTCGATCATTTTTTTCAGATTCAAGCCTTTCTCCATTAGCATAGGAGAATGGATTTAAATTTAGACGCCTCGAACGTCATTATGAAAACACGAAGCATGGCTTTCGGGAACCACACCATCCGGCGATGTGGTTCGGGAACTATTGACCGAGGGAGAGGAGTGGTGAGACATTATTTTATCAGATACAGAAAATAAACAAAGACAGATAGAATAAAGAAGGAATGAGCAAAGTTAAAGGATGCAGCTCCTTCCTTTTATAGAAATATATCTATCAAGTAAAAGCAGGAAAGATCTCCTTTTTTGGCGTTTTTGTACTTACCGGATCGATCCGAGAAAGGGCCGGATCGATCCGCCTCTCAACTTGCAATCCTGTCAGGTCGGCATACTCACGCCGGATCGATCCGGGAAAAGGCCGGATCGATCCGGAAAATTACTATTCACGGACAGAGTTGTTTTTGCTTGTAAAATGCCTAGATTTTTCTAGGTTAAATGTTTCCTTCCTATCTTTGGTTCATTATGTTATGACGATAAATTTTACTACACAGTGTGTGCTAACATAAAACGAGAGTGAAATAAAATAACATAAAATCGTAATGAAATAAATTCCTAATAAAATCAAAATAACCTAAAAGTGTACGAAAAATGAAGTAACATACAATCGTACGAAAAATAAACTGTTTTCAATGGCAATAATTATAAAATGTTTGAAATCAATCCTCCTCATCACTCATCTCGACGTGGCTTGAACTTGGCATGGCTTGAGAACGGGCCGGATCATAAGTCGATTCTTGGAATGGATCTTGAAAATATGTCGACATCCGAACCGAGCTATCCAATCCCATCGAGCTCATCTCTCTCGTGACATCAGAAAAAGTGCTTCCCCATGTCGTCGTGGTATGGCCAAATGATCCAAATCCTGGCCAATCAGATGTTGCAGCTGCCGTAGTACCTGTCGAAAAATCCCCTACACCACTCGTTTGAAATCCAAAAGAATGTGGCATTTGTTGGAAGTCTGAGCGAGGTGGCATTGGAGGAATAAAGTCCGGCAAGGTATATGGTACGGATTGGCAATGCGGAATATCCATCTCGGCATAGGTAGGGTTTTGCAAAGATATTCATTTGATATATTCCTCGCATGCCTTGACGCAAATCTTCGACCATCGCAAATTTCTTTCCGCAAAAAACAGCCATATTGGCATTGGCACGATGAACATCATAGGCCATTGATTGAAACATGTGTCGATGTGATGGTATTTGGAAGTTGAGTTTGAGTTTGACTCGATGAAGGAGGGACAGTAGTGGATGGAGTAGGCTGAGGTCGTTGGCGGTTAGGGTTCATAAAATCTATTCTTCCTGCCGGCCTAAGTGGTAAACTAGGGCCTATAAGCGTGTCATCAACCACCATCAAATTATCATTTGGAAGTTCAGGGACACCTATCTGGCGACATAAGGAAGAAATAAAACAAGGAAAAGGCATGTGACTGCCTGGTTTGGCAGTTGAGACAAATTCCTTGGCCCTTCTATACATTATCCTGCCTACATCCACAGGTATCTCATTGACCATAGCCCAAGCAATACATAGGTCCTCTTTACCAAAAGATGTCAAATGACGAGAAGGGTAAAGAGTCGAACTGATAAAACGTTTAATAGCTCTCATATCCCGTATACATTTTCCATATGAAAACCTGTTTTCATGCCAGACGGCAGTGGGATCTAACTCATTCTGGGCTAGTGATACAATATAATCAAAGTCTGCAGGCTCATCTAAATTCCATACAGTATAATAATCCTCACTCTCTGGTATATCAGGGATACCATAAATAGTATTTATAATCCCGAAGATTAAACGTTATCGCCCTAGTTCTTAGGTTGATGAAGTTAACTCACCACCTACGTAGCATTATGAGTTGCTACCAGAGAATAAAATTCAGCTACTAAGGTTGTGTTAATTTCACCCGACCTTAAACTAGCTAACTCCAACCACCTGCCGCCTCGAAAATCTCTTTACCTCCCTTCCCAAATCTTTGAAATCTAAGCCCTCTCTATTGCAACTAAACACTTTCCAAATTTATTTTTCAATGCTTTCTTAGCTACAAGCAGACGCGTTCTTTCAAAACTAATCGCTAATTCTTCTTCTGTTAAAGGTCTAGTTTCTATAACCGGGATTTGGGTAGGGATATGCGGCTTACGTTTTTTACTAGCTTTTGATGATTCGGCCATTCTACGATAGTGACACAATAACAAAACAACAACAAAACAACAAAAGAAACAACCAAAACAACACAAATGAGTAAATATAGTAAAATTAAATAAAAAGTTGCTTAGAAAAAACGAAATTAACAAAATAATTGACTACAATGTTACCTTCTAATGCTTAAAAGGTTGAAATTTGGCCGGAAAAGTTGAATATCACTCGAGTGAAAGTTGAAGTTTTTCTTTGAAAATTTCTTCAATTTAAACAAGAATTTGAAGAGAGGAGAGGAAAATGAGAAAAGTATAAGGATTGGGGTGATGTAAGAGTGAATTTTAGTGATGATTTTGGAAAAAAATCGAGGGGAGAATGGGGAGGGGCGGCTGTTTTCAGAAAAAAATGGAAGAGGAAGAAGAAGGGAAGATCCCGTTCTTTTTTTAGGTTTTTTAGTTTCCGGATCGATCCGGGGTTAGGTCGGATCGATCCGACCATTTTTTTTTTTTTTTTTGTTTTTTTTTTTGAAAAACTTTATAAAACTTATAAACCCTTAATAAAACTTCTACAAAATTTAAATAAAACTTTTTATAAAAACTTTATAAAACTTTTAAGTAATTTCATAAAGATCCTAATTATAAAATTTTCAAAAGTTATATAAATTTTTTTTATAAATATTATAAAACTCTTAAGGGTCCTAATTCCATTACTTCTAAATCTTCCAAAGTTCTGACGCAACGTTCTATCAACCTAACCTTAAGAAATGAGGCGTTCGAATTTTCTCTTTGATCTCCATCGGGATTTTCGGATAACCACCTAATCGTTCCTTCTTAACAACATTCAAACACTCATCCTGGATTTGGTTGTGCTTTCCTACATTTCCCATCATGCTCACTTTTTCCACAGATTCTCGCATCTCCTTAAAAATTTGCCCTTCTCTTTATCGAACTTCTTGATTTTCCATTACATACTTCTCTCAACTGATCTCTCAACAATTGCTTGTTTTTCTCAAAAGCTCAAGCTTCTATTTTAAACGCAACATCTTTATCAAGGCCTAATTTCAAAAGCAAAATAAAAACTCCTATTCTATCTAGAAAAGACATCCAGGTTCTTTTACGTCTATCCGGTAAAAGGCGAAACTAGCTCAAACATGAAAAGTAGAGGAAAGATAGATAGCACCTGGTATTGGTGATTTGGTTCCTCCGCTTCTCAATTTGTTTGATTTTTCGCGCTTTAAAATTTTGTCGGGGATCGGTTAGTAGCATTACTTCTCCTTCGGTATGATTCCTTCTCCTCCACAAATAACTTTACTCTGTGGCCATTGGCTATAAAAAGTCGTATTTCCATCGAGTTAGTTCAACGACTCAGAGATTTGTAAACCCTTGTTACTTTAAATGGACTGTCCATCTTGATTTAAGCTTACGGAAATAACTTTAAACGTGAATTGTACAAGAGCACTCGATCACCTACATGGAACTCACGACTATAGATTCTCTTATCATGAAAAGATTTCGTGCGTGCCTTGTAGATTCGAGCGTTTTCATAAGAATCGAGGCGAAATTCTTCTAGTTACATTAATTGAAGCAATCTATGATCACCGGCTGACCTTAGGATCGAAATTCGAAATTTAATAGCCCCAGAAGGCCCGGTGTTCTAACTCACTAGGAGATGACAAGACTTACCAAAGACTAGCTTATAGGGAGAACAACCAATTGGTGTTTTGAAAGCTGTTCTATATGCCCATAATGCATCGTTTAATTTAACTGCCCAGTTTCTACGATTTGAATCTACTGTTTTTTCCACGATTCTTTTGATTTCTCTATTAGACACCTCTACCTGACCACTGGTTTGCGGATGATAGGGCGTTCCTAACTTATGTGTTACACCATATTTTTCAACTATCTTGGTAAATGGTCTATTACAAAAGTGTGATCCTCTATCACTAATGATAGCTCTCGGAATACCATATCGGGTGAATATATTCTTTTTAAGGAATCATATGACAACTTTGGTATCATTAGTGGGAAGAGCTTCAGCTTCTACCCATTTTGAAACATAATCTACCATTACTAGAATAAATCTTTTTCCAAAAGATATAGGGAATGGTCCCATGAAATCTATACCCCAAACATCAAATAACTCACATTCTAAAATAGGTTGCATAGGCATTTCATGTTTTTTAGATACATTTCCCCATTTTTGACAAGATTCACAAGATTTAACATACTTATAAGCATCTTTATATAGTGTAGGCCAATAAAAACCACATTGTAAAACTTTAAAAGCAGTTTTCCAACCTCCATGATGACCTCCTGCCTCACGATCATGACAAAATGATAAAACACTTAAAATTTCATTATTAGGCACACATTTTCTGATTATCCCATCCGAACATTTACGGAAAAGGTCTGGTTCCTCCCAGTAATAAAATTTTAAGTCATAAAAGAATTTCTTTTTCTGTTGCCAAGTCCAATGAGACGGAATGTAATCACAGGTTAAGTAATTAATGATATCTCCAAACCAGGGTGATATTTCCTTAGAAGGAATTCTATTCTTTAATAACTGCATAGTTGAAGGAGTATCTATTCTAAATAGTTGTTCATCAGGAAATGAATCTTTAATTTCAATTCCTATTTCTTCATCATTATCCATTCTACTTAGATGATCTGCTACTACATTCTCACTTCCTTTTTTATCTTTAATTTCAATATCGAATTCTTGAAGTAAGAGAATCCATCTAAGAAGACGTGGTTTAGCATCTTTCTTACTTAGTAAATACTTGAAATTGAATGGTCTCAGATAAATTATTACCTTAGATCCAACAATATACGATCTAAACTTATCTAAGGCAAAAATTACAGCCATACAATGATTCTTTTTCAGTAGTTGCATAATTAAGTTGAGTGCGTTTAGTGTGTGAGATGCATAGTAGATAGCTTTGAGAATTTTGTTATATCTTTGACCTAAAAGCTGCTCCTACAGCCTAAATCACGCATCACACATAATCTCATACGGCAAACTCAATCTGGTGCTACTAGCATGCAGTGCGATGAGTCAACCTCGCTTTTAGTGGTGCGAAGGCTTCCATACATTTACTATCAAAGTTGAAAGGTACTTCCTTTTCAAGTAAATGACTTAGAGGCTTTGCTATTTTCGTGAAATCGGCAATGAACCTTCTATAAAAACCTGCATGTCCGAGAAATCCTCTTAGGGTTCTTAAATTAACTGGTGGAGGTAATTTTTCAATTACTTCGATTTTAGCTTTATCAACTTCAATACCTTCTTCAGAGATTCTATGACCTAGAACAATTCCTTCCGATACCATTAAATGACATTTTTCCCGATTTAGTACTAAATTGGTATCTTCACAAACGTTGTAACACTCGTTCTAAGTGTGATAAACATTCGTCGAAAGAATCTCCATAAACACTAAAGTCATCCATAAAGATTTCTAAGAATTTCTCAACCATATCAAAGCAAATATAGCCATCATACATCTTTGAAACGAGCAGAGCATTACATAAACCAAACGGCATTCTTTTATAAGCAAAAGTTCCATAAGGACAAGTGAAAGTAGTTTTTCTCTATCTCCTGCTTTGCAATGAATATCTCAGAAAATATCTGAATAACCATCTAAGAAGCAAGAATACTTATGTCCACTTAAACGTTCCAACATCCGAACTATGAATGGAAGTGGATGATGATCTTTCTTAGTATGATCATTTAGTTTTCTAAAATCAATGCACATTCGATAACCTGTAATCTCTCTAGTCGGAATCCATTCATTCTTTGCATTCTCTTTCACTGTGAAACCTCCTTTCTTTGGTACCACTTGAGTTGGACTAACCCATTCTCTATCGGATATGGGAAATATTATCCCCATTTCTAATAGATTAATGACCTCTTTCTTAACTATTAAGCGCAAATTTGGGTTGAGGCGGCGTTATGTTGAATACAAGGTTTAGCATCTTCCTTCGTAATTATCTTATGAACGCAAATCTCGGGGCTAATACCTCGAATATCGGCAACTGTCCATCCAAAAGCTTTCTTATGATTTTTCAACATTCTAAGTAATTGATCTTCTTGTTGCTCGGTTAAAAATGATGAAATAATAACCGGTAATAGATTATTAGTTTCAAGAAAAGCATACTTCAGATTTAAGGGTAGCGGTTTCAATTCGCATTCTTAGGTGGATCTTCCAGGTGATGGTTTAAGAACCCGGTCCTTCTAGTTCTAATTCCAAATACTTATGCCATGATGGTTTAAAAGTAAAACTTCCTTTATCTAGAGAAAGAATTATCTCTGTCATTTCGGTGTCTTTCTCATCTTCCTTATAGATAGACAAAGTTAAGCATTCTTCTAATCTGTCTTCAAAAGTTATTAACTGATTATCATAGACAGAGTAAATATCTTCTATAAAAGAACATGATTCGGTGATCTGTATGGATGGTTCATAGCTTTGAAAATATTGAAAGCAACTTCATCTTCATTGACTCTCGAATTAACTCTCCTTCTCGGACATCTATTAAAGTTCTTCTGTAGCTAGAAACGGTCGACCTAAGATAAGTGGCGCTGAATATCCTTCTTCCATTTCCATAACTACAAAGTCTACTGGAAAATAGAACTTGTCTACTTTAACCAATACGTCCTCAATAATTCCTTTAGGGTATTTATGTTAGGTGTGATGCCCGAAAGACAATTTTTGTAATTGTTTTATTTAATAAATGAAATGATGTTATTATTCATATTTATTATTCTCATATTCACCGATGTGACAATAGTATTTACACTACAGAAAACCCTAAGTATATCGTTTATGTAATCACTTAACTCAGTGTATGGTATATACACGGGAGGATTGAGTTAGTGAAGATGTACTTAAAATACAATTAGCCCATAGTGAAGTTAATCGAGAGTATCGGGTCTCTCCTTTAAACGTGCTATTAATGCGAACGAACACAATAGGTGTGATTGTCTTATCCGGACTTTCGGTTAAGAGAACCTAATGGGGCATTTATATATGATAGATATATCATATAGTATTGGACCGATTTGATTAGAGTTCACGATATAATTCCGTAATCGAGAAGTCTTATCGAATCAATGGATGATCATATTTATGGATATATCTTAATCCCGAGGTGATCACGATCCAATCGCTTGAATCAATTATGAAGTTTGACTTGACGGTTAAGGATTACACCGAGTCGTGGTCCGAATTACCCTATCTTGGCATTGTTTGGATTGAGTGAGTAGTCCGTGTTATCACAGATACGGAATCCATTCCTTCCATTTATGGAAGTAGATAGACGATTCCTTATTTGTTAATCCTAGAAAGCGATCGATCGCGCGAGTTCATATTACATCGATTAGCTACCGGTGAGTTGTATGAATTAATTGATCACTAGGGGTTAATGGTAAATAAGGATAAGAGGTTCTAAAAGGGTTAACGGTAACTTCCCGATTTAGAATGAAGCGATCTATGGAGGATTAATCCATATGTAATGATTATATCAATGGACGCTTATTATTATTCTCGTGAGGAGATAAATATAATCTTATAATCGGAGGAGTGCAAATCACGGGATTATGGTGGCATATTCTGTGATTGATTTATCGAATATAATTATTACATTCATAAGATAATTATTTATTTGATTTATCGGAGTCGTGATTATTAGTCCATGGTCCCCGACGTGCCTCCTAATATAGCATAGCTATTCTCGGACGTCGAATCCTAATAATATTAATTTAGTTCTTGTTGGACTTTATTAAAACGATATGTGAATTAATTGTTTAGTGGACTATTAAATTAGTTGGGCTAAATAATTAAATACACGGAAAAGACATTTTAAGTGACTCGCCCGAATTGGTGTGTTGACCTAATTTTTGGTCAAACATATTGAAAAGGTGCGTGACCTTAATTTTAAAGAAAGTGTGCATGCAATTTGTTTTATATTATTTAATTATTAAGAAATTAGTTTTCTTGGATAATTATTTAATGTGTGATTTATCTTTTATTTGTTAAATGATAAATCATGGAATATTAGATAATAATATGTTTTATCCTAATTTGTTTGGGATAATTATTTTATTTATCTTTTATTTGGAAAAATGATTAATGTAATAATTATCTCTTAATTATTTAATCCTTGGAGGACAAGGATTACTCTCCTATATAAAGAGAGTTCTCCCAAGCCTTAACACACAATACATATTTCGACTTCTCCCTATAGTAGAGAGAAGAAAATATTTTGGCCAAGGAGAGAGTGGGAGAAATCTTGGAGATTTTTCCGGTAGCATATCGGAAGGGTTCGAGTCGAGAATTCCTTCCACCGGGAATTGCTTGGATCACACGATCGGAAGGCGTGGTGCTCTTCACACCTTCACATTCATCCTTTATGCGGTTCTTCAACTTGAATTTTGAGATTCAAGAGGTATGATCTACATCCCTTGTAGAATAGATCTAGTTGTTTTATTACGTGTATCATATAGATCTAGACCCTTAAATCGCTTCCGTTGCTGATGGTATTACTAACAGTGGTATCAGAGAAAGGTTGATCTATATTTATACGTATAAAATATTAGATCTACAGGAGTGAGTAAACATGTAGATTTTTTTGTCCTTTTTTTTTTTTAAAAGTAAATAAATTTATGATTTATTTTTTTATGTTATGAATGTCTTGGTTGAAGAGATGGATTGGGGTTGAGATTGTTTACTCGTTAGATCTATTGTATTTCCTTTGTTTAGTAACAATTGAGCATAGGAATTGTATTTATTTTATGTCAATTTTCAAAATTTATATGTAAAAGTAGCATCTTTTATTGTAATTTTGAATATCCGGCTGGAAAAGATGAAGATCTTGCTGAAAAATTGAAGATCAGGCTAAAAACCAAGGTATGAACGAGGAGAAACGGATAAAATTTTATTAAAAACTGCTACAGGACTTTCTGCGACGCTGAAAAGCGTCGCTATAAGTCCTGTTTAATAAATATTGCGGCTAGGGTTTCTTTTATATTGCGGCTGCATCAAAAAATTTATTTAACCTAATTTCTTTTTTTTTTGGTTTACCAAACTGCCGTTTGAAAAAAAAAAAAAAAAATTATTTTTGGAAAAGAATTATTAGCAGCCGCATGTAATAATAAAAATATATATGATTAATTATAATAAATTGGATTTATTTAATTAAAAAGGCCTTTCTCCTCTCGGGTGTTCGTGGTTCGTGATCCGGCGGTTCGAGTTCAAGATTCGAAGATCGAGACTCGAAGACATCAAGATTGTAATTTATTTTTCCTAGGATAGATTAGAATACGGGGGTACCAACAATCCATCTCGGTGTTTAAATTTTCCGCAATTTATTTTTTATGTGTTTGATCATAAAATAGATATAAAATCGGAATTGCCATGACATGCATCATATCATAAACCCACTCTTTGCATACATGTAGAATTTTAATTTTGGTAATTAAAATAGGCATGTATACAAACTCGTGTAATTAGTTGAAATTTAATTAATACGTGGTAATTAATAAATTTAGTAACTAATTAAAGATCCGAGGACGGGTTATGAAATCGTTAAGCTTTTCGCTGTGTGTTCTCGGTGAACCGCCTTAAAGCCCAAACGAGATCACGTTTTCAATTCGTAGTGTCTACGAGATTGAATGATGGTAAAAGAACAATAAATCTTGGATAAAAACGGTTCGCTTATAGGTTGGGTGGTCAACTGAGCTAGGCTCGACCGACTTAACCCTCCTAGTGTGATGTATGCACGGGGGTCCGGCAAGACTAAGCTACACCGGAGAGCGGAGGGGTGATTCCTTCTTATCTCAATGAGGCTATCTTGACCCGATTTCGTCCGACTATCACATATGTTCCAACGAATAGGACGGGTAGGCTTGCCTACGTTACCGACACCATTCGGAATCCTTGGTTTGATGAGCTTTTATGTTAACATCAAAAAGACGTGGTTAGTTAACCCACCACCACTTCCAAAATATTGAGTGGGAGCGGGGGAGGCGACAGCCAACCCCACGGCCTCTACTATAGATACAAGTAAGTGAGAGAAGGGCGACGCCGAGGCGCTTTGATTTCGTCCCCTAAGGATGGTGTTCGCCTATCAACATTCATGGCTTGGTCTCCGAAAGGATAGGATTTTGGTACTCGTCGGGTCACCGACCTATCCTAAGACGGCATACTCGGGCGCACCTAAGAGATCCGATATAGTAGGTCACACTCATCATGGGTATTTTTGGAAATATCTAGGGTGAAAAAAGGAAGGTAGTCAATGAATAAAGGGATGTTCGATTCTCGTGGGATGTCCGATTCTCACAAGTTATTCATTGATGAGATTGTCTCGATTTAACCGTCATCTCTTTGACCTACCCTAAGCGGCGGCTTTGAGATGCGAGGTTAAAACCTTGGAATGGTAGAGTAGACTTATTTTTTAGTTTACAATTCCTAAAATAAAATAATATAGTAGTGTTAAACTTGAATTAATTTATGTCATCTTATTTACAGCATTATCCCTTACTAAATTGCTTAAAAATTAATAATTGACTAGTATTGACTTCGTTAAAAAGTGGAAAGTAACTAGGACGTTGAACTAGTTAATCGATAATGAAATTATTTTTCGAAAGAGATATTTTCTCTTAAGCCTTTTAAAAACTAGAGTGACATATAGGTATGTCACTAGTGTCATTCGTGTCAAACGGGAGGCAAACTTAGGTGATTTCGGACTTTGAAATTCTTCTAGTGAATTTTAAGTGTGTAGTGATTACACGAGTAATTTTCTAATTGAAAAATCGGAAAATCATGAAGTGTTACTAGTTGGACGATATTTGGAATCGATGAACTAGTGGGAGCTTTATGATTTGTTGTTTTTCTAGAACATTAGAAAAGTGTAACTGACTACACACGTAACCGTTCTAATTGAAAAACCGGAAAGTCATGAAATGTTGCTAGTTAGACGATATTTGGAATCGATGAACTAGTGGGAGTTCTATGATTTGTTGTTTTTCTGGAAACATTGGAACTATATACGAAAGATTTTTCTAATCGGAAAAAATCGGAAAATCATAAACAATAAAGCATTGCTCGTTAGACGGTATTTGGAACCGATAAACTAGTAGGAGCTTTAATGTTATGATTTATTGTTTTTTTCTGGTACATTAGAAAATCCGAGAAGTCCCGACGAGTAACACTCGAAATAGACATCCCACGGTTCAAGAGTAGTGTCTACTCAAACAAACCGCTGGTTCAAGACTGTTTCCATTCACGGAAAGTCAAGAATGGAAGAATATGTCTAAAAGTGTTAGTCATCTAAACTGAGAAAACTTTAAGGCTGAACCGAAAATTAATTAACTGAAAATCATAGGATAAGGACAGTGATTTTGGATCACCAGCCTATGAATCCTTGGCGATTTTCTCGAGCTAAGTTCTTTGGAAGAACAAGGTAGCGGTGCATTTAACGATTAAGAGAGTAAACAACGGGCAGTTAATTTTAGCTAGAATAGTGGGAGTGATATAAGGAAATAAATCTTGGATTCAACCCTTAGATATCACGGAAGATTTATTTTTTGTTTAAGATTCGTTGGAACGAATGGATTTACCTACTATTCGATAATTTGTTTGTCGTATAGAAAGTGAATATACCATTTGTAGTACGAATCCAAGACTCGGACTTTTGTTTGATAAAGTCAAAACCACTTACAATTGCAGAAATATGTATATAAAACACATCTCAAGAACTATTAAAAGCAATTGGTTTCTATATTTAGATAAACGCTTCTTCACATTCCATAGTTAGTGCATAGTCCCTAAAAGACAAGACTGAAGAGGCGGCTCGGGGTGATTCCTTTTCTCCCGATCTGGTTAAATTGTCTCAAAGGTTCAATGACTAAGTTTCCTTTCAATCGGGAAAGGATAATGGTTATAAAGAAGTAACATAGCTTGTTCATGACGACGCTTCGAGTGCGATGAAAGATACTGAGCTAGTAGGAGCTTCAGTAGTGACTTCTTGTCCGATAACTATTCAAACACTGCGGTAAGTTTATCCAAAATATTATGAGGTTTCTCTATTTTCAACGAGAGATAGAGTATTCTATACTTAAATGGGCCATCACATAGTCCTGGGATGATGCTCGGCTTCGCCTCATAGTGAAATGCTTTCACTAAGTGAGAAACCGTTAAATTGCCTTATATATTTTTAGATGTGCTACAATACACTGCTTAACTCAATAAAGATATTAGAAGCGAAATATCGGTTTACATTGAAATGTAAGACCAAGCAGTCTACCTAGAATATGCTTTGGAATTTACGGATAAGGTGTGGATTCGGTTCACCCCACTTCCATAAATATAAGCATTTAGCACACGGTGCTTGAAGGTAAGACTGGAATTTCATGTATATGTTCGGTCAATGACCATTCGTGATATATCTTTTAACCTATTGAGTATAAAGGTTAGATATAGGATTCTTGAAATCAGGAAGGGACAGTTATACTGTTGCATCCTTTTTGATAGAATCCATGTTCAGAAAAACCTTGAACCTTGAAGTACGTTTACTCAAGGTAGTTACTAACTGATTAAAATCAGACCACATCCAACATCGGTTGTTGGTGATAACACTAAATACTACTAAACTAGATCGAATTTGATCCACCCGAATGTAGTGGGAGTATGGTTTATCCATTACCCGTTACGGGTTCTGCAGACTTTGTAGTCTAAGGATCGATCGATGACCTATGGCTTTTTGTGTGAGCGATATAGGATTACGATAATAGAGGATGGTTTAATAGCCATAACCCTGTGAATGGAGTTCGGTACTCGATTCTGTTCATACTCTTGTAGAACCACCGAGTGTCTCAGCCCAGTGGGAGTAATTGGATCTACACGGAAAAGAGTAGAATGAGTTCGGTATTGCATGATTTCGTTCAAAAGCGAGAAAATAGGGGTGATTCCACGAGATTTTCTTGCCAAACAAACGGAGTCTGGATTCATTCAAAGCGGAATGGTATTGACTTATGAACTTATGACAGGATGATTTATCAAGGCTTATGTCCTTTGTGGATAAAAAGCAAACCTCTCGGTCATTGGAAGTCATATATTTCTACAATATGTGGATTTGACCGAATATTGATAAGTCTTTTTGTAGATGGATATCAATTTTAGTACAAGAGTGAATAGATAAATATATATTAGTGTTTGTGAAGGATAACACTTGCACGATTGGAATCAACATGGGTGTGTTATCTCAAGTCGAACCGACAATACCACAATTCTCTCTGCAATGTAGATTTGGACAACATTCTTAAGAGTTTGACTCGGTCGAATTCATTAGAATCGATCATTTGGTTTCCCATCCATCTTATTGGTTAAGATGATGCATCTGTGTATGCAACATTCAACGAGGAAGTTCTACCCTATGCCTCGGGAATGACTCTCAAATCTTCGGATCAAGAGAAATGGGATAGATTCTCTTTCTAGTAAGAGATGGTCGAGGTTATTGAACGTCAACTTTGATCGAATCTTAGAATCGGCGGTTAACAAAGCAAGTTTAGTATGTCCTTTAGTATCTTGAGAGAACGAGGAACAATATGCGGACATATTCATGTGTGAACTTGGATATGTGTGATACATCGATTTTGACTTTAAGTCAGATTGAGGATGATCGTTAAGTCGATCTCGGGCTCAGTGTTTACTCAGTACCACATGATTAGATGGACCGGTAATGTTTCGATTCTACGGATCGTCTCGAGCCGACAACCTGAATAATCATTAAGACCCATGACATTTAGATGTAGGTACTCCCCGAGTCACTGACCTATCCTACGACGGCATACTCGGAGTGTACTTTGGAATCTAAAATGGTTATGATATGCTTAGTGGGTACTAGCATACGGGATGAGTCTCCATTGCTTTAGAGCAAGTGGGAGATGTAGTTTGTTGTATTTTAAATAATAGGGTGTGCTCTAAAACAATTAATCACATGCTTTCGTGCAAGTGGGAGATTGTTAGGTGTGATGCCCGAAAGACAATTTTTGTAATTGTTTTATTTAATAAATGAAATGATGTTATTATTCATATTTATTATTCTCATATTCACCGATGTGACAATAGTATTTACACTACAGAAAACCCTAAGTATATCGTTTATGTAATCACTTAACTCAGTGTATGGTATATACACGGGAGGATTGAGTTAGTGAAGATGTACTTAAAATACAATTAGCCCATAGTGAAGTTAATCGAGAGTATCGGGTCTCTCCTTTAAACGTGCTATTAATGCGCCCAGAACACAATAGGTGTGATTGTCTTATCCGGACTTTCGGTTAAGAGAACCTAATGGGGCATTTATATATGATAGATATATCATATAGTATTGGACCGATTTGATTAGAGTTCACGATATAATTCCGTAATCGAAGTCTTATCGAATCAATGGATGATCATATTTATGGATATATCTTAATCCCGAGGTGATCACAATCCAACCGCTTGAATCAAGTATGAAGTTTGACTTGGACGGTTAAGGATTACACCGAGTCGTGGTGCGAATTACCCCATCTTGGCATGTCTTTGGATTGAGTGAGTAGTACGTGTTATCATAGATACGGAATCCATTCCTTCCATTTATGGAAGTAGATAGACGATTCCCTTATTTGTTAATCCTAGAAAGCGATCGATCGCGAGTTCATATTACAATCGATTAGCTACCGGTGAGTTGTATGAATTAATTGATCACTAGGGGTTAATGGTAAATAAGGATAAGAGGTTCTAAAAGGGTTAACGGTAACTTCCCGATTTAGAATGAAGCGATCTATGGAGGATTAATCCATATGTAATGATTATATCAATGGACGCTTAGTATTATTCTCGTGAGGAGATAAATATAATCTTATAATCGGAGGAATGCGATCACGGGATTATGGTGGCATATTTCTGTGATTGATTTATCGAATATAATTATTACATTCATAAGATAATTATTTATTTGATTTATCGGAGTCACTGATTATTAGTCCATGGTCCCCGACGTGCCTCCTAATATAGCATAGCTATTCTCGGACGTCGAATCCTAATAATATTAATTTAGTTCTTGTTGGAGTTTATTAAAACGATATGTGAATTAATTGTTTAGTGGACTATTAAATTAGTTGGGCTAAATAATTAAATACACGGGAAAAGATATTTTTAGTGACTCGCCCGATCAATTGGTGTGTTGACCTAATTTTTGGTCAAACATATTGAAAAGGTGCGTGACCTTAATTTTAAAGAAAGGTGCGCATGCAATTTGTTTTATATTATTTAATTATTAAGAAATTAGTTTTCTTGGATAATTATTTAATGTGTGATTTATCTTTTATTTGTTAAATGATAAATCATGGAATATTAGATAATAATATGTTTTATCCTAATTTGTTTGGGATAATTATTTTATTTATCTTTTATTTGGAAAAAGGATTAATGTAATAATTATCTCTTAATTATTTAATCCTTGGAGGACAAGGATTACTCTCCTATATAAAGAGAGTTCTCCCAAGCCTTAACACACAATACATATTTCGACTTCTCCCTATAGTAGAAAGAAGAAAATATTTTGGCCAAGGAGAGAGTGGGAGAAATCTTGGAGATTTTTCCGGTAGCATATCGGAAGGGTTCGAGTCGAGAATTCCTTCCACCGGGAATTGCTTGGATCACACGATCGGAAGACTGTGGTGCTCTTCACACCTTCACATTCATCCTTTGCGGTTCTTCAACTTGAATTTTGAGATTCAAGAGGTATGATCTACATCCCTTGTAGAATAGATCTAGTTGTTTTATTACGTGTATCATATAGATCTAGATCCATAAAATCGCTTCCGCTGCGGATGATATTACTAACAATTTAATCGATCTATCTGCCATCTGCAGAGTCATTTCAGTTTTCGTAAGATTTCCTATGCCTAGCTTCTTATAATCCTCATAAGACATGAGGTTTATACTAGCTCCAAGATCACATAAGACCTTCTTAAACAGAAATCCTCCAATTTCACATGGAATGGTAAAACATCCCGGATCTTTCAGTTTAGGTGGTAGCTTATGTTGTAAAACCGCAGAACATTCTTCATTTAGGCATATATTCTCATATTCCTCTAATTTTTTCTTGTTTGACAGAATATCTTTTAGAAACTTTTCATAAGCAGGCATACTAATTAGAGCTTCGATAACAGGGATATTAACATGAATATGACGAAAGGTATCAAGGAAACGAGCATACTTCTGATCAGTTTTTAATTTTTTAATTTGATCTTTAGGTGGGCAAGGTAAAGATTCTAAATCTACAACCTTTGATCCCAAAGTCATTTTCTCTTTTCCTTTCTCCTTAAACCTTTGAGTGTTATTTGATCGCCATGTTTCAGGTTCTTGAATTTTTTCCTTTAAATTGTTCCCTGAATCAATCTCTACTTCAGATTCCTTCCGTTCTTCTTGTTTCTCATCCTTATTACCAGTTTCATCTAGTCTAACATGTTCCTTGAATAAAGTCCTTAAATCTTTATCCATAGGGTCTTTCAAAATCCTAGGGATTTTTACCCATTTTTCACCTTCATTCTCAGGTTCCAAACTTCTATTCCTTTCCAAGAAATTTTCTATAATTTCTTCTTCCTCATCAGTGAATTCAATTTCATCCTTAGTTTCATCATTCTTACCATCTAAATCATTTTCTACTTCATTATTCCCGAAGTCTTCTACTCCATTACTACCACAGAGTTTTCTACTTCTCGTAACGACAACATTTACTTCTCTTGGATTTCTTTCAGTATTACTTGGTAATCCTCCGGGAGGTCACTTTGTTATTACGTTCACCTTCCCTACTCAAATGATCTTCCATATTCCTTAATAAGGCTTCTATCGTTCTCATTCCGGTATCATCTCCACTCATAGATGTTTTCATTGTACTCAGATCCTTAGAGACTGTACCAATCGAAGTCATCATTGTTTCCATATTCTTAGCTTGAGTAGATACTACACCCATCATATTTTCCATTAATTTTTCCCATTTTTCAACTCCTTTGCAGTTGAGTTGAACTTTGAGTTCTTGGTATACTTTGAGTGGTATGTTGAGGATAGGATTTAGGTAATGATTGTAAATTTCGATTAGATGTGTTTTCTTGATAAACTTGATTATTATTCATATTCCTATATGGGCTGGATATGGCGGTTGTCCTTGCTTACTAGGTTTTGGACCATCGATAAGTAGGGTGATCTCTTCTAATAGCATTAAGCGAGTTTGAGTATGCATTGTTCAAATTCTATCTTTGTTGAAGAAAAATCACCTCCTCTCTTGAGTATCTGTTGGTTCTTCAATCCCTAATGGCATTTTATCTCGATTTGAGTACTCGGTTGGAGTACTATTTTACGAGCTTTGGTTTTTGTTTTGTAGGCCATCAAATTTCCTACTCAAATTTTCTAAGTGTGCTAGAACTTCCGTATTAGATGTACATTCTCCTGCAAAAGCTACTTTTCTGGTGCTAGAACCGGTTTCCCACATTCTGTTATTTTTAGAAATCTTTTCTATAGCATCGTAAACTATTTGAGCTTCACTCATCATTAAAGAACCACCACATGCATGATCTACATCAGCACATGAATCTTTTCTTAATTTACGACAAAAAAGTTGAATTTGCATATCTAAGGAATAACCATGGTCGGGACAAGCTCTTAACAATTTTTTAAATCTTTCCCAGGCATTCCCGAGCGTTTCTTCAGATCCTTGTTTAAAGTTAGCAACCTCGACTTTTAATTCCAAATTTCGTCCAGGAGTGAAATATTTTTTCAGAAATTCGGTTTGAATCTCCTCCCAACTTGTAAGTGAATGATGTGGAAGAGACATAAACCAATCTCGGGCTCGTCCTTTTTTAGAAAAAGGAAACATAGTCATCCTTGTTAATTCTTATGAGCACCTTGACTTTTGGTCATATGCCTTGCAGTTCTTCAAAAGATAGAGATGATGATGTGGATCTTCATCATCCTCTCCTAAGAATTGGGCTCTTGCGTCAATTAAACCAAAAAGATGAGATTTAATTTAGAAATTATTTGCTCCTTCATTAGGTAAAAGAATGGGATTATTAGTCCGGTTTCTTCTTATGGTTTGATCACGAGATAGTCTCGGTTTGGTGGGTTATTACGATTATTCTCGGTTTCGATTCGATTATTTCTATTATTATTATTATTATTAGGGTTAACAGAGGTTCTCGTCCATGCCCTAGAGCATGTTCGAGCCTCTTGTTCGGTGTTTCATCACCGATTTGACCATTCTCGTATTTCTGTTTGAAGATGATTCGTCGAGATTTCACGACTAGTATGACCTCGTCTACTCTCTACTCTTAACTGTCTTTCGTAAGTGTTTATGTCAGGCTTATAAGGAGTGAGTGGGGCCTTACCACTTCTGGTCATCAACTAACGAAAATAGAAAATAACACGAAATTGGTAGTAGTAGATATTGGTAACTTACCTATAAGGTAAGTACCGACAAAAATTAAAATAGAAATGAGATAATAAAAGTGTTGACTTATTCTCGAGAATTTTGAGCTAATACAAGTAGTAACCATAGACACAAAAAAGAAATTAGCGTCGTTCCCCGGCAACGGCGCCAGAAAGCTGACGTGGCCTTTTCTAGTGCTAATACCAGTCCTTAACCGACAGTGTATCGGGTCAAACTGTAGTGCTAGAATGGTGAGTCAGAGTGTCGAATCCTCAGGGAAACGTGGTAATTCTTTTAAGTGTGGTTAAACACCAAAGAATCAAGTATTAACTTGATCTAAACCACAATTTTATAACACGATTACTACTTATTCTACTTAACATAAAATAAATGCGTAATATAAAAGTTATTCTAATATAATATATATAGATATATAAATATATATAGATGTACATAGATTGTAAAATATATATATAGATATAAATATATAGATACCAATATATTTTATAGAAACTAGCCAAAGTTTATATAATTGATTTATACGATCTTTTGAAGAGAGCGGAATGTGCTCGATCTTTCCTTTTATTTTAGGTCCAATTGAGTAAATGAAACGGTGCACTTCGAGGTTAACAATTCCTCATCACACGAAAGCGTATGAAATTGTCATATGTCATTGTCATCGTTCAATCTCCACAATCGCCCCCATGCTAATCTCGGTTAGTTCGAGCAGTAGTGCAGTACAAATCTACCCCGGATAAAAGAGGTTATTCCATTTGTCGACGGCCGATGTTATTCAAAAGGCTCCGTTGTCGCGGATCGATTTAACTTTCGGTTTTAGCTTCAATTAAGCTGTTGATTTTAACATTATTATGATCTCGAGCACAATTTTAATAAGATCTATCTTTCCCAAGACAAATCGCGCCCTGGGTAGGAAATAGGATTCCGTAGTCACGCTTTCAGACGGCCAATTTTACCCTCCGGTTTTTCTATCTTTTATCTCATATCCTAACTTCTCGCGGTGGGTTCATCGTTAGGTTATATGGTGTGATTCATCTTGGTTAATTACGCCAATCCGAATATTATCAATACGCTACGAATAGAAAAAGATTCAATTAACTCAATTTTAATCAATTTTACTTTAGATAAAAGATTCCTTTACCGAAAAGATCGAAATAAACGATTACATAACTTTGGCTAGTTATTAGATCTAGCCTAATAAAATAATAAAAAAAAACAAACATAATAAACATAGATACTTAAGAAATTTTACCCGATTACAATTGTTGAATCGGTCGTATTCTTCCGGATGTTACAACGACTTCAACAACACGATCTTCCGATAATTTTCTCGAGCATTATAACGATACTACTTTATTTATGGCATAAGGCCTATATACATACATACTATTTCTAAGAAAAGAGGTTAGGAAACTATATTGGTACCCCCCTTCATGTATCTCGCATGGTCGCTCCTCTTATAAAGTGAATTTTCAGGGCGGATCGATCCGAGGTGATGCCGGATCGATCCGGGAATAAAAATAGTATCCCTTAGATTATTCTCTCGCAGGATCACATCTTTGGATAATCATTAGTTTCCTCGGATCGATCCGAGGTTAATCCGGATTGATCCGGGTAGCTTTTTATTCCTTAACTTGATCTGAAACTTGATAAAATCATAACTTGACCTCTGGATCTCCAAATGACATAATTCAAAAGGAGTTGGAAAGCTCTTGAAAAGATCTATAACTTCCATGAAGGACTCTTCTTCAGAAAATGCCTTTTTGATGGGCCATTTGTTCGTCGAAAATATAATTCAATAATGATGTCACGAACTATTGATCCACTTGAACTTTAAATCTCATGGCACTTCCTTACTACCTTCAAAAGATACGATTTTACTTCAAATAAAATACCAAAAATACCCCCGTAAATCTGACACGACACTCCGGTTATTAACCCGATACAAAATTTATAACTTTTTATCACTTTTACTAGATTTTTATAGTATTTAGATTTATTCATAACTATTAATATTTTATAAGATTATCGTTATAATTTCTTATATTTTATATAAAAAGAGTCGATAACGTATATAAAACATCGTAATTTTTATCATATAAATGTTATACATCAATAATAGTGTATATCCCATTTATGTTTTACATTGAGCCCTTATTTACAGACAAGCTGCCAAGTACAATAAGCTAATGACGACAAGACATAATTAAATATGATGTGACACTAATTAGACTAGACGGTTTTGTGCGGACTAGTGAGGGGTGGACCCAACACTTGGCCATTTCACAGAATCTTTTTCTTGAGGTCTCCATAGGGTAGCTTGTTCACCTAGTTGAGCGGGCTTTGTCTGGGCTTGACGGACCGATGATCTGAAGGACGGGTTGGCCGGCCCCTAGCTTCGCTTCACACCGTGAGAGGCAGACTGAAGGTTTTAGATAGATCTGATTGTACCCGGCCTGATCAGGCTTATGATGATGCGGACTCTCCGGGCCGAAGACCCTATCCATCGGTAACCAGTCGGACGGGCCCGATTGTGGATCCGCGGGCTCTTTTGCGGGTCATGCGTACCAATGGCCCTCTACTCTGTGCCTTAGGTATTTGTGCAAAATGTAAGATGGGGAGTAAAGTTGTCGGCGGGTTGATAATCTTGTACCGAGATGACTTGATGTGAAGCGGATTGCTTGTGAGCGTGGTCTGAATGCCAAGCTTAGGAGCATCGGTCTTAAGTGCCATGCTATGAAGAAAATGGTCTTAAGAAACATTTATGTCATTAAACGACTCGCTGTGGGGTGTGTGATATGAAGCAGACGAGCCCAGATGCCGTGTATGAGTGAGGCCGCGCTATGAGCGGACGGACTTAGATGCCGCGCTTTGAAGCAGACGATCTTATTCCTGATGAGATGTCTCGTGAAGAGGGCGAGCCGACTTTGTTGGCTCGGATGATGAGCGGATCGCTCAGAGATAAGGATGAGTTGGTTGCTTGATGATTGTAACGGCTAGGCACGGTGTATGAGGGGTTGCCTCGGTTCCCTAACTAAGTGACGGCTGACACGAAGGGTCTTAAGATCTGATTGACTAGAAGCCTTCGATAACCATTCAGAAATAATGACAATTTCAAATTTCAAAATCCGAATGATCGTGCCCAAATCTGGACTGTCGAATCTCTTGAACCCTGGCCTATATAAAGTGAGGAACCTCAATCCTTCAACACTTTTGGCTATCGTGTTTTCCTCTGAAAAAGATATTCTCCAACCATACTTTGGCGATTCCGACAACCCTGTTGAAGATTCCGGTGAACATTTGAAATTTCCGGCGTGTGCATCAACTTTCCGGTATTTTTCTCACCCAATTTGATGTGATCCGTATCCGAATTAGATCAGAATAAGCCCGAGGACTTGACTGAAGGCACCAATAAAACGAGCACCTCGACCATTGACTAAGTTGTAACCAAAAATCTTAGTATATATGGACACCCACAAGGTTCGCTCACAACCTCGATAAGTCCGGTTTGAAATCCACCAATATGAGAAAACTCACCAAAACTTAAACATCTCCAAATAAGTTATACTCATATAAAAAAAATGTTTACAAATAGTACAACTAAAGCCTTTTTATTGGCTACACGATAAGTCTGGTTTGAAATCCACCAATGAGAGAAAACTCACCAAAACTTAAACAGCTCCAAATAAAATATACTCATATCAAAAAAGATTTGTTTACAAATAGTACAACTAAAGCCTTTTTATAGGCTACAATAAAAGAAATAAAATAACTCCTAACCGATGTGGGGAAAAAAATAAATAATAGAAATATTAATAAAAAAACCTAATAATAATAATAAAAGCCTACTAAAATCTGTCATGAAAATAATGTGGGATAAATGATCAAATAAATGGACTCCAAAATAAAACGTCTCATCTTCGATCACATCATTCCCTCCCGGTCGGAAATGATTCGTCCTCGAATCAATAGGACGTTGTAAAATGCATCTTCACATGCCAATCACAAAGTAACACAAAAAGACACCAATCAAACCTCCAGATCAAATACGAGCCGGATAGCCAAACTGAATCCAATGGCATGTTTAAGTGATGAGTCATACGTCATACATGAAATATCATAACGCTCCTTCGGCGGAATAAACTTAGAGATGACGCCTTATGAAACATCAAGATAAGAATAGAAAGTATCAGTCGGATATGCATCAATAAATGGAGCAAAGGGGTCCACAAATTGGTGCTCCGGCTTGATAACAATGAGCTCACGATCATGAGTAACCCGCGGCAAGATAGGAGCCGGATCATCTTCAAGTGACGGATTTTCATGTACCTGCAAGGACGATGAACAAGTATTGATCACAATCAAATTTTTCTCCTCCGCCGTGCGTTCTGGCACATTTTTCTCCAATATCTCCATAAAATTTGGATGATTCCCCTCTACCATGCTCTCATCGTCATCGTATTTCAACTATTTCTCTCGAGTGTTAACGGGATCTTCATCTTTCTCCTCAACCAAGTCTTTATCCCTTACTGATTCACATTTCAAACAAGTGTCCTCGTCAATTCTACGTAGTTCTTTTAAGAAATCAGGTCAATCATTATATTAATGGCCACTCCCTTTACAATGACCACAAAAAATATAAAACAGCCCTATAGTTTTTTCTTCTGAATAACATCTGTAGTTTTTTATAAAGATAGATTTAACTGAATGCATCAATAAAACGAGCACCTCGACCCTTGGCTAACACGTAACCAAAAACCTTGGTATTTATGGACACCGACAATGTTTGCTCACAATCTCGATAACTCCGGTTTGGAATCCACCAATGTGAGAAAAATCACCAAAGCTTAAAAAGCTTCAAATAAAATATATTCATATCAAAAAAATCTGTTTACAAAGAGTATAACTAGAGCATTTTTATTGAATACAATGAAATAAGTAAAACAACCCATAACCGATGTGGGCAAAATAAATAATAGAAATAAAAAATAAAAAAAATCCAATAAATAATAATAAAAGTCTACTAAACTCTGCCATGGAAACAACGTGGGATAAATGATCAAATAAATGGACTCCAAGCCAAAAAGTCTTATCTTCGATCACATCACAATTTCCAGTTATTTTTCCTGTATTCTTCGTCTCTCATTTGTTTCCCGAGTCGTAATAGGGTAGAAAGTGTGAATCTCTAAGTTTCAGTACCTTTTTCGAAGATCCCTTGGTCTTTCGGCATGAATGAGGATAAACCCTAGCTTCTACCCTAGATTAGATATAGCTTATCTTTCCATTCTTCTTTCTCTGTTATGAATCGGAAAAAGAGAGAAGCGAGGTGTTGAGATAGGCGGACACGCTCGTCTCGGCCCGACTTTCAATGTCTAGGTGACTAACTTTCCACCTCGCCCTTTTCATTTTCAAGATGTCTGATGGATCCAGGACCGAGAGTGACGACAATGTCCACGGGTGTGCTTCCGGCGTGAAAGTAGAGATCAATGGATGTGGCCCCAATGATGAGGGTCGACTTAACGATGATGAGCTGATCGGTCAGTCACGGGCAGGGCCTAACCGTCGAAATGTCGCCGGTGAGGCAAAGAAAAAGGTTAAGACGCCAAAACCTGATAGTCCTGAGGCGACCCTAGAGAACAGTCGGCAAGAGGCCCTGGACAAGGCAATTGAAACCCAGTGAAGAATGATCCGTGATCATCTCGATGCTCCCGGTACTCTCAAAGAATACAATATATCCGAGTTTTATGTTTTCTCAGGTTTTGGTGGTGATGATGTGGATCTATGATGAGTCCGCGAGGAGAAAGATTCATTGGTCCTCCACTTCGATCATTATGTCGTAGGGCTCCGTACGCCCTTTGACCCTTCTTCATCGCTATTATAAGGGAGTTACGCACTCTGTTCTGTGATTTCACTCCCACAGCGGTAAGGATAGTTATGGCCTTTATCCTGTTGATCCGGATTCCGAAGCAATGGCCGTCTCTAACGGACTTCTTGCAATTCTACAACTTAATTAAAATCGGGCCCAAAGGATTGATTTCTACAAAGGTGAAGAATCCACAGTTGTTTTTCTATCTTCCCGAGAAGGTAAGGCTGTGGAATCAGCGATGCATGAGGGTGGAATCCTCAGTTAGTTAGCCGTTTCCGACATACGGGCCATGTGCGTTGAGGAAGTGCACCATTAAAGGGTCTGATCTCGAGAAGGATGAGGAGTTGTTGTCAAAGCCATCCATAAGCTCTTGGGTTGGAACGGCAAGGACCAAGCGAGGACTTTCAGTTGGAGGATCCTACTCAATATTAACGAACCCAATTCCAGTATGACGGGTATCTCTGGACTCGTCACCACACCGACCTTGGTCGACGTCGAACCCATCATTACTGAGATGGAGTGGAACGGGGTGCCATTTTCGGATATGTGTGCCGTCGAAGTGTGAAATTTGCGCCAGTGACCCATCCAAGCGTACTCCAGTAACGATTTTTTGCTGAAATGATCAGAATTTATATGATTAAAATCCGGATCTGCACTGTTTGACCAAGATTCGTGATGATGTCGGATATCACCTTATAGATTCAGTTAACCTCTAGAACGATTTAAACAAGAATTAAGGCAATGGGGATTGTAATTTGTGTATAATTAAGACTGAGCCTGAGAGTTAGTTCCTCTCAAGTTGCCTACGTATCCAATAGTCGAATTGGAATCAAGTCCTCCGTAGTTCCTTAGGGTTGTTTATATAGGGAGGTGCCTCGCCCCTTTTCTTGTTGGACAAGCACACGGTTCTTAAACACTAAGGATTATCACGTGTATATCTCTGATAAGAGATAATTACGACTATATTCAGAATATACGATTTACTTCCTATAGTTCAGGGATTCTCCCATCATTATCCTATTATATAGGCACATGAGTGGATTATAATATAAGGAAAGAGCCAGTCGGCTTTCGGTGGGCTCCCCAGGCCGCCTCGACCTGGTCAGCACGTCCTTCCAACAGACTTGGCCGAGCTGCCCTGCAGTGCCCTAGTCGGGAAGGATATGGACAGACCTCCCACCTGGGGTAGGGTCCTACTACTGTGGGGCTCCCGGCCCTAAATGTTACCTTCATATTCTTCTTTATTAACTTTAAGGCGTTCTGGACATGACATGTGGCAAGGTCTACTCTTACCATCGTTATAAGCCCCCCAGGTCTAGCCGGACTACCTAGAAGCTGGGTAGACCTGAGATGGTGAGGGCAGCTCGGTTGTCTCAGGGTGACATGTTTGCCTTGGTACGTGGTTCCGTTACCGTTATTAGGCTGTCATAACGAGCGCGAGAAACGAAGCGTTTTTGCACACTTCTTAACGACAGGGCGGTTTTCCCCAGATTATTTTTTGGGGTTTATAACTCCTAGTCTTATCACGTCCTTTCAGACGTTACCATTTAAACCAAGCGTGAAGTCGGGACGGTTGCCATTCCATTCTTCCATCTCTCCGGTTTCTTCATTCAAGTAAGCTTTCTTTCTTGTCTCATTCCTCTAATTCTTTTCCTATTGTTAATGAGCGAACCTATAATTCTCACTGATAGTTCCATTGAGGCCTTATTAGACTCAAAATCAGAATCAGCAGAAGAAAATACCCCTACCGGAGTCAATTTCGAGAGACCTGCCCTCTCATTTTTCAATCCTCCCCCTTCTTCCTCGTCTTCCAGATTTGTCCTTACCCTGAAGGCATTCATGGCTCTGAAATCTCAGGCGGCCTGCCATGGTATCGATACCAAGTTAAATGCTATGGACGTAACCCGTATTTGTAAACAATATAATCTAGTGAACCCGCTTTTCAAACCTACTGTCCCTTCCCCCGGCGTTTATGCCTATCAAGCTCCGGCCGGGTACTGCGCCGTTTACAGAGAGCAACTTTTGTGCGGTTTAAGATTTCCGATCTGTCCGGCCATTTTGGCTGTCCTAGAGCACTACGATCTAGGGTTGGCCCAGATCGTACCGAATGGAATAAGGGCGATAGTAGGCTTCTCCATTTGGTGCAGGTGTGCCTGCATCCCCTTTAAGGTCCAAACATTTCGACTATTCTTTCAACACAAACAGGTGCCTGGGCAAGCTGGATACTACTGCTTCCCACGTCGGGGGGACTTCATGCCAGACGTTCAATTTACTGAGCCGGGGGATACTTCATACAAAGGTTGGAAAACCAGATTCTTCTTTATCTGTCCCGAGGTGACTCGGAACCTAGGCAGGTGGAACTCATCTGACCTGGATAGCGATCCACGACTGACTGACGTGGATAAGAAGCTGCTAGACGATATTCGCAAAAGCAGCGTGTACATCAAGGCAAAAAAGTATTCTTCTGAGTTGATCTTGGCTGGCCAGTTGCCCACTGCGGGCCCTGACCCATACAAGGAATTAGATAAGGAAGAGTACAAGATATGTAGGGCTTTAATATTTGTTCTTTCCCACACTTTGCGGTTTACAGAATGTTTTCTAACGTTTTCGGTTACTTATTTTGGATGTGTCTTCCTTTGCCGAGCTCTTGGAGGATGTGGATGACGAAGTGACTCTTCCAGCCAACCCCAACGAGGCTACCCAGGAACCTGAGCAGCAGGAAAACGTAGAACCAGAACGTGTCCGGGCTGCTGGAACCCTCTTGACCCCCTCCTCGGCTCAACTCTTGTCTGACCATCTTGATGACCCCTCTGATGAAGTTGAAAGGATAGAGGTGAATGATGATCAGGAAGCAGGGGAAGAAATGACCGGGCTTTGCCGGAAGAAGGAGATAGTATCTCTCTCGACCCGGAAGGGTCGGTCAAAGAAAAGGAAGGCGGCTCGTTAAACAGTCGAAGATGTTGAAGATTCTCCTGAGGACCGGTCTTCCCCGAGACACAATCGGTTGCATGAGCTGTCAGACCAGGACCTGGCCGCTGTGGTGAGTTCTTACGCAGATACATCTGTCCTTCCTACTCGCCTTACCTGCTACTTAACTCTTGCATTGCTTTTTACAGGGGGCTCAGGTTGGTCCGGATTTCCTGGACCTCCTTGCCGAGTCCACGGCGAGTAAGGAGGCTTTATAGAGGACGATCGAGGAGCTCCGAGCGAGTCGTGAAAAGTATAGGGAGGCCTCAAGGGCTAAGGACCGAGAGATTGCTGCTTTAAAGGAGCAGCTTGCCGATGTTAAGGCCAAATGCACCGCAGAGATTCAAGCCAAGCATGACGAGTATGTGGCCGAGAATTCTGAGCTAGGACAGGCGTTGGCCAAAGCTCGAGCAGAAAAGGCGGCTATGGAAGCTTCTTTACCCGATCAGGATGCCAAAGTCATCCATAAGTACAAGTCTTCTGACCACCTGGCCGGAGCCCCGAAAGTCTTGCTGAACCCCGTCATACAGCACGGGTATACTACTGGGGTGGATGAGGCAAAGGAACAATGTCCAGGGCTGGTTCTTCCCAATCTCCCACACTACCGTACCATGTACAAGACCGGTGCATGTCAGATTTATGACCTTAGGCTGAGGGAGTTTAAGGGAGGTGAAGACATCAGGGCCAAGTATGCCAAACGTCGCCCCGTTTCTCAAAGTGGTGCGCCCACCCCTTCTTCGACCGAGCAGGCTACGGAGACCCAGACCTGACTGTTTCTCCTTATGTTGTTTGGAACATGCTTTTCTTAAAAATTTGAAACTTTTTGCCCAAGTTTGTTCATGTATTTTGCTTATACTTTGTGGTGTCCTGCCCACTATATTTTGTACGTTGGCTTCTTTTGGTTTATTTTGGGTTTAAGTGTTCAAATATTTACTTTATCCTATCTTATAGATGTCCTCCGTACTTCCCCAGTATGTCATGCATTACTGATGGTGTGGGTGACATACTGAGTTTTGAACATCTCTAAGTTTTGATAAAATTATGGCCTGACCTGTAGACTGAGGAGGTTTGTTTTTTGCAAACATTCTGAGTATGACCTGACTCAGTTACGGCCCCGTCCTGACCCGGGGAGCTTGTGGTATTCAAGCTATCGAGGTCCGACCTGCTGGACTTAGTCAAAATTATAGCCTGACCTGCAGACTTAGGAGGTTTGTCCTTTGCAAACATGTTGAGTATGACCTGACTCAGTTATGACCCTGTCCTGGCTTGAGGACCCGTGGAGCTTGTGGTATTCAAGCTATCTAGGTCCGACCTGCTGGACTTAGTTAAAATTATAGCCCTACCTGCAGACTTAGGAGGTTTGTCCTTTGAAAACCTTCTGAGTATGACCTAACTCAGTTATGACCCTGTCCTGGCTTGAGGACCCGGGGAGCTTGTGGTATTCAAGCTATCTAGGTCCGACCTGCTGGACTTAGTTAAAATTATGGCCTGACCTGCAGACTTAGGAGGTTTGTCCTTTGCAAACCTTCTGAGTATGACCTGACTCAGTTATGACCCTATCCTGGCTTGAGGACCCGGGGAGCTTGTGGTATTCAAGCTATCTAGGTCCGACCTACTGGACTTAGTAAAAATTATGGCCTGACCTGCAGACTTAGGAGGTTTTTCCTTTGCAAACCTTCTGAGTATGACCTGACTCAGTTATGACCCTGTCCTGGCTTGAGGACCCGGGGAGCTTGTCGTATTCAAGCTATCTAGGTCCGACCTGCTGGACTTAGTTAAATTTATGGCCTGTCCTGCAGACTTATGAGGTTTTTCCTTTGCAAACAAGCTGAGTATGACCTGACTCAGTTATGACCCTGTCCTGGCTTGAGGACCCGGGGAGCTTGTGGTATTCAAGCTATCTAGGTCCGACCTGCTGGACTTAGTTAAAAGAAATTTGTTGCATTACAGAATTTAACAATGCATAAACGAGAAAAATTAAATCTTTATTAGAATTCAATGGTGTTTGATAACACTTTTATTGAAAATGACAACATAAAGGGAAAAACAGAAACAAGCCTGGAGTTTGCTCAGACGTAACACTTTCGAAGGTTGCTGGAATTCCAACTTCGCGGTATAGTCTGGACTTTTTCATTAGCTAGTTGGTAAGCACCTTTGCCATGAACCTTTACCACCCGGTATGGGCCTTCCTAGTTCGGGTCAAGCTTTCCCTGGGGACCCTGTTTGCTGACCTTATTTTTTCGCAGTACCAAGTCTCCTTCTTTGAAGTACGAATGCTTAACTTTAGCGTTATAATATTGGGATATTCTCTGCTTATATTTAGCCATTCTGATGTAAGCCACTTCTCTGGCTTATTCCAAGTTATCCTTGGCGTGCCTGAGCTCGAGGTCTTGATCTGCATTTGCATGGAGCTCAGTCCTCGGTGAGGGGAGCCTGATCTCTGCCGGAATAACTACTTCACAACCATAGGCTAAGGCAAAGGGAGTTTCTCCAGTAGCCGAGTGTGGAGTCGTTCTGTATGCCCAAAGTATGTTTGGCAAATGTTCAACCCAGCCCTGTCCTTCTTCTTCTAACCTCTTTTTCAAACCAACCTTAAGCTGCCTGTTCGTTTGTTCTACTTGGCCATTGGCCTAGGGGTAACCGACAAAGGTAAAGTGTTGGATTATACCCAGCTCGGCACACCATGACTTGACAATCCTATCTTCAAATTGCGTTCCATTGTCGGATACCAGGATCTTGGGGATTCCAAATCTACAGACGATATTCTTCCATAAAAAATTTTGTATGGCCTTTCCGGTGATGGTGGTCAAGGCCTCGGCCTCCACCCATTTAGTAAAGTAATCAACGGCCACGACCAGAAACTGTAGATTGCCTGGAGCTCGGGGGAGGGGCCCAACCAAATCTACCCCCATTGATAGAAAGGCCAAGGAGAAGCCATGGGGATCATATCTTGTGACGGCTGGTGAGACAAGTTACCATAAACCTGACATGTCTTGCACTTCATAACTAGGTCATTTGCATCTCCTTGCATGGTTGGCCAATAATATCCAAACAAACGGCATTTTTGGGTCAGAGTCCGTGCTCCCGCGTGACTGCCACAGATGCCGAGGTGGATTTCCCTGAGCAGGTAATTTCCTTCCTCCTGAGTAGCACATCTAAGCCACGGTGATATAAACGATCGTCGGTATAAGATATCATCGAAGAGAGCATACCTGGTGGCTTGTAGACTTAACTTTCTAGATCGGGATTTGTCACTTGGTAGAATACCATGCTTTAGATAGGAAACTATAGGGTCCATCCTGGTGGTTTGCTGGCTGACCGGTTGGACTTCACTCAGGACATAACTTCGTTCGGCCAGCTGTTCTACCAGGTCTTTTTTGTCAGAAAAGAAATTGGAGGCCAATTTGGAGAGGGCATCGGCCCTTTTGTTCCTGGATCGAGAGACCTGCTCTATCTGAACTGACTTGAATTTTTTCAGCAAAGCTTGTGCTGTTGCCAGGTATTTTTTCATCGATTCCTCTTTCGCTTCATAATCACCCTTAACGTGATTGACCACCAGCTGGGAGTCACTGAACACATGAAGGTTATTCGCGCCGAGCTTAATAGCTAGTCGGAGCTCGGTGATTAAAGCTTCATACTATGCTTCATTGTTGGTTGCCTTGAAGTTAAAACGCAATGCATATGGGAATTTGATGACGGTCAAATTATACCCGTAAAAGTCATCAACATTGTCCTTAAACCGGGTAGTGAATAATGGATACCTTATGAAACCAAATGCACATGCACACATCACTTCGATTCATAACGAGTAGTGAATAATGGATACCTTATGAGCATGAATGGTATGAGTTGACTCGAGTTCCTTGTGTAAGTATGATTTGACCATGGAAATTGTTGTCTTGGGGAATGACTTATTGATGCTTTGTTCGGGACGATCAAAGTCTAAGTGGGGGGTAGTTGATGACGGTCAAATTATACCCGTAAAAGTCATCAACATTGTCCTTAAATTGGGATTAATAATATATATTTTATATTAAATCACATGTTTATATTTATTATTTAATGTTATGTGATTTATATGATATAATTTGGTATTTATCCATTTATAAGATATAATTTGGTATTTATCCGTTTATATTATATATTTTGGTATTTATCCATTTTTATTTAAATATGATTTATTTTGGGATAAATATTTATTTAATAGATTGGGATAATTTTTGGAGGATAAATACAAATGCAAGAATTAAATCTCAAGATAAATCCAAGAAAATCCGGATGCATTAAAGATAAAGATGGGATAAGCATGACAAAAGCCGGCAAACCAATCCAATATGGCGCCAACTTTGTGGGGGACGCATAAAGGGGGGCGCACCTTATTATTTTGAGATCGGCCTGGAGTTATCTCTTATTTGTTTGATATTTTGAAGTATATCTTTTAATTAGCTTGAACCCCTATAAATAAAGGCATGCATTACACGCCATTTAGACGAGAGATACACTCTAGAAACACAATATTACGATACTTGGAGTTTATAGTTCATATTTTATTCTGTTTCTTCATTACGGAGGCGATGGATTCATCGATTAGAGACTGCATTGAAGGATCGGAGGACCCTCCGTCTACGAGGGTAATGTCTATCCAAATATGTCGTTTTTATTCGTAGATCTATTTTATTTCGTTATGGAGTAGTCATTTGTGTATTGATTTCGTGATGTAGTTAATTAACAAACCCATATTCATGTAGATCTAAGCCGTACGAAGGTGTTTTACGAGAAAATTCTAGAGTCACCGGTCTAGATCTACCATGGTCTATATGGTAAGATCTAGCCATCAAGATTCTAGTAATTTTCTGTGAACGACTTCGGCTACGTCGTGCTTTCTATTTTTCATATATACATGTAATAGATCTGGCCAATTTGTTACATCGTTCTCGTAAATTAATATGATATATTGTGAAAATTGTCATGTTACTAGGACATTAGTTAGCCGATCGTTTAGGAGGTGTGCCAACCCGTCCACGGTGGTTGCCTAGACGAGGTGACAATTTTAGATCGGCACCCTAGTTTGGTATAAGCGTGCTTGTTATATGATGTTCTATCCTGTCAAGGAAGGATTAAGTAATTAAGCATAGGGATCTTCTATCCGTTCACGAATTAGATCCAGTTTAGGGGATGGCTCCCGTAGCCAAAATATAATCAACCTTAATGTATTTTCTGTCTCGGTTTAGATATACATATATGGGGGAGTAATTACTACTAGCGTAATCAATACTGTTTGTTAGAGTCTTATAAAACCATAAAAATAAGTGTTTAGTGTCTTGTGTCGTATTGTTAGTCTTTGTGTTTTCTATCGTGTCAACCTTTATTTTTACGTTATTGTTGGTCGGAGACCGCCTTCAATCTATTTTTAGTTTAATAACGTTGTACTTGTTTAAGCCGAGTCTCTATCGGATCGACCTCGACTCTATCTAGCTATACTACAATTGAACCTAGTTCTCTTGCTAGTTGGTTATTTAGGTATCGAGTTATTTTTATAACTTGACCGTCATCAAGTTTTTGGCGCCGTTGCCGGGGACTCGTGTCATTAAATTGAGTATAGCTTATTTTATTAAAAGTAGATTCGTAAATATTGTGAATAAAGTCTGTTTAATTAGTTTTTATGACATAGAATTAACTGTAAGAGTCGTAAAACAAATCTGGGCAGTTTCTGTTGTGTTTTGTTTTACACAGTTTCTGCTTTGTGTTTTGTATTTTTCGTATTTTTAGAGTCTGTTTTAGTTTAGTTTTTATTTATTGAGTCTAGGATTAGCCTTTAAAGTTTCTAATTGTTTATTGTTTTTGTTATTTTTATTTTTGTCTATTTTAGTGTCTCGCCAAAGGCAGTAGCCTTGGCGTATTTTAATTGTTTAATTTTGTTTTTGGCATGCAAATAAAAAAATAATAAATAATAAATAAAAAACAAACAAGCCACCCGGATTTCTAAGGATCCAAACGAAGAGCAAGGCGAGGAAAAATCTGAAGGAGCACATCAATCTGACTCAGACATGGAAGGAGTACTGAATGAAGCCAACCAGGTAAATGGAAATAATTTTAATAATGCAAATTTTGTTAACCAAGTTGTGGCTGCATGGGAAAGGCGTACTTTGCCAAGCTATGCAACGCCTACCATTGAACAATTCATTCCTGCTATCGTAGTGCCTAAAAATGCTGCTGAAGTTTATCACCCAAAACCTAATGTCATTCAAATGGTAGCAAACTATTCCACTTTTCATGGTATCCTGAATGAAGATCCTGGCATTCACGTGATGAATTTCTTAGAGATCGTTAGTACCGTGAAGCGTAAGCGGTTCCCGAGGATAACATTAAGTGAAACTTTCCCTTTCACTTTGAAAGATAAAGCTAAGCAATGGCTTTTCTCTTTAGAGGTAGATCAATCACGACACGGGAGGAAGCTCACGCAAAAGTTCATGAATAAGTACTTTCCTTTAGGAAAGACCTTTAAGTTACGCTAAGATATCTTGGGGTTCAAGCGAAAGAACCTGGGAGAGTTTTGATCAAGCTTGGGAACGTTTTAAGGAGTCCATGAGGAAGTGCCCTCATCATGATATCCTATATGGATTTTAATGCAAACCTTTTACTATGGATTGAGAGATCTGAGAGAAGATAAGAGTAGATGCCTCCAAAGAATGGGCGTTTGTTCTTTTATCTCCCTGAGGAGGCACGAGGAAAGATGGAGCAAATAGCAATGAATAGCCAATGGGAGGTGGTGAAATAGCAACTGTGAAGATGGCCGATAATCTTGAGGAGGATGTATTGAATAAGATCCTAAATACTCTATTGCTCATAAATGATAAGGTGGATGGTATGCATGAGAGAATTGTACGAGTAGAGACTGGAAAAAGGACGGAAACGACTAAGCCATTAGAGAATGCGGGTACTAAAGAAGCCAATTACATTGGGAAACAGGGTAATCACTATGAAGGTTACAAACCAAATCATGACCAACCTGGATTCCGATGGAGTGATCCGAATGAAGGGGTAAAACCACACAACACTTATGTAGCTCAGCAAGCTCAAACTTACGGTTGGGAAGTTGCACTTGAAAAGATGAGTAACACAATGTCCGACATCGTGAATCAATTAGCAAATTCCATTTTTCGACTTGGCTACAAACTTTCACCAATATCTTTGTCAAAAGAATGATGCCAAAGTCACCAACCAAGAAGCCTTAGTCCGAATCTCTCTCATTAAATAGGACAATTAGTGAACAATCATCAACTAGACTCTCTGGGGATTTCCGAGCAACACCGATAGGAACCCCAGGGATGTGAATGCGATAATGATTAGAAGTGAAAAGGAGCTTACTCCAACAATCCCAAAGAACGATGAAAATATAGGATATGTTAGGGATGATGAGAAAGAGCCTGAGGAGGCATTCACACCCTGCTTAGAAAAGCCCCCCCGACGAGTAATTATCCTCCATCTCTACCATTTTAGGGAAAAGTGATTGCGCCGAAATATCTTCGCGAAGTGAGGTTGTTAAGGCTGAGAAGCAACAACCATGGTTTAAAGATTATGTGAATTATTTATCCGGGAGATATTTGCCACCAGACTTGAACCAGCAGCAAAAGAAGAAGTTCTTTGCGGACCTTAAACACTACTATTAGGATGAACCATATCTTTCCAAGCGATGCTTGTTAAGGGTGAATTTATACGATTTATAACGCTATATTCTATGGTATTTTCCCCCGTATTTGTATAAATTGCATAAGAAACGGATGTTTAATGGAATTATTGAGTAGATGAGGTTTTAAATGAGTTATTCGTAAAATAGGTTAACTTTGGTGCTTTAATTGTGATTTTTATGATTATTTGGACGATATTACATTTTGCGATGTTTTAATGTGTTATAGGTACATGTTTGATGCTTAAATGTTGATCAAAAAAAGAGATGAGAGTCGAATTTCATTGATGATAAAGAGATAATGATGATTTGTTTTGAAAGAAAAGAGATAAAGATCAAGAAATCAAAATTCGATCACGTTGGACAAGCGTCCAGGTCCCGTCCGTCTGGACGGGCGTTTGATAGAGTGAACGAGCGTCCGGAGGAGCGATTTTGATACAGAGTTTGGACGCTGCATTTAACGGGCGTTCGGGCGATCAGATCTATCTGGACGGGCGTTCACAAGAGCGGACGAGCGTCCGTCGACCGACTTTGGCAAACCGGCTTCGAATTCTATATAAAGGTAGCGTATTTTCTCCCCAAGGATACCATATATTCATTATTCGAAACCCTAACCCTAGGGGCGGCTTTAGGCTGCGTTTTTCTTCCTTTTATTCCAGCTTCATGCACTTTAGATTTAGATTAAATTAGCTACTTTTTTATGCACTGTTTCTGCAATTGTGAGTTGCCGAGGATGTTCGAAGCTAAAAGCTTCATCAAGCGAGTATTGTGAAGCCATCCAACAATTGTTGATTTCGTTTTCATCGATTATCTTTGTGAGTTTTTATTAAAGGTTGTTTCTTTATTCATGTTTACTATGTTTAATTGCTCTTATATCGGAAGATATGCATGTGTTGATTGTTTATTGTTGATGGAAATCTTTATAAACCTTAGATCACCATGAATAGGAATAGTATTTTGAATCTATCTTAACGGAAGTTAATAGGTTTAATTGCTAGATTATAAACATAAAGTTTACACCTTTGGTTAGAAAACGCGTTAATCTTGCATTGGAAGATAATGGATTAATAGATGAACTTTCTAAGGAATTAGGGTTCATATTTAGATAAGGTAAATCACAACTTAGATAAAAACCACAATATAATCGAGATAGAAATCAATGCTTGTTGGATATTTGGATCAATCCTCGTTTGTTCGTTATACATTTGATTTAAATCCTTAAAAACTTGAATTTGTTTAGTTAGTTTACTTTTATTTGCATCTTAGATTAGTTTAGTTAAAGGTTCGCAACCCGTATTCTTCCTAGCTTTGGACTATATCCTCTGTCTAGTTTTATTCTCGGTTTTGTTTTGTTTTATTCGCTGTTTAGATTAGTTTCGTGACATAGTTTAGGTTAGACAAAAACTAGGAATCACAATTGTTTAGTTCCCCGTAAGATCGACCCGGCATTAACCACTATTACTACGATCCTTATACTTGAGGTTAACCGGATTATTACTTGTTTGTTTTGTGTTAATAAATTCCGTGACAAGTTTTTGGCGCCGTTGCCGGGGAACCGGACGGTTGCCTAGTTTTTGTTTTTCGTTTTTCTGTTTTATGTGTTTTAAATCCCTGTTTTAGATAGGTTTTTAGTTAGAATTTTAGGTTTTTAGGTTTTTAGGTTTAGTTTACTAAGGGTTAGGGTTCAAGGTTTTGTTCCTTCTTTTGTGATTAGTTCTCCCCTCTATATCTTCTCTCTGTTTCTGTTTCTATTCTTTCGTTTCTGCTACTTTTCTGCAATTTTTTCGCTCTGTTCTCGTTTTTCCTTTTCCAAACGGGCGTCTGGACCATTGGACGCCCGTCTGTCTCAAAGATTTCAACTCTGAACCGTTTTTACCCAGTCGGACGAGCGTCCATATAATTTGGACGCCCGTCCAGTTCTTCAATCCTTCAGACGAGCGTTTGGACCTCCAAACGCCCGTCCAGACCAAATTTTTATCAGACGCCCGTCCAAAACTTTGGACGTCCGTCTGGTCCCTCTTGTCTTCAATAACTCTGTTTCTTTTCTTCTTTTCTTTTATTTTCTTTTCATAGGCTTTTAATTCTAGTTTAGGCTTTTAAATTTTCTTTAGTTTTTAGGTTCAACATCTTGAGTTGGGTTTCGGTTTATGCAAACTCGAAGTCAGAAAGGACCACTACTCTTTTCACCTGACCTCGAGCGGACCATAGTCCGACCCAATAGGCGATGACTTCGTTTTGCCGATCCTTCTGGCGAAGAAAGTTCAACCGATCAAGAAATTGAACAAAACCTAATAAAAGAAATCGAAGATCTCGTAATAATGGCCGCCGAGGATAGACGGACGTTGGCAGACTACGCCATGCCTGGTGCAGTAACTGTCAACCCGGCTATCGTCTTACCAGCCATTACTGCACAAATTTTCGAACTCAATCCGGGACTTATCCAGATGATGCAGCATGCATCAATTTTTCATGGCTATCAATCAGAGAATCCGCATACCCACTTACATACATTCTTAGAGATATGCGGCACTACCCGCATCCAAGGAGTAAGTGAGGATGCGATCGAGCTTAAACTGTTTCCATTTTCCTTACGAGGGGAGGCAAAAGAGTGGTACCACTCTCTCCCTTCTGAATCCATCAATACTTGGGCTGAACTCGAGAGAGAGTTCTTGAGTCAGTATTTCCCACCTTCCAAAACTGCCCAATGTTTGAACGAAATCTTCACTTTCTATCAGAAAGAGAATGAATCATTTTTCGAGTGTTGGAAAAGATTCAAATCTCTTCTTAGAAAGTGTCCCCACCATCGCTTGCCGCTGCAAAGGCAAGTCAATACATTCTTCAGTGGATTGACCGAGCTCACAAAAGGCATGGTCAACAGTTCTTCTGGTGGGGCGTTTTTGAAGAAAACGCCTGAAGAGGGGTGGGCATTGTTCGAGGACATTGCCAAATACAATTATGCCCCCTCTTATCAAGCAATTCAAGCACCTCCTCCTCCTCCCAAGGTAGAGGAGGTAAATGTTCAAAGTCTGATCGCCATGTTGCAGAAGCAAATGGCAAGTTCTCAAATGACAGCTTCTCAAATTTCCCCTAATCCAAGTTATCAGGCTCCTTCACTTTCACAGAACTCCCAAGTTCTGTATTGTGAAAATTGCTGTCAGACTGGCCATACGGTTGTCCAATGTCAATTCAATCCCCATGCACCTTATCAAGTGGATGTTGTTCATGATTATGGACAGTATAATCAAGTCACATGTCAAAACTGTGACAATAAGGGGCACACTTCCGCATTTCGTCCTATGAGCAGGCGAGAATCTTTGAAGTGAATGCATTCTACAGCCAGAACACTCAGAGGTTAAATCAAGCTTCTGGCCAGAATACTCTCCAAAACCACGGGTTTAATCAATCGTCTAATTTTAATCCTAATTCGAATTTCAATTCGAATCAGAATTTCAATAGAAACCCCGGTTTTGCTCAGAACCAAAGCTCGAATTTTTACAATTCTACTCAAAGGTTCAACCAGAATTGGCCTTCTAATTCCAATTCTAATTTTCAAAATCGGCCTAGCCAGCAATACTCTCAAAATTTTGCAAACTCCCAAGGCCCTTCAAGCTCAGGAGACCTCAAGGCTGAATGGAACTCATTCAGAGAGGAGCAAAACAAGAATATTGACTCTCTTATGAGTACAAATAAGAACCTTGAGAGGCAAATAGGGTAGTTGGCCGAGCGATTAGCTTCAAGACCCCCAGGGCATCGCCGAGCTTTTCTTGAAAAGAATCCAAAGGCGGTCATGTTGCTCAGCCGATATAAGCAAATACCAATGTATCTCGACCTCGTGCAAGGCGGTGCAATATGGTAGAGGGGCCAAGATCTGATGAATCTAAGAAGCGGTACTCAAGTTAGTGGCCCTTCCTACCAGTGGAAACCACTAACCCCTCCCCGCCATGTTAAGGCGGGAGGGAAAGTGAGCACCTATACTCCCTCTCTGCAAAGAAAAGACTCGGGTGGCTGATCCCCGAGAGGTGAAAAAGTTGGAGACCCTCAAGTGGATGATCCTCGAGGTGAAAAAGCAGCGAAAGTCGGAGAGGTGATCCACGACTACAAAAAAATCTGAAAAAAAGTCATTCGATGGAAAGATCTGGAAGACAAAGCTGTAAGTGCATCCTCAAAGAAAGTCTTTTCGAGAGTGACCTTAAGAAGCTTCCATTTCCACCGAGAAAGAGCAACATTCCTTGAGTGAGGACAAAAAAACTAAAAGGTGTTGAACCTTTTGAAAAATACTGTGTAAATCTTCCATTATCCGAGGTCTTGGTCGAGATGCCTAAGTATACAAAATTCATCAAGGATGTTGTGTCTTGAAAAAGAAGTTAGCAGGCATGGAAAGGCAAATTGGTGAGGATTGCTCCATGATTAATTATGAAGACTTACCAATTAAAAGAGGTGACCCTGGCAAGTTCGTACTTACAGTATTAATGGGAGGTCTAGTCTTCCCTAATTATTTTTGTGATCTAGGTGCCTCTATAAGTCTTATGCCAATGTCTCAGTATGCAAACAATTTCGGTTTACAAAGCCTTACAGAACCCACTAATATGAGTTTACAATTATTGATAGATCTTCTAAGAAAGCTTCAGGATCCCGAAAGACGTTTTGGTTGATTGATAGATTTACCTTTCCAGTCGATTGGTATGTTTTAGATATGGAGAAAGATGAAAACGTCCCCCTTATTCTTGGAAGACCTTTCTTATCTACAGCTAGAGCCCTCATCGATTACGATGGTGGGCAAGTGACTATCCGAGTTGGTGATCAAGAGGTGAGTTACAATGTCTTAAAGTCCATTCAAGTACCCTCCGGCCCTCCAACCGGCTTTTCCATTGATTATATGATGAGATGATTTCACCGATTATATGGATAAGCAAGTCATGGTCAGAAGGTTTGAATATGAGCGATTGGTTGATAATCTAAATACTCATGGTGTGGTCAATCTAGATCAATTAGCGGTGATTTTGAGGAAGAAGCGTTGAGAGGAGAAGTTGAGGCGGTGGGACCACCGAGTAAGCTCGGTGATGTTGAGTTGAAAGGTGGAGATCTTAAGTCAAGTTTGGAAGACCCCCCTTTGATTTGGTTCGAAGCCGTTGCCCAAACATCTAAAGTATGTGTTTTTAAGAGAAGGCGACAAGCTTCCGTTAATCATATCCGCCAAGCTGTCTCATATAGAGGAGATGAAATTGATCAACGTCTTGAAATGAAATGAAAAAGCTTTTGGTTGGCAAGTAGGAGATATCCGAGGAATATCTCCTGACATCTGCATGCACAAAATCAAGACTAACGAGGGTGCAAAATGTGTTAGATAAAGCCCAGAGAGGAGGCTCAACCCTCATATGCAAGAGGTGGTTAAGAAAGAAATCATCAAGCTTTCGGAAATGGGAATCATTTATGCCATAGCTGATAGCGAATGGGTTTCCCCCTACTCAGGTAGTTCCCAAGAAAGGTGGAATTACGATTGAGAAGAATGAGAAGGGAGAGGAAATAGCCTTGAGACTTGTTGTCATCGTTCTGAGTCTCAGATCGATTATCGAAAGCTCAATGAAGTAACCACGAAGGACCACTTTCCCCTTCCATTCATTGACCAGATGCTTGAGCGTCTGGCGGGGCACGCATTCTACTGCTTTCTGGATGGATATTCAGGATACTTTCAGATTCCCATCGATCCAACTGACCAAGAAAAGACCACTTTTACCTGCCCTTATGGTACATTCTCTTACAGGCGAATGCCATTTGGTCTCTGCAATGCCCCAGCTACATTTCAGAGATGTATGCTGGCCATCTTTGACGGGCTGGTAGAAAAGTGTATGGAAATCTTTATGGACGATTTTTCAGTTTTTGGTCAGTCTTTCAATGATTGCCTTGACAACCTTGACCAAGTGTTATCCAGATGTGTGGAAAAAAACTTAGTCCTCAATTGGGAAAAATGCCATTTCATGGTAGATGAGGGCATAGTTCTTGGCCACAAAATCTCTGCCAAAGGAATAGAAGTTGACAGGGCAAAAGTAGAAGCTATCGAGAAGATGAGTTATCCTAAGAATGTGCGTGAAGTGAGAGGTTTTCTTGGACATGTCGGTTTCTACAGAAGATTCATTCAAGACTTCTCCAAGATAGCCAAGCCCCTGTCTACTTTACTTAAGGACGATGTTGTATTCAATTTCGATGAAAACTGCAAGCAAGCGTTTGAGGAGCTCAAAAATCGTTTAATATCTGCTCCAATTCTTATATCGCCTGACTGGAACTTACCTTTTGAGCTTATGTGCGACGCATCAAACTATGCTGTTGGTGCGGTCTTAGGACAAAGGCTTAACGGGAAATTCCAGCCTATCTATTACGCTAGTCACACACTGAATGCTTCTCAAGTTAACTACACGACCACTGAAAAGGAATTATTGGCCGTAGTCTTTGCTATGGACAAGTTTCGTAGTTACGTGCTAGGTGCTCAAGTGATTTTGTGGACTGATCACGCTGATTTGCGATATCTAATGACTAAGAAAGAGGCTAAACCGCGCTCTTGCGTTGGATCCGACCCGCAAGAGTTTGACGTTCAAATTAAAGACAAAAAGCGGTGAAAGAAAACGTGGCGGATCATGTTTCGAGAATGCTAAGTGAGGAAAAGGATGATCCAGATGATATAGATCTTTACTTTCCTCTAGAGAATATCATGCTTATCGATGGCTGCCCTCCTGATGTTCCATGGTATTCTTCCATTGTCAATTACCTCCATGCCCGATATCTTGATCCAGAATTGTCCTATCAGGAGAAGAAAAAGTTCTTCTCTGATTTGAAATCTTTCGTTTGGGATGAACCTTATCTTTTTAAGATCTGTAAAGATGGTTTGCTTAGAAGATGTGTTCTAGAATCTGAGCAGCGTGATATTATTGAGCAGTGCCACAGTGGACCCACTGGAGGTCACTTTGGTCCCTGGAAAACCGTTGCTAAGATTTTCCAATCCGGTTTCTATTGGCCTACGATCTTTAAAGATACAGAAGCTTTCTGTAAAGCTTGTGATAGGTGCCAAAGAACCGGTACTTTGACAAGGCGTTTTGACATGCCTTTGAAACCCATACTAGAATGCGAAGTCTTTGATGTATGAGGTATCGATTTTATGGGACCATTCCCATCATCTTGCGGTAACAAATACATCTTAGTCTGCGTGGATTACGTGTCAAAATGGGTGGAGGCTCAAGCCACTCCTCACAATGATCATAAGACTGTCATGAAATTCTTAAAGAAGAATATCTTCGTGAGGTTTGGATGTCCACGTGCCTTGATCAGTGATGAAGGGACGCATTTCTGCAACCGACCCCTAGAGAAAGTTCTTGAAAAGTATGGTGTTCGTCACAAGACTGGCACACCATATCATCCGATGACTAGTGGTCAGGTTGAAAGGAGCAACCAAAGTATCAAGAAAATCCTGGAAAAGACGGTTAACAGTCATAGGAAAGACTGGAGTTTGAAATTGGATGACGTACTATGGGCATATAGAACCACCTATAAGACTCCTATGGGTACATCTCCATATCAAATGGTTTATGGTAAGCCATGTCATCTGCCAGTCGAGTTAGAGCACAGAGCTTATTGGGCTACAAAATTTCTGAACTTTGATTCCCAATCTTGTGGTAAGCACCGACTGCAGTAGTTGCATGAGTTGGACGAATTCAAACTCCAGGCCTACGAAAGTGCCAGGATTAGTAAAGATAAGATGAAGCTACTCCACGATGCTAAGATTAAGAAGAGAGAATTCCACGTCGGCGAACAAGTTCTTCTATACAATTCTAGGTTACATTTGTTTCCTGGAAAGTTGAGGACACGTTGGTCCGGTCCCTTCGAGATTCTCCAAATCATTCCTGGAGGCGTTCTAGAACTTCATGGTTATAGCGGTAAACCGTTTCGAGTGAATGGTCAAAGGTGCAAGCACTATATTGGTGAACCTAAAGAGAAACCTTTGATTGTTCGTTTCCTCGATATCCTCGGGTGTGGTGCTACAAAAGTCGATGAATTTGACGAGTTTTCACCCGACCTATTTTCAGAGGATGACGGTAGTGGTCGATCTGAAGAAGTTCTAGCAGGTAGTTGGGATATGGAAGAGTATGAGAGGGAGCGTCAGTGGAAACGTCATCAGAAGATTCAGAAGAAGAAGTCAACCATGGGGAAGTTTCAGCGTGTTTGGAAAGCTATTAAAGGTTTTACCCCATGTGTTAAGTGCTATTTCTGCAGCCGAACTACTGATCAAAGTCTGGACGAGGTAGTGGCTGGCAGAAAAGTCAAATGGCCTGATCCAGGCTGAGCTTTAAACAGTGTCGAGCTAACAACATTAACCAAAAGCGCCACTAGGGGGCAACCTAGATATCGTTATATTAGTTGTCTTGTTTTATGCTTTTGTAGTTTTAGTATTTAAGTTTAGCTTACTAAGTTTTTAGCCTTATTAAGTTTTTGTTTTATCTGTCAGTTAGTTGTGCTTTCTAGATATGGATTTCGGAGTTCTACCAGAGGAGTTGCCTTTCCTTAGGAGGATCCCACTTATCACTGTAGATGATGGACCGGGAGGGACTATAGTTTTGCACGTAGACTTTGACATTAGTACCCGCGTCAAGTGTCACCTATGTTCTCATTGTTCCCATTTGTTCGGGAGGTGGAGACTTCACTACCGAGAAGTTCTGGGGAGGCTCTAGGGCGTCCGTACACGATCCTGAATGATCCGATCTTTGTGATTTAGCGCTAGTGCCGCAAGTCGAACATTTTCGAGGTGTTGATGTAGCTGGTGAGGATTGGGGTTTGCAAGATGAGTATGACTTCCCTCCGGCGATTGACATGCTCCGCCGTCTTATTCGAGTGATAGATTGGTCGGAAATTTACGATGACTAGCGTTCTTAAGTTGTTTCGTCGAGCGAACGACGTAAAACAAAAGCGCTTGGTGGGAGGCAGCCCACTGTTTTCTATTTGTTTTTACTTGTTTTCTAGTAATTTTATGTACTTCGTCGATTTCCATTTGTATTTTTTAAGTTTTAATTACGATTAATAAGAAAGTGCAAGTTTGAGTTTAAGATTGTATGAAATTTCATAATTTTTGCATTATTCTACCTTGGGCGCCCGTCGTAAGTGCGGACGCCCGTCCGCTTTGACCAATTATTGGACGGCGCCCACTATTCCTGGATGCCCGTCGACAATCTCCTCCAACTCGTATTTGATTTGAGCGCGCCTGACGGGCGGCGTCGATACAATGGACGCCCGTCCTATTCATGTGTTCTTTGCCTGGACGCCCGTCCGGTTACTTGGACGCCCGTCCAACCTCTGCCTATATATACCCCCTCAACCCATGAACCTTCACTTTTCAGAGTTTCAAAAGCGAAAAACCGTTTCTTCTTCCCCCATTTGGCCTAAAATCTTCGATTCTAAACCATTTCGAGCGATTCAAAGTGCTATAGACCGCTTTTGATCCCTTCTCTTTGATTTTCATAGCCAAATTCCCCAACACACGACCTTTTTGGAGAATCAGGACCCTTTTCAGTCCGACTTTTTGAAGGAAAAGTTCGGTTTTGGTGGCCAAATTTGTGTTGTTTGGACTGATTTTCACCTCGATCAGCATCTACTCACCTTACTTGGTAAGTTAGTAACAACTTTTCTGGATTTTATTCACATTTTTGTGAGTTCGATCTTTGGGTCGGCTCGTTCACTTGAATATTACCTTAATTCGTTTTTTTTTTTTCTGGTTTTGTGGTTTCTTTCTGCTCTGTTATGGTGATATGGTGTTGTGATGGGTGATGAATGGGTTGTTTGGTGATGATTATGGTTGTGGTTGTGGTTGTGGTTTGGTTGCCTTGAAATCCCGCTTTGGATGTTAAACGGGTAACTTGTTGTGAATTGGGATTGCTTTCGTGTAGTCTAGGCTTGAATTATGGTTCATAAGAAGGGAGTAGTGAAGAGACATGGTAAGGAAGTGGCTAGGGAGGCCGGAAAGAAACGCAAAGAGTTTGATCCTACCTTAGTTGATCCTAACCGGGGTGTTAGCATTCGAGAGCAACCTCATAGAGCCACCCAAACTAGGACTACTTTGAGGGATGAACCAACCCTCGAGTCCGAGACGGATGATGATATTCCTTGGTGAGGATGCCAGAGCTCGAAAGGTGGAGATTCGCTCAGGGTTGAGGAGGCTATGTATGCTCCTCGGGAAGAGGAACCTATTGAAACTAGATCTGCACAACCTAGGAAGAAAGCTAAAACCGTACCCCCTATGCCTATGCCTCGTAGATTCGTGAAACCTAGGGCCCACGATGCGTATACCAAGCACTATTTCTCGAGGACTATGTTGATTGAGCGGGCTACATTGGAAGCTAAGGTCGATCCAGGGTTCGTCAAATTGTTAAAGGATCGGAAATGGGAAGCCTTGATGACTATCCCGACTACCCCGGTAAATGGCTCCCTAGTTCGAGAATTTTACGCTAATTGCTCGTAAACCGACTTGGAGGCGGGAGTAGTTATGGTTCGAGGGTGCAAGTTCCTTTTTACGTCGGATGTGATCAATAAGAAGTATGGGTTGGCATCTTTTGAGAGGACGGGATTATAAGGAGGAGATTGTTCATGAAGGCGAGTTTGGGGCGTGATCCTTTGGAGGAGTTACGGTTGAGAGTTTGCCCGGATGTGGTTTGGACGTTGAGACGGGTGGAGACCGGAAAGAGTTAGTCACCACTACCTGGATGGAAGATTGGAAAGTCCGGTGTAGGTTTATTCATAGTCGGTTGTTGCCCAAGAACAACTTGACACATTTCCATATTGGTGACCTAGGCATGCTATACGCGCGTTGACTTTTGGCCTAAACGCCAACGTGGGGGCGTGCATTATACGATGAGGTGGCTATTAATCAAAAGATCTATACTCGTTGCTCGATTATCCTCACTTGATTCACGATCTATGTCCGGATGCGGTGTGCCTGAGTATGGAGCGGATCATAGACCGAAGAACCTGAGGCCTATACAGCGAGAGAAGGGTAAGTCTTCGGGTCAGTCTGAGTCGCGGGCACCGCAGGAGCCTGGTTCGTCATCAGCACCACCGCGAGCATCCTCCCTTCAAACTTTATCTCCCTCAGTCCGGATGAGGCTGAGTATGGCCAACAGTGTAAGGAACTGGATGGAGGATATTCGGACGTCTCAAAACAACATTTTGACGATTTTGAAGTGTATGAGTGAGCGCCGGCCTATCCGGGACGACAGAATCTTCAATCCGAGCGTCACTGACTATCTTTATTCTGATGAGATTGAGCAGGCCATTACGGATGTTCTTCGGGAGTCTGAGTGATCTTCAGAGGAGGAGCAGTCTGACTCAGCAGAGAGGACTACGGCACCACCATCTGGACCCTCTTCCGATCCTCCGGCTGATGATTCTGCGGCGCCGGGCCAGACTTGATATTATTTTTCTGATCTTAGCTTTTGTTTTTCTTTGATTCGATGGTTGTGTATTATTGACACTTTTTCTTACCTGATTCGTTGTAATTGATACTGTTAATTTTTCCGATGGATCATGTAAGCCATAAGGCATCAGTACTTTCGTTTCTACTCTGTTTCAACTTTTGGATAAATTGAATGTTTTATCTTTTGCTATTACTCAATTTTGCTATCTCTTGTCGTTCTGGTATAATTCCCCGCTTTCCCCGAGATGTTTCCGTGTTTGTCAAGTCGTGTAGGTGTATTTCTAGCGGTTTTGTCGAGCTACATTGTAAGGTTACGAGTTCTAAGTGTCACTATGTAGGCTCCGGCCTGACCGACGATTCGTGTATCGGTTTAAATCAGCTAAGTCTTTTACCTTTTCTTTTGTTCTGCACAACATGAGGACATGTTGATCCTTAAGTGTGGGGGAGGGGAATGATTTGATATGTATCTATACATTTGCTTAATTCGTTTTGATTCTATGCAAAAAGAGCTAAAATTTTCAAGTTTTTGTTTTTGTTTTGTCCCGAGTAGGCAATTCAATTCAATGTTCGTTATTTTTATAGTCATCTAAGCTATATATCATATGTTTGATAAGTTAGTTGTTTCACCTGAGATCTATTTTATCACGAGCCATAGTAAATGATGAGCTAATTTATAAAGTTATACCCCTTTTGGACGAGTGATTTTTGATTTTCTTATAAGTCATGTGCTTAGTGCTACGTACGTATCTTGAGATTTATGATAGTTTGTATTTAGATCCGAAGTATGTTATACTGTGAATGTCTAAGGTTTGAATGTGATAAGTAACACGTAACTTATTGTCAAATGAAAAAGTTGAGAAATATGAAGAATTATTGGGTGTTTCGAAAGCTAGTCGATGATTTGAGTGCGATAGGGTATACCACGTATGTCCTATACCACTATGATGACTAAAAGCTCACGGCAGTCAGGAAAAGCTGCCTTATGATTGGAGTAAGGTAGGGTATATCACGAATATCCTATTCTGCTATGACAGGGCAATAGCTTATTCTGATGTGTGTTTAAAGTGAAATAGTTAAATCAACTTATAAAAGAATTGGTATAAAATGAATATAAGACTAAGTTATCGTCTATCTTATCCCCAGTAGAAACTGATAGATATCTTTGTAGGATTATCCTCTCGAGTATTTCGTAAAGGCCCACAGATATAATCGATCATTTTTTTTTCGGGACATGTCACGTTTGTAGGGTACACCTTATGAGTGTCATTTATCGCTAGTCTACGAGGGGGTATTGGCTAGTTTTGCTTCGAGTTTCTCGAGTTTGGATTTAGTGGAAGTTTCTATGGCTTTGCACACACACAATGGTGAACCTCTGATTTATTGGATCTTTGATATATCGTTTGAGATGTCTATCTTTTTCCGAGCCTTGACTTCCGTTTTGTTTTGCTCGGGACGAGCAAAAGCTTAAGTGTGGGGGAGTTGTTAAGGGTGAATTTATACAATTTATAACGCTATATTCTATGGTATTTTCCCCCTTATTTGTATAAATTGCATAAGAAACGGATGTTTAATGGAATTATTGAGTAGATGAGGTTTTAAATGAGTTATTCGTAAAATAGGTTAATTTTGGTGTTTTAATTGTTTTTTTTATGATTATTTGGACGATATTACATTTTGCGATGTTTTAATGTGTTATAGGTACATGTTTGATGCTTAAATGTTGATCAAAAAAAGAGATGAGAGTCGAATTTCATTGATGATAAAGAGATAATGATGATTTGTTTTGAAAGAAAAGAGATAAAGATCAAGAAATCAAAATTCGATCACGTTGGACGAGCGTCCAGGTCCCGTCCGTCTGGACGGGCGTTTGATAGAGTGAACGAGCGTCCGGATGAGCGATTTTGATATAGAGAGTTTGACGCCGCATTTAACGGGCGTCAAGCGATCGAGATCTATCGGGCGGGCATTCACAAGAGCGGACGAGCGTCCGTCGACCGACTTTGGCAAACCGGCTTCGAATTCTATATAAAGGCAGCGTATTTTCTCCCCAAGGATACCATATATTCATTATTCGAAACCCTAACCCTAAGGGCGGCTTTAGGCTGCGTTTTCTTCCTTTTATTCCAGCTTCATGCACTTTAGATTTAGATTAAATTAGCTACTTTTTTATGCACTGTTTCTGCAATTGTGAGTTGCTGAGGATGTTCAGAAGCTAAAAGCTTCATCAAACGAGTATTGTGAAGCCATCCAACAATTGTTGATTTCGTTTTCATCGATTATACTGTGAGTTTTTATTAAAGGTTGTTTCTTTATTCATGTTTACTATGTTTAATTGCTCTTATATCGGAAGATATGCATGTGTTGATTGTTTATTGTTGATGGAAATCTTTATAAACCTTAGATCACCATGAATAGGAATAGTATTTTGAATCTATCTTAACGGAAGTTAATAGGTTTAATTGCTAGATTATAAACATAAAGTTTAAACCTTTGGTTAGAAAACGCGTTAATCTTGCATTGGAAGATAATGGATTAATAGATGAACTTTCTAAGGAATTAGGGTTCATATTTAGATAAGGTAAATCACAACTTAGATAAAAACCACAATATAATCGAGATAGGAAATCAATGCTTGTTGGATAGGTGGATCAATCCTCGTTTGTTCGTTATACATTTGATTTAAATCCTTAAAAACTTGAATTTGTTTAGTTAGTTTACTTTTATTTGCATCTTAGATTAGTTTAGTTAAAGGTTCGCAACCCGTATTCTTCCTAGCTTTGGACTATATCCTCTGTCTAGTTTTATTCTCGGTTTTGTTTTGTTTTATTCGCTGTTTAGATTAGTTTCGTGACATAGTTTAGGTTAGACAAAAACTAGGAATCACAATTGTTTAGTTCCCCGTAAGATCGACCCGGCATTAACCACTATTACTACGATCCTTATACTTGAGGTTAACCGGATCATTACTTGTTTGTTTTGTGTTAATAAATTCCGTGACAATGCTCAGACAACATCTTTAGAAGATGTGTTCCTGAGAGTGAATTCCTCGATATACTTAAACATTGCCATACTTATGAAGTGGGAGGACACTATGGAGGGGACAAGATCACGCAAAAGTTCTCCAATGTGGTTTCTCTTCGCCAAATCTTTACAAAGCGCACACGAATATGCTAGATCCCATCATTCATGCCAAATGACGGGCAATATCTCAAGAGAAATGAAATTCCACCGAGGAGTATCCTAGAACCGTAAATCTTTGATGTATGGGAAATTAATTTTGTGGGACCTTTCACTTAAATCTGTTTCAAACCGATATATTTTGGTGGCGGTCGACTATGTGTCTAAATGGGTTGAGGCTATTGCTTCACCTACAAATGATGCAAAGGTTGTACTGCGGTTTTTAAAGAAAAATATCTTCACACGGTTTGGAATCCCTCGTGCCATCATTAGTGATAATGGGAGCCATTTCTGTAATAAGCCGTTTGAGAAGTTAATGGCCACGTACGGGGTGAGACATAAGTTAGCTACCGCTTATCATCCTCAAACAAGTGGTCAAGTTGAGGTCACGAACCGAGAGATTAAGCACATCCTGGAAAAAACTGTGAACCCAACAAGGAAAGATTGGTCGTTGAAGCTAGATGACGCTTTATGGGCTTATAGGACTGCGTATAAGACTTCCATAGGTATGTCCCCGTACCAGATTGTTTTTGGGAAAGCGTGTCATCTACCGGTTGAACTTGAGCACCGTGCCTTATGGGCTACTCGTATGTTGAATTTAGATGAAAGTTTAGCCGGAGAAAAGAGATTGTTGGAATTAACTCGCCTAGAAGAGTTTCGCATTGAAGTTTACGAGAATGCTCGGATCTATAAAGAGCGCACTAAGAGATTTCATGATAAAAGATCCTTGACCGCACCTTTAAGGTGGGTGATATGGTTCTTGTTTACAATTCACGCTTGAAACTTTTCCGGAAAGCTAAAATCAAGATGGTTTGGTCCTTATAAAGTGAGTAAAGTATTTCCTTCGGAGCTATAGAGGTAAGTCACTTGGATGATCGAAAGACTTTTGTGGTGAATGGCCACCGAGTAAAGAATTACCTCGGGAATCAATTTGATAGGGAGGAAGAAGTACTTACTACAGGAAATCCTAGTTATAACTAGACCATCATGTGAGTCTGATCAAGCTAACGACTATAACCATAGAACTATTTCTTAAAAATTTCTTTTAGATTTGTTTTTGTTTTTGCTTTGAATAAAGTAGCATGAGGCTCATTAAGTTTTTTTCATCTCGCCATGTTCGATTCTAAGTTCGAGAATAAGCGAGGTTTTTCCTTGATAGCCGCCATGTGAGTTTTGTAGTTTTAACTTTTTGGTTTTACACGTCGTTGGTTGTATGAAATAAAGTGGCTTAAATTGTTTTTGGATATTCTATATCTAATTACTGCCACATTATTTTATAACTTCCAATAACATGTTATTAACGGTTTCGTGGAGTTTCTGTTTGGTTTGCTTAAACAGGTTTTCGTTTGCTTCTCCACGACGTGCTTGGACTAATATTCTGCATCTACTTGAGAGCCGTTTCCAGAGCTAAGTCTTTTTCTTAAATTCTCCTTTTCCTTTGTCATTGGGGACAATGCCAAGTTTGAGTGGATGGTAGGAGACTTAGCCATGATACTATAATTGAACAATTGAATGAAACGGTGAAAAAATGAAAAAAATTGAACAAATGCCAAATTAATTATCTCGTACCCTTAGAATTGTGAGTTCTTATACATAGAATTGATAGGGAATGAACCAAGTTGCATGATTACATGATCATTTTATACTTATGTGAATGTAAATTTAAGGATATTCATGCCAACTATTGCAAGTAGTTATTTATTATTCGATTACTCAGTGTGTGAATCGACAAATACCGCACAAATTATAATAAGTAAGAAGAATTATGTGTACATTGCGTAGATGATTGGTTATGCAGACTTAGAGTCGATATTTATCTGCTGATGTATTCTTATCTTCTAGCCATCAAAGCGGAGTAATAAGCTTGAGAATTATCTGTGTTTTGACGAAATCTTAAACACTAGGCTTGTAGTAACATTACCAAAGTAGCCCCGCGCTTGTGGTAATATTCAATGCTTCCACTAATCCGTGAGAGAGGGATTCTTGCAATGCATACTTTACTTTTAAAGCAAGTTTCTTTCTTGAGAGGTGTTAAAGCTTGAAACTATGAAAATGTAAAAAATTCAAATTTTTAAGAGGCTTGAGTATTTTCTCGGTCTCCAAGCCCAAAAACCTTATGGATGACGCTCTTGCTTATTGCACCATGTCTTTACCCATTGCGAGGCTTAAGAAGTGGGAATACTGATGTTGGTAGGTTGAGACTGCGAAGTTAGCATAAACTTTAATCTTGCCACGAATATATAAAACCAAATGCACATGCACACATCACTTCGATTCATAACGAGTAGTGAATAATGGATACCTTATGAGCATGAATGGTATGAGTTGACTCGAGTTTCTTGTGTGACCATGGAAATTGTTGTCTTGGGGAATGACTTATTGATGCTTTGTTCGGCACGATCAAAGTCTAAGTGGGGGGTAGTTGATGACGGTCATATTATACCCGTAAAAGTCATCAACATTGTCCTTAAATCGGGATTAATAATATATATTTTATATTAAATCACATGTTTATATTTATTATTTAATGTTATGTGATTTATATGATATAATTTGGTATTTATCCATTTATAAGATATAATTTGGTATTTATCCGTTTATATTATATATTTTGGTATTTATCCATTTTTATTAAAATATGATTTATTTTGGGATAAATATTTATTTAATAGATTGGGATAATTTTTGGAGGATAAATACAAATGGAAGAATTAAATCTCAAGATAAATCCGAAAAAATCCGGATGCATTAAACGAGGTGTGCCAACCCGTCCACGGTGGTTGCCTAGACGAGGTGACGATTTTAGATCGGAACCCCTAGTTTGGTATAGCGTGCTTGTTATATGATGTTCTATCCTGTCCAAGGAAGGATTCGTAATTAAGTATAGGGATCTTCTATCCGTTCACGAATTAGATCCAGTTTAGGGGATGGCTCCCTTAGCCAAAATATAAGCAACCTTAATGTCTTTTCTGTCTCGGTTTAGATATACATATATGTGGGAGTAATTACTACTAGCGTAATCAATACCGTTTGTTAGAGTCTTATAAAACCATAAAAATAAGTGTTTAGTGTCTTGTGTCGTATTGTTAGTCTTTGTGTTTTCTATCGTGTCAACCTTTATTTTTACGTTATTGTTGGTCGGAGACCGCCTTCAATCTATTTTTAGTTTAATAACGTTGTACTTGTTTAAGCCGAGTCTCTGTGGGATCAACCTCGACTCTATCTAGCTATACTACGATTGAACCTAGTTCTCTTGCTAGTTGGTTATTTAGGTATCGAGTTATTTTTATAACTTGACCATCATCAGAATTCTTCTCCTTTTGGACTGAGGAGCAGAAGACCTGCCCCTGCTCCTTCTTTTCCAGATGCGCCGTCGACAAATAGAGTCCAAGTATCGACCTGCCCTGCTTGTGGTTCTTTGTCCACTTCAACCTGATTTCCTTCAGCCAAGAAGTCAGCTAGAGCCTGAGCTTTGACGGCAGTCCGGGGTTGGTAATCCAGGTCATACTCTACCAATTCGATAACCCACCTCACTAACCTGCCAGAAGTGTCTGGTCGAGCCAGGATTTGACGTAGTGGTTGATCGGTGACCACAGTGATCGAATGTGCTTGAAAGTATGGTCTCAAATTTCTGGATGCGTGTACTAAAGCTAAAACTAGCTTTTCCGCATTGGTATACCTGACCTCTGGCCCATGTAGAGCCCTGCTTACATAAAACACTGGCGTTTGTATCTGATCCTCTTCTCTGATTAAGACTGCACTAATTGCCTCATCGACCACTGCTAAGTATAATAGCAGGGTTGGTAACTCGGCCAAATACTTTTTAAGATCCTCAAATGCCTTCTGACTGTCCTCATTCCTTTGGAAGGGACTTGTTTTCCTCAGGACTTTAAAGAATGGTAAAGCACGTTGTGCCGACTTGTATAGGAACCTACTCAGGGCCGCCATGCGACCTGTTAACCTCTGCACTTCTTTGATGCTTCTGGGTGGTGGCATCATTTTTAAGGCCTCAACCTTATCCGGGTTGGCCTTAATCCCTTCCTTTGAAATCATATACCCGGGGAATTTTCCCGACCTGACCCCAAACGTGCACTTCTTGGGGTTGAGCTTCATTTGGGTCTGTCTGAGTACCCCAAATACTTCTCGGACATCAGTCAGATACTGTTCCAGAGTCCTGCTCTTGATCAAGAGATCGTCCACATAGACCTCCATACATCTCCCGATCTGCTTCTCAAAAATTTTGTTCACTGCCCTTTGGTAGGTTGCCCCAGCGTTCTTCAACCCAAACGGCATGGTAACATAGCAAAAAGTTCTATCTTCTGTTATGAATGCAGTTTTTTCTGCATCGTTTGGGTCCATCGCAATTTGGTGGTACCCCTTATATGCGTCAAGAAATGCAAAAACTTCAAAACCAACCGTTGAGCGACTAACCTGTCTATTTTAGGAAGTGGGTAGCAATCCTTGGGACAGGCCCTGTTCAGGTCGGTAAAATCCACGCACATCCGCCAGCTACCGTCTGGCTTTTTTACAAGAACTGGGTTGGCAAGCGGCTCCGGTAAACTACTTCTCGTATAATCCCGGCTGGAGTAACTTCTCCACCTCTCTTTCGAATAGCCTCCATTCGTCTTTTGCGAATCGCCTCTTTTTTGCGAGGTGGTCTCCGGGCTGGATCAACGTGAAGCCTGTGGAGGGCCAGCTCGGGTGACAGGCCTGGCATGTCCTCAATTTTCCACGCAAATACGTCTTTGAACTCCTTCAAGACTTTGACAAGTTCCTCTTTACGCTTGTCTGGGATCCACGACCCCATGTTGTCTGTCAGGCCTTCATGTTCTCTTCCCAGACTTACAACCTCGATTTTGTCTTCTGAGGACCAATTTTCTTCCTCCTCTGGGAGAAACTCTTCCACAGAAACTTGTTGCACCATCATCTTTCCGTTAACGGTGGCCGTGTAACAACTCCTGGCTGTTTCAACGTCACCTTTAATCTCTGCTGTTCCATGCCAGGTCGGGAACTTCATACTTATATGAGCCGGGGAGATCACTGCTCGCAGATCTATAAGGGCAGGTCGCCCCATAATAACGTTGTAGGCCGATGGAGCCCTGACGTACAACCACGTAGTCTACAATAAGGATCATGTCCCGTGGTGCTCTCCCAAAGGTGGTAGGTAACCTGACCACACCCATGGGATGGACCGGTGGTCCAGCAAACCCAAATAGTGGAGATGAGACAGGTGCTAACTCTGCATCTTTTAACTTCATTGACTGAAACACATTGTAGTATAATACGTTGACTGCACTCCCGGTGTCCACACAGATACGCCTCACAGTATGTTTGTTGATTACTGCCTCGATAACCAAACCCTCGTTACTAATGACAAGGGGAAGGGGGTCCCGAGGACCATAAACTACCTCTCCGGACAACCTCTGTCTCTTTCCTGAGTCTGTGTTAGTAGGTATCCGGTTACCGCTCTTTTCCTCAAAGCCGGGATGATGAACTCGGACCACCACGAGATGGTATTAATTGTATTGACGGGATGATTATCCGGCTGTCCTTCAGGCCACTGAGGCGGCTCCCTCCTTCGTCTGTAATCATCCTTTCGGTCATGGCCGAAATCTCTCCTCTTGTACTCCCGTCTTCCTCGGGGCTCGGGATTTTGGGACCTATTTATGACTTTGTCAAGCTTCCCTTCCATAACAGCAACATCGATTTCCCTTTGTCAATCCATGCAATGCTCTGAGTCATGACCAATATCTTCATGAAATTTGCGGTGCCAGTGCGATCTCTTTTCCCGAGGACCCTCATAGGGAGGAGCTCGGGCAATGCCTTTTCTCTGCATTATAACGAGGATCTGCTAGCGTGATCTATTTAGAAGGATAAAATCCCTTTCTTGAAGGGCCCCTTTCTTCCCGAGTCGGTCAGTTATGGGCGCTGCAACACGGTCCCATACCGGCTTACGCTTTCTGTCAGACCGGTCATCCGGTCTGTCTTTCTTGGGACCTTCCGCCTCCCTCTTTAGGCGGTTAGCTTCCTCACTCTGACAGTGTTTGTAAGCTAGATCCATGCATTCGTCCATTGACTTAGGAAGTCGACTGTTTAACTTAGCATATAATCGACCTTCTCGTAGACCTGCTACGAAAGAGGTGATCAGAGGTGCTCTTCTGCATTCCCGACCTGCCTGGACTCTTCATTGAACCTTTTCAAGTATTGCAGCATGGTCTCTTCTTTCTTCTGATGAATAGTGAGAAGGTAAGTAACATTCCTCTGGAACACGGTCCCATACCCAGAATTCCATCTAACTCGCTCATTTGCCTCCGGGCTGAGAAAGGCTTAACTGCTTTCTGCCGTGCATGGGAGGTGGAGGATAGAGTCTCTCCTCTCATCCTCTTTATTAAATCAAGTTTCCTTGGGATCGTTATTTTAGGGCTTCCTCCTCTCGCCCTTTTAGAGCTAGGCCCAGACGCTTTTGAATGCCGGTGCGTCTAGATTGCGTAGTCCTTCCGAGCCAAGGCTCTTTGTCTTTGGATCTACCAGTACTTCCTCCTGGTTGGTTTGCGGTTGGCTAGGGGTAGCAGTTGGGTCTACCTCTCCAGCGTCTCTAGCTGCTGTTGTCTGAGTCTTTTTTCTAGTATTTTTCGGTGGTGCCATCGCTGTCTCTTGATCAAATAGTTGAAAAAAGGGGCCCTCCTTCTAGCGCCAATTGATGATGTCGGATATCACCTTATAGATTCAGTTAACCTCTAGAACGATTTAAACAAGAATTAAGGCAATGGGGATTGTAATTTGTGTATAATTAAGACTGAGCCTGAGAGTTAGTTCCTCTCAAGTTGCCTACGTATCCAATAGTCGAATTGGAATCAAGTCCTCCGTAGTTCCTTAGAGTTGTTTATATAGGGAGGCACCTCGCCCCTTTTCTTGTTGGACAAGCACACGGTTCTTAAACCCTAAGGATTATCACGTGTATATCTCTGATAAGAGATAATTACGACTATATTCGAGAATATCGATTTACTTCCTATAGTTCAGGGGATTCCCATCATTATCCTATTATATAGGCACATGAGTGGATTATAATATAAGGAAAGAGCCAGTCGGCTTTCGGTGGGCTCCCCAGGCCGCCTCGACCTGGCCAGCACGTCTTTCCAACAGACTTGGCCGATCGAGCTGCCCTGCAGTGCCCTAGTCGGGAAGGATATGGACAGACCTCCCACCTGGGGTAGGGTCCTACTACTGTGGGGCTCCCGGCCCTAAATGTTACCTTCACATTCTTTTTTATTAACTTTAAGGCGTTTTGGACATGACACGTGGCAAGGTCTACTCTTACCATCGTCAATTCGAAATAAAAAAAAAAAATTAAATCGTGAAACCTCTTAGGTAGAAAGCAAATACTATATCAGCATTAACATATATACTATCATTAAGGAGATGATACAACAAGTGTTAGGGTTTATGCCCATTTATTACATCAGAATCTCAAACGTCTCGAAAGTCCATATTCCATAACCATTTATTATTACCAAAATCTCAAAAGTCTCAAAATAGTAAATCATTAACGATCCATCAAGTAACGACACTCCCTTAAAAGACATGTCTTCATGCAATATGATCCTTTGTCTTTCCGATACTTTGAGACTCATCTGGGAAAAAACAGAAAACCGTAAATCTATTTTCGTGGCAGTACATAGCATTACTCAATTAATTACCTCCTCCGTTTTTTTTAATCATCACTTTCAGAATTTGCTTTGTTTTTATTTATCTGTCCTTTTAGATTTCCGACACAGCATTTATTTTATAACCCAAATATTGGTACAATTTTTCATGCACAAGGAATGAATGGTATTTTTGTTATTATACACTCTATTTCAAATACATTAATCACTTTCTTAATCTGTGTGATTCTTCTCTCTCCGACAGTGAAAACAAACGGAGGGAGTAATATATATTTATATACACGTGCGGTTTTATACCTGTACCGGTAGTTGTTGGTGTTGATGATGGTGATTGCTGTGTTTACCGCCGTGTTGGCGGCGGTTGATTATCGATGAAAGGGTATATCTCGTAACGAAAAGAACAGCTCGGAGTGATCCATCTTGCACCCACTCTAATATAACAGCAATCTGACAATTCCTTTGCAATAGAATTCAAGCAAAACTTGCAGTCACGAGGGGTAATATCGGGAGTGCACTGCATAAATCCATAAACTGTTTGTTCGTTTTTGTGGCTGATTTTCTTTTCTGTGTATTTACGAAAAGACCCTTTGTACGCCTTGTTAACAAGATTATCTGCAACATATATACAGCCATTGAGGTCTATCAGAACGGTAGAAGCTGAAAATATATATGAATCTCGCTATAATATATATATGAGTAATGATAAAATCACAACGGTTGTGGCACAACGGTGATCTACACCATTGATCATGTTAGATTTACACCATTACTCTATATGGCTAAATTACTATATATATATATATATACCAGATAATATGGCTAAATTACAAAACTAGCCTGTAGCTTGGACTACTTGGTGTTATAGTTATAATTTTGCTCGGGTTTTACAAAAAGAAATTAGGATAAAATTGTAAAATTAGTCTTTTAACTTGGATTAATGTAGTTATTGCGGCCTTTTTTTAGGCAAGTTAATTAAAATGACAATTTTTTAAATTTCACAGTAAAATCTATTTATTTCCTCATATTTCAAAGCCACGTCAGTAAATCTTGTTAGAATTTTGCTACGCCTACCTCCTTTGAAAACAAAAAAAAAAAATTTAAAATAAATAAATAAATATATAGATTTTTGTCCAGAAGACAAAATTATAAAAAAAATCGGGATAGAAGGAAACTCTAATTTAATAAGGACAAAATAATGATTATGAAGTATAAATATAAAGAATAAATGTATAATAGAGTAAATATGAAAGAATAATTGTAAACACAAAGAACATTAACACGTGAAGTTCTACAATTTTAAAGTAATAATTGTGATTTTGTCTTTATAATCGTGAAAATGTTCTTTTGTCTTCCGCACTCCATTTATTAATTATTTTTGTCATTGTGTGCGCCTCATTCCCCATAAATATATATCCAAGTTACAGGACAAATTTTGTAACAGGAGCAAAATCATTATTAAAAAACTTGTCAAGTTATAGGACTAATTCTGTAATCTTAATTTGCCTAGTATCATATTGTGCTTAAAAATGAAAATGAAAATGAAAATGAAAATGAAAATAACTAACAATAACATGATTACCTGCAAACGATTGAAGCTCAAGACTAAACGAAGTCACATTCGAAGCATCTACTGTGTTTTGAGAAGAGTAATAAGGATTTAACAACATGACACCAAGAATGTTGTTGTTGGAGTATCTAAACATGCATTCATCATACCATATAACAGCTTCCTTCTGTTTAGGACACTGTGTACTTATAAGATTATACGCAGCGATTCTAACACACTCCTTACACGAACTAATTTCAACATCTCCTCTGCAAAGCGCGATGGCGTTGACTTTTTCAACGCCATCGCCTGCACCAGCGGTGCCGTTGTAAAAACCGTATGTGTTGATGTTGGAGGAAAGTGAGGAGAATATGGTGTTCAGATTCGCCTGGAATTTGCTGTTCTTCTTGTACGTTCCGATCGTGCCGTTGCAGGAAAAACCGAGGTAAGTTTGTGCAGATATGTGATGAATCTGCAGGCAAAGAATTATGTAAGAGATTAATGACAGCAAAATTCCCTGAAAACCTGTCATTATTACAATTTTTGTATTAATCTCCAAGGAGAAAGAATCTTATAGAAATTAATATTTGATTGATCAACAACTTCTTTATATATAGAGAGAGACAATGGTGGTAGCAATGCAGGAATGGAAGATTACAACATTAGTAGACTGTATTGGGATCACACCCCAAAAAATTTCTCATTATTGGGGCGCGCACTAGAGTAAAAATGATGATCCACTGCAGGTACCAATAGTAATTTTTTTTTAACAGTAAAAATACATTATTTTCCGGATCTCAACGGGGCATTGGTTCCCTCCTTAATGCATTGGGTCCACCCTTGATTGGGATAGTTGGGTGGATGATTTGACAAGTCGAGGAGTGATTACACAAAAACTTTCCTTCGTGACAGTGGGAAATTTGGAAATAAGAACCTCAAATCATTTTTTTAGGGGCCCTTCATTTATGTCATACCCAATATGCTCATGTTTACATGTGTACCACATTAGAACAGATTTTATGAAAATCAGTTATGGATCTTAAAACCGACTTCCGTATGTGCATTGGTGAGAACTGACTTTGTTAACGTTTAGAATTCTCACCTATGAAAAGTCGATTCTAGAATTCAAAATCGATTTTCATAAAATCGATTCTATTATGAACACTAGTAAAATGGTGCACGAGATATTTAAAACAATGATTATCTGAGTGAAATAGGTTCGTTGTGGATATCTAAAAGCAATTTTTTTTTGCAATGGTCCAGCCTACGTGGAAAATCTAGCAGCCATTAGAAATAGCATACTTATCCTCTACACAATTTGGTTGGTGGGTCAACAAGTGAAGCTTCTTTGAAAACTATGGCAATGGAAAATACAAGTCAATTTAGAGGTTTTTATACGTATTACTCCTCCATCATATTTTATTTATGTGTTTGACTTTTTAAAAAGATTTTGACTAGCGTATTTAATGCTTTGAATCTCATTAATTGATCCAATATTTTTACATATGATAAAATATTACTTAAATGACATAAATGTAAAATATTGGATCATTTAATGTGAATCAAAGCATTAAATACGCTAGTCAAAATATTTTGAAAAGTCAAACATGACAAATAAATGGAACGGGGGAGTAAGAAAGTGGAGGAATTAAATAAGTATTGGTAAGTAAAATCTAAAATATATTTTTACTTAGTATTAATACAAATGTTTAACACTGAAAAAGTTGTTAGATTGATAATAAATTAGAGAAGATGAAGGAAAAAAACTAATACATGTTACCATAGTATCTTAAAGTGGCTTGTTGAAACACATTGCAGGACAGAACCAAAAAACAATTTCAATAAACGTATAATAAATGAATAAGAACAGAAACAAAAAGAACACAACGATTTTACCGGTTTAAGAAATTGGCCGACTACTCTACAGACAAAAAATATGATATGTATTATTCACGGAAATCTACAAAGATATTGTATGTTGATCAAAATAACTACTGGTATTTATAGTCTTAGATTCTAACTCTAATCGTCATAATGACCAATTGAGTATTTCCCAAAACACCCAGATGTGATGTCACAGAATTCAGACGAAGCCCACCAGATGTAACATTATTCAGACTCAAAGCTAAAACAGACATGAACAGCAGACTTCAGATGCGATCATTAGATTTCAGCTAATGATACCTCATCTAAACATAGAACTCAACAGAACACACTCAACTGAACTTCTCAGACTTGAACACCTTAGTTGAACACCACTTCAGGTGAGTCTTTCAGATTTTAGCTTTGACTGATTCAGACGCTGATATCAAGTTACCCGTAATGTGAACTCCTATTTTGAGACAAAGTTAGTAACTTTTAAAAGCGTGAGAACTTAAACCAATAATGCAAGAACAAACGGGTATGTGTGTAAACGAACCAATCGATTAACGTATAGTTTGGATTTAGTATGGGTTTTCAGTTATATAGTTTAGTTTCGATGTGATTTGATAACGAATTTAATTAATACGAAAGTTAAATTAGTCAATTTCAAGCATTCGCATGCTCGAATTAGTACCTTTTTCAAAAAAAAAAATGGTAGTGCATGCTTGAACTTAAAAAAAAATGTATACATATTAAGTATGTTTTATACATTATTAATCTATTAATTAACAAAGAGGAAGTGAGAATAAACAAGAGAATAGAGGGAAAAAAATGGGAGAATTATTCTAAAGGACAAAAACTTTTGTGAAATTAACATTAAGGACATGCACATTTTTTTAGTAAAGGGACAATTTTTAGATGTTAAGTACCAAAATACCCCTTAAATCAATTTTTAAAAAAAAAACTGCACAAACTACTTCTACCCACTATGAGCCGCACTAAAACAGAGGAGTATTTTTCTTTTTCTTTTTTTGGGTGAGTGAAGAGTAACTACGATATATATATATATATATATATATATATATATATATATATATATATATATATATATATATATATATATATATATATATCTCACAAATTTTTTACTCGACAATTAGTAGCGACGATCGACATTAGTGGCAATAATTAGTGTCGAATGAACGGCTCACTACTAATATCGCGCGATTCACCGAAATACATAATTAGTTTCATTTAATTTGTCAATATCAATTGACACTACGACAGTTGTGAGAATAACCAGTGTGAGCCAATGTGTCACTACTAAATGTCACATCGATTCATGAGATAATACACAACTAGTGTCATTTAATTTGTCATTACTCTGTACGACACTCACGACGGTAGTGACAATAAACGATGAGTTGTCGCGTCGATTCACGAGATAATACACAACTAGTGTCATTTTAATTTGTCGCTCTACAAATTATCATTTATAATGATAAGTAGCGATAGCGTTATCGTTCGACATTGATTATTATCACTCTTATCACAGTGAAAATTAATAGTGTTAAAGTGATTGAAAATTATCAAAAAAAGACGAAAATCGAGGATAATAATTGATGTATATATATATATATATATATATAAGTGGAAACGTGGTCCCTCAAAAAAAGTGGAAACGTGAGAATATATGTTTATATATATATACTAGATGGGAAGGCCATGACAACGCATGAGCATCTGTATTTCGTTGGATATGAAATGGGGATACATAAAAAAAAAAAAAAAAACAACTTTTTTTTAAAATTTTAGTACTACCAACGAATAGTAAAAAAAAAAAAAACACGTGGAGTGCTTCTTTGACATTTCCCAAATGTAATTAAATCTGAATCGGATACATCTTAAGACAACACATATAATAAGATTTAGAATAAATTAAAGTTTAATGTGTAGATTAAAAATCTGATTGAAAGTCTCTAAATGAAACAATTTAACTCAAACCCTTCAAAAAAAAAAAAAAACTTACTTTTGGCCACAGCCATATGATGAACAGTAATAAAAAAAAAAAAAAATTTTCTGGACTGAGCCGCCCAATGAACAGTAAAAATAAAAATAAAAAAAACACGTGGACACCCCCTTTGCAGTTTCCCAACTGGTTATTATAAATAGGTATATATATAAGTGGAAACGTGGTCCCTCAAAAAAAAGTGGAAATGTGGGAATGTTTTTTTTATTTAATTTTTTTACAAACAATTGCAACAGCTGCTCTAAAAAAAATTGCAACTGTTTTTAGTAAGGGTAAATTAGTACATATATTTGTCAAATTGTACTTTTTACTAAAAAAAAATGTATATGTCGTAATCTTTAATTTACAAATGTTTTGTCTTTTTCATAAATTTCCCAAAAAATAGAGTATCGATCTGATTGGAAATCTGAAAATGAGTGATAATGAACAATTTCAACATTCATTCGTTACTCCAAAACCAGTGTTCGGTATAGTGAAAATCCAATATTCCACCGCTCCAATTTTTCGTTGTTTTTGACGAAAATGACTTCAAAATGACATTAAACAATTATTGAATGGATATCTAAATAATGAGAACGAAAAAAAGAAAAATATGATAAAAGAATTACAATATTTTGATATTGGATCGAAAAAGATATATTCATATTTGTAATTATATGAGGGAATTTAAATTTTAGTAAAATAAACACTTATCCTTGTACCTTTTACCCAATAAAAAAATTTCATTGTTTTGTTTACATATTTCAAATTTCAATTTGTCATTTTTAACAATAAAGTCATTAAATATTTTTTTTTTTGGTTTAAACAGGATCATTAACAAAGTCATTAACAAATTACTATTGATGTTTTCCGTGACATATATTTGCCATATTAGTTAAAATGATTTTTTTAACCTTGCAATTTTATTAATATGATAAAAAAATACAAGTTTTTGCCACACTTTGACTCCTCAATCTAAATCGTCATCAATCACAAATTGCACCTCTTAAAAACCTTAGTCCGAAAAATTCAGTGTGAAAAAATCGGGTGCTAGGAAAAGAATATGAACCCTATACATCGGAATCACAACCAAAACAAAAATAAAATGTGGTCTATAACCACCAGCATACCTCTTACAAAATATGTAAAACCCAGGAAAGGTGGTCTACACCACTAGCAGCCTATTACGATGTGTCAACAAACCAAGGACATGAGCGAATAAAAAGCCCTTCAAGCATCCTTTTGCAGAAGAAAAGGAATCTCAGTAGCAACAAAAAACCAGCATAGCATCAGCAGATCCTTAACATGACATTTTTATTTATTATCAGATTAATTCCGTATCCTTCATGGGAAAAAAACGAACACTTTAAAAATGATATACTACCTCCGTCCCAAAATATAAATCCATTTAGGGGTTGTTAAAATCAATTGATGTTAGTAAGAGTGTGGGCAATTGATGTTAGTAAATGTGCTACTTTATTTTCTTATCGTTTAAGAGTTTGAACAATCTGTCCTAACACCCTGGCAATCTGTCCAACACTCACAATTTTTTTTTCCAAGAGTGTGGGCAATCTGTCCCAACACCCCCTCAAGTGTGGGCAATTTGTCCCAACACTTGCACAATTTATTTTTATAAATAATGTTTCAACCAGGGTTCGATCTAGTGACCTCTAGCTCCGATACGATGTCAAGATCAAGCGTTTATCATTCTACTAAAACCAATTGATTTTAGTACAATGGTAAGCGCTTGATCTTTAACAGGGTTTTTCACACAGATTAATAAAGTTGGCTAAATTGGTTATACGTTATTAATTTTGATGAAAAAGTCTAAAATGACCCTTGGCTATTATTATTGGAGAGTAGTGAAAAGTGGGTGGGTAGATAAAAAATGAAGGGTAAAAGAAGAAATGTAATAAATGCTTTATTGGTTATTTAAATGAATGCGTTATAGATGAGCAAAAAATTAAAGCGAACATATATTTGAAATGCGGAGGTAGTACACTCTAATCAAAAAGCCTCTTAACTAGATATCAAATACCAAATTATCATGAAAATATATACAGTAATAATATATATATCGTCAAGGGAATAGAACAACGAGTCTTGTTTCTATGCCCATTTATTACATCAAAATCTCAAAAGGTTTTTTATGATTCCATGTTCATTTATTACATCAAAATCCCAAAAGTCTCGGAAATAGAAAGTTACTAACGATCCATTATTTTATTGCAATCAACTCCACGTAATACTCCGTTGATCGGTGTTCATGATGGTGACGGTGGTAGTGTCTACTGTGGCGGCAACGACGCTTGATTTGAAGGAGTTTTGAGGAAAGGGTATATCTCGTAACGAAAAGAACAACTCGGCGTGAATACTTTTGCACCGACTCGATTATATACTCCTGCGGCCCAATCATTCGCAATATAATTTAAGCAAGACTTGCAATCATTAGGGGTAATATCGGGAGTGCACTGCATAAATCCATAAATTTTCGGGTTGCTGATTTTCTTCGCTGCGAATTTACGAAAAGACCCTATGGACGCCGGTGCAACAAGACTTCCTGCAACAGAATGTACAAGCTCAAGCCTCAGAATCATAAAGGTTATGAGTTTGAATCTCGAGATATATATATATATATATATATATATATATATATATATATATATAGGGTTGGGTTCTACACATATCATATTATCTCATGCTTACTGTACATACTACTAAAATAGTCAGATCGATCATTTATTTTAGTGCTGCAATTATTGTTTGGTCTGCAATTACAAATTGAGGAGCGAGTTTAGTTAGGAGTTTACAGTATTACCTAACAGCAGATTTCCCCGACCATTAACTGAGTGCAAGACTCAAACAATAATAGAAGTGCACTAAAATAGTGATCGGATGCACTATTTTAGTAGTATGTATTTGATAAGCATGGATCAATAGGTATGTATATGAACTCATTTATATATATATATATATATATATATATATATATATTGTGAAAATAAATGAATAAAAATAACATGATCACCTGCAAACGAAGGCAGCTCCCGACTAAACAAAGTCACATTCGAAGCATCGTGATTGTTTTCTTGGAAATAAACCGGATTTAACGACATGATTCCGAGAATCGGGTTGTTGGAGTATCTAAACATGCATTCATCATACCATGCAATGGCTTCGATTTTATTAGGACAGTGAGTTGCAGTAAGGCTATTTGCAGCCTCTTTTACACAGTTAGTGCATAAACCAAAACCAACGTCGCCTCTACAAAGGGCGATGGCGTTGACTTGGTCAACTCCGTCGCCTGCTGTGCTGTTGTAGAATCCATACGCGTTGATGTTGGTTGAAACCGAGGAGACGATGGTTTTGAGATTCGCCTTGAATGCAGGGGTGCTGTTCTCGCCAGTGCAGTCATAGCCCCGGGAAGTTTGTGCAGTTATCTGATGAATCTGCAGGAAAAGATTAATGTACAAGAATAATGACAGTAAAATTCCCCGAAAACCCGTCATTATTTATATATATTTGGTATTAAATCTTTCAGGAGAAAGAATCTTAGAGAGATTAATGTTTGATTGATCAACAACTTTGAGACATATATATATACACACACGGTTCTACTGCATAAAGATGGTTTGACAAGTAGACAAGGATATTTGTTTTCTTTTTTTGTGTAATTTTCTTTTTTCATGAGTGACGGATACATAAATTTTTTTTTTCCTTCAGTGGATCGAGACACCAATATAAATATAACGAATTATCTCAATGACAGACACAACGAGTATATCAAAGTTTAGAAAAATATCGCAAGTGTGTACCAAAATATTGCAAATGAAAAACATAGCAAACAACACGAGGCGTAACATTTTTGTCTTTATTTTAATGGAATTGATTTCGTATCCTACGTGGAAAAACAAGCAACCTTAGAAATGGTATTACTTATCCTGTGGAAATTTCAACTCCCTCACATAATATAAAGTCTTTCGGGCATTTCACACATTTTAAAAAATCCTAATAAATGAGTTATTTTTTAATTTTTCATTGTAAAATATTATATTGTTTTCTGTGACTGGCTAATAATATTATATTGTTTTGTGTGAAAGTGAAAAACAATGCATTTAATATTATATTATTTTATGAGAATAGCCTATATTTTAAGACACTACTAAAAAGATAAAAAGACTTAAATTACGGAACATAGGTAGTATTTTTTTTTTCTTTTTTTGGGAAAAAAAACAAGACAAATTTTTAACATTAAGAACATAAAACAAAGAAAAAGCGAAACGGGTGTAAACGAGTCAAAGGGATAAGTGAGAAAACCAATAATGCAAGAACAAGAAAAGTGAGAAAATGACGTTGCCTGAGCCTGACATTACCAATGAGCTCATTCCTTCATTCAATGCTTCACAGCTTTCTTCATGCGTCGTGACACGTTTATTAAAAAATCAATAATGCATACAGAGATGGAAATAGAAATTGAATGTCGGTTGTGTTAATGAAGTATATTTGTATTGTCGGGTGGGCAAGCACCACGTGTTCAACATTCAGCATTGAAGAAGATACGATATTTTCCATTAAAATAGTTGATATATAACATCAATAGATTAAATATCTCATCCAAAAAAAAAATTGAAATTACATAGACGGTGAGTAAAAGTATCAAGATTAAGCATTGATAATAAAACAATATGAAAAACAAGTGTTATTATCACTTTTTAATAAAGTATTACTCCCTCCACCCCGTAGGGGTGTTTGAAATTTACACACAGTTAAAGAAAATTAATAAATGAGTTGTTTTATAAAATTTCAAGGTAAAATATTGTATTGTTTTTTAGGAATGACCTATACTATTGCATTATTTAACGTGAAACTGAAAATAATGCATTTAATATTGAATTGTGATGTAATAAGGTCGTATATTGTGGGATAAAGCTATAAAAACTAAAAGCCCTATATTACGGGATGGAGGGAGTATTATGTAAGACCTTGGTAGCTAGCTAGCTATAAAAGATCTCGGATTTTTCTGCATTGATGAGTCTACACTGATCTGTCCATTAACTGCAACTCCAACATTCGAGCGATATTTTTCCTCAGTACCGGAGATTTTTCTCTGGTACCAAAGATTTGAAACATTCACCAACCGAGACACATTTCTTCAATATAGAAAAAATATTCTCGAAAACTGGAGATTTGAAATTTTCACTGGAACCAAACACATGTTCGCTACGGGATAAAAATTCCACAAAACTGAACATTTTCTTCATATTTTTCTCTGATACTGGTGATTCGATAATTTCATTGTAACCGAACACATTCCTTCACTAGCAGGAAAAAAAAAATCCCCAATTCTAGAAGAAAACCGTCGGCTTGAGAAAAAAATCATCCAAATGAAAGCTATTGAAGATAAAAGCAAGAAGTTCATTAAACAACTCATTGAGACACTCTCATCAAACACTTAGCTCAATTAGTTAGTTAATGAAGTGGTTAGAGAAATAGAAGCACTTGTAACCGATTATAGGTGGTTAAGTTAATGTTACAACACCTATATAAGCTGGAACTTAACGTTGAATCATTAATTCTTGACAAAATCATTTAATTAGAATGTTAGTGTAACGCCCCCAGACCCTGAGCCTGGTAGCGTTAAATGAGTCATAAATGGTCCGGTCAACTACTTAGACTGCCGTCCTCGCTTGGTCTAAAAGGGCTAACCCGAGTTGACAAGACATTTATGTCTCACACATATGGGGGTGAGCAGGACTTTACTTTATCAATGTGGGATTTTACAGCTAGTTGTTGCATTCTTCATTTTTTTGCACCTTTCCCATCATTGTTGATGAGGATTACTCTCATTATTGATCTTTTCAATCACTTTCTTTTCTTTGTTTTCGAGTTCTTTTACCTTAATTTGAATTTTTGCACATGATATCAGAGACTTTCATTTATTGTGCAAGTGTTGGCATCTTTGTTGGCTTTATAATGCCCGCTTGATGTACCTTCGATTTGATTAGGACTGTTTGTTGTTGTAAGGCTATTTGCAGCCTCTTTTACACACTTACTGCACAAACCGGCATCAATGTAACCTCTACAAAGGGCGATGGCATTGACTTGGTCAACGCCGTCGCCTGCTGTGCCGTTGTAGAATCCATACGAGTTGAACTTAGAAACACAAGCTCAGAGAATTAACTTTCATTCTTGGATAATTTAGCTGTTGTAATTAATACAAGATTGATTTTTGGATTAGATTCTCAATCCAACAAACTACTAGGTGTACCAATACTATAGTGACACCTATACAACCACATGCACCAATCACATTAATGCAACACATATATCTTAACACCCCCTCTCAAACTAAATATGGCAGAACTTCAACATTCAGTTTGTCTCTGAATGGTATGAACTTGACTCCAGTTAAAGCCTTTGTGAAGATGTCAGCTGGTTGTTCACAGGTAGAGATGTGCTTCACATCTAGCTTTCCTTCTAGGACTTGATTCCTCACATAGTGTACATCAATCTCAATATGTTTAGTTTTTGAGTGATGTGCAGGATTTTGAGCTAAGGACTATGCACTGTATTGTCTGATGAATAACAGGCTTCTTAATAACCTTGATTCCAAGTTCGACGGCAAGGACTTCGACCAAGTAATATCTGCAGCAGCATGGGCCAAGCTTACGTACTCGATTTTGTACATGACCTAGAGACAACTTGTTGTTTCTTTGAGTGCTAGGTAACCAAAGTTGATCCCGAGATAGATGCGATTACACTGCTCTGATTTCTGTCATGAGGCGACACCCCTAACTCGCATCCGAGTATCTATGATATCCAATCCTTCTCCAAACTTTAAAATGCAAACCGTATCCCAATGTCCTCTTTATGTACCTCGGCAATCTCTTAAGTGCTTGCAATTGAGTGTCTCTGGGATCATGCATAAACTGGCTAAGAGAGTTAACCACATAGGCAATATCTAGCCTGGTAAAAATGTCATATCTTTGCGGTGCACCAATAATGCTTCTATACAAGGTGGGATTCGCCATAGCAAATTGCCTTCATCAAGTTCAAAAGTTTTACCAGTTACTATTGGTGTCAGAAATGGTCTAAGGTTGTTCATCCCCAACTTTGTCATCAATTGTTGTGCATACATTTTCTGACTCAGGAACACCATTTGAGTCTCTGATTGCCTGCATCCCCAAAAACTGACTCACCTCCCCTAGTTTTATGAGAGGAAACCTAGAGTTTAAAAGAGCAATAAACTTCTGAATATACTTTTCAAAGTTAACTGTGATTAGAAAGTCATCAACATATATCAGAATATACAAGATAGCAGTTCATTCTTTTAGAATGAATAAGGAGGTGTCTGACACAGCCTGTCTGAAGCCCCATGTTAATAGTTGTGTTTTGAGTTCCTCAAACCAGGCCCTAGGTGCCTGTTTCAACCCACACAAGGCTTTATTCAACTTGCATACATACTCTAGTTTGGTCTTGCTAACAAACCCTCAGGTTGGTGCATATAAGCATGATCGCGTGTAAGTCACTAACGTCGATATTACTAGCAAGAATACTAGGTACATCGTAGTATAGTAAGGGCGAATCAAGGTCGATCCCACAGAGACAATGCAACTTTAAGTATAAACGATCCTAACCTAACTAAGAAGCGACATATATGGTCTTTGACCAACAATAAACATGAAAGAAACTTGGTATTCCTCCCTCTCTTCCACCGATCTACTAACTTGGATTAGTTAATCTTTATATTTACTTCCCCCACATAATTTCCTTAAATTAATCGAGCGAGCTTTTAATTTAGTTTTAAGCTACGGGTGCAACTTCTAACCCTACCTACTCCGACCATGGTAGTACACAATCTATACGCAAGCTACCCTCCTTAATTGGTCCGTAATAGCCCATACGCATAAAGAACTAGAATTGCCGATATCGAGCGCTAACTCATACCGTTAACCCTCCTAGACAGCTATCGACACTGATCAGCACATTCATAGGGTCCATCAGACTATGTCCAAACTAACACTTCACTATCAGTACATCATGTTAATTTACGAATACAATAAGAAGATTGGCCAGATCTAACCTATTGTTAATTAAACATGTCGATCAATATAGCTGACATGAATCCTCCAAATTAAGTTTCCTAAATTTTTCCTCGGTAAACCGGTATAGACCGCCGGTTTACCGGGGATGGATTTTCTTAATTCTGGATCTACATTGCTCGATTACGATTAATCTAAGTAAATCATGGGGTCGTTAAACATGCAGATTAACTAAAACACATAAATACAAATAGATCTACCATATTGAAGACAAAAAGGAATGTTCAAAGCTTCATACCTTCAACAATGGAGATCTAGCTCGATCCACTCAAGCAAGAGATGGTGAGGAAGGGAAGGAAACCAGAAATAACTCCTCAAAAGCTTAGAAAACTTTAGTTCATCAAATTGTATAATGTATATAGTAGACTATGCAAAACTTATGTAAACTTATGTAATAATCAGCTAATGCGGCTTTATATAGATACAATAGCCAACTTATGACTCATAGAAACCCAAACCGACCTAGTAGATACGGCAGAATCGATTTCTTCTCCCACAAGGTTCTCGGTTTACCGGACCTCGCCCACGGTAAACCGGGCCAACTTTTCTTCTTTTTCTTCAGCAGATCTCTTCTTGGACTTCTTTTACTTGGCCCAACATGCTTCCTTTGATCCAGATCCATTCTCTGATGTTCTAGATTTGGTACATCTTATAAAACACATAAAACGAGGCAAAACAGTACCAAACCTTCGGAAAATAACACAGATGCAGAATTACGAACCTAGAAACATACACATAGCATTTAACACATATTCTATATGATAACGAGCCTATATATCCTCTCTTTGAGCGTAATGAGGTGAATATAGGTATAATTAATGGTACTCATTATCAACTACCCCCACTTAGCTTTTGATCATCCCGAGCAAAAAGGCAAAAAGAAAAACAACATCCTGATAAGTATACAAGTTAATTATAAACAGCTATGCCTCACAAAGTCAAAGATCAGGATCATGCCACTCATATCTATCAGTAACGCATTAAACACTATTCATGTCATGAGCCAATGTGTGTGTGCAATAACTTTCACAACCGCTTAGCAATGCAGACAATCTCACATTACGTCAACCCGTAGTCCAACTAACCATTCTCAAACATGTTTTTATTAATCTAATTAGCTGGCAAGGAGGATCGAGAACCGAGTATTACTCTTAGGCTCACGTTTATCGGTCTATGCAAAAGTCATGTGTTTTACGCTCCGTCGACTAATTTTTTTCCAGAAAGAATATAGATGTATATATTTCAATGCACTTCTCTTTCTTGGTGGGTGAGCTATCATTAATTTATCTATCCTCACGGTATCACTCTTGATAAACTATTGAATCTGAAATTCCTTTGCCCTTATAAGCGTTGGTGGAACATAATTCGGAATAAAGCCAGGGTCAACTTTAGTCAAAGAAATATTCTATCGACTACATACCAGGGAAAGTGAGTTATGCGTACTTAAAATGGTGGCTCACAACATAATATGTGCTTAATACGCCACTACTTCAAAAGTGGGCACTTACTTTTACTTGTACATCGTGGAACAAAAGTGAAGTCAATTAACTCAAAAAGATCAAAGATATCATATTTTTTCAAAATTGCAGCCGAAATGAATCAAAGTCTATGTGGTGAATAGTGCATCAAAGAGAATCAAAATAATCACATAATTCACGGAATATAATGCTAAGATCTAAGTGGCGTCCCTTACCCCCCCACTTAATCGAAACATTCTCCCGATGTGGAAGATGAAGAAGTTAAAATGAAAAGGAACTTAACTTCCGTTAAGGGTGGAACCAAAGAAAAATTGGATCGTCGCATAATTCGATGGGCGAATGTAAGTAGTCCTTGAAAAATCACGCTAAGTAGCTCAAACAATCCAAGAAAAATGGTGGTGACAAGAAATCGTATAATAATATCGCGTGAGAAAGGAGAGTAAACAACTCCAAAAGTTTAAGCGACAAAATCATTATATTAATAAATCTGCTACATTACCGGATAGGAAATAAAAATAAAAATAAGAAAATGGAAAATAACAACAATGAAATGAAGGAAAACTAATTCTCGTCATAATAATCCTCCCAGTCATCCCTAGACTCAAAACCAGGAGGTGGTGCAGAACTTAAGGCAACAGCGGTGGAAGTGGATGCTCGGGGATGCGGGGAAGACCTAGGTGGTGGGGTCACAGGCGGAACTACTAGAAAGTCTATAATTCTATCCATCTTGCAATGTAGACTTACAATTTCTCTCGAGTGCTCCTCTAGCAAGGCTCTTTGATTTTGAGGTGCTCCGTGGACCGGAGTACGCTCTCTCTCAGATCTCTGACCGACCTGTCTCGGTAATTTTGAAACTGACTATGAACTGATCATCGATTCAAGGTCTTCCCACCCGTAACTAACCAGTACTTTGACCTCGTCCTTTAAAGCGAACATATCAATCATAGGACCATATAGGCTGCGCCACGCTTAGATGTGGGGCAAGCTCATGAATCTTGTTTGTGCATCGGAGACCTATGTTGATTTGGAGATCCTGCTCCCGAGATAGAACATCAACTCTCCCCCTCTTGGTGTGACAAACACCGTGTGCTTGGTTGGTAGAAGGCGAGCCACAGACAAATCGATTGACCATCTTCCTATCCTAGGATAACTCATTTTCCAGGAATATGGTGGGGGCTCCCATAGGATTGCGCCTCCATTGCACCCCAAAGTACTCAGCAACCATCTGCATCCTCTCTAAATCTTCAATATTGGTCGAGGATGTGTACTCATCTGGGCCATCTGGTGGATTGCGAACCCCGTAATAGGCGTTTATCCGCTCAACCGTGAAGTCAACCTTAACTCCATGGACCATCGCAAATGTAGCTCCTGGGTTATGCGAAAGATATGCATAAAACTCTCTCACCACTATAGCATTGAACCGCATCGGTGCCTCAACCATATCCAGAATATCTTGTACCTTTAGGGCTCATGGCAAGATCGTACACCAATCGTCCAACTCTACCCTGCATTCTTGGGCAACCGGTCTTCCGTTCCAATGGCCTCTGAATGATTCATAGATTTCGAAAGAATGAAATTGCTCAACCCCGTCTATCAATGGGTTAGCATCTCCATAGACGTACTGGTGACCACTTGGACGATGGGTTGTTCTGCTACTCTTGGGACCCATCTTGATTGATACAAAGACTGATGATGAAGCTGATTCTAAAAATAAACCCTCGGTAAACAGGCCCTATGCCTCGATTTACCGGCCTGAATTTTTCTCAGTTGTTTTTGGGATAGTGCTTCCGAGACTGGAAGATGAATAACTGCAGCACTCACTATTACAGCAACACTACTAATCAGCAACATGGATGGAAAATGTGGTGTTTTGGTTGTTGAAATGAAAGGAAAAATGTTTGATTTTTGGTGGAGGTATGGTGGTGATAGTGGTGGTGATGGGGGCCGAAATTTGTAGAAGAAGAAGAAATGGAGAGTTTGGGTGATTTGAGAAGAAGATAGTTGTTGAGGATGAGGAATAATGGTGGTGGAAGGGTGTTTAGATAGGAGAAATGGGTAGAAGGTGGAAGGATTTGGTGGGATAGTGGGTAGAAGAGTAATTAGGGTGAGGGATTTGAGGGGTTTGATTGATGGGATTGAGGTGGAGTTATGGTGGAGTGTGGGAAAGGATGAAAATGTGGAAAATAGGGCGGTTTTGCTGACTGGTAGGTTTTTGATGCAACATGTGTCCTCCACGTGTCTCTAAAAATTTTGCTTTTTAATTTGACACTCAGAACATGAAAAACCCAAGCTCGGTAAACCAGAGGTAACTCCCGGTTTACCGGGGCTTCTTTTCCTCAAATGTTTCTGTATTCCTTCTCTGCCCACCTTATAATAATTTTTTGCTCAATCCTGACCTCAAAATGACTAGTTCCTTACACATTTTGTTGCTATTTCCAACTCAATCCTAACCTACTTCACTACGAGTAAAAAAACCTTTCCAACAACCATCGGTTTCAAGCCTAAGGGTGCGGTAGGATGAAAAAAGCTCGTCCTTTCATCCGATTACTTTTATTCATTCCTATTCTACATAAGGGTTCAAGAGAATAGTATTGAGTTTAAAGTCGTCAGCTCGACTTACCTTCCGATCTTTACTCAGTCATAAGTCGGGGCCTTGACTCGCCAAACTTGCATCTTCGAGGTTTCAACCGTCATGCACTTCCCTTCTCGTCGCTTATTGTCCTTCAAGAGTGCCTTTTCCTGGTTTTCCATAGAACCTTTATGAGCTCTCTTCCTAGCATGCCTCTCTCTCTCTCTCTCTCTCTCTCTCTCTCTCTCTCTCTCTGCTCTTCTGCTAGGTCATCCTTTGCTTTGAGATTAATCTTTATGCCCAAGGATTCCATATTTTCCACTTTAAGCTCTAATCTTTCACTACGCAATACGGAAGGACTAGCTTCCGTGAGCGCCTTTTTGTGGTCCTTCTCTTCGTGTTCTCTAAGCATTATTCTCATGAATTCTTGCTCACAGGTTTCCACTAAAACCTCTCGTTTCCTATACCCTTCCTTTTCTATCTCTATGACTTCCACTTTTCCTGAACCATAAGTCATCTTGCAACTTTCTGGCCTATTATCTTTGGGCTCTAGGATTTTCATTGATACGGCATCATTGTTCAGTCTTAAAGTGATCTCTCAATTATCGAAGTCCATGATTGCTCTGATGGTCTCTAAGAGTAGTCTACCTAATAGAACATGGGCACTTGGATCCTCAGGTACGTCTAAAACCATGAAATTTATTGGAAATGAGAATTCTCCTACCATTATTGTAAAATCCTTTAACAGGCCGGTAGTCATATCTCAGGTTCGATCGACAAAAGTCATGGACCAGGTTTGATCCATGACAACCGGAAGCTTAATCTTTGGGCAGATGGATAGAGGAAGAATGTTACAACTTGCACCGGAATCACAAAGTCCTAAACCTACAGATATACCATTGATAGAGATTGGGAGTCGAAACGTTCCAGGGTCTCCTAACTTTTCTGCTGTATCAGAGTCTGGGTAGTCCTCAGATTCCGAGAACATGGTGTCCGGATCCTACTCCGGATCATCAGAGTAATAGTCGGACGATAGATCAATTAGCTCGATAGGAAACGTACCTGGCCGGTAAGTCTCATACTCCTTCAGGTTTTCCTCGGCTTCCTGTTTAAGCATTTCAGTCTCCTCCTCCACGCACTTTTTATCAGATTCATATTGCTCTTTGACTTCTGATCCAGGATACATAGATATTGGTTTGTTGTTCAACACAGTACGAGGCATTGCATTTGACTCGTCTAGCCTTAATCGCTCTTGCTTGACTGAATTTCCGAAGTGTTTTGATACTCCAGCAAAGGAGACAAAATAAAACAAAGAAAAGATTAGAAACTCCCGCTTCAATTGGGGATGAACCCAACTTTTGCGGGCCTACTAACTAAAATCAACTGGGAATAACCCAGAAAAACAAAGGCTATTCAGAATTTGATTTTCTGGGCCTCAGTAAACCGGGGGTAAGCCATGGTAAACTGGACCTAGAATTTCTTATTCTGATAGATTAATAGGAGCAGGTTTGATCCAGGGTGACTCAAGACTCAAAAGAAAATAAAATAAAAAAAGACTTCTTAATCATAATTAAAACGTTTATCCATGAAATTGGCCATTGTCCCCGACAATGGCCACAAATATCTTGATCACATGTAAGTCACTAACGTCGATATTATTAGCAAGAATACTAGGTACATCGTAGTATAATAAGGGCGAATCAAGGTCGATCCTATAGAGACAATGCAACTTCAAGTATAAACGATCCTAACCTAACTGAGAAGCAACATATATGGTCTTCGACCAACAATAAACATGAAAGAAACTTGGTATTCCTCCCCCTCTTCCCACCAATCTACTAACTTGGATTAGTTAATCTTTATCTTTACTTCCCCACATAATTTCCTTAAATTAATCGAGCGAGCTTTTAATTTAGTTTTAAGCTATGGGTGCAACTCCTAACCCTATCTACTCCGACCATGGTAGTAGACAACCTATATACAAGCTACCCTCCTTAATTGGTCCGTAATAGCCAGTTAGACATTTTTGAGTTTTAATGATGAGTGCCAGACTAGCTGTTATAGAGCAAAGGCAAAAAGATGTCTAGATTAAATGTATAGGTTTTACTAGAGTTTGATCTTTGTATAGGTTTGATCAAATAAGTATTGTAAAGAGGTCAGGTGACTTGATCAGCAGACCTATCTAGGTCACTAGAGTGTCTAGGACAGTAGAGTCTAGGAACTTTCTGATGGTTGAAGGCTGAGGGTTCAAACTCAGTAATGAAGGCTGAGGGTTCAAACACAGTTATGAAGGCTAAGGGATCAAACTTAGTATTTAAAGTCAAGGATATATGATCAGAATTTAGGGAAGTCTGTGATGACCTTAACGGATCACATATAACTTGTGTAGAAGGTCTATGTTTCATATAAGATAAATGGTGATTGGAACTTGGTTATGTTTGAAATGGTGTACTCTAACTTAGAAATAAAAAGTTAGATGAGAAGCAGTCAGCTGAGGTGTATAGTAAAACACAGTATACTATAAGTTAGCTGACAATCAAGGACATCAGCAAACTAACACATCAAATATCTGCTAAATGTTTAATTCGAATTAATCCATGTTTTTTCTGAAAATTAAATGGATAAGGATGATTTACATGCCTTGGATTAATTAGTCAATCAATGGACAAGATGAAATGAATGTTGTAAGGATTTTAGAACATTATTAATTGGAATTATATCATTGGTTGACAGATCGATCGCCGTAAGGGACATCGCTGTCGATCAGGTACAAGAGAGGTATTTTCAGGAATATTCAGATAATCCTCGAACGGTTATCATTCAAATTCAAAATCAAATTACAGGGCCTACACTTATAAATAGAGGACTCCTGATTCAGATTGCAGACCAAGAATTCACAATAAGCAACCAAGTCTTTGAGCAAGAAATTAAGTGCAATCTGACCCTATTGATACATAGAGCTTTAAATCTACTGATCAAGCTTTTCTTCAAGTGTTTCCTGAAAATCAAGAATTATCCAGTTTTCACACTTGAGGAACTCAGACTGCTGATTCATTCATCCAGATCAGAAGTCTACTGAAAGCAGAATCACTTTCCTAATTCAACACTTCTTTTACAAAGAAGTTTGCTGAAGACAGAGAAGCACTTAGGTGTCAAGAACTGTAGTTTTGTGGTGGAGCTGGTGAAGAGGCAATCCTACCCTTTAAGGACCAGTGGAAGACTTAGGAGCAGCAATCCTGCCTGTTTCTAGTTTTCAGTTTGTGAAGCCATAGTCATTGGTCAATGACAAACAGTTTACGGATTCTTGTAAAAGCTACAACAAGAATCTCTAGTAAATTTCCTCCAACATCATAGGAGCAGAGTGGACTGATAGGATTACACCACCTGGAACCACTATAAATCTTGCTTACTTTACTTTACTGCGTTTACATTCAGCATTTACTTTATCCGCATGCTCTTCACATCAAATTGACTGAACTAGCAACGGAATCACTCCACTTGCACTACTGAGTATCTAATACTTTGTATCATATTTAAATCAACAAGTAACAAGGCTTAATATAATATATTCTGTTGCAACAAATTCAAGAGATTTAATAGTCAGCAGACAGCTGAGTGGTCAGTAGACTGCTGAGTGGTCAGTAGGCTATTAACCCTACTGAGTTTGTAAAAATCCAAATAGTTTTTAAGTGTTAAGTTTATTCGACCCTATTCTAAACTTAACCAAAGCCTTTTTAAGGGACCAACAATTGGTATCGGAGTAGAGCTTCTGTTCTGAACTAATTCTACTTGTTGTGCTTGTGAAAAATCTTTGAAAGCTTTTTAAGTTTCTATTTTTCAAAGTTTTTCATCACGGATAACAATCAGTATGCTAGGACAATGTTGATGTGTTCTGTTGATCGTTTTATGAGTATAAGCGTCGTATGCAGGCTTATCTAGCTGCAACACATGATGAAATGATGGATGTGCTGACAGATGGACCACTTGAGATCACTAAAGTCATAATTGTTGTTGGCCTAAATCAGACAGTCCCAAATCCAAAGAATGAATTGGGTGCTGAAGATAGAAAGATTGCAAATCTGAACAATATTGCTATTGATATTATCTACAGAACCTTAGATAGCAATATGTACATGAAGGTGAAAGATTGCAAGACTGCTAAAGAATTATGGGAGAAACTACAACTCATTTGTGAAGGCGCTGATGCAATCAAGAAGAACAAGATTAGTGTGGCCAAGAAAAAGTTTCAAGAGTTCAAAATGAAATCAACTGAAACAATTGAACATATGGAATCAAGGTTCAATGCAATTCTGGATGAACTCACCATGTTGAATGTTGTTTATACAAGAGAAGAGATCAACACCAGGATTCTCAAGGCACTACCTGCAAAAGAAGTCTGGGAGATGAAGGTTACTGCAATGGATGAGTCTAGAAGTTTACATGAGGAAGACACCTTCAAACTATTCTTTGATCTTAAGGCTTATGAATTCAGCAAGGATCTAGTTCCAAGTGCTGAAATAGAAGTAACAAAAACAACTGCAGTGGATGCTGCACATGTTGAAGAATCATCAAATGTGCAAGATGTTGTTTTGGATGAAATGCAACAGTAGATTGCCCTATTGACAAAAAGAATTAGAATGATGAAATCTGGAAAGGCATCTCCAAGGAATTCTGGCAAGAAGTCTACTGAGAAGAAAGAGAATTCAAAAAGGATCATGACTTTTTGTGCTTTCATTGCAAGAAACCAGGACACTTCAAACCTGACTGTCCTGAATTGAAACAAAAGAAGGATCCTGACTACCTATGCTTTAATTGCAAGAAACCTGGACATTTTAGACCTGACTGTCCAGACCTGCTGAAGAACAAGGGTCAGCAGAGATGACCTGGCAAGAAAGCATTGGTTACTGATTATGAATCAGGCTATAAAGTGGAATCATATAAAGGAAATGAATCAGATGACACTGCACTCATAGCACATATGGATGATTATGTTTTGAGGGCCATAATGGATGAAACTAAGGAGGTATACAATTTTGTATCAATGAATACCCCTGCTGATAGTGATTGTGAGTCCACTGGTGGATCTAATCCTAAAATTTCTGACACTAAAGAGCCTCTAGATGCCCTCCTTAATCAACTGAGGATAATACAATCTGGTTATGAGATTGTGAAGGCTGAAAGAGAAGCACTTCAAGTAGAAATTCAAAGATTAAATGCGGAATTAAGAAGTCTCAAAGGTAAGGAAAATGATTATGAACAAAATCAACATAAGCCTGATGCACCTGTAGTAGCTGCTGAATTTTCTACACAATCCAGCTCTACAACTGCATTCAAACCAGGAAAGCCTTATGGTGATAAAATAGGACTTAGATTTGAAACTCAATAATCTTCCATTGGTGGATCTAGTAAGGGTGCTGAACCTAGTACCAGGATTGGTCCTAAGTTTGTACCTACACAAGATTCAACACCGCAAAAGGTTGCTGAGGCAGTGAAACCTACTGAGAATGCTTCAAAGAAGCAAAATCAAAAGTCCAAAGGGACAACAACCCCTAACAAAAAGGGTAGGACTGCTGGACCCTCTAGACCTGCTGATAGCAGACCTGCTGCAAAGTCTGCTGGACCATAAAAAGGGAAAAACCAAAAATATTCCAAGGATAAGAATGCCAAACCTAAGAATTTTAATCATTCAAGGGTTATAGATTGTTCCCTACTGATGAATATTGGAATATTCCTGCCCCTACTGCTAGAAACAATAAAAATAACCATAATGCTAGGCCTAGACCTCAACAATGGAATCAGAAGAGGACTTATCAAAGACCTCAGTAGGCTCCACAATACTGGGTTGTTCCTAACAGACAACAATCTTATGGTTATGCTAGTGCTTCTAACAATAGAAATCACTTCAAACAACACTTTATACCAAAAGTCCAGAAACCATATGTGAATGCTACACAACCAAATGTTAGATTTTATGGAAATGTAGCATACATATATGAACAAAAGTGAAACACTTTCCAAAGAAGACCTTATGGAAATTCGCCAAGGGTTGTGCTTACCACTGACCATTATGGACCCAAACAGGTTTGGGTACCTAAAACACAAGAAATTTGTTTTGTAGGGTGTCTGGTACTTTGACAGTGGATGTTCTATACATATGTCATGAAATAAGAACTGTTTGACAAACTATGTGGCAAAGGATGGACCTAAAGTTAATTTTGGAAAAAAAAGTACACCAGGATACACTAGAGGATATAGAACACTCGTGAAGAATGGTTTGACAATCAAGAATGTTTCATATGTTGAAGGCCTGGATTACAACCTGCTGAGCACTAAACAATTCTGTGACATGGGTTACAAAGTCACTTTTGACAAAACCTCATGTATTGTCATGAGTGAAATGGGAGAGCAAGTTGTTTTAGCTGGAAGAAGACAACTGAACATGTATGTAGTAGATTGGTCTACTGCAGTTCCAGAAACATGTTTTATTGTGCATACAAAGTTAGAACTGAATTGGTTATTGCATAAGAAGTTGAATCATCTCAATATTGAAGATATCAATCAGTTGGTGAAGAAGAAGTTGGTGATTGGTTTACCTGAGATCACTTACAAGAAGGATGGAGTTTGTGATGCCTGTCAGTAAGGTAAACAAACAAAGTCCAGTTTCAAGTCAAAAACTAAACAATCAACCAAGAGAATGTTGGAATTGATGCATATGGATCATTTTGGACCAGTTATTCCAACAAGTAAACAGGGAAGAAATACACTCTGTTAGTTGTGGATGATTATTCAAGATTTACTTGTGTAATCTTTATGAACAAGAAAAGTGAAACACTTCAAAAGATGCCTGAACTTTTGAAGAGATTGCAAAATGAGAAAAGTGTTACAGTGGTGAAAATCATATCAGACAAGGGTATTGAGTTCCTTAACAAAATCATAAGAGAATATTGTGAACAAAATGGTGTGCTGCATCAATTAGCAGCTGCTGGAGCACCTCCACAAAATGGGGTTGATGAGAGAAGGATCAGGGACCTTAAAGGAAGCATGAAGGACTATGATATGTGAAGCAAAGCTACCTAAAAGATATTGGGCTGAAGCTATCAATACTGCATGCTACACACAGAATAGAACCTTACTGAACAAGAAGCTAATGAAGACACCTTATGAAATTTGGAATGGAAGAAAGCCAAATATATCATATTTCCATCCATTTGGAAGTAAATGCTTTATTTTGAATCATAAAGAGCAACTGAAAACTTTCCAACCAAAATCAGATGAAGGAATCTTCTTGGAATACTCTTGATCAAACAAGGCATTTAGGGTGCTGAACAAAAGGACATTGAAACATGAATCTATACATGTTGTGTTTGATGAACCTAAGTTCACTGGAATGGAGGATAATGAAGTTTCTGAACCTGCTGTGAATCATGAAGTCACTGATCCAGAATATGTTGATGTATTGAAGAAGATAAGTGACTTGAAAGTTTCTGATTCTGGAATTGAAAAAGCCACTGTTGAACAACTTGATGGTAACACTACTAATACAACAACAGATGTAGTTCAAGGATCTGCTTGATCCCTCATCGATCCGGCGTGTAGACCTCACGAAGATCAGGTTCCTGTAAATCAAGCAAATTAGGATTTACAATGGTTGAAGGATCACCCTATTGAACAAGTAATTGGTGATGTACAACAAGGTGTAAGAACTAGAAGACAACTAGAAGCAATGTTTACTTGCTTTCTATCTCAAATGGAACCTAAAGTTGTTGAAGAAGTAATTTCTGATCCAGATTGGATAATTTCTATGCAAGAAGAACTTAATGAGTTTGAAAGGAATCAGGTTTGGACACTAGTAGAGAGACCTGATCATGCAATTGTAATTGGCACTAAATAGATATATAGAAATAAATTGGATGAATTTGGCACCAATGTTAGAATCAAGGCCAGACTAGTAGCAAAAGGCTATTCTCAAGCAGAAGGAATAGATTTTGAGGAAACATATGCCCCAGTTGCAAGATTGGAAGCTATAAGATTGTTTTTGGCATATGCTGCACATAAGAACTTCAAAGTATATCAAATGGATGTCAAAAGTTCATTTTTGAATGGCATTCTGGAAGAAGAAGTGTATGTTCAACAACCTCCTGGTTTTGAACTCAAAGATCAAGAAGATAAAGTGTATAGACTTAACAAAGCACTTTATGGTTTGAAACAAGCACCAAGAGAATGGTATGAGACCCTATCTCAATTCTTGGTGAACAAAGGTATTACCAAAGGTACTATTGACATGACTCTTTTCAGAATCAATGAGGGTGACAACACCCTGCTGGTACAGATTTATGTGGGTGACATAATCTTTGGATCTGAAAATGAATTGTTGTGTGAAAAGTTTGCTAATCTCATGAAAAGCAAGTTCCAGATGTGTCTGATGGGATAAATGAACTACTTTTTGGGATTACAAGTCAAAAAACTGCAAGATGGAATCTTCATTCATCAATCAAAATACACCAAGGAGCTACTGAAGAAGTTTGGAATGGAAAACAACACCAAAGCATCAACTCATATGGGCACAAGCATAAGGTTGGATGAGGATAAAGAAGGCAAATATGTTTATCAGACTTTATACAGAAGGATGATAGGAAGTCTGCTGTACCTCACAGCCAGCAGGCCTGATATATCCTTTGCTGTAGATGTATGTGCAAGATTTCAATCTAAACCTAATGAAAGTCACTTAGCTGCAATAAAGAGGATCTCAAGTATTTAAAAGAGACCTTAGGAGTTGGGATATGGTATCCAATGATGGAAGTTTCAAAGTTTTATCATATTCACATTCTGATTATGCTGGATGTAAGATTGATAGAAAAAGTACAACATGAACATGTCAGGTGATGGGCAGTAGACTTGTTTCCTGGTTCAGAAAGAAGCAGAATTCAATGTCAACTTCCACTGCTGAAGCATAATACATTGCTGCTGGAAGCTGCTATGCATAAGTTCTATGGTTAAGACAACAACTAAGGGATTATAGGATTGAAGAAAGAGAAATTCCCATAATGTGTGACAATGCAAGTGCAATAGCAATCACAGAAAATCATGTTTTGCACTCAAAAACCAAATACATAATCAAAAAGTGACATCATTTTATTAGCGATCATATTGAAAAGAAAGATGTCGCAGTTCTTTACATTCCTACTGAAGATCAACTTGCTGACATCTTTACAAAACCTTTGGATAGTGAAAGGTTTGCTAAGTTAAGAACTGAATTGGCATTATCAAGGTTGACTGACCTACTGATAGGTCAGCAGGGTACTGGAATTCACCAAGAGGACTAGTCTTTGCCCTTCTGGGTGAGCTCACTTGGCAGATTAGTCATTGGTATCAAAAATTCCTAAGTACTCTTTTGGTTTGGACAATTGAGCAAATAAAGTTGCCAAGGCGATTGGTCTTTGTCCGGTTGGGTGAGCTCACTTGACAGATAAGTCATTGGTATTAAACTTCATCTTGTATTATCAATTGGATAAATCTAAGTTGTTAAAGATTAGCTGTGAAGTTTGCATATCAAGAAACTCACAACCGCTAACTCTATCAAGAATTGCGGCGAGTAGATTGTGCTCTCTCATCAAGAAGTTTCTTTGAATGGAACATTGCTGATAAGTCAGACTTTAATGAAAGTCAACAGTCGAATAAATGGATATTATTCTTATCATTTATACAGTTGTTACAAGTAGATAATGGTTTCTTACATTAGTGGGATCATTTAGTAGGACACGTGGCTATACCATATTTATTTCGGACTGAAGATCATGCAATAACGGTACAATACGTGCACAATACATGACTGACGGTTTACTCCCACTACTTTCTGCTATATATACAAATATACATACAATATATACTAAAACATTCTCAGATCAATCTCAACTGAATAATATATGAGTGTGAACATAGATTTAAAGAGTTTTCTTCTTCATTTTTCTCAAGCTGTTACAATGGCGGACAAGGAGATTCATCTTGGAACAAGTCCAAGTGTGAAAAGTTTTGTTGTTGATGATCAACAGATAGAACTAGAAATAAATCTTGGAAGAAGAATAAGGCGGTTGGAAGGACTGGAAACCGTCTTGAATCTCAGATTGAAGAATATTTCTTACACAAATGTCAACAATTTCTAGAGAAATATGGTGACAAAGAATGACAGGGAGGCATTTACAACTACTGTAAATAGACAAGAGATTGAGGTCACCTCAGACCTATTGAGAAAATCATTCGGTTGTGGACCAGGAAATGATGCTCCTACAAATCTAGAGTTGATGGAGCTACCCAGGTTGCATTTTGTTAGATCAATAAGGACCAACACATCTATTCCAGCAGCCTTGAATATTAATGTGAAGCATATTCATTTGGAGTATAACCTACTGAGTAAGTTAATTGCCTAGAATATTATGGCATTGTTGGAAGTCTTGATACTCTGTCTGGACCACAGATAGATTTGTTGATTATCATTTCTATAAGCAAGAAAATTGACTGGGCTGGATTCTTTGTGCAATACATGAATAAGGTTGTGTCAGATGACATAAATGGCATAAGGAAATCAAATACTAAACCTTTAGGTTTATTGATTCAGGCCCGGCTGAATCATCTACAAATTCCTGATGTTGCACCTTCAAAATCAACAAGTCAAGGTACAAGTCAGAGATTCATTACAGCATTCCTGGAATAGATAATGATGAAGAGGATCAGTAAAGAACTGAAAGTGATGATAGTGATGATTATGATGATGGTGTTGAGCAGGAACAGAGGAGTAAGGCAAAACAAGTTGTGCAATGTCACGGATTTATCTAGCACAGCAAACAAGTAATAAATATTTATAAATCCGGTTTCCCTCAAGTATAAGGATCGTAGTAAAGAGGTTGATACCGGGTCGATCTTACGGGGAACTAAACGATTGTGATTCTAGCTTTTGTCTAACCTAAACTATGTCACGAAACTAATCTAAACAGTGAATAAACATCAAACAAATCAGAAAATAAAACTAGACAGAGGATATAATCCAAAGCTAGGAAGGATACGGGCTGCAAACCAATTCAATACTAAACTAAACTAAGGTGCAAATAAAAGTAAACTAACTAAACGAATTCAAGTTTTAAGGATTAATTCAAGTATGTAATGAACAAACGAGGATTGATCCACCTATCCAACGAGCATTGATTTCCTATCTCGATTATATTGTGGTTTTTATCTAGGTTGTGATTCACCTTATCTAAACATGAACCCTAATTCCTTAGAAAGTTCATCTATTAATCTATTATCTTCCAATGCAAGATTAACGCGTTTCCTAACCAAAGGTGCAAACTTTATGTTTATAATCTAGCAATTAAACCTATTAACTTCCGTTATGATAGATTCAAATTACTACTCTTATTCATGATGATCTAGGGTTTATTAAGATTTCCATCAACAATAAACAATCACACATGCAGATCTTCCGATATAAAAGCAATTAAACGTAATAAACATGAATAAGAAACAACCTTTAAATAAAAACTCACAGTATAACCGAAGAAAACGAAATCAACAATCGTTGGATGGCTTCACAATACTCGTTTGATGAAGCTTTTAGCCTCTGGACATCCTCAAGCAACTCAAATTTGTATAAACGATTGCATAAAAGTAACTAGTTTAATCTAGATCTAAAGTGCATAAAAGCTGGAATAAAAGGAGAAAACGCAGCCTAAAGCTGCCCCTAGGTTTAGGGTTTTGAATAATGAGTGTATTGTGTCCTTGTGTGGAGAAAACAAACCGACTAAATATAGATTTTAAAGTCGGTTTCAAAGAAGTCGGCTACGGACGCCTGCCTGGATCCTTGAACGCCCGTCCATTCTTCATATGAACTTCAAATCGGGCGAGTCATGATCAAACGCTCGTCAACGGCGTCCACCTCGGCGTCAAACTTCACGAATCAACTTTCCATCCTGGGCGCTCGTTCAATTTCAGCAAACGCCCGTCCACTGGGACGGGACACGGACTTGATCCAATATGGTAATTTTGATTTCTTGATCTCTATCTCTTTTCATCTTGTCAATTCCTTCATTATCTCTTTTAATCATCATATATTTCGACTCTTATCTCTTTTGATCATCATTTGAGCCTTGAAAGATGCATCTACATCATATAAAAACACCACAAAATGTAATATCGCTCAAATAATCGTAAAAACATAATTAAAGCACATAAATCAACCTATTTTGCAATTAACTCTTTTGAAATATCATTTACTCAATATATTCATTAAACACATGCTTCTTATGCAATTTAGTACGAATACGGGGAAAAATATCATAGAATATAGCATTATAAATCATATAAATTCACCCTTAACAACTCCCCCACACTTAAGCTTTTGCTCGTCCCGAGCAAAACAAAACAAAAATTAGGCTCGAGAAAAGAACAGACATCTAAACATCCATAACACATATCCAATAAATCAGAAGTTCACCATTGTGTGTGTGCATAGCCATAGAAAACTTCCACTATATCCAAACTCGAGAAACTCAAAGCAAAACTAGCTAATACCCCCTCGTAGACTAGTAATAAGTGACACTCATAAGATGCACACTACAAACGTGAAATATCCCGAAAGAGATGATAGAATATATCTAGGGCCTTTTTGAAATACTCAGAGGATAATCCCTACAACATATCTGTCAGTTTCTACTGGGATAAGGTAGACGATAACTTAGTCTTATATACATTTCATAACACTTCATTAATTGATTTAACTTTTTCACGTTTAAACACACATCAGAATGAGCTATTGCCCTGTCATAGCAGAATAGGACATTTCAAGATAATCCCCTACCTTACTCAAATCATAAGGCAGCTTCTTCTGACTGTCGTGAGCTTTTAGTCATCATAGTGGTATAGGACATACGTGGTATACCCTATCGCACTCAAATCATCGACTAGCTTTCGACACACCCAAATTACTTCATTCAAATTCAACTTTTTCATTTGACAATAAGTTACGTGTTACTCATCACATTCAAACTTACAGATATTCACAGTATGTCATACTCCAGATCTAAATACAAACCATCATAATTCGCGAGATATATACGTAGCACTAAGCACATGACTTATAAGAAAACAAAAATCACTAATCCAAAAGGGGTATAACTTTATAAATAGCTCATCATTTACTATGGCTCGTGAAACATCGATCTCAGGTGAAACAACTAACTTATCAAACATACGATATACAGCTTAAATGACTATAAAAATAACGAACATTGAATCGAATTGCCTACTCGGGACAAAACAGAAACAAAAGTGTCGAAAAATTCTGAAAATTTTGGCTCATTTGCATAGAAACATTACGAATTAAGCACATGTGTAGATACATATCGAAACATTCCCCTCCCCCACACTTAAAAACTCAACATGTCCCCATGTTGTGCAGATCGAAAGAAAAAGGAAAAGACTTAGCTGATTTAAATCGAAACGCGAATCGTCGGTCAGGCCGGGGCCTACATAATGACACTTTAGAATGTGTAACCAGAGAATGTAGCTCGACGAAACCGCTAAAAATATACCTGCACGTCTTGACAAACATGGAACCATCTCGGGGAAAACGGGGAGTTATACCAAAATGAAAAGAGATATAAAAAATGAAGATAAAGCAAAAGTGAAAGCATTCAATACATCCAGAAAGTATAAACACAGTAGAAGTGAAAGTACGGGTGCCTTATGGCTTACATGATCCATCGGGAAAAGTAACAGTAGCAATATCAAAATTACAACGAATCATATAAGAAAAAGTATCAATAACATACATCCATCGAATCAAAGAAAAACTAGAATCAGAAAAATAAAATCAAGGCTGGCTCGGTGTCCCAGAATCATCGGCCGGAGGATCAGAGGAGGGTCCAGAAGGTGGTTCCGTAGCCCTAGCTTCCGAGTCAGGCTGCTCCTCATCTGAAGATGTCTCAGTGTCGTGTAGAACATCCGCAATGACCTGCTCGATCTCATCGGCAAAGAGAAAATCAACGGAGCTCGGATTGAAAGTTCTTTCGTCCCTCGGCTGCCGGCCCTCACAGATACACTGAAGAATCGACAAAATATTGTTCTGCGTATCCCGGATATCACTAAGCCATTCCCGGAAACTATTGGCCATGATCAACCACATCCTAACTGCGGGAGATAAAGTAGGAAGGGAGGATGCATGAGGCGGTGCCGAAGAACCAGGCTCCTGAAGTGTCTCCGTCTCAGTCTGTCCTGAAGGCTTGCCTTTTTCTCGCTGTATCGGCCTTGGATTCTTCGGTTTGTGATCGGCTCCATACTCGAGCACACCGGCATCGATCGAAGTAGACCGTGGATCAGGTGAGGATAATCAAGCATCGGGTATATATCTTCTGATTAATAGCCACCTCATCATATAACGCCTGCCCCACATTCACGTTCAGGCCAAATGGCAATGCGTATAACATGCCGAGGTCACCAATGTGAAAGTGCGTCATGTTGTTCTTAGGCAACAACCGACTCTGAATAAATCGACACTGGACCTTCCAATCCTCCGTCCAGGTCGTGGTAACCAACTCCTTCCGGTCGCCTTCCGGTCTCAACGTCCAAGCCACATCTGGACACACTCTTAACCTCAACTCCTCCAAAGGATCCTGTCCCAAACTCTGCCTATGCACAATCTCTTCCTTGTAATCCCTTCCCTCAAAAGCCGCTAAGTTGTATTTTGCATTGATCACCTCCGGTGTAAAAGGAACTTCTACCCCTCGAACCACAACTACCTTTGTCCCCAAGTCGGTTTCCGAACAGTTTGCCTAAAATTCCCGAACTAGGGAGCTATTTACCGGGGTAGTCGGGATTGTCATCAAGGCTTCCCATTTCCGATCCTTGAGCAGCTTAACGAACCCCGGATCGACTTTTGCCTCCAAAGTGGCCCGCTCAATCAACATCGTCCTCGAGAAATAATGCTTAGAATAGGCGTCATGAGCTCACAGTGGTTTATGAATCTACGAGGCAATGGCATCGGGCAACGGTTTTAGATTTCTTTCTAGGAGGGGCAGCCCAGGTACAACCGGTTCCTCTTCCGGGTAGTTTCTATAGTCTCCTCGAGCCTAGGCGAGGCTCCGCCTTTCGAACTCTAGGCATCCGTACCAAAGGCACATCGTCATCAGTCTCAAAGTCAGAGGTCGGCTCATCTCTCAAAGTTGCCCTAGTCTGGGTGGCTCTAGGGGGTTGCTCACGAATACTCACACCCCGGTTAGGATCAACTAGGGTAGGATCAAACTCCTTGCGTCTCTTTCCGGCCTCCCTAGCCACTTCCTTACCATGCCTCTTAACCACTCCCTTCTTATGAACCATATTCTAAACCTAGACTAAACGAAAACAAACCCAATTCACCACAATTTACCCTTTTAACATCCAAAGCGGGGTTTCAAGGCAACCAAACCACACCCACAACCATAATCAACACCAAACAATCCATTCACCATCCATCACAACACCACATCACCATAACAGAGCAGAAAGAAACACAAAACCAGAAAAAAAAAACGAATTAAGGTGATATTCAAGTGAACGAGCCGACCCAAAGATCGAACTCGCAAAAACATGAATAAAATCTAGAAAAGTTGTTACTAACTTACCAAGCAAGGTGAGGAGATGCGGATTGATGTGAAAATCAGTCCAAACAACACCAAATGGCCTCCAAAAATCGGATTTTTCCTCTTAAAAGTCGGACTACAAAGGGTGCTGATTCTCCAAAAATATAGCGTGTTGGGAGTTTTGGTTATGAAAATCGAAGAGAGGGTATCAATAGCGGTCTATAGCACTTGGAATCGCTCAAAATGGTTTAGAAATGAAGATTTTAGGCCAAAAGAGGAGAAAGCGGTTTTTCGATTTGAAAAAATGAAAAGTGAGGTTCATCGAAGCGAGGGGTATATATAGGCGGATGTTGGACGCTTCGTCCAACTCGGTGGACGGCGTTCTCTGGGAAATTGATGAATCGGACGGGCGTCGATTCGATGACGCCTTCGTCAAGAATTTAAATCACATACGAGATTGGAGGAAAATATCGGACGGGCGTCCAGCGTAGTGGGCGTTAAATCTAAGATTTGTCATAAGCGGACGGGCGCCCAGGTTATGCAGACGGGCGCCCCGTAAGGCAAAAGTGCAAAAATCATAAAATTCCATACACCCCAAATTCAAAAGTACATCTCTTATTAAACTTAATTAAAACTTCAAAAATACAACTTTAAATCAAACAAAGTACATAAGGTGACTAGAAAATAAATAAAAACAAATAGAAAACAGTGGGTTGCCTCCCACAAAGCGCTTTTGTTTTACGTCGTTTGCTCGACGAAACAAACCTAACTAACGCTAGTCTGCATGAATCTCGTCCCAATCCACCAAACGGATGAGACGACGAAGCATATCAATAGCCAGAGGGAAATCATAGTCGTCTTGTGCGCCCAGGTCATCTCCGGCTACCTCTAAACCTCTAAAATGTGAATCTGTAGTACCGGCGCTAGATCTCACAAAGATAAGGTCATTTAGGATCGTATATGGACGCCCTATAGCTTTCTGTAGGCTGCTCGGTGGTGAAGTCACTACCTCCCGAGCAATGGGTACAATGAGAACATAGGTGATGGTCTTCGCACGGTACTAAGCTCAACATCTACGTGCAAGACTATAGTGCCTCCTGGTCCATCACTCATCATGAAGTGGGATCCGACTAATGATGGGGAACTCTTCAGGAAGAACTCCGTAATCCATATCTAAAAAGCACACTAACTGACAGATATAAATAGAAAAACTTAGTCAGCTAAAACTTAATTAAACTAAAACTTAAATAAAAAAACACTAACAGCGTGAACAGAACCTAACTAATATAATAAGGGATATCTAGGATGCCTCTACAGTAGCGCTTTTGGTTAATGTCGTTAGCTCGACACCGTTGAAAATTCAGCTGGGTCGAGGCCATTTGAATTTTACGCCACCACTACCTCGTGTAAGCTCTTATCGAGTAGTGTGGGCTGTGAAACTTGACATCTCACACATGGGGTGAAATCTTTAATAGCTTTTCACATACGCTTGAACTTCCCATGGGTGACCTCTTCATTCTCTCGAGCCCTCTAATGGCGCTTCAAGCGGCGCCCCCTCTCCAATTCTTCCATATCCCAACTACCAGCTAGAACTTCTTCAGAAGGATCACTACAGCCATCCTCTGAAAACAGGTTGAGTGAAGACTCGTCGAATTCTTCGACTTCCGTAGCACCACACCCGAGGATGTCGAGGCAACGGACATTCGAAGGTCTCTCTTTAGGTTCACCTATATAGTGCTTGCACCTTTGGCCATTCACTCGAAACGGGTCACCACTATAACCACAAAGTTCTAGAACGCCTCCAGGAATGATTTGGAGAATCTCGAAAGGGCCGGACCAACGTGTCCTTAACTTCCCAGGAAACAGATGTAACCTAGATTTGTATAGAAGACTTGTTCGCCGACTAGAAATTCTCTCTTCTTAATCTTAGCATCGTGGAGTAGCTTCATCTTATCTTTACTAATCCTGGCACTTTCATAGGCCTGGAGTCTGAATTCGTCTAGCTCATGTAACTGCTGTAGTCGATGTTGTCCACAAGATTGGGAATCAAAGTTCGAAACTTTGTAGCCCGATAAGCTCATGCTCTAACTCGACGAGCGAGATGACATGGTTTCCGTGAGACCATTTGATATGGAGATGTCCCCATAGGGGTTTTATAAGCGATTCTGTAAGCCCATAGTACATCATCCAATTTCAAACTCCAGTCCCTTTCGTGATCATTTACCGTTTTCTCAGGATTTTCTTAATGCTCTGGTTGCTCCTTTCAAACTCGAACACTAGTCATCGGATGATATGGTGTGCGCGTTTTATAGACGAACACCATACTTCTCAAGTACTTTCTCAGGGTCGGTTGCAGAAATCGTCCCTTCATCATCGATCAAGGCACGTGGACATCCAAACCTCACGAAAATATTCTTCTTTAGAAATTTCATCACCGTCTTATGATCATTGTGAGGAGTGGCTTGGGCCTCCACCCATTTAGACACGTAGTCTCACGCAGACTAAGATGTATTTATTACCGCAAGATGATGGGAATGGTCCCATAAAATCGATACCCCATACATCAAAGACTTCGCATTCGAGGATGGGTTTTAAAGGCATGTCAAAACGCCTTGTCAGTACCGGTTCTTTGGCACCTATCACAAGCTTTACAAAAGCTTCCGTATCTTTAAAGATCGTAGGCCAATAGAAACCGGATTGGAAGATCTTAGCAGCGGTTTTCCACGGACCAAAGTGACCTCGCGTGGGTCCTTTGTGGCCTTTGCTCAATAATATCGCGTTGCTCGGATTACGGAACACATCTCCTAAGCAACCCATCTTTCTGAGATCTTGAAAAGATAAGGTTCATCCCAAACGAAATATTTCAAATCGAGAGAAGAACTTTTTCTTCTCCGATAAGACATTTCGGGATCGAGATAACGGGCATGAAGGTAGTTCACAATGGAAGAATACCATGGAACATCAGGAGGACAACCGTCTATCAACATAATGTTTTCTAGAGGAAAGTAAATATCTATATCATCTGGTTCATCCTTTTCCTCATTTAACATTCTAGAAGCGTGATCCGCCACTACATTTTCAACGCTCTTTTGTCCTTAGTTTGAGCGTCAAACTCTTGTAGGGTCGAGTATCCAGCGCATGATGGCGCGGTTTAGCCTCTTTCTTAGTCATCGGAACGCATAAGCGGCGTGATCGATCCACACGATCACTTGAGCTCCTAACAAGTAACTACGAAACTTGTCCATAGCAAAGACTACGGCTAGTAGTTCCTTTCGATAGTAGTATAGTTAACTTGAGAGGATTCAATGTGTGACTGGCGTAATAGATAGGGTGGAACTTCCCTTGATCTTTTGCCTAGAAACGGCACCAACGACATAGTTTGATGCGTCGCGCATAAGCTCAAATGGTAGGTTCGACAAAGGCGATATAAGAATTGGAGCGAGATATTAAACGATCCTTGAGCTCCTCAAACGCTTGCTTGCAGCTCTCATCAAAATTAAATTCAACATCTTCCTTTAGTAAAGTGGATAGGGGCTTGGCTATCTTGGAGAAGTTTTGAATGAACCGTCTGTAAAAACCGACATGTCCAAGAAAGCCTCTAACTTCCCGCACATTCTTAGGGTAGCTCATCTTCTCGATAGCTTCTACTTTTGCCTGTCAACTTCTATACCTTTGGCGGAGATCTTGTGGCCAAGAACTATTCCTCATCTACCATGAAATGGCATTTTTCCCGATTCGATTACTAAGTTCTTTTCCACACATCTGGATAACACTTGATCAAGATTGTCGAGGCAATCATCGAAGGACTGACCAAAAACCGAAAAATCGTCCATGAAGATCTCCATACACTTCTCTACAAGCCCGTCAAAGAAAGCCAGCATACATCGCTGAAAGGTAGCTGGGGCATTTCAGAGACCGAATGGCATTAAATGCATAGCGAATGTACCATAAGAAGCGGTGAATGTGGTCTTTTCTTGGTCATTTGGATCAATGGGTATCTGGAAGTATCCACGAATATCCATCTAGGAAGCGATGAGAGTGCGTGTCCCGCCAGGACTTTCGAGCATCGATCAATGAGCGGAAGGGAAAGTGATCTTTCAATGTGACCTCATTGAGCTTCCGATAATCGATCTGAGACTCGTAACAAAGTGACAAGTCTCAATGCTATCTCCTCTCCCTTCTCATTCTTCTCAATCATAATTCCACCTTTCTTGGGAACTACTTGAGTTGGGAAAACCCATTCACTATCCGCGATGGCATAAATGATTCCCATGTCCAGAAGTTTAATGATTTCTTTCATAACCACCTCTTGCATATGAGGGTTGAGCCTTCTCTCGAGGTTGTCGACACATTTTGCACCCTCATTCGTCTTGATCTTGTGCATACAGATGTCCGGAGATATCCTCTCGATATCTCTCTACCCCATAACCAAAGGCTTTTTCATTCTTTTTCAAGACGTTGATAAGTTTCATTTCCTCTAACCGAGAAGGCTTGGCAGAAATAATTAAAGGAAGCTTGTCGCCTTCTCTTAAAAACACATACTTAAGATGTTTAGGCAACGGCTTTAGCACTAAATCTGTAGGGGGGTTTTCTAAACTAGACTTGAGACCTCCACTTTTCAACTCAACATCGCTGAGTTTACTCTGTGGTCCCACTGCCAAAGCTTCTCCTTCGAATAATCTTCCGCAAAATCAGCTGCTAATTGATCTAGATTGACCACACCATGAGTATTTAGGTTATCCACCAATCACTCATATTCCGCTTCTACGGCCATGACTTGCTTATCCATATAATCGGTAAAATCATCCGTCATATAATCAATGGAAAAGCCGGTTGGGGGTCCAGAGGGTACTTGAATGGAATTTAAGACATTGTAACACACCTCTTGATCACCAACTCGGATAGTCACGTGCCCACCATCGCAATCGATGAGGGCTCTAGCTGTAGATAAGAAAGGTCTTCCAAGAATCAGGGGGACGTTTTCATCTTTCTCCATATCTAAAACATACCAATCGACTGGAAAGGTAAATCTATCAATCTGAACCAAAACGTCTTTTAGGATCCCTGAAGCTTTCTTAGAAGATCTATCAGGGAATTGTAAACTCATAGTAGTGGGTTCTAAAAGGCTTTGTAAACCGATCTGTTTGCATACAGACATTGGCATAAGGCTTATAGAGGCACCTAGATCACACAAAGAATTAGGGAAAACTAGACCTCCCATTACTACTGTAAGTACGAACTTCCCAGGGTCACCTCTTTTAATTGGCAAGTCTTCATAATTAATCATGGAAAAATCCTCACCAATTTGCTTTTCCATGCCTGCTAACTTCTTTTTCGATGATACAACATCCTTGATGAATTTTGTATACTTAGGCATCTCGACCAAGACGTCTGATAATGGAAGATTCACCTGAGTATTTTTTAAAAGGTTTAGCACCTTTTCATACTTTTTGTCCTCACTCAAGGGAATGCTGCTCTTTCTCGGTGGAAATGGAAGTTTCTTAAGGTCATTCTCAGAAAAAACTTTCTTTGAGGATGCACTTACAGCTCTGTCTTCCAGATCTTTCCATCGAACAGCTTTTTCAGATCTTTTTGTAGTCAGGGGATCAGCCTCCTGACTTTCGTTTGCTTTTTCAGTCCTCAAGGGATCAGCCACTTGAGGATCACCAACTTCTTCACCTCTCAGGGGATCAGCCACCTGAGTTTTCTCTTGCAGTTGAGGGGAGTGTAGGTGCTCAGCTTCCCCTCCTGCCTTATCAATGGCAGGAGGGGCTAGTGGTTTCCCTGGTGGGAAGGACCACTAACTTGAGTACCGCTCCTCAGATTCATTGCACTGGCTTCCTCCTTACCATATTGAATTGATGGCACGAGGTCAGTACATGGGCCTTTGTTCAAGTCAGCCTGAGCAACTTGACCACCCTTCGGATTCTTCTCAGTGAAGTGGCGGTGCCCCTGGGTCTAGAAGCCAACTGCTCAGCCAGTTGCCCAATTTGTCTCTCGAGATTCTTCATTGACCTGCTTTGCTCCTCTAACTTGGCTTCAAGATTGTTAGATTGGGAGGAACTTTGAGAGTTTTGGAGATTTGGAGCATAGAAATTTGGGTGGGCCGACTTTGAAATTGAGAGTTTGAATTGGAAGGCCAATTTTGATTGAATTTTTGCGTAGGATTGGAAAAATTCGAGTTTTGATTCTGATTAAACCCAGGGTTTCTGTTGAAATTCTGATTCGAATTAGGATTGAAATTTGAAGATGGATTAAACCCTTGGTTTTGAAAATTGCCCTGGCCAGGAAACTGATTGAACCTTTGATTGTTCTGGCCATAGAATGCATTCACTTCCGCATTATGTCCGTTCATAGAGGCGAATTTAGAAGTGTGCCCACCTCGTCACAATTTCGACACGTGACTTGATTGTCACATCCATAATCATGAACAACATTTACTTGATAAGGTGCAGGGGATTAAATTGGCATGGCCATTCATATGGCCCGTCGGCGACAATTTTCACGATCTGAGAACACGAGGGTTACGTGGAAAAGAAAAGTTTGATTTATTGGATTTGAAACTTGATGTGGTACCATCTGCTACGTAGCATGGCGATCAAACTTTGTAAATTGACTTCCTCAACCTTGGGAGGAGGAGGTGCTTGAATTGCTTGATAAGAGGGGGCATAGTTATACTTTGCAATGTCCTCAAATAATGCCCATCCCTCATCAGGCGTTTTCTTCAGAAATGCCCCACCAGAAGAGCTATTGACCATGCCTTTTGTAAGCTCGGTCAATCCACTGAAGAATGTATTGACTTGCCTTTCTAGTGGCAAGCCATGATGGGGACATTTTCTGAGAAGAGACTTGAATCTCTTCCAACATTCAAAGAACGACTCATTTTCTTTCTGATAGAATGTGAAGATGTCATTCAAACACTCAATTTGTCTTTGAAGGCGGAAAGTATTGACTTAGAAATTCTCTTTCAAGTTCAGCCAGGTGGTGATAGATTCGAGAGAGGAGAGAGGTGTACCACTCTTTAGCCTCTCCTTCAAAGAAAATGGGAAAAGTTTCACTTGATAGCATCCTCACTTACTCCTTGGATGCGTGTAGTCCCGCATATCTCTAGGAATGTATGTAAGTGGGTATCATGGATTCTCGATTGATAACCATGAAAAATAGATGCATCTTTGCATCATCCGAATAAGTCCTGGTTTTAACTCAAAGGTTTGTGCGATGAATGTTTGGAATAACAATAGCGGGTTGACTTTGACTTCGCCTGGCATGGCGCGAGTCTGCGCCAGCGTCGTCTATTATTAGCGGCCATTATCACAAAATCGATGATTTCTCTAGCTATTTGTTCTTCAAGATCTCGCTCGGCTCTCATGCGCGGAACGCGAATCTAAAATTCCGCTGTTTGGCGGACTACGGTTCGCTCGGGAGTCGGGTGTATAATAACGGTCCTTTTGACTCGAGTTTGCATAAACGGACCAACAACAAGTGGAGCGAAACCTAAAAGCTAAGAAAGTAAAAGCCTAAACTAAAATTAAAAGCCTAAAGAAAAGAATGGGAAAGAAGAAAAGAAACAAAAGTATTGAGGAAAAGCAGGACCAGACGGACGTCCAAAATTTTGGACGGGCGTCGGATGGAATTGAGATAGGGGACGGGCGTTTAGTGGTCCAAGCGCCGTCGAAGGACGGAATACGAGCGGGCGTCCAAATCTTATGGGACGCTTCGTCTAAGTGAATAAAAACAAAACACAATTGATAATTTTCAGTATGGACGGGCGTCCAATATCCAGGCGCCCGTTTGGTAACGGGAAAACTAGAACGAAGCGTAAATTTGCGAGAAAAGTCAAGAAGGTAAGATAGAGCAGCGGGAAAGCGAAAAAGATGATTTATCTAATCTCCAAGGAAACTACTAAAGGAAAACTCTTAAACCCTAATTATCTACTTAACAACTACCTAAAACAATTATCAACTAAAAACAGGAATTTAAAACGAAATAAAACAGAAAAAAAAAACAAAGCAGTAAAAGCAGAAAACAAAAACTAGACAACCGTCCGGTTCCCGGCAACGGCGCCAAAAACTTGTCACGGATTTATCTAGCACAAAGCAAACAAGTAATAAATATTTATAAATCCGGTTCCCTCAAGTATAAGGATCGTAGTAAAGAGGTTGATACCGGTCGATCTTACGGGAACTAAGCGATTGTGATTCTAGCTTTTGTCTAACCTAAACTATGTCACGAAACTAATCTAAAGCAGTGAATAAACATCAAACAAATCGAGAAAATAAAACTAGACAGAGGATATAATCCAAAGCTAGGAAGGATATGGGCTGCAAACCAATTCAATACTAAACTAAACTAAGGTGCAAATAAAAGTAAACTAACTAAACGAATTCAAGTTTTAAGGATTAATTCAAGTATGTAATGAACAAACGAGGATTGATCCACCTATCCAACGAGCATTGATTTCTATCTCGATTATATTGTGGTTTTTATCTAGGTTGTGATTCACCTTATCTAAACATGAACCCTAATTCCTTAGAAAGTTCATCTATTAATCTATTATCTTCCAATGCAAGATTAACGTTTTTTCCAACCAAAGGTGCAAACTTTATGTTTATAATCTAGCAATTAAACCTATTAACTTCCGTTATGATAGATTCAAATTACTACTCTTATTCATGATGATCTAGGGTTTATTAAGATTTCCATCAACAATAAACAATCACACATGCGAGATCTTCCGATATAAAAGCAATTAAAGCGTAATAAACATGAATAAGAAACAACCTTTAAATAAAAACTCACAGTATAACCGAAGAAAACGAAATCAACAATCGTTGGATGGCTTCACAATACTCGTTTGATGAAGCTTTTAGCCTCTGGACATCCTCAGCAACTCAAATTTGTATAAACAGTGCATAAAAAGTAACTAGTTTAATCTAGATCTAAAGTGCATAAAAACTGGAATAAAAAGGAGAAAAACGCAGCCTAAAGCCGCCCCTAGGTTTAGGGTTTTGAATAATGAGTGTATTGTGTCCTTGTGTGGAGAAAACAACCGACTATATATAGATTTTAAAGTCGGTTTGACAAGTCGGCTACCGGACGCCTGTCTCCGGATCCTTGAACGCCCGTCCATTCTTCATATGAACTTCAAATCGGGCCGAGTCATGATCAAACGCTCGTCCAACCAGCGTCCACCTCAGCGTCCAAACTTCCTGAATCAACTTTCCATCCCTGGACGCTCGTTCAATTTCAGCAAACGCCCGTCCACTGGACGGGACCTGGACGCCAGTCCAATATGACTGAATTTTGATTTCTTGATCTCTATCTCTTTTTCATCTTGTCAATTCCTTCATTATCTCTTTTAATCATCATATATTTCGACTCTTATCTCTTTTGATCATCATTTGAGCCTTGAAAGATGCATCTACATCATATAAAAACACCACAAAATGTAATATCGCTCAAATAATCGTAAAAACATAATTAAAGCACATAAATCAACCTATTTTGCAATTAACTCTTTTGAAATATCATTTACTCAATATATTCATTAAACACATGCTTCTTATGCAATTTAGTACGAATACGGGGAAAAATATCATAGAATATAGCATTATAAATCATATAAATTCACCCTTAACATGCAACGTGCTGCACCAAAAATATCAGTAGAGAAAAGAAAGACTACTGATACAAGGTAGATTACTGAGTTGTTAAAGCCAAAAAGGACAAGGCAGTAGAAAGTAGACACTACTGAGTCTAGTGATGTTCTAATTGAAGTTGAGGCTGCTGAGCCTACTGAAATTTTAAAGAAAACTGCTGCTGATGTTCTCATTAAACAGATCAAAGAGGACTCAAGGAAAAAAAAGGCTACTAGCAAAGAACAGTTAGAAGATGAGCTTTTTGAAGCTAAACAACAACCTACTAAGAGGAGAAAACAGATTGCAAAGAATTGAGTCCATGGAAAGGGAAAGGAATTGAGAGTTTTGTAGGCTCAAAAGAAGGCAGAAGAAGATGTTGAAGTTGAAACAACTGATGCTGCTGATCCTACTTATAAGGTTACTGAGGTTGTTGTTGAGCAACCAACTGGAGAAACACATTAGACTACTGAATCTGCACCTGCTGTGGAAGTTATTGTACCTGAGCAAAACCCTGTTGAGACTGCTACAACTCAGGGGGAAGAACAGACTTTTGAAGACCCTGCTGAAGAACATGCAACTCAGGGGGAACCTAGTGTTGAACAAATGAAGGTAGTAGGTACAAATTTACATTCTGAAGAACCTATTAACCTATTTGTATCAGTTGAGGTTACACTGAGCCATCTTGTTGAGACTTTTGGAAGTCAACAAGATGAGCAACCTGCTCCAAGGAAACCAACTATGCCATATGAGAGAAAAGAGAAAAAAATCAAAGAAGTCAAAGGTAGATCCAAATATCAGACTACTTGAGAAATAATTTGCTTGGAATTTGTATTTTATAAGAGACAGAAACCTACTTCAATGTTAAAATTAAATTGTTCTTTCTATTTCTTCAATCACTTAATAAAATACGTCTGCTTTATTTCTAAAAGTTGCTCAAGAGCAATTCACGTATCACTTGATACGGACGACCCGTCATAGAATCTTTTATAGCGAATATTCTATATTATATGAGCTTACAAAATCTCTATTTCTTTCTTCATATCTCGTATTATCACTATTAGCATATATATATACACGTCATTTTCTTCCCGTCATCCCCCTACCCCTACTTTTCAAAAGTAGGGTGGGGGAAGATTAAGACAAAACTAAGTTTGGATGGAACTGAACAAGATTTGGCGAACGAAAAAAAGGTCAAAGGCCTTCAAAAAGTTTATTCTATTTCGCCTATCAGCCGGCTTTAAGCAACCTTCGCATTTCCTGTTGAGATCCTAAGTCTCGAGTTTTGGATCAATGTCCCACCCTCTGCCCTTAGGCTATGTAGTAGGTCCCTTTCTTTGGCTCTTGAAAAGCATAGCCGTCTTAGCCCAGTCAGCGTAGGAAGACCAACCGAGCGAAACTTTTTCTTTTTTTTTTTCTGGAAATTTCGCCCGAAGCATCGGACCAATGATCACCCATGACTTCTGTGTCACACTAGTGCCACAAAGGATTTTGGTGGCGGACTTTGAGGCTATCTTCATCCTATGATCGATTTCGACGTAGCGGCTCACGCCTGACATTAAAAGGAAAAATCTCAAATAGACCAAGATCCAATTTCGGGTCATTTCTTGGTGAACATAAAAAAGTCCCCCCACCTCTACTTTTGAAAAGTAGGGGTGGGGGGCCTATTTTGGATGGTAGGAACGGAGACAGGTGCGAATCAACTCTAACGAGGAGTGGTTATAAGAAAGAGGCCAATCAAGGCGTACCCCGAAAAAATCATACCTTTCAGACGTTGCCACCGCTCAATCCATCCGTGTAGAAAGTTGGTATTAAGGAGACGGAAACTATGTCACTCGCAAGTGTACAAATCCAGTAATCGACGAACCGTAGGAATAAGACATGTCTTTTGATCTTTCCCCTTCAACTAATCTTGTCAAATAAATCAAATAATTGATAATAAAATAGAATAAAATAGTTAGGGAGTTGAAGGGAATTCTCTGAGGAGAAAATGGATTATGGGAGTGGGTGACTTGAACTATTAATTATTTGTACACTTGCGAGTGACATAGTTTCCATCTCCTAAATACCAACTTTCTGCAGGGGTGTTTAGAGTTAGAGTCAAATATGCACCAAGTCCCCCCACCATACTTTTAAAAAGTAAGGGTAAGGGGACTTTTTTCCAAGCCTTCTCCCAAAGACTGCATTCTCCCTAAGTCGGGGGAATAAAATGATCGGCCAACAGGAGAGTACCTAGCAGTTGGCAACTAAACTAAGGTAAATTCAAAGACTCCGGACGGCAGATCGAAGTAAGCTTTTGAGAGCGTCAACAAGTGCGGTTTACGGTACCCTCACCCCTACTTTTGAAAAGTAAGGGTGGGGTGACTTTCTTACTAAAGTAACTACCTCATCGGTCAGACTATTTGTGTCAACTATTCTAATATTAATAAGAGGTAAAACAGCTACTCTCAATCCTCCCTTATGATCTATATAATAATGATTTAGAGAATCCTTTTTCATTTTGTCTAAAGGATTCACTCTTATGCTTTTATTAAACATCATAAATCTGTCTTTTTTTGAATTTATTAGTCCTTTTGATTTTCTTGATTTGAGAATAATCCTTTCAGATTTTTTCGTTCTCTTTACGGGGAAAGACTCCAATGGATCTCGTTACTTTTTCTCTTCCACAAGCTGTCGATGCACGTTTAAGCATTCTCAGGATAACCCATTCGAATCATATACCTCTAAACTCCTTTGAGGAGGCAAAGCGTAATTGTGAAAAGATTGGAAGATCTGCACAAAGAAGGATACACGCCGTAGGAGTACTTCTCATAAGCAAAAGTAACGATGCGGCGAAAAAAAGAAGATTAGGGCCGTGGAATGATAAATTCGGCGCCTGTGCACGAATCCTATTTACATTTACTTTTCATTGCCTCGCTATTTGGTCCGAGAGGATGATCGGACACTGCTGGGGTGAGACACGGTATACGCATACCCTAATCCGACTTAAGGTTGTTTCACGTGTGTGGGACCACATCAATCGAATAATGAAGTTTACCATCCCGGATCCTACATAAGTGTGGGACTTCCATGTTGAAATGTGAGAGGTGTGTATGCCACTCGACTAATAAGGATTTTAATGCTCGTCCGGAGGAGAGGATTATAATGCTCTCCACCCTATCAAAAGCCTTGGCCATATCCAACTTAAGCGCCATGTGATTGATCACAACCCTCTATATATATATATATATATATATATATATATATATATATATATATATATATATATATATATATATAGAAATGAGTTCATATACATACCTATTGATCCATGCTTACAGTACATACTACTAAAATAGTGCATCGATCACTATTTTAGTGCACAATTATTGTTTGAGTGCACCTAGTTAATGAAGCGGGGAAATCGCTATTAGGTAATACTAGAAACCTAACTAGAAACACCGCTCCTCAATTTGTAGTTACCTTTGAAACAATAACCAGTGCACTAAAATAGTGATCGATGCACTATTTTAGTAGTATGTACGATAAGCATGGATAGTATGGTATGTGGGGAACCAAACCTATATATATATATATATATATATATATTAACACTCTCACACACAGCTCATACCAGCCCTTTGCTTACGACTCGCTTTCTTTGTTTTGCTTCTTTTGTTTTTTTTCTCTTGTTTTATAAATATACATGTTATTGACCGAGAGATAAAGAAGGGAATAAGAGATGATAGTGATCGAGATCCGAGGAAAAAGAAATTGATGTTATGGATCGGATTGCGCATTTTAAGTTACTTAGTTATGATTCTTGTATTTTATTTGTTGTAATCTTTAATGGAAATAGATAGTGATTTATGTAAAATTAATTTGTGGATATATTGGATTATTTTTAGGGATTTATATTCTAGTTATTGAAGTCGCGGAGAGAGAACATGCAACCCTCTAGAATGACTCCAGGTGCACCAGAGGGGCGGGAATATGGTATTACAACTGAATTTCCCAAGTTTGAATACCTTAGTTGAACAACACTTCAGCTGAATCTTCCATATTAATTTCAATTTTGACAGATTCAGACACAGAGATCAAGTCACTGTTGACCAACATGACTCTTATCTTGAGACGGAGTTAGTAACTTTTCAAACAACTTAAACCAATATTGCAAGAACAAATCGGGGTACGTATGTGTGTAAACAAACCAATCGATTAACGTATAGTTTGGATTTAGTATGGTTTTTCGCTTAAATAGTTTAGTTTCGATAATGATTCGATAGCAAATTTGATTAAAAAGAATGTAAAAGAGAGAATGTGCCCAAGGACATGATAAGTCCAAAAATGGGCAAGCAGGACAACTTCAAATTTATTTGGTTTATAAGGACAAAAATAATAAAACTATACCAAATCAGCCTTTTCTCAAATGCGAAAATAAAAAAATTAAATGTTATTATTTCTCCTACTCAATATTTTAAACGACTATATTTTTTTAGGGGGAAGGGGCAGAAGGACATCAAATCTCATAAATGGGTCTAGAAGGACATCTTTCAGTTTGAGTGATTAGAAAGGACAAATCATAATAGAGTGACCAAAATACCCATATTTTTTTTTTATTTATTTAATTAGTGTTCCGCAAATTGGCGTAACCGCTTAGATCGTGTAGTAACTATTCCCAATTAATGCTGGCCTAAGAATTTGCAACATGATTTATTGCATATTTTGAAAGTTAACAGCGCAGTTTTAGTTCCATTCATAATATTTTGACTTAAATTAAATTCAACCTGTGAAATCAAAAAAAAAGTCCACAATAATAAATTCAAAAGAAGAAATACAAAAAAAATATAAGAGTCGTAAGCAGGTAAGAAGTGCAGCCAGGCAAGACTATATATATATATATATATATATATATATATATATATATATAGTTACAAATGATTAATAGTTAAAAAAAAATATAGTAACACTGATAAAAATGATGTAGTTACATCCCCAAAAATGAAGTAGTAATACATAAAAAGAAGTCGTAACAGCAATGAAATAGATGTAGTTATAAAAAGAAATGTAGTAACACGTAACACTATTACCAGAAAAAAAAAAGTAGTAGTAATAACCAATGAAATAGATGTAGTTACATAAAAAAGTGTAGTAACACTTGAAAAATAAGTAGTAACAAAAAAATAAAGTAACATTAAAAAGAGTAGTAACAAACCAATAAAATAGATGTATTTATGACAAAAAGATATAGTAACACCAAAAAGATGCAATTACATGGAAAAAGTTACGGGAAAAAAATAGTAGTAACACTGTGTTAATAATCGTATTTCATTGATTCAACTGAATGATGTTGATACAAATATATAGACTCAAGTCAACTTGGCCAACAAGACATAAATAATAAATTACAAATAATAATATTTAACTAGACTCAATATTATTCTCGACACGCCCCCGCAATCCCGTGGGAAGTGGCTGAACACGGAGATTGGACTTCAAACTGGCAAAACGAGGTTGCGCCAACGGTTTTGTGAGGACATCGGCTATCTGATCCTTTGAGGAGATAAAAGAAATGCCGAGCTTGCGAGCAGCCACTAATTCACGAACATGATGGAAATCGATCTCTATATGCTTCGTGCGGGCATGATACACCGGATTATGAGCAAGGTAGGTGGCGCCAATATTATCACACCAAAGAGTAGGCGGAGAGGATAAACAGAACTTGCATCTCACGAAGAAGGCTGAGCCACTGAAGTTCGGGCGGCAGTGTTAGAGAGGGTCTTATACTCTAGTTCAGTGCTACTCTTGGAAACGGTCAAGTGTTGCTTACTGTGCCAACTAATGAGATTATCACCAAGGAAGACACAATACGCCCCAACAGAACGACGATTATCACTGTCAGCAGCCCAATCAGAATCAGAATAAGCCCGGAGCAAAATAGGTGACCGGCGGGAGAAGAAGAGACCCTCAGAGATAGTGTGCTTAAGATACCGAAGAATACGTTTAACTGCAATCCAGTGAGCTTCGGTAGGCGAATGCATATACTTACTAACCTTGTGGACCGCGAACGCAATATCAGGCCGAGTGAAACTGAGATACTGGAGACCGCCAACAATAGTACGGTAAAGCGAAGGATCGGCGTAAGGAGGGCCGCCGGCCAGTGTGAGACGGGTGGAGGCCGACATAGGTGTTTGACAAGGCTTGGCCTTGTCCAGAGAAGCACGCTGCAAAAGCTGGAAGATATACTTGCGCTGAGTGAGAAATAGCCCATCGGAGGTAGGAAGCACCTCAATGCCAAGAAAATAGGACAGAGAACCAAAGTCCTTAACCGTAAAGTGACGTCCAAGAGAAGAGATAACCGGCTCAACAAGAGACGATGACGAGCCAGTAATAACAATATCATCCACATAAATCAGTACATAGACACGAGCACCATCGCGAGAATAAATATATAAGGATGTGTCAGCTTTAGAACCGACAAAGCCAAACTGAGTCAACACATCAGTGAATCGAGAAAACCAAGCACGTGGGGCCTGACGGAGGCCATACAGACTGCGGCGAAGGCGGCAAACATAATCAGGATAATCGGGGTGAACAAATCCCTGCGGCTGCTGCATATATACGGGCTCCGACAAATGCCCATGTAAGAAAGCATTCTGAATATCCACCTGTCGAAGAGACCAACCCTGCGAAACAGCAAGAGACAAAAGAAGGCGAATAGTGACCGGTTTGACAACCGGGCTAAAAGTGTCAGTGAAATCAACTCCTTGGGCCTGATGAAAACCCTTGGCCACAAGGCATGCCTTGTGACGCTCAAAACGACCATCTGCATGACGTTTAGTGCGATAGACCCATTTATTGCCCACAATGTTCATACGAGGATGCGGAGGAACAAGATCCCAGGTTTGATTGCACAACAACGCGTCGATTTCCTCTCTCTAGCGTAGCATTACGCCAATTCGGATGTTTAGAGGCCTCGGTATAGGAAGTAGGGTCCAGGAGTCGGTAGAAGCAACAAGAGCTTTAGGAAGAGGATAGCGGATAAAGTCGGGGTGAGAGATAGGTTTGAGGGAGTTGGTTTTGGTGCGAGTGACCATAGTATGAGTGGGAGCAGGTGGTGAAGGAGGCGAGGCTGGAGAAATCGAGGAAGAAGTGGACACGGGGGAGGTGGGTGGGGAAGGCTCAGGAGTGGGAGCCGGAGGGGGTGGGGCCGGGTTTGAAGGAGCCGGCATGGGAGGTGGATTTGGTGGAGGTGCTTTGGCGCAGGAAGACAAGAAGTGGGACAGTGAGATTATCAAGAGTGGGTTTCATGGGAGAAGGTGTATAGGGAAATACAGATTCATCAAAAACCACATGGCGAGAAATATAGATACGACCAGAGGCAAGGTCCAGGCATTTATAACCGTGGTGGGAAGGACTATAGCCAAGAAAGATGCAAGTTTTGGAGCAGAAATCGGTTTTGTGATGGTTATAGGGACGAAGATAGGGCCAGCACACACAACCAAAGACTCGAAGGAAGGTATAGTCAGGGGACCGATGATGGACCATTTCAAAGGGAGACTTATCATGGAGGACTTTGGTGGGAAGGCGGTTGATAATATAAGTGGCGGTGATGAATGCATCCTCCCAATAGGGAAGCGGAAGGTTAGATTGGGCAAGGAGGGAGAAGCCGACTTCAACAATTTGACGGTGACGGCGCTCAATGGCACCAACTTGTTCATGTGTGTGGGGACAGGAAAGACGATGCTGGATGCCGAAAGATGTAAGGAGAGTGGAAACACGACGATACTCACCACCCCAGTCAGTTTGGATGGTTTTTAGTTTGGTATTGAACTGACGTTCAATCATAGCAAGAAAGTCAGGAAAGATGGTTTCGACATCAGATTTATTTTTCAGGGGATAAAGCCATAGGTACTTAGTGAAGTCATCGAGGAAACTGACATAGTAACGGGAACCGTGAATAGAAGGGTCAGAAGATGGGCCCCAAACATCGGAGTAAATAAGATCCAAGGGTGCAGTAGAGGTAAAGTTAGAGGTATATAGCGCGGTGACTCTTAGCTAATTGACATGGGGCACACACAGTATGAGGTGTTTTAGGAGGAGTGAAAGTAGGAAGACTTTTTAAAGCCTGGCGGAGCACGGAGTACGAGCAATGCCCAAGACGCTGATGCCACGTGGAGGAGGAGGTGAGGGAGGAAGCAAGAGCTTGAGTAGGAGTAGAGGGTCGGTAGAGCGGAGTGGAAAAGTAATAAAGTCCATTCTTTACAAATCCCCTAAGATGGACGTGACCTGAGTAATCTTTCACTAGAAAGTATGACCCATGAAATTTAAAGAATATGGAATTTTCATAGGCAAATTTTTGCACAGATAAGAGATTTCGAGTAATAGAGGGAGTAACAAGAATATTAGATAAGTAAAATGATTGGGAAGGGGAAATAACAGAAGAAGAGCCATAATGAGTAATAGGTAAACCTGTACCATCGCCTACGTGCACTTTGTCAGAGCCAACATAAGGTGCACATGATAGTGTGAGATTGCGAGGGTCATGAGTAATATGGTGAGTGGCACCAGTATCCGCAATCCAATCAGATCCGGGATGAGTGGAGTGAGAATCGACGTATGCCTGTGGCGCTTTCCGAGGGGCCGGCGGCTGAGAATGGTCGTAACGGTAGGGGCATGAGGGAGCAACATGGCCGACTTGAAAGCAAATTTGGCAAGAGAGGTTCATAGCACCATGATTTTGTCCGGAGCAGAAAGGGTGGGGAGGACCGAATCCTTGACTGCGCCCCCATTCTCGAAAAGGATGAAAACTGTGCACCATGTCGAAGAAACAATATGCGTAAATATATTTTTCTTCTTCTACCTCACGAAGGTAAGTCAAATAAATATAAGCAAATCGTTTATGTCTGCAATACGATTTTCCTACAAAAATCCATACACCAATTGCTTCAAAATTAACGCCGATCAAATTTTTTTTTCTTTGTCAATCTTCCGAGTGGGACTTATATGAATTCCCATGAAAAGGGATCCTTTCTTGGTCCTTTAAAATTTCTCGAGAATCGAATCGGAGTTGTAAAGCGAGGAAGAAAAGTTTAAGCTTTTGAACTGGGAGTACAAGAGAGCAGGCTAGGCTTGTGATTGATCGGCTGGCCGGAGCTCATAAGCGGGAGGTGTGCTTCGCTGCAATTATAAGATGGAGATTTGATGATTTCTTTGGACGCCTTGAAAGAAGCGGGTGTGGCGAGAAAGAAGAAGGTTTGAAAAAGTTGCCAGAGAAATGTTGAGTTGCCGGAGAGATTTCTTGATGATAGTTTCTCTCTCTTTTTTTTGATGTAGTACCTGATCGGGATATGTGATAGCTAGGTTAGAATCGAAGAAGAGAAGATTGCGGGGGCATTGAGGCGGGAAGAAGAAAGACGGTCTTGTTGTTGTTTTTCTTAGAGGCGAGATCAAGAACGAGGAAGGGTAGGGTTCGGGAGCATTGGGGTAACACGAGGAGAGGAAATCAACTTGCTCACGATACCATGTTAATAATCGTATTTCATTGATTCAATGAATGATGTTGATACAAAATATATAGGTCAAGCCAACTTGGCCAACAAGACATAAATAATAAATTACAAATAATAATATTTAACTAGACTCAATATTATTCTCGACACACTGAAGCGATGTAGTTACAGCCAAAACACATAGTAACACATAAAAAGAAATAGTAATAGCCAATGAAATATATTACGACAAAAAAATATAGTAACATCAATATGGATCGAAGAATATAAGGTAAATTAATTTTTGTGAAAATGTAATGGAAAATTGTTTGGCGGTTGCAATGAATACATTTTTTTTTACCAGAATCAATTCTTATCTATAGAGTAAATGACATTTAATTTTTTTTTACGAGTCATTTTTTAAGAAGAAGATAGCTTGATTTACTCACTAATTTGATGGTGTGATTATTGATTTGATTTTCAGTTAATATTTTTGATCCACAATTGTAGATAGTTTTTTATGGTATGAAGCAATAAATTATGCATTAATTAATTACCTAAATTTCGTTTTTTTTTTGTTGGAATTTGGCGTGTTAAAGGGTATTGTTGGAAGATTACACTAATTTTATCCTGATTAATCATCAGTTTCCTTGAATCCTGATTAATTAGCAAATATGTCCTACTTGGCAAAAATCTATATCTTTTTATACACAATTATGATCGTTGTAATTTTTTCACCATAATTCATATTTTTTCATCTTCTTTATTTTGATATTTCATTTGATCTTTTCGGACGTAGTTTTTGAAAATCAAATTTTTCGTCTCTCCATAGACATATCGTGATGCACTAGCAATGGAATTGATCGAAGAACCCAGAAATTGAAGATGAAGTTACACAAGATACAGTAACAATGAAGTTGAGGAAGTAGTAACACTAAAATTGAAGATGCAGCAATAGAAGGTGTAGAAACAATGAAGGTGAAGATGCACTAATGTGTGTAGATGAACTTCAAATGCTAAACATCTGAACATTTGATGCAGTGACAATAATAGTTTGTCATTGTATCCTCAGTGACACTTTTTCAAGACCAAAACATGTGTCACATCAACTTAAGTGAAACTTTACGAAAAGCAAATCATGCGTCAGTACATCTTCATTCACACTTTATAAGTGATGTGTAGCCCATTTCATACCACCTAAATGGTTCGATTCCTGTGCAAACCAGGTTGTATCTTTATTCTCTGTGCCATGTTGTACTTAGATTTTATCTGCAGATTGTCTTCAAATATGGTTCATGGCAGGTTTAGGTCGATCAGCAATCACTATGATGACTTCATCAATCCAAGGCTTTTATGGATTATTGCTTGGTTTGCAAATGGTGATAGGATGGACTACAAGTGGAGAGAGTTATGCAACAAAATAAGACAAACGGCAGCAGCAAATATGGCTAAAGGGAAACACTAGAAGATTGATAGGATTTATAGGAATATTAAAAAGGATGTTTTATTTTTTTCCTTGTGCTGGAAGTTCTTGCAGTGAGTCAATGTCCATACTCTTTCCCTAGCACCCGATTTTTTCCACCCAGATTTTTCGGACCAGGGTTTATGGAGGCGGGGTTGCCCACTGATGACATTATTGGAGTGAGGAGGCCATGGATGGCAACACTTGTAAATTTTTTACGATCATTAATAAAATTACAAGTTATTAAAAAAAAATAGTTTCTAGTAGACATGGTTTATCTCATTTTACCTTTCGGACACTTTGGGTCCACGCCCCGAGTGATGCTTTGACCGCTCGTTTGGCGGATTTTGGTTAATAAAATTTTTTGTTCCTAAAAAAAATTATAAATAACTAAATCTCTAAGTTTCTTTTAATAGATTTAATTAATTATTTGTGTCTACATTATTCCCTAGTATTTTTATAGAAAATAATATAAAATAAATTTCAACTTAGGGCATATGTATTATGTAACATATTTGACGTGTTACATAACTTTTTTTGTGTCTACAGCCGGGGTCATTGATTGAAAATATGAACACCGTCAACTGTGATACAAATGGTATTGCCTTGGTGATAGAGTTGAAGGATGGTATGAAGGCTGATGGAAATAGAATGAGCAATTAGTGCTGTTAAAAGAACAGAGCCGCTTGTGAACAAGCACGTGTTCGGCTCGTTAGTGTTCGTGATCGTTTGTTCGTTAAGCTTAACGAGCCGAGCTCGAACATGATTGTAGGCTCGTTTGCTTAACGAACGAACACGAGCTTGGTTCGCGAATGTTCGATTATGTTCGCGAACGTTCTTATATAAATACATCAATTTACAGTAACCCTGACTCAAAAGAGGATAATTCATTCATTCATCTAATAAATATTATAGATTGAATTTATATAATATTTAGCTATTTTTATAGTAATTTTAGTTGTGTAATATATGTAATTTTAATGTCTAACTTGTTATTTTTACATTTGCACTTTATGTTTTATATTTTAACAAACCGAACACGAGCCGAATTCGAGCCAAACTTGAGCCGAAAGACAAAAAATATGTTTAACGAGCCGAGCTGAACATTTCATCTTTTAAACGAGCCGAGCTCGAACATAATTTTTTGTTCGTTTAACAAACGAATGAGCTCGAACGAGCTTGTGAGCTAAACGAGCTCGAGTTCGAACCACCAATACTCGGCTCGTTAACAGCTCTATGAGCAATAGAAAGATCGCATGTTCTATTTTGGAAGAAGGTCATGGAATGCCGGCCCAAGTAGTGGGAAACAACTTGAAACTTTGCCACATCAAACAAAAGGTGCAGCGGAACCTCCTACAATTACATTCTGACCAAGTGCGAGATCTTTGAAAAAAAGCAGGATCGAATTGGGTGAGCAGATTTATTGACTTGGCTATTGTTGAAGATAAGGAACATCTTGCTGCACCCACTGTTTTGGTAAGTCAAGTGATATAGTATTCTGAAAGTTGTCCTATAAGCAGTTAATTCGAGGTCCTATCTTTGCCTTCGACAAAGAAATGCGCTCCACTAAATTCATTGGGTGTAGATAGTCAAATTATATCCAAGCTGAGCTCCAATATATGAGTTTAGATCCAAAAGCTCAAACTAAGTAGGTACATTTCAAATAGGTATTTTAAAGAAAAGTTTACTCCGGCTCAGAGATTACTCGAACTTGAAAGAAAAAGCATTTTTTATCTTTAGTTTTGTTGGTTTTTCTCTAGTTTTATCTTGTTTTTTTCTTTCAAAAAGCTAGAAACTCAGCTTTGTGAGCTTCAAAATGATTCTATGAAATAAAAATAAAATAAAATAAAATAATTTTTCCCGCCCTCTCTGTCATGAGTAATCTGCATCCCTAACATATGCTTCGCATGGCCCAAGTCTTTCATGGCAAAAGACTTGCTCAACTGCTGCTTTAACATGCCAATCCTTGAAGCATTACTGCCAACAATCAAAATATCATCGACATAGAGTAAAAGAATTATAAAATCATCCTCTGAGAATCTGCTAATAATCATGCAATGATCTGATGTTGTCTTCCGGTAACCCTACTCCCTCATGACAGATTCAAATTTCTTATACCACTGTCTAGGCGCTTGCTTCAACCCATAGAGACTATTCTTCTACTTGCACACAAGATTCTCCTTTCCTTTCACCTGAAAACCCTATGGCTGCTCTATGTAGATGTCTTCTTCTAAATCACCATGAAGAAAATATGTTTTAACATCCATCTGCTCAACTTTCAAATCAAGACTAGCGGCCAAACCAAGAACACTCCGGATAGAAGACATCTTCACAACAGCAGAATAAATCTAACCAAAATCAATGTCCTTTCTCTGACCAAAACCTTTGACTACTAATCTTGCCTTATACCGAGGTGTAGATTTACTGTATTTGTTCTTAATTATGAAGACCCACTTATTCTTCAAATCTTTCTTCCCCTTAGGCAATTTCACCAACTCATATGTGTGATTATCTTACAAAGACTCCATCTTGTCTTTCATAGCATCAAGCCGTTTATCTTTATTTTCATCATCCATGGCCACCTCAAAACATTCAGGCTCTCCATTACCTGAGAGAAAAACATACTAAGTCAATGGATATCTAGTATAAGGGTGTCTCTCTCTAATAGATCTCCTGGGAATAACTGGTGGAGCCTCAAGTGGTACTGGTTCCTCAATCATATCATCATTAACATTATTATCAAAATCAACTGCATCATCTACATCATCCTACTGATTACCCTGGTCATCAACTACACCATGCTCCTCTATGGGTGTAGGAGAAATTATCTCCAAGTCAACTGAGCCATCACTAGCCTGAGGTGTTGACCTTTGATTTTTATCAACATCCTGCAAAGTCTCATTCTCTGCAAACACAACATCTGGGCTTCCAATCACTTTCTTGTTAACAGGATCATAAAATTTGTACCCAAACTCATCTTGTCCATAACCCTGAAAAATACAGTGTTTAGTCTTCGCATCAAGCTTAGAGCTCACATCTTTAGGAATGTGAACATTAGCTTTACAACCAAAAACTCATAAATAATGGTAAGATACATCTTTACCTGACCATTCCTTCTAAATAACATCATTCTGCAGAGGAACACATTGAGACAAATTTAGTACATGAACCACTGTACTCAAAGCTTCACCCCAAAAGGATTTAGGCAATCCAGCTTGTGAAAGAAAACATCTGACTCTCTCCACTAATTTCTATTCATCCTCTTTGCCAAGCCATTCAACTATGGAGTCTTTGGCGGAGTTCTTGCATGTCTGATACCTTGCCGCTTACAGTAGTAATTAAATTAACCTTTGTTACTCACCTCCATTGTCGGTCCGAATACCCTTCAATTTCTTTCCAGTTTCCCTCTCAACTGAAACTTGAAAATGCCTGAACATGTCTAACACTTGATCTTTTGTCTTCAAAGTGTTGACCCAAAGTTGTCTTGATCATCAATGAAAGTCCCTAAATCGCGGGAACCATCAAGTGTCCTTGTCTTCATAGGACCACAAACATCATAATGAACAAGCTCAAGTACTTCTAACTTTCTTGAAGGTGGATTTGATTTAAAAGAAACTCTAGTTTGCTTCCCTGCAAGACAATGAGCCCACTTTTCCAAATGCAAACTATTAAAACAAGACAATAATTTTTTCTTAGATAAGACAATCATTCCTTTCAAGCTCTTATGACATAACCTCCTATGCCACAACTCGGTATCATCACGCGACTCCACTGCATGAGCCTCATCAAAAATAACTTTGGCTTGAGTCAAGAAAAGTGTAGATGTCTTTGTACCTCTAGCCACAACTAAGGGCCCCCTTGTGAGCTTCCACTTATCACAATAAAATGAGCTATTATAACCATCATCACACCGTTTGCAATAGAAATCAAATTCAACCGGATCCCTAGAACATGCTTAACCCGTCTAAGAATCAGTTTGGTACCATTAGACGTCTCCAAACTAATATCTCCAAAAACTGCACACTTTAAGATAGAATCTTGAGCCGTTCTCACATCACCAAAGTCACCTAGAGTGTAAGATGTGAAAAACTCTTTCTTGAAGTAGCATGGACCGAAGCTCCACTTTCAACAACCCAACTAGTCACATCATCAGCAAGAATAACATCATCAACCTCTTGAAACACAAGGAAGTCATAAGAAGAAGTTGTATTAACTTTGTTTTCCTTCTTCTCAATATTTTTCTTCTCACTATTTTCCTTTTTCTCTTGTTTCAATCTAAAGCAAAATTTCTTGATGTGTCTCTTCTTGCCACCAGATGATTGCATTCAAAAATTTTATACTTGCCCTCAATTAGATTTGCTTCTACTCCGACCTCTATCTTTAGAAGCTTTGTTTTGACTTCTCCCCCTTGACTCAGTAACCAAGAGATCCGATTGTGAGAAAACACCGTGTGCCTTCCTCCTTGTCTCTTTTTCCAACACACTAGTCTTTGCAAGATCAATGGTCATAGCACCATCTGGGGTAGAATTAGATAGAGAACTTAAAAAATTTCCCACGATTCGGTAAAGAGCCAAGCAAACATCCATCCCAAACATTTCATCATCAAACTTAATACCCAAAGCATTAAGTTGATTCATAATACCCAAGAAAGTATTCAAATGATCAGCCATAGGAGTTTCAACATGATATCTCAAATTCATCAATTTATACATCAAAAATAACTTATTGTTTCTAGTTTTCCGGCATACAAGTCTTCAAGATTTTTCCACAAAGACGTAGCATGTTTCTCCTCACTATTGTGATTTAAAACATTATCATCAACCCATTGTCTAATATAACCACAAACTTGCCTATGCATCAAATTCCACTCTTCATATGTTTTATCTTGAAGTTTTTCAGCACTGAAAACTGGCAAGAAATAATATTTCACATACAAAAGATCCTTCATTTCATTTTTTCATATGGCATTAGATCATTCAAAGTGATCATTCTATTCAAGTTTGCTTCCATTTCACCAATAAAAAAATCACCAAAAACACTTCAAAACCAAATTAGCTAACCTGGCTTCAATACCACTTATTGGGAGAACAAACAACCGCAATACCACACTCATCATAAATACCCACAAAGTCTTCCTAGTGACGCACAACGGAATTAAATGAGGCAGGACCGATGAAGATAAATCCAAATAAAGCGAAACGAAAACACAACAAAAATAACACCATAATTTTAACGTGGAAAACTCCTCTCGACGTGAGAGAGTAAAAACCACGAGGCCGAGGCCCACAAAATCTCCACTAATCAGAAAAAGGTGACACAAAAGTGTTTCAAACATATCAATCAACTCAACTACACCAAAGCATCAACTAAGAATGCAAAAAATACAAGAGTTGTTAAAAAAATATCACCGAAAACGTAGCAGTCAGGTTGGCGGCTTACTCTTGAAGATTGGACCGTTGAAACGGAAATTCCACCGTTCAGATTGAATAAGTAGGAGAGATGAACAAGACCTCCAAATTTTGTGTCGATTGGAGTCTATTTCAATGTCCGATCGTCGTAGCTAGAAAGTTGCTACTGCAACACCAACAAAGTTGCGAATTTTCCCTTTTTCTTGCCTCCTTTTTGTTGTGAAAGATTAGGGAAAAATTAACTTAACTTGTTCCCTTATATAATACTTAACACATTATTTTTTTAATATTTATTTTCCTATTATTTATTTATTATTTGGCAGGCTCCACAAAGAAGTGATCCTCCCAACAGATCTAACAGCATATATTTAATCGGAAAAATTTATGTATGTCAATGATTTTATGGTGGTGGTTTGGACCACCACGTTATCTTGTTCCACCAATAAAAATTCTTAAAAGAAGGGTAATTTGTAAAACTAGACATGTATAATTTACACGGAAAGGACCATATGTTTTTGTGATTTCTATTGATCGTGGATCACTGCTCATATTTTGGTCAGCGACCATACTAAAATTTACGTATGTTCTATTTAGTTATTTGGCTCGTTATATTATATTCAGTGAGTAATAAGTCACATTTGTAAAATGAAAGCACCCCACCGAAAAATATATGCAATTAACAGCAAAAAAATGCTCCAAAATTATTATAAAACCAAACAATAAGTGGCAAACGAACGATAGAGAAATTCAGTCATAAGAAAGTCTCAATTCTAGACTAATTTCAATATACTACATCAATAGCGGATATATAAGTCAATATGTTGAAATAATCCTCAAATTCAACTGCAATATATATATATATATATATATATATATATATATATATATATATATATATATATATATATATATATATATGTGTGTGTGTGTGTGTGTGTGTGTGTGTGTGTGTGTGTGTGTGAGAACATATATATTTTAATTATATTAGTTGTTGATTCGGTTTGGTTCTGATTTTCGGTCATAACCTTCAAAACCAAAACCAATCGAGTCGGTTTGGTTCGGTTCTTGGTCGGTTCATTTTTCATAATTTAAAAAACCATATAAATTGTTCGATTTGTATCGGTTTGGCCCAATCTCGTTCGGTTTTCAAAATGTTGAACACACTTATTTTAACCTAGAGGAAGCACTGACTCTTCAATCTTGGTGTCGTGTGTCCGACACGATCTGCGCGATCGACACGCCTCCGACACGTGTCCAACAAGTGTCGTCGATGATTAAAATAATACTATTATTTAAAATTTTAATATCCAAACGCCGTTTGTCGACACTTACCGACATGGTGCCGATACTCATGAACGCAATTTTTTTCAATTTTTTTTTCTTTATTTAAGTTTTTTCTTCAATAGTAACGTTAATAGAATTTTCAACCATGATTATTATTTGACAGTAATATGTCGTATTTAGTTTATATGTTAATGGTTGATAAACAATCATCATATAAAAATTGTAATATTTTAAAGGTCAAACACATTAGCAGTTCTCTATCGTAAAACCTTGATCAACTCAAGTTAGCGAGGATATAAGTAAGAATCATCTCGTCTTGAGACAACGACGTATCATTGCGAGCAATTGTATGAATTGATTTTGATTTTGATTGGCTACTTGAACTCGTTGATTCTTGAGATTCTGCAAGCCGAGTCCTAGTGTTGTTGAAGAAACCAGGCTCAGATGGTAATGGAAGAGTCATAGTTAAACTCTGTAGCATGAGAACAACCGTAGCCATTGTAGGTCTACTTCCTACGTTTTCTTGCACACAAAGTAAGGCTATATGTATACATCTTATAATGATTTCGGGTGGATATGAATGAGCCGTCAATACGGGATCTATTAGATCCAAAGCTCTACCATCTTTCCATGTTTTGTAAGCCTGAAAAATGGAAATATAACAACGTAAAATAGAGATTATGTTAAGGGAAAAAAAAAAAACCGAACGTGGGAGAAACTATGCATACTTACATAGCTAAGAAGGCCATCAGAACTGTCTTCGGTTAGAGAATAGTAGTTTCTTTTGCCACTTATGATTTCCAGAAGCAAGACACCATAGCTATACACATCAGACTTCACAGAGAACAGTCCATGCATTGCATATTCTGGTGCCATATATCCCCTGCAAACTCAACATATGAAATTTAAAATTTAAAAAAAGAAATACAAATAATTTTGGAGCAAAAGACTCCCAAGGCTCTTATACTATTATAATCCTAACATTTTGGCCCAAATAATTATGGACTTACATGGTCCCTGAAATTCTTTTAGTGTTGGCTTCACTCTCATCCCAAACAAATAACCTGGCCGTACCAAAATCTGATATTTTCGCATTCATCTCTTTATCCAGAAGAATATTACTTGCTTTGAGATCTCGATGAATAATCATCAAACGTGAATCCTCGTGCAGGTAAAGAAGTCCCTTCGCAATGTTGTTTAGTATTCAGACGCTCTCTCCCAGTCCAACCTTGATCGATTTACTACATCCGCTAATAAAATGTTGTAACTTATGGAATGCAACATAAATATTGATTTCAATTAGTGCATTTTCATTGATCGGTGCAACGGGATCCCTATTAGACAGGAACTGAATTATCTGTTGTGACTTTACAGTGTTGTAATGAGATGACAATATGCATATCACTCTGAAATATAATATAATAGAGAGGAAAAGGCACTTGAGGCCCACAAACTGCTATGATGGTAACAATATTTTAACCCTCAAACTTAATTTTTTTTTAACAATTTGGCCCTTAAACAATTTATTTTGTAATAAATCGGCACTTAAATAATTTTTTTAGTTACAAATTGGTCCCTGATCAAGCGTAATGGCCATTTCAGTATTTAAACCTAAATGTTTTTTTTTATCACTTCTGATCACACTATTGCATTGATCTTATTATAAAGAGCTCAACGCAATAAAAGTCTTAAAAAACAGACTTCAAAATATTTGCTCCGTGATCAAATTTGAATGCGATACGACATCAATTTCTACCACGAATTTTCCATTGATTTTGAAGTCTGTTTAATATGCCGTTTGTAGCATTGAACTCCAGTAAACGAGAGTTATGTAGTGGTATGATTGTAAATTGGTTTATTCATATGGTAAGGGCAACAACGGAATATTTTAACTGATTAGAGGCCAATACGTTAATATATATATATATATATATATATATATATATATATATATATATGATTAAGGGCAATTTGTTATTCAAACACTGATTAGAGGCGTCCCACAGCACCGTAAAGTCATATCACAGGATCCAACTCTCTATCGATCATACATTCCATGTTTAAATAGAGAATGAAGGGAGAGATGCTTACCGAATAGGACATTATCAAGACTCCCGTTTTCCATAAACTCGTAAACCAGAAGTCTCTCTGTTTGTTCTAAGCAAAAACCCAAGAGTCTGACCAAACATTTATGTTGCAACTTAGCTAACAATATGACCTCGTTCCTGAATTCATTTTCTCCTTGAACTGATGTTGTAGACAGTCTTTTCACAGCTATCTCTTTTCCATTACAGAGAACACCCTAAAAGATATACATATACATATATTTGGTTCATATTTTCAAGCAAATAAATATCAATTTGAAAACGTTAATGCCACAACAAAATGATTGTTAAATTGCAAAATTAGTATAATAACTTAGCCTGGTTAGAGTTTAAGTCTTGTTTTTGTTCTGTTTATATTTTTTGTCCTGTAACTTGGAATTTTAATTTTAATTTTTTGCAATTTTAGTTTTCCATCACAGGAAGAGGCTAAATTTGGGGGGAAATCGAATTTTGGTGGAAAAATACCTACACGTGGGGATTACAAGGCGAAAAATCATGAAACAATTGCAAAATTCATCGTATATTACATACTTTTTTTTAATGAAGTTAAAGGACTAATTTTGCAATTTTCATGCTAAGATCAAATTTTTCTCCAATTTGAAAGACATGCTAGCAAAATCCGACCTAAATCTTGCCACGTCAGCATTTTTCTAGTGACGGAGGACTAAAATTGTGGGAAAACAAATCCAAGTTAAGGTACAAAAATTGCAGCCGTAGCAAAAAAAAAAGTTACTAAAACACGAAGGTTATGTTCGGAAACGAGAACAAAACAAAAAGAAAACATGCATAGTAGTTGTTAGATAATTTTTCATAAAGTAAATATTTTATAATCGTTTGCATACGAGTTGCCGTACAAATTAATGTTATCGCAATGAAACGAGATTCATGCATCTTTTTCGAGTCCATGCATCAGTTCGTGAACGGATTCATGCAGATTCATGAACCTACGTATATATGCAGCTCATAAAATTCAAGAGTTGCATGTTTTAGGCCGAGTTGATATGATTTTACCCTTCTTGCAATGAGTACCTCTATTCGTTTATGGGGTACCTTCAGCCTATAAAAGGCACAAGTATGCAGACGAAAATGTTCATACGTCTTACATCATCATGATTCAAACACGTCACTGTTTGAATCAAACACCTCTGTCAGTTTTGGTGACTTGATCTCTAAACTGATGAATAAACTGGTGGAATTAATCTGAGAAACTGAGACTGAGAATGATGGTCAGTTCAGTGAAGTATATTCAGTTCTGTGAAAGTCAGTTTGATAAAGTGCAACAGTTTCTTCTGAAGTCAGCAGTCAGTTCTGTTCTGCTGAGTTTTACTGAGTATAAATACCAAAGTTGTAATCAATGCAAAGCGTGTCTTTAAAGAGTGTGTCTTTCACTTTGTGAGAAATACCTTGTAATTCTGTGCATAATAAAATAACTCATTTTCTGTCCGTAGAGTGGTCGGCATAAAGCCGGAAACCACGTTAAATCACCGTTTCCTCTTTTTTTTTTTCTGTGTTTTATCAATTCCACCATACTTTATGTTTGCATTGCTTCTGTTTTTTCTTTCTTAAACTGCAAGCTTCTAATCTTTGTTTTAACAAACTGCTATCGGACCATCAGGTTCATGATTCAGAGAGTTGCAGGTTGAACATAGTTGATCTTCACCGGAACCGGTGACCGGTGCTAGGATTTTGTGATCAAAGGTTTGTTCTTTAATTAGAAGGATGTCAGCAATGAATGTATAGATTGATAATTTACAGAGAGGAACAATTTCAGTTTGTGGCAAATTAAATCAAGATGCAGGCCTTGTTAAAGCAACAAGGATTGTGGACTCCTTTATCTGATGGGGGGATGACAGTTCTGCAGATTATGCCAGTCTGGAGGAGAAAGCACATTCAACCAGCATGTTGTGCTTGTCTAATGATGTTATCACAGAAGTTGCCAAGGAAGACACCGCTGCCAAGTTATGGTTGAAGCTTGAAAGCCTGTTTATGACTAAGTCATTGACCAACAAGTTGTTGTTGAAGCAGAGGCTATTCAGCCTAAGGATGCATGAGGGGACTCAGTTGAGAGATCACCTTGATCAGCTGAACACAATATTACTTGATCTCAGGAATATTGATGTTGAGATTAAGGATGAAGAAGCTGCTTTGATTTTGCTGGTTTCATTACCAGCTTCCTATGAGCACTTTGTGCAGTCCTTCATTGTTGGGAAGGATATAGTTGCTTTAGAGGATGTAGGTCAGCTTTACATGCCAGGGAGCTGAGACATAGGCAGCTGGGGCAGACAATCAGGCTGCTGGACTGATAGTCAGTAGCAGTAGTGGACACATATGTTTGCAATTATTGTAAGGAGCAGGTACATTGGAAGTCCAATGGTCCAAAGAGAATGAAACAACAGGAGAACAATTCTGGCACGGCTGCTGTAGCAGCAGAGCATGATTCAGATGAGGACATGGTCCTAGTGGCAGGAGAGTCAGCACATCAAACTGATGTGTGAATTCTGGACTGTGGGGCATCCTTTCGTAATTGCCCTCACAGAGAGTGGTTCTCAAGTTATCAGTAGATAGATGGTGGTCATACATCAATGGCAAACAACAAGGTCTGCAAGGTAGTTGGGATTGGCTCAGTTCAGTTGAGGACAAAGGATGGAAGAATATGTAAATTGAGTGTAGTTAGACATGTTCCACAAATGACCAAAAACTTTGTATCCCTCAGTTCTTTGGACTATAGGGGATTCAGTTTTAAGGGGGGAGTGGTAAACTGAGTGTCTATAAAAACTCAATTGAGGTTCTCAAGGGAATCAAGAAAGGGACTCTATATATATTACAAAGGTCAGTTGTTGCTGGTTCTTCTACTGTGGCATCTGGCCGAGATTCATCGATCCTGATTTACAAAATAAGGGCACACGAGACCGGGTCACATGGGTGAAAAGGGGATGCAGGTTCTTTCTCAAAAAGATCTTATTGGGGAGTGTAAGGTCAAGCATCTAGACTTTTGTGAGCATTGTGTGTTTGGGAACATTCATAGGAGAAAGTTCTCAAAAGGGGTACACAACACAAAGTCATCACTTGATTACATTCATTTTGATTGTTGGGGGCCATCAAAGGTGGACTCATTGGGTGGTCACAGATATTTTGTGTACTTTATTGAAGACTATTCAAGGATGACTTGGGTGGTGATAATGAAACACAAAAGTGAGGCATTCAAGAGCTTCATGCAATGGAAGACTCTAGTTGAAAATCAGTTGGGGAAGAAGATCAAAGGGCTTCGTATAGATAATGGTCTGGAATTCTACTGGACAGAGATTGATGAGTTGTACAGAAATGAGGGTATTGCCAGGCATCATACAGTCCGGAATACTCCTCAGCAGAATGGGGTAGCTGAGAGGCTAAATCAAACTATTATGGAGAGAGCAAGATGCATGCTCTCTCATGCTGGTTTGTCAAGAAGATTTTGGGCAACGGCTATTACCAGGGCTTGCTACTTAATCAACAGGATTCCTCACACAGGGATCAATCTCAAAACACCAGTTGAGATGTGGTCAAGCAAGCCTGCTGACTACTCAGTTCTAAGGGTTTTTGGAAGCACAGTTTACTATCATGTCAGTGGAGGAAACTGGAACCAAGGGCCAAGAGAGGAGTGTTTGTGGGGTATGGTGATGGAGTAAAGGGGTACATAATTTGGTTATCAAGATAAAACAGAGTTATTCTCAAGAGAGATGATTTTGATGAAAATTCTATGCTCGGTTCATCAATGAGAGGACTCATCAATCGAAACCAATGTCAAACCGATAAACTGACAAAGAAGGTGGAGCTTCAGGTGGAGTCAGTTGAAATGCAACAACCAACTGATCCAAGTTAGTTTTCATCTGATTTGGTTGTTGAACCAGAACTGAATCCAAGCCAGCCAGCTGAGCAAATGTCAGTTGAGCGTCAAACTGAGAACATGGGTCAGTAGAGTATAGCTGTCAGCAGAGCTAGAAGATCCAATATTGGGGTACCTCTCAAGAATGGTTGGGTAGGCACTTCAAGTTGCAGAAGAAGTGGATGGTTTTGAACCTTCTACTTACAGGGAAGCGGTGACATGTTCTGAAGCATCTCAATGGCTTGCTGCCATGGGAGATGAAATGGAGTCATTACTGAAGAATCAGACTTGGGATCTAGTTAAACATTCAGCTGACAAGAGAGTTGTTACTCGCAAATGGATCTTCAAGAAGAAGGAATGGATAACTGAGGCAGAAGGAGTTAAGTATAAGGCACGTTTGGTTGCAAGAGGGTTCAGTCAGAAAGAAGGGGTGGACTTTGATGAGATAATCTCACTAGTAGTCAGACATACTTCAATCAGAGTGTTACTAGCTAGCAATAGTGGCACAACATGACTTAGAACTTGAGCAGTTAGATATGAAGACATCTTTTCTGCATGGTGAGGTAGACAAAGAGATATACATGACTCAGCCAGAGGGTTTCAAATTTCCTGGTAAGGAAGATTTTGTGTGTAAGTTGAAGAAGTCCTTGTATAGATTGAAGCAAGCTCCTAGACAGTGGTATAAAAGGTTTGTGATTACATGATTGATTGGGTTCTGTTACAAAGAAGTCCTTATGATTACTGTGTTTACAACAATCAATTGGAAGATGGATCATACATCTATCTTGTGTTATATATGGATGACATGCTGGTAGCTGCAGGAAAGAAGTATGATGTTCAGTATCTGAAAGACCTTCTCAGTGCTGAGTTTGAAATGAAGGATTTGGGTGCAGCCATGAAAATTTTAGGGATGGAGATCTGGAGAGATAGAAGTCAGAAGAAACTGTTTTTATCCTAGCAGGGCTATATACAGAAGATTTTGTCAAAGTTTGGCATGTCAGCTGCTAAGCCAATAGATACTCTTATGGCATCAAATGTTCATTTGTCATTTTCTGATTCACAATCAGCAGAGGAGAAGGAGTACATGTCAAGTGTTCCCTATGCTAGTGCAGTTGGCAGTCTGATGTATGCCATGGTGTGCACTAGGCCTGATCTGGCTCAGGCAGTCAGTGTTGTCAGCAGGTTTATGGCTCAACCTGGTAAGGAACACTGGAAAGCCGTGAAAAGAATGTTCAGGTACCTTAGGGGTACAGATGATATTGGTCTCATTTATAGATGTGATACTTAGAAACTGATCACAGGGTACTATGATGCTGATTATGCAAGTGATGTGGACAGAAGAAAATCAATGACTGGTTATGTTTTCATATTGAGGAATTCAGTTGTCAGCTGGAAAGCAACTCTTTAAACAACAGTGGCTTTATCAACTATTGAAGCTTAGTATGGCTCTTACAAAAGCAGCCAAGGAGGGTATCTGGTTGAAGGGACTAGTCAGTGATTTAGGGCAACATCAGGATCAAGCTGAGATTTATTGTGACAGTTTGAGTGCAATTTGTCTTGCTAAGGGTCAGGTTCATCATGAGAGAACCAAGCATATTGATGTGAGGTATCATTTTCTGAGAAATGAGAAGAGGGTGTAGTGAAGAAGATCAGCACCAAGGATAATCATGCCGATATGTTCACTAAACCAGTTCAGCAGATCAAGATTCAGTTGTGTCTGGACTTGCTGAATATTCAAAGCTTATAAACTGAAAACTGGATACTCGGATGAGGATAGATCAACTTGAGTGGATTCTGTGGAGAAGTCTGGTATAAGTACATCCTGGCATTGACGAATGCATCTGGTACAAGTACATCTGATTATGCAACCTGGTTGACTGTGAATGAGAGTTCAAGTCAAGGTGGAGATTTGTCAGTTTTGGTGACTTGATCTCCAAACTGATGAATAAACTAGTGGAACTAATCTGAGAAACTGAGAATGAGAATGATGGTCAGTTCAGTTAAGTATATTCAGTTCTGTGAAATTCAGTTTGATGAAGTGCAACCGAAGTTTTTTCAAATCGCATCGGGCCTCGGTCTCATTGAGTTTTCTTTGAGTATATTGAGTTCTACATCTGAGTAGTTGATTACAAGTCTGGGAAAGTCAGTTTTGAACTGAGTTTCGTCTGGTGGATAACAGCTGGAGCTGGGGTCCACATCTGGGGTATTTATGACAATTCCGATAAAGATCTTTGGCAGTTAGGGTTATGGATTTTCGCCTATAATACCAATGTTGTAATCAATGCAAAGCGTGTCTTTCAAGAGTGTGCCTTTCACTTTGTGAGAAATACCTTGTAATTCCGTACATAGTAAAATATCTCATTTTCTGTTCGTGGAGTAGTCGGCATAACGCCGGAAACCACGTTAAATCACTATGTTCTTTTTGTTTCCGTGTTTTATCAATTCCGCCATTCTTTATGTTTGCATTGCTTCTGTTTTATCTTTCTTAAACTGCAAACTTCTCATCTGTGTTTTCACAACCTCAATTGTATCCTGAGAGAGATTTTCGATAGATCCCTAAGTGACATTTGAGTGGGACGAAACATCTCTTAGAAGACAATATTCTTAACGTGCCTTGGAGTTTCTATTTTTTTGTCAAATCCTAAGTACTAAATTTGGTCCAGACAGTAGTTACAAAATACCTTGTAGACATCACCGAATCCGCCTCTTCCCACCAAGTTGGCAGTTGAGAAATCCTTTGTTGCGGTTCTTATTAACGCAAAATCATATTGCCTAGTCTCTGTATCACCAATGGCTTTTAATTCTTCTTCTTCTTCTTCTTCTACAAAATTGATGCCATTTCTCGGGGTTAAATGCTACCGTCAAAACGAAACATCACAACAAATATAACAAATCATCTCAAAGCATCACGGGAGCTAACTTACCATTAAGGCTATGCCCTCTACTTGTGTTTGTCCATCTTCTTTTAGTGAAGAAAACACAGGCTATTAGTGTAAGAACTAACAAAGCCACAATGACACAAACAACGATAATGAGTGTCTTTGATTTTCCTGCGAAAAATAAAAAATAAAAAAATTCACGATTTTAGATACCAAGAAATGTGAAATAGTGACAAAACTTACAAACGTATCAACACAAAGGCTCTGGATATATATAAGGGACCATAACAATAACGATTATTTTTTTTCCTTATAATTCAATGAGTATACTTCTTTTTAAACAAGAAAGCTAACAACATAAATGGTTCCTGAACTATGCCAAAACCGGAAATGCTATTATCATATCCCGTATCTTCTATAATTCGAAAATCCCATATATATGTATTATGTATCCGGGTATCCATAGGTTACGAAAGAAAAAAGACCAAAAAAATTAATCACCTTTACTGGTTGGTGGTGGTAGTGCTGCTGGCGGCGGTGGCGGCTGTTGATTTGAAAACTTATTGAGGAAAGGGTATATCTCATAACGAAAAGTACAGCTCGGGTGATCCGTGTTGCTCCCACGTGATTATAAGTAGGAGACAAATAATTTTCACAAGATTGCAAGCAAGACTTGCAATCATCAGGGGTAATATCAGGAGTGCATTGCATTAATCCAAAAATTGTTTGTGCATTTGGATCAATTGTTTTCAATCCTGCATATTTAAGAAAAGTCCCGTTGTACGCTTGGTCAACAAGATCACCTGCAAAAAAAATTCGATCAGGCGGCGTATCACAACGGTACAAGGCGAGGCTCAAGAACCAAAATTAGTCATGTTTTCTAGACGAAAATCTGTATATTTGATGACGAAAACATTTCGTCACGAAAAGTGTTTTTTTTTTCCCACTTTAACGCTAATTAGGCCAGGAAGTAATTTTGCATTTTAATCCAGGATCATATTCTACTAATAATAATAATAATAATAATAATAATAATAATAATAATAATAATAATAAAAAACATGATTACCTGCCAACGAATGTAGCTCTCGACTAAACGAATCTGGATTTGACACATTACCCGGGTTTACTAAAGAAATAGTTGGATCTGAGTCTGTGGACATGATACCAAGAATCTTGTTATTAGAGTATCTAAACATGCATTCATCATACCATCTAATGGCTTCCATTTGATTAGGACAGATTAGTGTAAGGTTACGAGCAGCGTCGTTAACAAAACGTCGACACGATTCAATATCGATGTCTCCTCTGCAAAAGGCGATGGCGTTGACTTGGTCAACACCGTCACCTACTGTATTACTGTAGAATCCATACGTGTTGATTTTCGTGGTGATTGAAGAGATGATGGTGTTGAGATTTGACTGGAAATTCGAGTTGTTGGCGTAATTTCCGATATTGTTGTTGCAGTAATGGAAGAGAGGTTTTGCAGATATGTGATGAATCTGCAGAAAAGGATTTATGAACAAAAAGAAGATTGGTGAGAGAATGATTTTTCGAAAACCGAAAAACGCAGCCATTAATTGTATCTCAAAAAAAGTGATGATTAAGTGGGGTTTATTTATGTATTAATCTCTAGGAATAAAGAATCCTAGTGATTTAAGTTTTGTTGATGAACAAAGCACTTATATCCCTCTTTTCTTATAAGTATTAGTCAAATATGGCTTAAAAAAACATTTGGAGATTTCGCATGTTCGATTCTCTTGTGAGAGGATATATTAAAAGTCGGTAAGTCAGAGACATTAAAAAGAAAAAAAGAAAAAAAGAATGTTATATACACCGCAATGAATCTACTGTAATACCACATTTAAGGTTAGGTTCGGCTTTATAGATCGATATTGAAAATGGACATCACAATGAGTTGACATTTAAAAAATCGATTATTAAGTCAAGAATTAAAATAAAGACACCAATTTAAGTTTGATATGGTACAAAATTTCAAACAGACTCCAATTTTTTCATGGGATTAATTTGGTATAACCTACGCCATGGAAACGCTATAAATGCTTATCCTCTAGAAAAACAAGTTGACGGGTCAACAAGTCACGGTTCTTGAAAATTAATGCAATGGAAAAATATATCTTCAAAATTCAAAAAGCAAAAGTTTTTTATTAAAATAAAATTAAAAAAAAATAAAAAAAGAAGCAAAACAAAGAAAAAGTCCAAACTTTCTATTTTTTGAAACCAAAAGCAAGCAGAAGACCGAGGAATTAGCGTAGACGAGCCAAACTACTTGTAAATAGTTCGAATTCAATATGGTTTGAATAGTTTAGTTCGATATGTATTTGTTGATATCAAATTTAACTCGACTCGAAAGTTGAATGAGTCGGTTCCAAACATTCATATGTTCAAATTGTTAGCTTGTTTTTTTGGGAGGAAATCTAACCCCCCCCCCCCCCAAACCCCAGGTCTAGCTGATAGCGCTACGTGTGTTTAACTGCTTAGACTGATGACTAAAAGGGCTCATTGCTTGGTCTAAAGTGCTAACTCGAGCTGACAAGATATTTATGTTTCGCATTTATAAAGGGGTAATGCTTCTCTCATATTCACAATGTAGGATATCACATTCTCCCTATATAAGTAAAAAGAGACGTCCTCACAAGATTTATCTTTGACTCGTTTACAGAGAATTTTAGAGATAGCTCCACCATCTCTCTTACGGTGTGACACATCATTATGTCTCACGTTTATAAAAGGTAATACTTTTCCCATGTTCTCAATGTGGATATCACATTCTCCCCCCTTCCTCCCACCCCCCTTATAAGCATGTGGTGTCCTCGCCATTATTTGTCTCAGACTCGTCCCTACCAGAGAATTCTAGATGTGGCCCAACCATCTCTTGTGGTGTGGCACTTAGTTTCGTCTAGTAGTCGACTTTGATACCAATTTTAACGCTTCCTGACTCTGGGTCTGATAGCGCTAAGTGAGTCATAAATGATCTCGTTAACTACTTAGATCGTCGTCATCATATGGTCTAAAATAGATAAACTTGAGTTGACAAAACGTTTATGTTGCAACCAATTTAACATATCGCAAGTACAAGAAGAGGAAATAAACATTAAAAAAACACATTAAACACAGAGATTTAACGTGGTTTCTGGCATTTTGCCTACTAATCCACCCTTAGAAAACAAGGAATTATATCATCACAGAGTTTTTCAGATTTTTCTCGCAATCGAACTATGCTACAATGGTGAGTTTTTATAGTACTCGGACGTAAACACTACTCGACTAAGCAACAACTTCAGACGCGATTTCTTCAGAAGAGAACCAACTCCTGACGAGAAACTCACTCCACACGAGAACCTCCCAGATTCAGCTGAGATTATCTGTTGTCTTCAGATTCGGAGTTGATTGACTTGAGACCAGATGTGATCAACATATCCAGACTTGATCACAGACCATTCAGAGTTGATTGAGCTGAGACAAGATGTGATCAACAGATTCAGACTTGATCACAAAACTCAGCTAAGATCATGTGATCAACAGATTCAGACTTGATCACAAACCTCAGCTAAGAACAACAAGTCTGATGCTCAGCTGAGTATTCAAACGTGTATTAAGATGTGATCAACAGATTCAAACTTGATCACAAACCTCAGCTAAGAACATCAAGTGTGATGCTCAGTTGAGTATTCGAACATGTATTAAGATGTGATCAACATATTCAGACTTACTCACAGACATCAACTAAGAACATCAAGTGTGATGCTCAGATGAGTATTCAAACGTGTATTAAGATGTGATCAACATATTCAGACTTGATCACAGACATCAGCTAAGAACATCATGTTCAGACTTGATCACAGACCTTAGCTAAGATGATCAAGCGTGATGCTCAGCTGAGTATTCAGACATGTATTAAGATGTGATCAACATATTCGGACTTGACCAGGTCTAGCTAAGAACATCATGCGCTCATATGAGTTTTTAGATGTGTATTAAGATACAACATCAATCAGCCAGATTCAACAGATTCAGATGTCCAGATTCAGATGCACGAGATCCAGGCAGTCTTACATTTTATGTCTCACGCTTATAAAGAGATAATGTTTCTCCCATATTCCCAATGTGGGATATCACAGGGAAAAAAATACTTATATTATAAACAGGGGGGATTGGTTCCATTTCCTACACGGAAAAACTAGCCCCTTAGGAATGAGATAAAGAACTAGTTGATGTGTCAACAAGTCAAGGTTCTTGAAAATCATGGAAATTAAAAAAAACTATCTTCAAATTCAAAAAGAAAAACAAACAAATGGCTAGGGGAATGCACATGAGTTTGAACGAGCTAAGATGTTCACGAGCAGTTTAAATTCAATATGATTTTTTTGCTTAAATGTTCTGCAACGATTTGATCCGAATTTATATGATTAAAATCCGGATCTGAACCGTTTTGACCAACATTCGAAATAAAAAAATTTAAATCGTACGCGAAACCTCTTAGGTAGATAGCAAATACTATATTATCATTAATATATAAATGTTTAAGAAAACACTACAACAAGTGTTAGGGTTTATGCCTATTTATTACATCAGAATCTCAAACGTCTCGAAAGGTCGATACTCCATAACCTTTTATCATATCAAAATCTTAAATGTCTCAAAATAGAAAATCATTAACGATCCATCAAGTAACAACACTCCCTTAAAAGATATGTCCTCATGCAATATGATCCTTTGCCTTTCCGTTACCTCGAGACTCACCTGTAAAAATAGATAACCATAAATAAATTTATTTTCATGGTAGTACGTAGCATTACTCAATTAACTTATATATACGTGCCGTGGTTTTATACCTGTACCGGTAGCTGTTGGTGTTTATGATGGTGATTACGGTGTCTGCCGCTGTGGCGTTGGCAGCAGTTGATTATCGAGGAAAGGGTATATCTCATAACGAAAAGAACAGCTCGGAGTGATCCATCTTGCACCCACACTAAAATAACAGCAATCTGACAAATCGTTTGCAATAGAATTCAAGCAAGACTTGCAGTCACCAGGGGTAATATCGGGAGTGCACTGCATAAATCCATAAACTGTTTGTTCGTTCTTGTGGATGATTGACGATTCCAAAAATCGTCGATGATAATCCAGGGCTGTTCTCCTAAAGAAAACCTGCAAAAAGCTTCAAGAACCATAAAAACAATAAAAGAGGGGGGTTGTTTTGGTGGTGGTTTAGACTGGACTTGAGATGTTATTTCTCAAGCTGCCTACGTATCCAATGCGTGTATTGGAATCAAGTCTTGGTAGTTTCTTAGGGATGGTTTATATAGAGGAGTGTTATGCCCTAAGGCGGCGTGGGCTTTGTCCTTGTTGGGCCTAGATTTCGTGTTCCCTAAGGAAAAGATAACTACGATTTAATCTCCTTAATTTTAGGAGATAATTATGGACATATTTGACTATCAGAATCAGAGTATCTTATATGAGGGATTCTTCCCATATTTATCCGTTTACCACACTCGTGGGAAATACGATTGAGGATCGACTCTGGCCGACTTAAATGGGCCGAGCTGAACTGGCTGAATCCTTCTGTGTTTGGGACGACCTACGGAGGTCGAGGAAGATAGCCGAGCTGGGATCAGCTCGGATTCTTGTGTGCATAAGAGGTTTGGTCCGAGAGGGACTTGAGCCAACCTATAGGGTCGGGTAGGGGCAGGTTTGATCACAAGTACAAGCCGACCTAGAATGGTCGGATGATGGTGACCGAGCTCATGTAGCTCTCGGCACCGGGGTTCTGGCCCTTGATGGAGGCTTTTCTCTATCTTTATTTGTTAGTGTACTGATGTGGAGGCGTCACGTGGGTAATGTCAATTTTTGGCATCGTCATAAGCCCCCCAGATCCAGCTGAGCCCTGGAGGTCAGCTCGGATCTGCTTAAGGTTGCTCGGCCATGTTTCTATAGACTTTGAAGAGTTTATACGCAGATTATTCAGCCCAATCCGCAAAGTTCGCTATGACTTTGCACGCGCGAGGTGTTTTAGTCAACCATGGTGGTTGTTTCGTGGGCGCCAAGAACAAGGATGAAGAAAATGTTGTGTTTGTGATTATGAAATGAGCCGTAAGTGCGCGCCACGCACTTCTTAGCTTGTAAGGGATCAAGCCCAATTTACGTAGTTCAAGATGAGAGCCTCTTTTGTTAAGGGTGCGATGCTGCTATTTATAGGGCCTTGAGTTGGATGTCACCAGGTTGTTGGACGAGCTGGCAAACTGGGACGCTGCCAAACAAAGATCGGTCTTAAAGTAACGAGCTGAAGAGCTGGCGAAACGAGAGCATTTGGCGAGCTGGGAGCTTTGAGGCATGAGGGCGTTGTTTATGAACTTTGTTGCCTAATTGCGTTGGCTTTGTTCGCGTTGATGGATGGTGGACTGGAGGGGCGATCGGGTCGAGCCCCCAGTGCTTTGCATTAGACTAGCTGCTTGTTGCTTTATTTCTGTTACCTTGGCTCATGATGGGAATCGTGATGGTGCGAGGCGGGCTTGATCGTGCTTGGCTTGGTCCGACCTATTCAGGGGCGGACTGGATGGGCCGGGGGGCCTATCCGTTTCTGGGCTTACGTATGGGCCAGGTTCGGATCCATGGGCTCTTTCTAGAACTAGGGGACTGATGACGGAAAAATTCACTGTTATTTTCATAACATTTCACCCCGTTTTTAATATCATTTTGAGCACCTCTATATCAATTTGAGTCATTAATTCCTAGATTTCATAAAAATATATAAGTCGTGACTATTTTATAAAATATCGTGTTTTTATAAGTTTTTATTAGTTTTTGTACCGGTTTAGTAACCGGAGTATCGTGTCGGATTTACGTTTGGTATTTTGGTGGTTTATTGCAGGATTATAAGTAGACCAAAATCCTACGTAACGACATGTTTTGAGCCCTAAAAGAGGTGTTTAGAGGGTTAGAAGAAGGTGCCACAAGCTTACGAATGGATCAAATTTTTCTTAAGTACTTAATCGTTACATATTTTCGACGAAGATTTGACCCAGCTTAGAGGCATTTTCAGGGGATGACTTCTTAATGAAAGTTGTAGATCTTCACGTAAGCTTTCCAACGCACTTTGGATCACGTAAATTGGAGTTCTACAACTCAAGTTATGGTCAAGTGGCTAATCGATTCAGATCGGTGAAAATCCCGAAAACGACACGTAATGGGAATGGCCCATCAAAACGCGTTTTCTAAAGAAGTGTCCTTCATGAAAGTTGTAGAGTTTTCCGAGAGCTTTCTAATGACGTTTAAATCATGATTTTTGGAGGTCTACAACTCAAGATATGAATTTTAGAAGTTTAATATATAATTATATATAATTATATATACATACGCTGCACATGGGATCACATGCAGAGTAATGATTTGCAATCATGATTCAGGACCGGTCCGGCTCCTTTCAGGACCGGTCCGGGAAGGGACTTTGCCTATATATACAGAGCCTTCAGCAGATGAACGCTTTGCCCCTCTCTTCTCCCATTTCTCTTCTTCTCCTTCTTCTTTCTTTTATTTATGTTATGGAGGGGCCTATATGTAATATATATGTCGTTATAATGTCGGTTTAATAACCCGACTAGTTATAGTTTTAATATAATTTCGTTTCCGTTTTTTATTGCTTTCTTTTACTTTTATGCAATTAGTATAAATATATATATATATATACGTATACTATATATATATCTATATCTATATATATCTATTTATATATTTATACGTATATCTATATAGCTGTAGTTATTTTATTTCCGTTTTGTTTTTTTTCGTGTTGTTTCTTTTCTTTCTTGTTATATATATATATCTATATATACGCATATATATCTATATACTAGTATTTATATATATATGTATGTATTTAGATATATATTTATATTTTGTTGTTATTTCCGTTATTATGACTAGCTAATCTCGTTACATAGCCGATTTATGTGAAAACGGGTGAAATCAACCCTCGGTAGACGAGATGGGAGTTGTGTAGCACGTAATATAATGTTTTAATGATTAATCCACGTCCTAAAACTTATTCTAAACGTCTTTGAATTAGACTGATCATCTAGTCCACTGTCACACACATCGAACTTATAAATGCATTTTGCGGTGAGATGTGGGAAAAGGGGTTTTGGGATCGTTGCGTAGATTCGGCCTAGTTGTTAGGACCGTTTCCAATACAGAGGTTTGTTATCGTTGTTCGAGCAACTCAAAGAGCGTAATCATGTTAGGTTAATCAGTTTTCTAAAGGGAAAATTTATTAACTTCACATAGGGTGTTGAGTGAGAGTTGTTCAGATCTTAACACCAGAATTAGGAGTTGACACCCGTGAATATCATATAAACTGAACTCGATAAAACACACTCCTAATCAAGTTTTTCCTGTGGGGAGATAACTGTTGGATCATAACTCGGCTATGCTTTTTAAACTCGTTAGAATAATATTTATTTTTGTTTTAGCTATAACAAACATCACCACAACTTTGATCACCTAGACTAAGTTCTACGTTCGCTTTGGTACTCACAACCACATTTCTCTTGGGACGACCTCAGACTCGTAGCTATCCCAGCAATCGACCTGGTACTCTGCCGCTAGAGAGTTAGTTTACCCACGATTTTGCGAGCTTTTATAAATGTATTTTTAGTGGGTGAATTTTTCGCTCATCAAAATTGGCGCCGTTGTCGGGACCAATATTTTAGTGGGTGTATTTTTCTCATCGAAAATTGGCGCCGTTGCCGGGACCAATATTTTAGTGGGTGAATTTTTCTCTCATCAAAATTGGCGCCGCCGTTGCCGGGAAATGTGTGATATTGTTGTGATATCTTGTAAGTGAACCGAAGGCTTGGGCCTAGGTTTTATAAAATTAAAAAAAAAAGCGAAAAGAAAAAAGAATTTTATTGTTTTCCTGTTGTTTTACGAGATCTTGCAGATTGAGTTTAAATGGATAGATTTTTCAATCAAAACTACTCACCGAACAACAATATTCCTACCAACCACAGGCACCGAACAATGTTATCATCAACAGATTCAGTGCCTCAACCTCAATATCAACAAAGAGAATAACCAGGTTCTTGGTCCTATAATTGCCCAAATGCATACCAGACCAAAATTATGGTTATTCGAGTTATGAGCCACGATATTATGAGGGTTATTCGAACCCTGGTGCTTATCAGATTATGGTGTTCATACTCAGATGTTGATAGCTTCAACTGCATTCACCACACTGATCGATTGTCCTCCGGAATGGCAAGAGGATCGCTACTCACCTTCAATATATCAAAGTCAATACGATCGTTTTCCCCATGCCACAAGAAGAATTCACCGATACCAAATAGAGCAACTCGAGCGATTGAACCAGATCTTGGAAGAGCGATCGTTGGACATGCAGGAGTTCAAGGTAAATCGACTCCGCCATAAGAAATCTTCAAGACAAGGTGGGGGAATTGATTGAATTAGTGAGGTATGTGAAAGAGGCAGAGACATGTGAGGTGGTTAGGGATGAAAATGTTATCACTGAAAAAGTTCAGGGTGAGAATGAGGTTGATAATTCAGTTTGCAAAGAAAAAGTGCAAGATTTGGAGATGACAGAGTTAGAGGAGCGAGAGATTGATTGGCCATCTTTAGTAAAGCCCACTGGGAGAGTTGGTAATAGTAGATATGTTGGTCCCGGATTACTACATTCGCCCACTCTGTGAGGATGAATTTTTCATGTCCAGCTTTGTGTACTCCCAATGGATGAGCTTTATGGGAGTTTTCAAAAGAAGATGGTTCGACAGTCTGATAAAAGAAGATTTTTTGGCTGGGGGGAGATGGCATCGAGAGCCAAACGAGGTACGTTTCTAGACAATTTAATTTCTTTGGTTCTCGCATTGTTAATTTTTCTTAAGCTATTGATCTTCTTAAGTTTTGATTTTGGTTGATAACTTGTAAATACTAATTTAGTCGAGCAAACGACGTTAAACAAAAGCGCTACCGGGAGGCAGCCCGTTAAATAAATAATTTGAATAAGACTAGTCTTAATGAAATGTAGAATCTGTATGAAAGATGAACACAAAGCACAACCAAGTCTCAGGATGAATGTTTGAATTTCATTAAGAGGGAATGATTAGGTGGTTATCCGAAAATCCCGATGGAGAAAAAGATAAAAATTCAAATGTATCATTTCTTGGACTTAGGTTGTAGAACCCTTGAGGATCTGGGTATAAAAGACTCACTACATTTCATTTTATGATCTAGTCTGTTTCAAATTTCTAGTAGTTGTAGTATAGTGGTGAGTATTCCCGCTTTAATAAAACTGTGTGTAATAAAAATGAATCTAGGAATAGCTGACTTGACTATGATATATGCTCATATGATACGTATATGCTTAGATGTTCTGTGCTTTACCCGTGTGGGTTATTTTTCCATCTAAAGCTTTTATGAGATTTGCTATCTATATTGTCTATCGAATTTTTCGACGTGTGAGGCCATTTTCTTATTATTCCCATATCCCTGCTCGATGTATTTTTGTGCACGAGGACCATGTCCCGTGTTTGCTTTGCTTTGATTGTTTTTGTATAGGGATTCGGGTTGTGCTTTCTCATGGCTGTTACGGGATTCGATAGCACCTTTCTGCCTGGTTTATAAGCTAAGTCTTCCTCTCTATCTCATTTACACTCTGAGAATAATGCAAAATCGTAAGTGGGGGGTAGAGTCTGGTTGGTTTAGAAATGGCAGTAAGTGTTTAAACCCTTAGTTTTTGATCTTTTTCGAGCATTATTTAGTTGATTAGAATAATCTGTATAAGGTATATATTTCATGGATTTAAAGATGTAATGATCAATTTAGATATGTATAACTAATTTGAACCGTAAGTGCATTTTAGCCTAAATTTATTTGTGTAACATGAATTTCTTCACGTAAGCCTTTGATATTGAAGCGAAAATTTTAAATCAGATCCATTCAAAGATTCTAGTGATTTATCCTAGAAATTGCAAGAACTTAGTACCTAACTTCGAACATGTACCGTGAATATCGAAGGGTTTGAATGTGATAGAAAGAATGTCTAAATAAGATAAACTATATAAATATGTCGGTTGTAGCTACCAATGATTTGAGTGCAGTAGAGGTGTTATCATGAAACGCCCTATATCACTATGAGGCTTAAAAGCTCCATTGCACTGATGATAGTAGTCCAGCTAGGGTGTTATCACGAAACATCCTATTGGGAATGAGGCATAAGCTACACATGTGAAAGAAAAAAAAAAAAAAGAAAAAGAAAAAAAAAGAGAGAGAAGTTATCTTCTGACTATCCCCAGTATAAACTAAATGATATGCATTAGGGATTATCCTAATAAGTACACGGGAGGACTTTGTGTGGAACTGTTACTGCCTATACCTAGGAAAGTCATTAGGATTGTCTGAATGGATATTTGTGCGTTTGCTTGATTTATTCAAGAGAGGAAAGTGGAAATTGAAAAGGCTTGTCACACACACACTCTGTTATACATTTATATTAAGGTTAATGTGTGGTTATGATTCGATTGGTTACATCATCTGGTTGGCCTTTATATTTTATATCTTCATGAATTTTTCCTCATTCATTTTATTTTATAGCTTATTTTGTTCGAGGACGACCAAAAGCTAAGTGGGGGGTTGTGATGACGGAAAAATTCACTGTTATTTTCATAACATTTCACCCCGTTTTTAATATCATTTTGAGCACCTCTATATCAATTTGAGTCATTAATTCCTAGATTTCATAAAAATATATAAGTCGTGACTATTTTATAAAATATCGTGTTTTTATAAGTTTTTATTAGTTTTTGTACCGGTTTAGTAACGGAGTATCGTGGTCGGATTTACGTTTGGTATTTTGGTGGTTTATTGCAGGATTATAAGTAGACCAAAATCCTACGTAACGACATGTTTTGAGCCCTAAAAGAGGTGTTTAGAGGGTTAGAAGAAGGTGCCACAAGCTTACGAATGGATCAAATTTTTCTTAAAACTTAATCGTTACATATTTTCGACGAAGATTTGACCCAGCTTAGAGGCATTTTCAGGGGATGACTTCTTAATGAAAGTTGTAGATCTTCACGTAAGCTTTCCAACGCACTTTGGATCACGTAAATTGGAGTTCTACAACTCAAGTTATGGTCAAGTGGCTAATCGATTCGTATCAGTGAAAATCCCGAAAACGACACGTAATGGGAATGGCCCATCAAAAAGGCGTTTTCTAAAGAAGTGTCCTTCATGAAAGTTGTAGAGTTTTCCGAGAGCTTTCTAATGACGTTTAAATCATGATTTTTGGAGGTCTACAACTCAAGATATGAATTTTAGAAGTTTAATATATAATTATATATAATTATATATACATACGCTGCACATGGGATCACATGCAGAGTAATGATTTGCAATCATGATTCAGGACCGGTCCGGCTCCTTTCAGACCGGTCCGGGAAAGGACTTTGCCTATATATACTGAGCCTTTTCACAGATGAACGCTTTGCCTCTCTCTTCTCCCATTTCTTCTTCTTCCTTCTTCTTTCTTTTATTTATGTTATGGAGGGGCCTATATGTAATATATATGTCGTTATAATGTCGGTTTAATAACCCGACTAGTTATAGTTTTAATATAATTTCGTTTCCGTTTTTTATTGCTTTCTTTTACTTTTATGCAATTAGTATAAATATATATATATATACGTATACTATATATATATCTATATCTATATATATCTATTTATATATTTATACGTATATCTATATAGCTGTAGTTATTTTATTTCCGTTTTGTTTTTTTTCGTGTTGTTTCTTTTCTTTCTTGTTATATATATATATCTATATATACGCATATATATCTATATACTAGTATTTATATATATATGTATGTATTTAGATATATATTTATATTTTGTTGTTATTTCCGTTATTATGACTAGCTAATCTCATTTACATAGCCGATTTATGTGAAAACGGGTGAAATCAACCTCGGTAGACGAGATGGGAGTTGTGTAGCACGTAATATAATGTTTTAATGATTAATCCACGCCCTAAAACTTATTCTAAACGTCTTTGAATTAGGATCGATCATCTAGTCCTTTGTCACACACATCGAACTTATAAATGCATTTTGCGGTGAGATGTGGGAAAAGGGTTTTGGGATCGTTATGTAGATTCGGCCTAGTTGTTAGGACCGTTTCCAATACAGAGGTTTGTTATCGTTGTTCGAGCAACTCAAAGAGCGTAATCATGTTAGGTTAATCGGTTTTCTAAAGGGAAAATTTATTAACTTCACATAGGGTGTTGAGTGAGAGTTGTTGAGATCTTAACACTGTAATTAGGAGTTGACACCCGTGAATATCATATAAAACCGAACTCGATAAAACACACTCCTAATCAAGTTTTTTCTGTGGGAGATAACTGTTGGATCATAACTCGGCTATGCTTTTAAACTCGTTAGAATAATATTTATTTTTTGTTTTAGCTATAACAAACATCACCACAACTTTGATCGCCTAGACTAAGTTCTACGTTCGCTTTGGTACTCACAACCACATTTCTCTTGGGACGACCTCGTACTCTCAGAGCTATCCTAGCAATCGACACAGTACTCTGCCAGTTAGAGAGTTAGTTTACCCACAGTTTTGCGAGCTTTTATAAATGTATTTTTAGTGGGTGAATTTTTCGCTCATAAAAAATTGGCGCCGTTGCCGGGGACCAATATTTTAGTGGGTGTATTTTTCTCTCATCAGAAAATTGGCGCCGTTGCCGGGGACCAATATTTTAGTGGGTGAATTTTTCTCTCATCAGGGACTTGGATTGGTTCGACACATCAATGCCCTAGTACTCTTTAAGCTTTCAGATGTGTAAACGAGAGTCAAGGTGTAAAGTTGTAATGACTTGATACACCGTTTGTTGGGGTGATGATGTGATTCCCAATGAAGAAACTTTATTAAATTTAGTTATAGTCTTTTATTTATTTTTAGTTATGTTTTAAATTGATTAATTAGTCTTTTATTTTTGTTATTATTTTTTATTTATGGTTTTTTTGTCCCACATTGCTAAATTGGCAATTGGTTTTGGAGTCTGTAGCCTATATAAAGGCAAATAGAGTCATTGTAACAGATTAGACAAATTTTGATAAATATTATATTTGAAGCTATAAGCTTGGGTGAGTTTTGTCACGTTGGTGTTTGGTGGATTCCAACGCCGTTGTTTGGTGGATTCCAAACGGAACTTATCAAGGTTCTGAGCTGACCTTGTGCCGTTCGTATACCAAGGTTCTTAGATACGGGTTATCTAAGGGTTGAGGTCATACCAAGGTTCTTAGTTACGAGTTAGCTAGGGGTCGCGGTGCTCATCTTATTGGTGCCTTCAGTCGGTCCTTCGGCAATTTCGGGTTTGATTCGGTCACGGATCACATCCGTTGGTATCAGACAGACACTGACGGTAACCAAATATCCCTTGTTTTTCTTTTTCTTGGTTCCTGCGTTTTTTCTATATTGTCCTACAAAAAAAAATTTATCAGCCTGCTTCTTTTATTTTCCTGTTGTTGTGTTTCTTCAAGCCATTTTTTTTCCAGCTTTATTCTCAGTTCTTCCTTCAATTTTCTTTCTATTCAAAAAAAAAAAAAAACAAATTTATTTCCCAGCACTTCGTATTGTTCCTGTTATTATTCAAAAGCAAAAGTAATTTCCTACTTGTACTTTGTTTGTTTGTTCCCCGTCAACTATGACCCTATCATCTTTTTGCTTTCCTTGATCGGTTAAAAAAAAAGAATTAAAATAAAAAACAGCCTCAACTTTTGACGTGAGCTTCACACCTTAGGTGTGATTTTATTCACACCCGTGATTTCCAGTATACCTCTCCAAGAAAAGAAAAAAAACAAAATTCTTGCCGAATATTCTTGTTTGCTTATTCTGGATACCTGTCGTGTGCTACTTGTTGGGTAATTTCCATCTTGAGCATGTCAAAGGAGTGTCCTATGGATTCCTATTCTCGGAATTTTGATGATATGGTGGATCGACATGTGGAAAAAATAGAACGATGTTTTGATGATATGATGGATGAGATGAAGAATATGTTAAAGGGGGTAACTGAGCAATCTAACCGTGGTGGTAGAGATAACCACAGTGGTAGAAGTAATCGTGGTGGTAGAGGTAACCGTGGTGGTACAGATGTTAAGAAAACTTCTTCGGGGTTGTTTCTATTTTTTTTGCGGTCATTGTAAAGGGACTCGCCATCATTATTATGATTTCCCTAATTTATTGCAAGAGCTATGTAGAATCGACGAGGAAGCTCGTTTGAAACGTGAATCAGCAAGAGAAAAAGACTTGGTTGAAGCGAAAAACGAAGAGAATGTTAACACTCGAGAAGATAAGAGTGTGGCGGGGATACATGTTGCACAAGAATGTGATGTTGAGAAGAAGCATGATGTTATTGGAGCAGAATTGGTGGTGTTTGTCCAAGAGTCGATCGTGACAGAGGCGATCTCCGAGGAAAAGGGTGAAGTTGGTCCTACTTCACCGAATACTTGCTCGAGTTATATTGTGTCTTCTTTTTCGGCACATGATGATCATCCAGTTGAGGTCCACCCTGAGTTATTTGATCTACCCACCCAGCCCTACATTGCCTATGGATGTTCTTGTTCCGGTAGACATTGGCGGAAAACCGGAGCACACTTTCATTGATCCTTTTGCGGTTTCTCCAAATTCTCATCCCTATGATTATGTTGCTGCTCCAAAGAACATTATTTGCATTGAGCACTCACAACATTACTATTCATTGGTTTCCTTGGCGATGTATTCATCATCAGCTCGACGTTCTAGTGATTGGAAGCCGTATTTACGCCTTGTATTTGATCCAGGCATCTCATTGGTGTTTGTAATTGGTTCGGCTTGTTTTGTCCTTGTTGCTGCTTTCTACGACATCCTTTTGATTCGAGGTCGAATCCTTTCTGACCGGGAGGGAATGATGTGATTCCCAGTGAAGAAACTTTATTAAATTTAGTTATAGTCTTTTATTTATTTTTAGTTTTGTTTTATTATCCCACATTGATTAATTTGTGTTTTATTTTTGTTATTATTTTTTATTTATGGTTTTTTTCCCACATTGCTAAATTGTCAATTGGTTTTGGAGTCTGTAGCCTATATAAAGGCAAATAGAGTCATTGTAACAGATGAGACAAATTTTGATATATATTATATTTGAAGCTATAAGCTTGGGTGAGTTTTCTCACGTTAGTGTTTGGTGGATTCCAACGCCGTTGTTTGGTGGATTCCAAACGGAACTTATCAAGGTTCTGAGCAGACCTTGTGGCGTTCGTATACCAATGTTCTTAGATACGGGTTATCAAGGGTTGAGGTCATACCAAGGTTCTTAGTTACGAGTTAGCTAGGGGTCGCGGTGCTCATCTTATTGATGCCTTCAGTCGGTCCTTCAGCAATTTCGGGTCTGATTCGGTCACGGATCACATCAGGTGACTTGTTCTAGAGCGATCTACTGAGATAACGTAAGGCTCATATAGCGTAGTGCACCGGTGTTTCGCCAGGTAGAGACCGGTTTTAAGCGCGTCCAGCTTGAGAGCGTAAGGCCACAATTTTGAGAAGATTCGCTCAGGGCGAGCTTTAAATATGATGCCGAGCCGGAGTCGGGCATATAAAATATTCACTTGAGGGCTTATCAGACTGACTTCTAGCGTTAAGCTTCTCGGTGAGCAGGGCCAGATTATACTGAATTCTCGCGTGAAAGGTTAAGGATGAGCAGGGCTAGGCTAGTACCGACTTCTCATTTAAAAGCCCAGCGAGCAGGGCCAGGTCGGACTGACATCTCGCGTGAAAGTTTAAGGACGAGCAGGGCCAGGCTATTGCTGACTTCTCGTCTTATTAAGCAGACGGGCTATGATGCCGCTCTATTAAGCGGACTCAATTTACTTTTTAGTTGATATAGGCTTGGTGAGCCGGACATACGAAGCTCAGGTTGCATGTCCTGCAGACTTTATTGAGCCCGGCCTATGGAACATGAGCCGATCTCTGGGATGACTGACGTGGAGCTAGCTGGCGCTGGCTTCAAGGCCATGGAATACAAAAGCTTGCTTTTCAAAGTCGAGTGTTGTACTTTAATAGAGTTTCTTACTTCTAGGGAACCTGGATTGGCCAGGACGTTTTCCCTGTGCTGGGAAAGTCTACTAAAGATTTGAAGAAGACTGCCGACCTAAGGCAAGTCGGCCTAACCATGGCTACACTTTGGGGTTGATAAGGCAAAGGTTAGATTGTTGACTTTGTCAGGGACAATCTCCCACGCAAGGCTTTTTATAAGTTGGGCATGTGTGCAATCTATGACAACCGTTTGAAGGACTTCCCGAAGGGAGTGGACATTGTGTCCGAGTACTCTTGCCGTGTTGTGGCTGCTTGTTTCTTGCTTCTTCAGAGCCACCAGAGTCCAGCCCCCGGTTCTTGGGTCAGTAGGCTTGTGGACTTGTAGTTTTTTGTTTTGAAATTTTATTTCAAATGAAATTGTCATCTATACAATTTGATAATAGAAGGAGTATATCGTTAAGTTCTCGGCCTTAAATTTATTCCAAGTACTTCTTTAAGTACTTGATTTAATCCATACTTTCGTTAAGTGCTTCATTAATGGTGGGGTATCTTGCCCTCCAGTATGCCATGCATTAACTTGCAGTTTTGGACGGCATACTAAAGGTTTTGTCATGTTTTTGTTCGGGTTTGTCCTACAGACAACGAATGCATCTATGTCAGACTTGAGGACTTAAAGAGGTTGTTTTACAAACTTCTTGAGTCCGACCTGCGGAGCTCAATTGAATGCGACCCGCGGACTTTGGTTCGAGTCCAACTTTGTAGACCAAATGAGCTTAATCGACAAACTTTGCAGAGCTCATCTTACGAAGCTTAGTTTGAGTCTGTCCTTTCCTTTGCAAACTTTGCTGAGTTCGTCCTACGAAGCTTAGGTCGAATCTGTCTTGAAGATTTGATTTTAAGCTGGTTCAATAACTGGGAGCTCGGATGTACTCTTGATGAGTTTTCTTAATCCGAACTTTCAGTCTCTTGAATGCTTTACAACTGGAACATCTTGCCCCTCAGTATGCCATGCACTAACTTATAGTTTTTGGATGACATACTTGGTTGTTTGTTTGTCTAATCCCAAGTCTGGCCTATAGACTTAATTAATTGAGTGTGTCACGCAGACTTTATTAGTTTAGTCACTGCTGATCATGTTGAGTCTGACCTGCGGAGCTCAAGTGTCAACCATAGCGTTTGGAGTGGAGTCCGCCCTGCGAAGCTCGGCTTGTCTGGCCTGCAGACCGTTTAGCGGGCATGTTCGTTTGATCCGACGCGGGAGGCGCGGATGTAATTTTTTGGCGAACCGAGTCAGAAGTTTTGCTGACCTCGCATATTAAATTTCTATGAGCTGGGTCGGATTTTTCAGACCTCACGTGTTTTTTACTGAGCCAGACTGAGTAGGGCTCATGTATCATATTTTAAGGGAATCAGAAGTATTTCTGACTATTTCAGTGAGTTTGAGCTTTTGATAAAATACACAATACAACGAGTCAATAATACATTAAAATAGCGTTAAGGATAACCCGATGGGACGATGCCCTTATCGCGGGATTGACCACTTGGTGCATTAGAGGTGTTGTCGATTGTACGAATGTGACGATGGCACTTATAGTTGTGATATTCAAGGCGGCCGAATGCTCCACATACTGTTGGGTGAGGTGCCAATTTGGACTGACTTCTCGCGTGAAAGTATTGGACAAGCATGGCCTGGCTGTGCTAAATTCTCGTGTTAAAACAAGGCGAGCAGGGCCAAGCTAGTGCTGACTTCTCGCGTGAAAGCAGGGTCAGGCTAGGGTTGACTTCTCATTTTAAAAGCACGGCGAGCAGGGCCAGGCTAATGCTGACTTCTCGCATGAAAGTTTAAGACGAGCAGGGCCAGGATAGTGCTGATTTCTCGTATTAGGTGATGGCGAGCGGGGCCGGACTTGTCTGACTTTCCAGACTTTGTTGAACGTGTGTTTGTCCTGTAATCTCAATAAAGTCTATTCATAATGGAAAACAAAATAATAGTGAATTAACGTACCATTTGCGTATTTGGCGTAATATGTTGATGTCGTGCTTAGATGCGAGCGGACTTACATAATATTTGTTCAGGAGGGAGCTCCAGTTATGACACCGAGCCAAAGTCGGTCCTTATAGAAGGCTCGCTCGAAGGTGAGTTCCATATATGATGCCGAACTAAATCGGACTTACAGAAGGCTCGCCCGGAGGCGAGTTCCATATATGATGCCGAACTACAACAGACTTATAGAAGGATCGCCCGAAGGCGAGTTCCAAATATAATGCCAAACTAAATCGCACTTACAGAAGGTTAGCCCGAAGGCGAGTTCCAAATATGATGCCGAACTAAATCAGACTTACAAAAGGCTCGCCCTCAGGCGAGTTCCAAATATGATGCCGAACTAATGTTATACCCATAGTATTTTATGCGAAATAAAATTAATCAACAGAAAGAAGAAGAACAATTTGTATAATAATCTGAAAATAAGTTATAAGTACAGTAATGGAAAAATAAGATAAAGGATATGCTAAGAACCGAGGCGAGATGAAACTCTGTCCTTAAGACAAATTTGCTCCGGCTTGTACCCACGGATTATGCAATTGTCTTCTAAGATTACTCAGTATACCTGTTCAAAGAGAGGTACTTCAACTCTGAACAAAACTTCGAACTCTGACAGCACTTCTGAAAACTCTTCAACCTTATACGCAAAACTATATGAATGTGTATTATATTTATATTGTTGTAACTTGTGTGTTTTCTCCATGTTGTGAAGGCTTGTTTATATAGAGGCTTGAGCAAGCAATGGAAAAACCTTAGCATTAATAAACATTAATGCATTAACTCCCACTACTCTCACTTTGATATCAGTATTGTCATGGCAGTTTCGAAGATGATGAAAGGTGAAAGGTCCCAGCCAAAGAAGATGAAAGGTGAAAGGTGAAAGGTCTCAGTTGAGTCTTGAGTCAGCTGGCTGAAATATTCAGCATTGCTGAGCCTCAGATGACTTCGACTCTGCTGAGTTTGTCACGCTGCTGATCGGCCGAGCCGGGCTGAAACATTCAGCATTGCTGAGCCTCAGCTGACTTCGACTCCATCACCCTGCTGATCGGCTGAGCCTCGGCCACTATGCTGATTTTGTCCAAAAATATAATACTCGCCCAGCCCAAGACCCTTAGGCCCAATTCCCCAAAGCCAAAGCCCAAGGTCAACGGGCTCGGGCACGGGCGGGCGGTGGCGCGCGCGTGCGTGTGGGAATTTTGGCAAAACATCGTCTAACTAAAACTTTCCGAGTCTTCCTCTCTTTCTCTAGGAGCTTATACCCATCATCAACTGTCATCATTAAAATACTTGACATTGGAGCACTCATGTTCCAATGTGGGATAAAGAATTTATACAACTCTACTCCCAATATCTCACAAACAACTTAAAAGCGTTAATATCTCATTCATCCGTACTCTGAATTGAATAATTTGAAATCCTATTGTCAACTATGTACCACATAGTTTCCAATGATTTAATAAAGTTTCGATAACTTTAATAAAAGTCTTATCGAACTCGATCTTTAAAGTAGTTGTCGAAAATGATTAAAAATCGATAAAATCATTTTTGCTCTATTTTCTCCAACAACTAAATCGGACATATAGAAGGCTCGCCAGAAGGCGAGTTCCAAATATGATGCCGAACTAAATCGGACTTACAGAAGGCTCACCCAAGGCGAGTTCCAAATATGAGAAGGCTCGTCCCGACTCTTTAGGTCGGGGGAGTTCTAAAATAAATAATGTATGATCGTTTGAGCTGTAGGAATAAAACCTGGTGAGATCTTGTATCTTGAGAGCTCGGATCTGGAGAGCTGGGGAGCTCGGCTTGGATCTTGAAGAATAAAGGGAGAAAACTCACAGCTTATTTTGCTGTTACAGCAGCAACTCTCCGGTGACGATCGGACATTGAAACGGACTCAAATCGACACGAAATTTGGAGGGCTTGTTTGACCCTCCTTCTTCTTCAATATGCATGGTGGAAATCATTTTCAACCCCTCAATCTCTGGAAATTAACCGCCGATGTGACTGCTGCATTTTTTGGTGATACAACAGTAGCAACAACTTTACCCTAACGATCGGGCATTCAAACGGTCTCCGATTGGTACAAAATTTGGAGGGCTTGTACCTCCCACCTTCACCTTCAATCTGAACGGTGGGAATTTTGTTTTGACGGCTCAATATTTGGAAAATGGCGGTAGATCTAACTACATTTTTTCTATTTGATTTTGAACAAAGTTGTCAGTAGGAGGCTCTCCTTCTAACGCCATTTGACGATTCAAAAATCGTCGATGATAATCCAAGGCTGTTCTCCTAAAGACAACCTGCAAAAATCTTCAAGAACCATAAAAACGATAAAAGATGGGGGTGGTTTGGTGGTGGTTTAGAATGGACTTGAGATGTTATTTCTTAAGATGCCTACATATCCAATGCGTGTATTGGAATCAAGTCTTTGTAGTTCCTTAGGGATGGTTTATATAGAGGACTGTTATGCCCTAAGGCGGCGTGGGCCTTGTCCTTGTTGGGCCTGGATTTCGTGTTTCCTGAGGAAAAGATAACTACGATTTAATCTCCTTAATTTTAGGAGATAATTATGGACATATTTGACTGTCAAAATTAGAGTATTTAATATGAGGGATTCTTTCCATATATATTTGTTTACCACACTCGTGGGAAATACGATTGAGGATCGACTCTGGCCGACTTAAATGGCCCGAGCTAAACAGGCTGAATCCTTCTGTGTTTGGGCCGACTTATGGAGGTCGGGGAAGATAGCCGAGCTGGAATCAGCTCGGATTCTTGCGTGCATAAGAGGTTTGGTCTGAGAGGGACTTGAGCCGACCTATAGGGTCGGGTAGGGGCAGGTTTGATCACAAGTCACAGACCGACCTAGAGGGGTCAGATGATGGTGACCGAGCTCATGCAGCTCAGGTACTGGGGGTTCTGGCCTTTGATGGAGGATTTTCTCAATCTTTATTTGTTATTGTACTAATGTGGAGGCGACACGTGGGTAATGTCAATTTTTGGCATCGTCACTGATTTTCTGTCTTGTGTATTTACGAAAAGGCCTTTTGTACGCCTTGTTAACAAGATTATCTGCAACATAAAACCAATGAGGTCTATCAGAACAGAACAGTAGAAGATGAAAATACGAATCTCGCTATAAAACCGGATCATATGGCTAAATTACAAAACTAGCTTGTAGCTTGGACAACTTGGTGTTATAGTTATAATTTGATCGGGTTACAAAACTAGTCCTGTAATTTGGATTTTTTTTTGTTGCAATTTTTGTCTCCCGGTGCTAGAACAAGCTGGATTTGGAGGGAAAATGCAAAAAAAAAAAAAAAAAAAAAAAAAAAGGATAAAATTGCAAAATTAATCTTGTAATTTAGATTAATATAGTTATTGTGTTAAAGATCAAACGCTTACCGTTGTATTAAAACCAATTGGTGTTAGTAACTACACAACTTTATTTCTTATACATTAAGAGTGTGGATAATTTGTACAACACATTAAGAGTGTGGATAATTTGTACAACACCCCCGCCTCATGTGTTGGCAATATGTCCAACAGTTGCACAATTTTCATTCAAGAATGTGAACAATCAGTCCTAACACCCCCCCTCACCTCAAGTGTTGGCAATATGTCTCAACACTTGCACAATTTCTTTTTTTTAATAATGTTTCAACCAGGATTCGATCTTGTGACCTCTGGCTCTGATACCATGTTAAGATCAAACGCTTACCATTGTACTAAAACCAATTGATGTTAGTAAAGACGTAACTTTATTTCTTATACATTAAGAGTGAGGACAATCTGTCCCAAATATTGCGACTTTTTTTTAGCCAAATTAATTAAAAGACAAAATTTTAATTTTTCGCGGGAAAATCTATTTATTTCCTCACATTTCAAAGCCACGTCATTAAATCTTGTTACAATTTTGCTACGTCGACCTCCTTTGGCACCAGAAAACTAAAATTAAAAAAAAAAAAAAAAAAAAGTTATAGGACTAATTTCATAACCGGAGCAAAATCATGAGTAAAATGCCAAGTATATCAAGTTACAGGACTAATTCTGCAATCTTAATTTTCCCATATCATATTGTGCACAAAAATCAAAATGAAAATAAATAATCATAACATGATTACCTGCAAATGATTGAATCTCGAGACTAAACGAAGTCACATTCGAAGTATCTACTTTGTTTAGGGAAAAGTAAGAAGGACTTAGCGACATGACTCCAAGAATGTTGTTGATCGAACTCCAATGAAATGTACCAAAAAACTGAATGGTCTTTTTTGCTCTAGGATCAAAGATCGAGTAGTTTTTGTTATGGACTGAACTTAAGGAATAAGCTTCCTACGTATCCAAATATATATTTGGAATCAAGTCCAACCGTAGTTCAGACGGTTATGCATAAGATTGGAGTTAGTGGGCGGTTATACGCTCTACCCACGTCTACATGAAACTGTTCACAGATCTTTAATCCTCGACGACTAGGACCTTCCACAGTCGTCCCAGCAATATAGGACTCGCTCGGTCGTCCGTGCAATAAGGACCTGCCCTGGTCGTCTTGATAATGAGGGACCTGCCCTGGTCGGTACAACCTCTAGCTCAATTAAATCCTTGATCTGATCTACTAACTTGTTCATGAGATATGTGCCACGTGGAGGCATTCGGGTTATCCTCAATCAAAGCCCTCCAGATCGTGATTGATGTGACCCTACCGTGATACATCGATTAAGATCTGAAGCCTATAAATCTTCCATGTGTACTGTATAGGTGGCGTAACCAATGTTGCCTCGGTTATTTCAAACGCCACCAATATTAATTGCTATAATCTCTTCCAGTGACGCGTAGTCGAAACGTCCCATCGTTTGACTAGGGGCTATTAAACTCACCAAATCCAATGAACAATCATCGTTATTTATAGCTAAAGGTATCAAATTTGTTCAATTTGCGCATTGAAACACCAAGTTCTCATTCTTCTTGTGCAATTTCCTTATTTTTCATGAAACCGAATCAATCTGATATATCTAATCCCGGTGAGAATCCCTTCTTTCTATTCTCCCTCCTCATTTGATTGCTTCCATAGTCCCTGCATTTATTGAATCGCCTCCGACCGAGTATAACGTTTCTGGGTTGTCTGCACCCATTAGAGCTCTGAGAAGAACTTACGAGACAAAAAAGTTGATGGCTTGTCACGCGATTGATTCCAATCTGAGTGATGATGATATCACCAAAATCTGCGACCGGTACGGGATAAACAAAGATGTTTAAGGAACAATTTGAGTGCGGACTCAAGTTTCCTCTTCCTCCCAGGTTATTTAGAAGTACTCAGGTTCTATGATTTAGGTAATGGTCAGGTTGTCCCCAATAGTGTTAGGGCTATAACTGGGTTCATGATCTGGTGTAGATGTTTCGTTACCCCTTTCACATTGTCCTTATTTATGACTTTTTACCAGTGTAAGCAGGTGAAGAATAATCCGGGCTGGTACACCTTATGTAGAAGAACCGACGAACTGAGTGGTATCCCGTTAATCAAGAAGACTGATCAATCTTTTCCTGACTGGAAAAAACATTTCTTTTACGTCAGGTCTAGAACCGTAAGGAACTTAGGCAAATAGAACACATCTACTAGAGGTAGTGACGTGTTGGAAAGTAAAAAAGGTAAAAAGTTGCATGATGATATCAAGAAATCTAGTATATATCTGGGTTTAAAGAAGTATAGTTCTAATTTAATTGACGCTACTCGCCTGGAGACAGTTGGTCCAGATCCTTATGTTGAGCTATCAGAGGAGAGATATAATATAAGTAGGTTGTTTTCCTTTTGAATTCCTGCATACTCCGTTTAACACTTGCTTTAACATGACTGTTCTTTGATATGTGCAGTGGCAAGCTTTACTGATATCATTCAGATAGCTAATGACGCTTCGCCTCCCAGGGGTCAGGATGCATCAGATCCCATTATCAATCCGAACGTGTCTGATCTGACTGTTAACCCTATTGACGCTCATCCAAATGATCCCTCAATCGAAACGGATCCTGCTGATGACGATTTTGAGAATACCCATGATTACCGGATGGTCCTGCGTAATTCTCCAGTGGAGACCACTGCTGAGACTAGACGTCCTTCAAAACGCATCAGATCTCACAATCAGGCTGATGAAGGTGCTGAGGCCTCTGAGCAAGCCCAAGGGGAAATATATGATTGGAAAGAGTGGTCCAATCAAGACTTGTCAAAATTTGTAAGAATCCTCTCTCGGATATAGTAATCTGTCTTTCTTAGATATTATATGCTGACTTTACTCCCTGTGCTCCTTTTTAGGGTGCCAAACTAGGTAGGGAGGTCCTGTCCAGATTGAAGAATTCGGGAAAAGTTGAAGATAATTTGTCCAGTTCTTTATCTGAATGGAAGGCCAAGTATGAAGATTTGTTGAATACTTCTACAGCTGAGAAAATGGCCTTATCTGATGAACTGTTGGCAAAAGATGGTGAGCTGAAGATCAAGACTACTGAGTTCCAGACTCATGTTGCTACTGCTAATCAAATCAGATCCGACCTGGAAAAGATGGTAGCTGATCTTGAGGCGGAAATAGGCAACTTGAAGAGCAAACTCCCTGAGCAGATTGCTAATGCCCTTGCTGATTACAAAAAATCTGACGAGCTAGCCGACAATATAAAGATGTTATTTGCTCCGGTTATTTGGTTCGGATACTCCTCAGCTATTGAAGATGTGAGGGCAGCAGGTCTTGATGTTGATGCTTCCAAACGTCACCATTCGGGTTGGAACAGGAAGGATGGGTCCCAGACTTATGAGGCCAGATTCAAAGAGTTTAGAGATGGAGTGGACTTGGTTTCCAAATATGGTAAAAAGCCTCCAACTGCTCAAACTGGCTCATAAACCCAATCTCAAGCTCCCCCAGTTCAAATTAAAGATATTTAATTTGTTTTTCTTTCAATCCTGACCTTAAACATTGCAACTTTCACTATTATTGTTTTCAAAACTTTGTTGTGGCCTTGAAACGTTAGTGCCTTTGTGGCACCATTTTGTGCAATTTCTTTATCTTGGAATTTTAGTGCTTTTGTGGCACCATTCTGCATAATCTCTATACGTTGTGTTTGTCTCTGTGTCTTTATACTCTGCTCCCCCAGTATGACATGTGATTTGTTTGTCAAACACACGTCATACTTGGTTTTTTTTTTAGACTTGACCTGAGGTCTGACGATTTAGGACTTGATGTGAAGTCTTAAACTGGTCTGATTTTTCAGACTTAGATGAATATTGCTCTTTTTAAGATTTTATTGACCTGACCAGAGGTTTGACAATTTGAGACCTGACTTGAAGTCTCAACCTAGTCTGATTTTTTAGGCTTAACCAATTTTTTCCTTTTAAGAGTGAATCGACCTGACTTGAGGTATGATGATTTTAAGACCTGACCTGAAGTCTTAAAATGGTCTGGTCTTTCAGACTTAACGAATTTTTCTCTTTTTAAGAGTTAATCGACTTGTCCTGGGGTCTGATGTTCTAAGACCTGACCTGAAGTCTTAAAGTGGTCGATTTTTCAGACTTAACGAAATTTTCTCTTTTTTAAGAGTAAATTGACCTGACCTGAGGTCTGATACTCTAAGACCTGACATGAGGTCTTAAAGTGGTCTGATTTTCCAGACTTAACGAATTTGTCTCTTTGTAAGAGTTTATTGACCTGACCTGAGGTCTGATGCTTTAAGACCTGACCTGGAGTCTTAAAGTGTTCTGATTTTACAGACTTAGGGAAATTTTCTCTTTTTTAAGAGTTTAACAACAGAATATTATAGTCAACGCCATTTCATTCAAAATAATTCAAAAGTTCAACATAGTATCACAATACATAATAAACTAGCAGAATAATAAAGTGACAGTTACTTGCCTTAAACATAAAATTTCCTCAGATTAACCGCATTCCAACTTCGGGGAACAGTCTTTCCCGTACTATCAGCCAATGGATAAGCTCTCTTTCCATGTACTTTAATGATCTGATAGGGTCCTTCCTAGTTTGGACTCAAATTTCCACTTGATACTTGCCTGCTGACTTCGTTTCTGCGCAGAACCAAATCACCAACTTTAAAGTAACATTGCTTGACCCTTGAATTATAGTACTGGGATACTTGCTGCTTGTATTTATCCATTCGGATCAAAGCAACATCTCTCTTCTCCTCCAATTCATCTTTAGCATGCCTCATTTCTTCTTCTTGGACCTGATCATTGTATCGAGCCATTCTGGGAGATGGCAGGCCGATTTCTGCTGGTATAACAGCTTCACACCCATATGCCAGAGAGAATGGTGTTTCCCGAGATGTCGCGTTCGGCGTAGTCCTGTAGGCCCAGAGAATGTTTGGTAGATGTTCTACCCAATGCTTTCCTTCATGCTCTAATCTTTTCTTGAGGCCCATCTTAATTTGCCTGTTGGTCTGTTCCACTTGGCCGTTGTCTTGCGAATGACCAACAGAAGTGAAGTGTTGAGTTATGCCCAAATCAGCACACCATTCTTTAACTCCTTTGTCTTCAAATTGGGTTCCATTGTCCGAAATTAGGACTTGGGTATGCCGTATCTGCACATTATGTTCTTCAATAGGAACTTCTGGATCTGTTTGGCTGTGATAGTAGTTAATGCTTCAGCTTCTACCCATTTAGTGAAATAATCAATAGCCATCACCAGAAATTGGTAACTTCCTGGTGCTTTAGGCAATGGCCCCACCAAATCTACACCCCATTGATCAAAAGGCCAAACTGAGGTGATTGGGGTTAGGAACTCAGGTGGTTGGTGAGATAGATTACCATGGACTTGACATGACCTGCATGCCAAGACTAACTCCTCTGCATCATGCTGCATCCTAGGCCAATAATAGCCAAACAACCTGCACTTCCAAGCTAAATCTCTTGACCCCATATGGCTTCCACAGATCCTCAAATGGATTTCTCTTAATAAGTAGTTGCCTTCTTCTAGAGTGACGCAACGCAACCAAGGGGATATAAAAGATTTCTGTATAAGATATCATTGAATAGGGCATACCTATCAAATAAACGTTGGATCTTACGAGCTTGCCCTTTATCTTCTGGTAGCTGATTGTCTTTCAGGTACGCTACAATGGGATCCATCTATGTTTCCCTTTGTTTGATCGGTTGTACCTCAGATGCTTCATAGCTGTGATTATTTAATTTCTCGATCAGAACCTTTTTATCTGATAAGAAGTTTGAAGCTAACTTGGACAGAGCATCTGCTCGGGTATTCTGCGCTCTGGAGACCTGTTCTACCTGAATTTCTTGAAACTGATTTATCTTCGATTGGGCCTGGAGCAGATACTTTTTCATGGGTTCCTCTTTTGCTTCGTGCTCCCCTTTAATGTGATTCACTACCAGTTGAGAGTCACTGTAGACCTTGAGTCGTTGAACTCCCAATTTTAGAGCTAAATTCAAGCCTGTGATCAATGCTCATACTACTCGCCCGTTATTGGTTGCGTGAAAGTTAAAATGCAAAGCATAAGGAAATTCTTCACCTATTGGACTGATAAGGAGGAGACCTGCTCCTGATCCACTTCTACTAGATGCCCCATCAACGAACAGCTTCCATTGGTCTGATTCTTTTGGAGATATCCGCTGATCAATAGAAATGGCTTTCTTTTCTGCTAAAAAATCCGCCAAAGCTTGAGCTTTTATAGCAGTTCTTGGTCTGTACTCTAAGTCGTAACCTGCCAATTCGACAACCCATTTGGCTAGGCGACCTGAAGTGTCTGGCCTGCTCAGTATCTGCTTCAAAGGTTGATCGGTTAGAACGATGATGGGATGACTTTGAAAGTAAGATCTTAATTTTCTGGATGCATGGACTAAGGCTAGGACTAACTTCTCCACATCTGAATAACTCACTTCGGGTCCATGTAAAGCCTTGCTTGTGTAATATACTGGTTTCTGAAGTGTTCCCTGTTGCCTGACCAAACAACGCTGATGGCCTCATCACAGACGGACAAGTAAAGATACAAAACTTCTCCTTCCTGAGGAGAGGTTAAAGTTGGCAATTCAGTAGGTATTCCTTCAACTCCTTGAAAGCTTTTTGGCAATCCGTATCCCATTGAAATGGGGTAACTTTCCTCAAAATCTTAAAAAAGGGCAATGATCGTTGTGCAGATCGTGAAATGAATCTATTCAAGGCTGCTAACCTACCTGTCAACCTTTGAACTTCTTTGATGTTAGTAGGTGGTGGCATCGCTTTTAAAGCATTCAATTTATCTGGATTCGCTCTAATCCCTTCCTTCGAGATCATATATCCCAGAAATTTTCCAGATCTGACACCAAATGTGCACTTCTTTGGGTTCAGTTTCATCTTCGTACTTCGAAGCACCTCACATACTTCCTTCACATCATGCAAATATCGATCTAAAGACCTTCTTTTGATCATTAAATCAACCACGTAAACCTTCATGGATCTACCTATCTGAGCGCTGAAAATTTGATTGACTGACCTTTGGTAGGTGGCACCTACATTTTTCAATCCAAATGGCATGGTCACATAGTAATACGTACCAAATTCAGTTATGAAAGCTGTTTTTTCTGCATCTTTAGGGTCCATAAAGATTTGATGATATCCTTTATAAGCGTCCAGGAATCCAAAAACTTCAAATCCCACAGTTGAGTCCATTAGCCTGTCAATTCGAGGTGATGTGTAACTGTCCTTGGGGCAGGCTTTGTTCAGGTCTGTAAAATCTACACACATTCTCCAGGACCCATCTAATTTCTTCACCAATACTGGGTTGGCTAACCATTCTGGATAAATCACCTCTTTGATGATTCCCGCTTGTTTTAGTTTTGCAACCTCCTGTTCTATGACCGAAATCCGTTCTGGTGCAAAATGTCGCTTCTTTTGATGAACTGAGGGCCTGTTTGGATCCATGTTTAAGCTATGGACTATCAGCTCTGGCAATAAACCTGGCATATCATCTGTTTTCCACGCAAAAACATCCTTGTACTCTTTAAGCAAATCTGTTAAAGCCCTTTTGTATGGATCTGGAATCCAAGATCCGATATTGACCACTAAATCTGATCCTTGTTCATCGACCTGAACTGCCTCGGTCTGGTCTGCAGATATCCAGGTCTTGTCCTCCTCTGGCAATAATTCCTCCAATGTTTCCTGTTGAACAAATTGTTTTTCATCAACTATAGATGTGTAACAGCTCTTGGCTATTTCCACATCTCCTTTAATTTCAACTGATCCACAATTGACTGGAAATTTCATGCGTTGTTATGTGCTGGAGAGATAACTGCCCGCAGATCGATGATGGCTGGTCTTCCCATGATAACGTTATAAGCCGACGGTGACTTAACAACAATGTAGTTCACTATCAGGATCCTGCCCTTAGGCAACTTACCATAGGTTGTAGGCAATGTAATCATGCCCATAGGATGGACAGGTGGACCTGCAAATCCAAATAGAGAGGTGGATACTGGAGTTAAGCTTGAATCATTCAACCTCATGGCTTGGAATGCCCTGTAGTACAGGATGTTAACAGCACTTCCTGTATCGACACAAATCCTTTTCACCCAGTTCTTGCTGATGACGGCTTCAATAACTAGCCCTTCATTGTTAATGACCAGTGGTAGTGGGTCCTCCGGTCCGTACCTTACCTCTCCTGACACCTTTTGCCGCTTTGTAAGTCCGATCCCGATTCACGGATCTCGCTACCTTCACCTCCTTTTCCTGGTCTGTCCTCCTGGGACCTCCCATGATCGTGTTGATAGTATTTACTGGACGGTTATCGATCTGACCATCTTGATCTGAAGATGGATTTCTGGGTCTTCTCTGTTCATTATTCCTATTTCTTTCATTCTGATGAGTTCCTCTCCTGAATTCTCTGCACCCTCTAGGCTCTTCGTTGCGAGATCTATCAACCACTTCATCAAGTCTTCCTTCCATAACTGCTGCATCGATGTCCCTGATCAATTCTCTGCACGCCTCCGTATCATGACCAACATCCTGGTGGAATCTACAGAATTTGGTATGATCTCTCTTTTCCCTGGGTCCTTTCATAGGGAATGGGGTTCTCGCTATGCCTTTGCGTTCCATGATAGCCAGAACTTGTTCCTGTGATCTATTCAACGGTATTAGGTCTCTATCCTGCAGAGCACCTCTTTTCCCCAATCTGTCGGTTATAGGTGCCTGAACCCTATCCCAAACCGATTTACGCTTTTTGTCAGATTTCTCATCTGCCTTGCCTTTTCTGTGATCTCCTGTTTCCAATTCACGCTTGGCACGATTAGCTTCTTCACCCTGACAGTGCTTGAAGGCAATTGCCAAACATTCCTCTCTGGTTCTAGGATTTTTTTCCATTTAATTTTGCATGTAACCTCCCCTCTCGTAGTCCTGCTACGAATGAGGCTACCAAAAATCGATCATCCACATCAGCCACCTGGGTTGACTCAGCATTGAGACTTTTAATGAATTGTAAAACCGTTTCATCGGACCTTTGCTTAATGGTAAGCAAATGAGTGCTGTTTCTCTGAAACGGCCTCGCAGCAATAAACATGCTCATAAACTTCTTAGTTAAAACTGTAAAACTAGTGATAGATCTGGGTGGTAACTTGTTAAACCAGTCTCTATCCCTTCCAGATAAAAGTGCTGGGAAGGCCTTGCACTTCATTTCGTCTGGAGCATTGTACAAATGCATATGTGCTATATATTGATGCATATGATCATAAGGGTCTTTTGTTCCATCATAAGGGGTAATCTTTGGTATCTTAAATCCTCTGGGACACAGATAGGCATCAATGTGCTCTGCAAACGGTGAAGCTAAATTGAACTCGTCTTCCTCATCCTCCAACATGGCATCTAATTCAGCCCTAACTGCATCATTTGCTTGACGAGTTTCGCTTTTAATAACCCTACAACTGGACTCCGCAACCTCCTTGTGACCATCCTTTTCTTCTGACGATGGTCGTTCTTCTTCTCCAAGATTTCCTACTTTCTCATTTCCCTTTCTTACACTTTCAAACAGAACCTGGAAATCAGCGTCCCCCATTGTCTTTAAAGCATCTACCAAGAGTTGTTTTGCCAAATCCTGAGTATTGGGCTGATCTTCTGGTTGTTTTTCAAGATTATGTTCTTGATCTTGATTCAGATTGCCTGGATCGTGTGAGGGACCTGCTAGATCTTTCCCTTGTTGATTTTTTTTAGATTTCATGTCAAATACTCCGTTAATTTGCCGCTAGAAACAAAAAATGACCCTCCTTCTAGCACCAATGATCGAACTCCAATGAAATGTACCGAAAAACTGAATGGTCCTTTTTGCTCTTAGATCAAAGATCAAGTAGTTTTTGTTATGGACTGAACTTAAGGAATAAGTTGCCTACGTATCCAAATATATATTTGGAATCAAGTCCAACCATAGTTCAGGTGGTTATGCATAAGATTGGAGTTAGTGGGCGGTTATACGCTCTACCCACGTCTCACGTCTACATGAAAATGTTCACAGATCTTTAATCCATTCTTTCCTGACTAGGGTCCTGCCCTGGTCGTCCAGGCAATAGGGACCTGCCCTGGTCGTCTTGATAATGAGGGACCTGCCCTGGTCGGTACAGCCTCTAGCTCAATTAATTCCTTGATCTTATCTACTAACTTGTTCATGAGATATGTGCCACGTGGAGGCATTCGGTTATCCTCAATCAGTTGTTGTTGGAGTATCTAAACATGCATTCATCATATCATATAATGGCTTCCTTCTGATTCCAACTTTGTGTACTTATAAGATTATATGCAGCGATTCTAACACACTCCTTACACGAACTGATATCAACATCTCCTCTGCAAAGCACGATGGCGTTGACTTTGTCAACACCATCAGCACCTGCAGTGCTGTTGTAAAAACCGTATGTGTTGATGTTGGAGGTAAGTGAGGAGAATATGGTGTTGAGATTCGCCTGGAATTTGTTGTTCTTCTTGTACATTCCGATCGTGTCGTTAACCAAGGTACGTTTGTGCAGATATGTGATGAATCTGCAGGCTAAGAATTATGATCAAAATTAATGACTGCGAAATTCCCTGAAAACCCATCATTATTAATATTTTTTGTATTAATCTCCAAGAAGAAAGAATCTTAGAGAAATTAATATTTGAATGATCAACAACTTTTATATCTTATATCTATTAAAAGCTAAGGGGGTTTGCCACAATGTGCCATGTGGAAGTCTCATGGGCTGACACGTGGCACCTACTTCCCCCCCTTTTTTTCCCTTCGGTAAAAACCGAAATTTCGGTTGTCGTTATATATAAATCGAAGGAGGCTTTAAAATCAATCAACCGAAAATTTTCGATTTCTCGATTCGATTTCGACACAACAATTGAATATTAAACACAACAAAGTGTATATTTTGATACGGTTCATTTTTAGTACCTCCAACTGACAGTGCAGATTCAGTTTTAAATTTCAATCAACCGAAAATTATCGATTTCGACACAAAAATTGAATAAAACCGTGTGGACATCATATTAAATATTTTTATTCTTTTAAACAACATAAAGTCGGTGGAACCGGCGCCATTTATAAAGATCTAACGTCACTAAAATTGACGTTGGAATACCAAATCGTTTTTTATATTCTTCAGACCGTTTGACACGTGTTTTTTTTCCTACCAAATGAATGAACACGAGATCAATGACGTATTCATTAATGATAAGAAAGAGAAATGTCGTATAGAAAATGAGTGAAACACATTTTCAAGCATATTAATGATCTGAAAGTTAAGGCGTCCCGGGAGATTTGACCGTGTAGTTATGGTCCGCTTATTGTTTTTCTATAATGTTCATTGCGTAAAGTCGAAGCTAAAGTGATCGACTTTATGACATTGTTCACCGATACATCATATTGTATTTTATTTTGGTAGATGGAAACTACTGATAGGACTGGAAGAGAGGGGATTCACAATCTTCACGTCTCTAAGAAAGAGTTACCTCTAGGAGAAAATGTGATATATTTATCTTGCTCTCTTTGTCTTTGTTGGTCCCTAGAAAAGGCTTTGGTTAAGTTTAGAGGGGGTTGAATAAACTTAACACTTAAAACTTTGGAGTTAACAAATCAAAGAACTTGACTCTTTGAAGTTACGTAATCTCGCCGATACCTCAAGAGCATGTTGATAAATGATAGTTCTTGTGATTCGATTTACTAAATTTGTGCAGCGGAATTATGTCAAAATTAAGCCTTAAAACTTGTTGTTAATTATGATACTAAGTTATAGATACTCAGTAGTGTATGTGTGTGATTTCAGTTGCTAGATTCAGTTGGTTGATGTATATAATAAACTAAGTGTAGAATGTAAATGCTGAAAGTAAGTAGGCAAATTTTATAGTGGTTCCAGGTGGTGTAATCCTGTCAGTCCACTCTTCTCCTGTGATGTTGGAGGTAATTCACTAGAGATCTTTGATGTTTCAGTTACAAAGATTCCTAAGGTTGCTTGTCCTTCACCAATGACTATGGATTCACAAACTGGCCGGGAGCAGTAGGATTCTTTGCTCCCGAGTCTTCCACTAGTCCTTGAAGGGTAGGATTGCCTCTTCACCACTCCACCACAAACAACGATCTTTCACACAATCAGCGTGCTTCATTGCGCTTTTAGCAGGTTCTTTATAAAATAAAGATTGAATCAAATAAATGATTCAGTTGCAGCAGCTTGATTAGGATGATATAATCAGCAACTTGCAGTCTTCAAGTGTGTATACTTGATGTAGCTTGAATACAGAATACACTTGAAGAATCTTTCTGGATCAGTAGCTTTAAGTTCAGTAAGTTCAGCAGGGTGTTTTTCAGCTCAGAATAGTCTCTTATATTTTTCTCTTAAAGTTCATCAATCATCTCTTATTTTTCTGAGTTGAAAGTCCCCTATTTATAGGTAGAAATGCATGTGACTTGTATTTGAAATTCAAATGTAACCGTTCCTGGTTTTTGTCCCATCGATTTGCTTTTTCATCACTATTCATAGGGGGTGACCTTTGTCGAATTCCTTTTAATGAAGCGATCTGTCAACCTTTGACTTATAACTATTGGATAAAAATCTGAATCATCCCAACGTCCTTTTAATCTCAGCCATTGATTTGTTTGATAAGTCAGAGGTAGTTAGTTGTCCTTATCCATGTAATATTCCAATGTAATCTTGAATTAACCAAGGTATATTATCGGCGGAGTTCATCGATCTCTTTGAGATACCCATCACCTCTTTGAGCAAGATTTGTTGTGTATAAAATACAATGCTGCTGATTTCTTTTATCTAACTTTTATTTGTGAAGTTAGATTACACCTTTTTAAATATAACCAAGTTCCAAACATCATCCAACTTATGGAACTTAGATCTTTTACACAAGGTATATGTAATCAGTTTTGGTCATCACAGACTTGCCTAAATTCTGATTCCATATCATTGACTTAAATTACTAAGTTTGATCCCTTAGCCTTCAGAATCGAGTTTGAGCCTCACCTTCGGTTTCAAAGAGTTTCTGACTAGTCTCATTGACCTAACTACCTCATCGATAGTGACCGATCTAATCGATATGAATCGGTGACCATTACAAGTGCTTGTTTGATCAAACCTATTAATGAATCAAACTCTAATAAACCTATACATTTGATCTAGACATCTTTTGCCTTTGTAATCGTAATGACTAGTCCGGCACTCATCATCAAAATATAGAAATAAGTCCAACAATTTCCCCTTTTGGTGATGATGCCACTACCCTCACCTAACAAAGACAAAGCAAAAGATTAAAACAAAACAGAACAAATTTGAGTCAATTCTCATTATAATCATTTGTTCACGATTATTATAGATCTAGATGCAAAGAAAGATAAAATAAGATAAGTATGATGATCTACTGTCTTCTTTCTCTTTCCTGTCTAGCCTTCTCCACTTGTTCTTGGTAGGCGCTGATTTCTTCTATCATATCCTCATCCATTCATTTTCAATCAGTGTAAAATCAATGTAGGGATTTACTTCTTTCCACCACTTTCATGCTTCTGGCCGGAGGAGATTGATTTGATTCACTCTGAATCCAAACTTCATGTAAAGTTCCTTGAATTCAGCAAGTGAGTCCTTTGCTTTTGTGATAGGTAAAATCCTATCACCTCTGCCACTTCTTCCACCTCTTCCACCTCTTCCAGCACTGTAAGTTGCCCTTAAGGCTTTAACTCTTGCCTCCCAAAACTTCAATCCCAAGAAAGAGTTTAAACCTTCATGAAATCCCTTGTCATGATAGGGTTTGCTTTCATTATAGTACTCTTCTTGTATTGTCTAAGAAGATCATCAGTAAGTTGAACTCTGCCAGGTGCAGGTTGCATGTAAGCATTAGTCTCATTCTCCCATCTTTTCTACGTGCAAAAAGTCTGGCAGCCTCTTTTGCTTCTGCTGTTTGACCTTCTTCCCCCTTAGTGACATCATCAACAAACCGGGATAACAGGCCATGAACACTCTCCTGTGTGATTACCAGATTATTCAGTTGTCCTTCCATAATCTCAGTTCTTGTATCAACTGCAGTAATCTTGATTGCAAAGTCTGCTCCAGTAGATTGATCCTCTCAGTGAGCTTAGGATCCAATCCAGCAGGTTGAGATGTTCCAGCAGCCTCAGCAGGCTTAGGTGCCACAGCAAGTTTGTCAAGTTTCTGGTGGATGGTTTCAAGTTGATTTTTCAGAAACTTTTCTTTTGCTGTGTTTCCTACCTTGATTCCCCTCACATCTAGCATCATATCATTAATAGCATTTTGAGTAGATTTGAAATTTGAAGTAACTGTATCAGCAGATTGTCTGTTGTCATTCACCAGTTTCATCAGTTCTTCAAACCTCTGTTCTTGTCTATCCAGTTGAGTCCTTAACTGTTGCATGTCATTTCTCACAGTCCTTAACTCATTCAAGACCTCCTCAGGCACTTCTCCAGTCATTCTTCCATCAGTACCATCAGCAGGTTCTTCCACATTGTATTGTGGCCTCTGATTGCTCACAACCATTGCCCAACTCTTATCTAATCCAGCAGGGTTAGGTCCTTGATATTCTTCCAAGATAGGATCAAGAGCTGGTTCTTCAAAAATAGGTACAAATGCCCGTGGGGGGTCAATAGCAAAATCTTCTTCTTCAGGCATTTGAAACTCCTCATCACTAAAGTCATAGTGCAGCAGCTGCTCTTCCTCATTAACAACAGTCTGCTGACCATCTTTCCCTATGGTGGTCTTTCCTCCAGTAGGCTCCACTACAGCAGCCTCTTCAACAACAGGAGTTTCCTCCAAACCCAAAACTGGTTCCAACCTTTGTCCAGGTGCTGTTTGTAACTCAGCAGCCTGTACCTCCTGTTCCAACTTTGTGTGTGTAGTGTCTTTGTATTGTAAAGAACCTATACCTCCTGCTCCATTTGGTTGAGGATTGAATATAGCCTCATTATCCACTTGAAATCCTTCAGCATGACCAATCTTTGTTAGGATAATGGCAGTTTTAGTAAGAGTGCTCTCAATGTCAAATCCATCTTGATATTGGATTGAGTCCTCTGAACTTCCACTTGGCTCATTATGGTCAGCAATCCTTTCTTCTTCCAAATCAGCACTTTGTTGATTTTCAGATTGTGCTATATGTTCTTCAACAAATAAACTAGAGGATTCACCAACCAACCTATTTGCAGCACCACTTAGTCCATCATTGATCAATGCCTCCAGATCATCCATGGTGAGGTCCTGCAGATCCTCATCCATCTCTCCATCTGTTATTCTCGGCAGACTTACGATCTCGATGGGTTCAGCTTCTATGCCATCAGTGGCTCCTTGACCAGTGGCTTCGATTGATGTTTCTCAAGCCACTCCACTGGTCTCCCCAGGGAACATGGGGGGATCATCATCAGAATCTGATGAATCACTGTCTGGTGTGTACTTTGGATCTCTGAACATAATTGCTCCACTTTTCTTTCCTTCATCTAATAGATCCATCAGCCTAGATTGCAGCATGCTTGTGTCTATCAAGTCCAACAGTCGTCCACACCCAGCTGATCAAATGCCCATTCTTCAAATCCACTCATTGGATCAAGAAATGGTGTTTCGCTTCTTGTAGAATCCAAACTTCCACTGAAAGTAGGTTTGCACCTTTTTGAAGTTATGATCTACTTTGTCCTTCTTAGATGCCTTCTCATATGGCATAGATGGCTTTCTAGTGGCAGGTTCAGTAGCTTGCTAACCTCCAAAAGTTCCCACAAGTAGATTCATTATCTCTTCAACAGATGCTTCAAAGTCAGTAGGTTGCTGAGGATGTATATTTGTACTTACTACTTCCATCTGTACAACACTTGGTTCCTCCTGACTTACATGCTCATCAGCAGAGTTAGCAGCAGACTGCTCTTCCCCCTGACTTCTTGCAACATTTGCAGGATCTTCAACCAATTCTTCAACTTCCACAGCAGAGGCAGGTTCAGTGATTTGCTGTGGTTCTTCCACAAGTTGCTCAACAACAACTTGTGCCTCATCTGTAGATTTAACAGATTCTACAGCAGGCTCTGGTGCAACAGACTGTTGTGATTCTTCCACAGATTGCTCAACAACAACCTGTGCATCCTCAGTAGGCTTGATGATAGTTATTGGTTCAGCACAATAGCCTCTCCTACTACTTCTACTTCTTCTTCTACTGTTTCTTCTTCTTCTTGTGCCCTTTGAGCCTCTAAGATTTTCAATTGTTTCCCCTTTCCATGTTTCTTTTTATGAACAATCTCTTTCATCTTCTTGGAAAGTGGCTCATCTTCTACTTCTATTACAGTAGACTTCCTTTTCTCATCGACTTCTTTTCGTTGTTCCTCAAGATTTCAACAACAGCTTTTTCTTGCGCCTACAAAGAGGTCGGTAATCTCTTCTTCATTTGGACCTCACAGACTCGAGAGTCTGTCTTTGTTTGCTTCTTTGTTTTCTTAGGCTTTAAGATCTCAGTAATCTTCTTTGTATCCATGCCTTTCTTTTCTCAGTGGTCTTCTTAACAGTGCAAAGAGTTTAGCGATTTCTTCACAGTTTGCTTGACTCGCTCACCACCAAAGATCACCATCATCTCCATCACTATCATTATCGCAGACCCTCTGCAACATCTTCTTCATTATCATCCAGACCAGGGATAGCATAATCAATCTCTTTCTTGTATCTGGAATGATTGATCTTCTCAGGTGCAACATCAGGAATCTCCAAATGGTTCAGCAGGGTCTGAACCATCAATCCTAAGGGTAAGGCCTTGGATTTCCTTTTCCCTTCTCTTTCTTCCTTGGCTACTTTCTTCATGTAATGGATAAAGTATCCAGCCCAATCAAATTTCATACTCTTGCAGATAATTATCATCAGCTCTATCTTGGGTCCTGATAGAGTATCCATACTTCCAACCAAACCTAATAAATTCTTTGCAATGAGTTTGCTCAGCAGATTGTACTCATTCCCAATGTGTCTACAATTGATGCCTGGAATTGATTTGGTGTCTTTATTTGTCTTGATTTTATCAACAAAATCCATCTTTGACAGTCCCATTGTTTCAGGATTTACTGGACCATCTACTACTTCTTCAAAACCAAAAAACTTCCCTCAGTAGACTTGGGGAAATCTCAATCTCTTGGGCATTCACAGTTGTTTTGAATGCCTCTGTACCTTCTTTAACAACAATATTCTTCCAGAAACTAACAACATTAGTATATGAGATTGTTTCCAATCTAATGTTCAGTACATTCTCCAATCCGGCATATCTTCTTATTCTTCGACCAATGTTGATAGCTAATTCAGTTTTGTTAGCATCAACAACAAAACCTCTCACACTTTGGCTTGATTCTATTTGAACATCAATTTTTTCCGCCATTGTTACAAGAAAAAGATGAAGGAGAAAGTTTTGTAAATCTGTGTTCACACAGTGTAAAAACAGAGATATAAGCAGATTTCCAGTAGAGTATCTTCTGTGAGATAGGTCTGTATATATAGATAGAGGGTGGTTGCAACTGTCAGAACACGTACATTGATGTTAACCATGATTAATTTGAGTGAATGCTAGCTTGACACGTGGCCCATTACTTTCCAAAATGTATTGTAACCGTTGGATCGTGTAATCGTGGTCATAAAGGATAGAATACATATCCCGCCAATTGCTCTTTGACTTTAATAAAGTTTGACTGTGTAACGTTCCATTCAACAGGGTTGTCCTCAAAGAAGGTTGGCTCGGCGATCTGGCGATAAAGATGCTTCAAAGCAGTGGCGACAATGTGACTCACGATCCTGATTTCTTTTGTTTTGAACAATTGATAATACAAGATGAAGTTTAATACCAATGGCGATCCATCAAGTGAGCTCACCCAACATGACAAAGACCAATCCCCTTGGCAACCTCATTTGCTCAATTGTCCAAACATAAGTACATGGAATTGTTGATACCAATGACTAATCGCTAAGTGAGCTCACCCAACATAGCAAAGAATAATCCCCTTGGTGAATTCGGTACATTTCTTGATTATCACCAACTTTTATAATTCCAAGTTCGATCCTTAGTTTAGCAAACCTTTCACTATCAAGTGGTTTAGTGAAAATATCGCAAGTTGATTTTGGTAGGGATGTATAGAACCACCACATCTTTCTTTTCAACATGATCTCTTATAAAATGATGTCTCACATCAATATGCTTGGTTCTTGAGTGCAAAACAGGATTTTCAGTGATTGCAATTGCACTTGTGTTGTCACGCATGATTGGAATTTCTTTTTCATCAATCCCATAATCCCTTAATTGTTGTCTTAACCAATGTACTTGTGCGCAACAACTTCCAGCAGCAATGTATTCAGCTTCAGCAGTGGAAGTTGATATAGAGTTTTGTTTCTTGCTGAACCAGGAGACCAGTCTACTTCCCATCAACTGACAGGTTCCTGTAGTGCTTTTTCAATCAATCTTGCATCCAGCATAATTAGAATCTGAGTAGGATATAACTTTGAAGCTTCCATCCTTGGAATACCATATCCCTACTCCCAAAGTCTCCTTTAGGTACTTGAGAACTCTCTTGACTGCACCTAAATGACTTTCTTTAGGTTTAGATTGAAATCTTGCACAAACACATACAACAAATGATATATCAGTCTCTTTGGCGGTGAGATCTGACAGACTGCCTATCATCCTTCTGTATAAAGTCTGATCAACATCTTTGCCTTCTTTATCTTCATCCAATCTGATATTTGTACTCATTGGAGTTGATATCTTGGTGTTGTTTTCCATACCAAACTTCTTCAGCAACTCCTTGGTATACTTGGTTTGATGAATGAAGATTCCATCTTTCATCTGTTTCACTTGCAATCCCAAAAAGTAGTTCATTTCTCCCATCATACTCATTTGGAATTTTCTCTTCATTAGATTTGCAAACTTTTCACATAACAGTTCATTTTCAGAACCAAAGATTAAGTCATCAACATAAATCTGTACCAGCAAGGTGCTGTCCTTCTCATTGATTCTGAAAAGAGTTTTATCAATGTGCCTTTTGTAAAACCATTGTCCACCAAGAATTGAGATAGAGTCGCATACCAAGCTCTTGGTGCCTGTTTCAATCCATAAAGTGCTTTGTTGAGTCTATACACTTTATCTTCTTGATCTTTAACTTCAAATCCAGGAGGTTGCTGTACATACACTTCCTCCTCTAGAATGCCATTCAAAAATGCACTTTTGACATCCATTTGATATACCTTGAAGTTATTATATGCAGCATGTGCCAGGAATAATCTGATAGCTTCCAATCTTGCAACAGGTGCATAAGTTTCATCAAAATCTATTCCTTATGCTTGAGAATAGCCTTTTGCAACTAGTTTGGCCTTATTCCTCACAATGGTACCAGATTCATCAAGTTTATTTTTGTATACCCACTTAGTACCAATGATATTTGCATGACTTGGCCTTTCAACTAGTGTCCAAACTTGATTTCTTTCAAATTCATTCAATTCTTCTTGCATAGCAATTATCCAATCTGGATCTGAAATTGCTTCTTCAACAACTTTTGGTTCCATTTGAGATAGAAAAAAGTAAACATAGCTTCAGGTTGTCTTCTAGTCCTTACACCTTCTTTGTACATTTCCAATAACTTGTTCAAGAGGTGATTCCTTAACCATTGTGGATTACGGTTAGTTTGATAATCGGGAACCTCATCTTTAGTAAGGTCATTTGTAGCTTCTTCAACAACAGGGGTTCGGTGAGATCCTTGAATTGCTTTCATTGTTGCATCAGTAATATCACCAACAGGTGTTCAAAGAGGCGATGTCGATTCGAGAAAATTTTAAGTCATTGAATCTTTCCAAAACTTCAACACAACTGGATCGGTGACTTGTTGATTCTCAGTGAGTTCACAATCTTCATCTTCCATACCCGGTGAACTTAGGTTCATCAAACACAACATGGATTGTTTCTTCATGTTTGATGACCTCTTGTTCGATTACCACTGAATGCCTTGTGATCGAAGAATATCCCAAGAAAATTCCTTCATCGACTTTGGTTAGAATGTCTTCAAATGTACCTTGTGATTTAGGATAAAGCATTTTCTTCCAAATGGATGGAAATAGGATATGTTTGGCTTCCTTCCATTCCAAATCTCATAAGGTGTCTTCAGCAGACTTCTTGTTCATGAAGTTCTGTTTTGTGTATAGCATGTTGTATTAATCGCTTTCTTGACCCAATATCTTTTCGGTAGCAATGCTTCACAAATCATTGTCCTTCCCGCATCTTTCGAGTTCTGTTTCTTCTTCAAAGAACCCCATTTTCTTTGAGGTGTACAGCAGCAAGACAAGTTGATGTAGTACACCATTTTGTTCACAGTATTCTCTTATAACTTTGTTGAGAAATTCAGTACCCTGATCTGATCTTATTTTTACTACTGTCAAAAATTTCTCATTTTGTAATCTCTTTAGAAGATTAGGCATGCTTTTGAGTGTTTCACTTTTCTTGTTCATAAATACCACCCAAGTGTACCTTGAATAATCATCCACAACCTCTAAGGTGTATTTCTTTCCTGTTACACTTGTTGGAGTTATTGGTCCAAATAGATCCATATGCATTAGCTCCAACACTCTATTAGTTGATTGTTTAGTTTTTGACTTGAAGCTTGACTTTATCTGTGTACCTTGCTGACAAGCATCACATATAACATCCTTTTTGAATGTGATCTCAGGTAAACCAATCACCAGCTTCTTCTTCACCAACTGATTGATATCATCAAAGTTCAAGTGATTCAACTTCTTGTGCCATAACCAATTGAGTTCTGATTTGGTATGCACAATCAGGCAGGTTTCTGGAACTACAGTAGACCAATCCACAACATACATGTTTTGTTGTCTTCTACCAGCCAGTACAACTTGATCACCTCTTTCACTAATGACAATACAGTTGTTTTTGTCAAAAGTGACCTTGTATCCCATGTCACAGAATTGTCCAGTGCTCAGCAAGTTGTAGTCCGATCCTTACGTTGGACCCTTGAAAAGGCTTTGGTTAAGTTTAGAGGGGGGTGAATGAACTTAACACTTAAAACTTTGGAGTTAACAACACGCAGCAGCTTGATCTGGCGATACTTGAGAGTCTGCTTTGAGACTTGATAGCTCTGGCGATAAGCGATAGTCACTTGATAGTTGAGTTTCTTTGAATTTGTGCAGCGGAATTAAATCAAAATTAATCCTTAATACTTGTTGTTAAATATGATACAAAGTATTAGATACTCAGTAGTGCAAGTGTGAGATTTCGGTTGCTAGATTCAGTAGATTGATCAATGAAATAAACTAAGTGCAGAAAGTAAATCTTTGAAAGTAAGTAGGCGAGATTTTATAGTGGTTCTAGGTGGCGTAATCACCGCGGGTCCCATTATTCTCCTTTGATGTTGGAGGAAATTCACTAGAGATCTTTGATGTAGTGTTACAAAGATTCCTAAGTTGTTTGTCCTTCACCAATAACTATGGCTTCACAAATCGAAATCAGGAGCAGGTAGGATTCTTTGCTCGTGAGTCTTCCTTTGGTCCTTGAAAGGTAGGGTTGCCTCTTCACCAGCTCCACCACAAACAACGATCTTTCACACCCAACAGATGCTTCACTTGTCTTATTGATTCTTTATAAAATAAAGATTGAATCAAGTAAATGATTCGATTCAAAGACTTGATTAGGATGATATAATCAGCAGCTTGTAGTCTTCAAGTGTTTAATCTTAAAGTAGCTTGAATACAGAATGCACTTGAAGAAATTCACTAGATCGCTGACCTTATGCTCGATAAGTTCGTGAGGTGTTTTTCATTTCTGAAATTATCTCTTAAAGTTTATCCAAAATTCATCATCTTTTTCTGAGTTGAAAGTCCTCTATTTATAGGCAGGAATGCATGTGACTTGTATTTGAAATTCAAATGTGACCTTTCCTTGTTTTTGTCCCATCTCGATTTGCATTACTGTCACTATTCATAGGGATCGACACTTGTCATAATTCCTTTTTGTGATGCGATCATCCCACTGTTGGGAGGATTTTGCATCATAAAAACAAAAGAAAATTTATAAACCTATACTTAACATGCAAACTAACTCTAACCGACCAAGTATCGGGTAGTTGATAGCATAGTAGGGTAAGTACATGGTCGATCCACAGGGAAGTGGGATGTTGAATCTAATTTCACTAATTCCTTTCAATTGTTACTTAGGAAAAACGAATAAACGAAAGAACAAACATAGAATAAATAAAATAAATCTAAACTCTAAACTACGAAAAACGATAAAACAAAGATACATGGGCTCAAACATCATACAAACCAAGTGATCTCAATCCTAGTTCATCTCCTGATTTTAATTCAAATTGTGGTTTCACCTTTACACGAGATACAAATCCCTAATTCCTTAGTGAATCTATTTCTCAAGCTATGAATTCCTAAGTCCTTAGTGAATTCAATTATCGATCTCTCCTCTTCCGAATGTTGAGATTGATTTTCCATACAAAACGAAGGTGTAGATTCAAGTTAACTTCCGTATTTTAGAATCTAACAACCTAGATAATTAATCGATTAACTTGTCATCATTAATGATTAAAGATCATATCTTTCTATGGTGATCTAACGTTACTCAACTTCCGTATGTTGTAACTATCAATCGTAAACGATCTCCCGATTCAATTCACACATAGCATCATAATCATAAAAAGATACAAAATAAATTAAAGATCATGAAAATAAACTAGAGATTGAATAAATTGGAAAAGAGATTAAACTCACAAGGTTTGGTACATGGATGAACTCATGAATCGAAACGGAAAAAAAACTACATCTAATCTAACCCGGATCACCCGAGCACAAGGCTCGGGTGACCGCCTTGAAAGCCCGAGAAAAGCTGCTTTGCTTTGTGGTGTTTCTTATTTGGAATAATAATTTTTGTGTATGGGATAATATGGTATGATTAGGTTTTACATAAGGGCTGTATTTATAGAGGATAGGCGGTTTGGCTTAAGTCGGCGTTGGACGGAGGCTGGACGCTCGTTCAATGCATGTCTGAAGACTCTGTATCAATTTTGGCTCCCTGGACGCTGGTTTGAGAATGGACTCAAACTTCTAAAATTCGTATCTTGAGTTGTAGACCTCCAAAAATTATGATCCGAATGTCATAATTAAGCTCTCGGAAAACTCTATAACTTTCATTAAGGACTCTTCTTGTAAAACGCGCTTTTTGATTAGCCCGTCGTATTACGAGTATATTACGACATTTTCCAGTAGTTTCAGCAACAGCATCCAAACTTGTAACACTCATATCTCGGGCCTCATAAGTCGGAATGAAGTGATTAAAAATCCTGTAGAATCCTCTCTTCAAGCCCTACAAATCTTATCTTGAGGTCGAGAGTCAAATCAGTGTATATCATATCAAGAACTGCATCGGAAGTTCGGCTGTTTGAAAGCTTCATTCCAAGCTTTATCTCCATCTTCCTTCCATTTCACTTCTCTTCCATGCAAAACCTCATCATTTAATCCTCTTGCATGCCAAAATATGTATCTATAACATAGGAAAATATACCAAAGCGTAACACAATCCCAAAATAACATAAAATCACAATTTAAGCACATAAATCGTTACATTTTGCAATTAACCTATTAAAAACACTATTTACTCAATTAATCGATTATAAGCTCGATTTCTATGAAAAACATCCATATACGGGGGAAATTGATGTAAAATATATCATTAAAAACACTACAAATTGACCCTGAACATCCACCCCTTTGACTTGTATCCAATGGATAAAAATGTGAATCATCCCAACGTCTTTTTAATCTCAGCCTTTGATTTTCTTGATAAGTCAGAGGTAGTTGGCTGTCCTTATCCATGTAATCTTCCAATAATCTTGAATTAATCGAGGTATTATATCTGCAGGTTCATCAGTCTGCTGAAGTACCTATCAGTCTGCTGAACAGCAATTTGTTGTGTATACAATGTAATGCAGCTGATTTCTTTTATCTAACTTTTATTTGTGAAGTTAGATTACACCATTTTAATTTTAACCAAGTTCCAAACATCATCCAACTTATGGAACTTAGACCTTCTACACAAGGTATATGTAATCAGTTTAGGTCATCACAGACTTGCCTAAATTCTGATTCCATATCCTTGACTTTAAATACTAAGTTTGATCCCTTAGCCTTCATTTCATCGAGTTTGAACCCTCGGCCTTCCGGTCAAAGCAGGTTCAAGACTAGTCTCTTGACCTATCTACCTCATCGACTAGACCCATCTGCGATATCAATCGTGACCCTTTACTGATGCTTGTTTGATCAAACCTATTTATGAATCAAACTCTAGTAAACCTATACATTTGATCTAGACATCTTTTTGCCTTTGCACTATAACAGCTAGTATGGCACTCATCATCAAAACTAAGAAATAAGTCCAACAATTTCCCCCTTTTTGGTGATAATGCCACTACCCTCACCTAATCAGCAAAGCAAAAAGATTAAGACAAAAACAGAACAAGTATTCATCTTTCATTAAAATCATTTGTTCAAAGCTATTACAAACTAGATACAGCAAAGATAAAGTAATGTAAGTATGCTGATCTATTGTCTCTTTTCTCTTTCTTGTCTAGCCTTCTCGACTTGCTCTTGATAGGCTCGATCATTCTATCATATCCTCATCCATTCATTTTCAATCGATTGTAAAGTCAATGTAGGGATTAACTTGTTTCCACCGGTTCCAAGCTTGAGCGGGATAAGGTTTATCGATTCACTCTGAAACCAAACTTCATATCTGATTCTTTAAACTCTTCAAGTGAATCCTTTGCTTTTGTGATAGGCAAGTTCCTATCACCTCACGCCACTTCTTCCACTTCTTCCACCTCTGTTGCTTGACCTTAAGGCTTTAACCCTTGCTTCCCAAAATTTCAATCCCAAGAAAGAGTCCAGTCCTTCATGAAACCCTTTGTTTTGATAAGGTTTCCTCCTGTTGTAATACTCTTTCTTGTATTGTCTAAGAAGATCATCAGTAAGTTGAACTCTGCCAGGTGCAGGTTGCCTAAAAGCATTAGTATCATCTTGCCATCTCTTCTGTGCAAAAAGTCTTGCAGCCTCCTTTCTTTGCGGTGATTGGCCCTCTTCCCCTTAGTGACATCATCAACAAAGCGGGATATGAGGCCATGAATACCCCTCCGTGAGATGACCACTCTATTCAATTGACCTTCTATAGCTCCAGGTTCTTGTATCAAGTGAAATAATCCTTGATTGCAAGGTCTCCTCCGATCGGTTGATCCTTTCAAAGCAAGTTTGGGATCGAGCACAAGCGGAGTTGTTGTGCGCGGCCGAGGCTCGATGGGTTCGGTGTTGCAGCAAGGTTGTCAAGTTTCTGATGGATAGAAATAAGTTGATCTTTCAGAAATTTATCTTTTGCAGTATTTCCAACCTTGATGCCCTCACATCTAGTATCGGATCATTCACAACATTTTGAGTAGATGTGAAGTTTGAAGCAAGCTGTGGCGATTGATTGTCTATTTTCACTTACCATCTTCATCGATTCTTCAAATCTTTCTTCTGTCTGTCGATTTGTGTCCTTAATCTGTTGCATATCATGCCTTACGATCCTTAACTCATTTAACACTTCAAGCTGGCACTTCACTGGTCATCCTTCCACGGTGGCTTCATCAGAGCTCCTCTACATTGTATCTTGTGGCCTCGATTGCTTATTACCATTGCCCAACTCATATCCAGTCCAGCGAGGTTAGGTCCTTCATATTCCTCCGAGGATAGGATCAATGGCGAGTTCCTCAAAAGCAGTACAAATGAGGGGATTAACATCAATATTTTCTTCTTCAGGCATCCGAAATTCCTCATCATGCGAAGTCAAAGTCCATTGTTTGCTCATCCTCATTAACTGTGATCTGTGACCATCTTTCCCTTCGGTGGTCTTGCCTCAGTAGGCTCCACTACTACAGCTGACCTCATCAACAACAAGGGTTTCCTCCAAACCCAAATCGAGTTCCAACCTTTGTCAGTCTTTGTTTGAGACTCAAAGCAACTGTACCTCCTGTTCCAACCTTTGTCCAGTCTTTGTTTGTAGCCCAAAGACAACTGCACCTCCTCTTCAATTCTTCGTGGATTGAATACGACCTCATTATCCACTTGGAATCATTCGCATGACCAATCTTGTGCGGGATGATAGCAGATTTAGTAAGAATGCCCTCAAAGTCAAATCCATCTTGATACTCAATGGACTCCTCTGAACTGACACTAGGTTCATTGAAATCAGTAACCTTTTCTCCATCCAAATCCTCACTCTGTTCAGCTTCAGTTTGTGTAGTAGGCTCTACAACATGGAATGTAGAAGATTCATCAGCTAGCCTACCAGCACTCAGATTGATTCCTTCATTGATCAATGCTTCCAGATCATCCATGGTGAGATCATGTAGATCCTCATCCATCTCTCCGATCTCTTTGGCCCTCGGCGAGACTTACGATCTCGGTAGCTTCTTGACCGGTGGCTTGGTTGTTGTTTCTCTAGCCACTCCACTTTGGTCTCCCAGAAACATAGGGGTATCATCATCGAATCGATGAATCACTATCTGGTGTGAACTTTGGATCTCTGAACATAATAGCTCCACTTTTCTTTCCTTCATCCAAAAGATCCATCGGCTGGATTGCAACATGCTAGTGTCTATCAAATCCAACAGTTGTCCACACCTAGTCGCGCTCAAATGCCCATTCTTCAAATCCACTCATTGGATCAATGGTGGTTTCTGTCTCTTGTAGAATCCGAACTTCCACATCGAAAATAGTTTTGCACCTTTTTGAAGTTAGGATCTACTTTGTCCTTTTCTGGATGCCTTCTCATATGGCATAGATGGCTTCCTAATGGCGAGGTTCATTGACTTGCTAACCTCCAAAAGCTTCAACAAGTAAGCTCATGGTTTCTTCAACAGACGTTTTAAAGTCAGTAGAGTTCTTTGAGATTGTACATTTGTACCTACTACTTCCATCTGTACCACACTTGGTTCCTCCTGACTTACATGCTCATCAGCAGGGTCGCAGCAGACTGCTCTTCCCCCTGAGTTCTTGCCACACTTGCAGGGTCTTCAACCAAGTCTTCAATTACCTTTTCAAGTACCACAGCAGGTTCAGATTCAGTGGTTTCTTTGTGGTTCCTCGATAGATACTCTGAGCTCAGGCTCGAGTCGATGAAGCTGCTGTGTATCTTCAACAGATTGCTCAACAACGGGCTGTGCTGACAAAGATCGGTAGACTTGACACCTCTTGGTGAGGAGTCATTAATCTCCACAGGCTGATTATAGTCAAGGGCTCGGCCTCATGACCTCTTCTTCGCCTTCATTGGTGCTTCCTCTTGGATTCTTTGAGCTCCAAGTTTCTTAATTCTTTTCCCTTTCCATGTTTCTTTCTTTTGGCAATCTCCTTCATTCTTTTGGAGAGGGTTCATCATCATCTTTTTCAGTAGATTTTCACTTTCTACTAGCTTCCTTGTTGTTCTCTCAAAATTTCAACAACAGTTTTCCTTGCGACTTCTGGCAGGTCGGTAACCTCCACTTGACCTCCTGAGACTCAGCGATCTGTCTTTGTTTCCTTTCTTGTTTTCTTTGAAGGCTTTGAACCTTGATTATTTTCTTTGTATCTCCACCCTTTCTTTTCTCGTGGCTTTCTTTGGTGCAAAGAGTTTTGATGATTTCTTTTAGATTGCTTGACCGCTCACCACCAAGATCACCATCATCTCCACCATTATCATCATCGTGACCTCTCCAAAGCCAACCTCTTCATCATCATCCAGACCAGGGATAGCATCATCAATTTCCTTCTTGTATCTAGACTGATTGATCTTTTCAGATGCTACATCAGGGATTCCAAGATGATTCAGCAGGGTCTGAACCATCAATCCTAAGGGAAGGGCCTTGGACTTCCTCTTTCCCTCTTTGTCTTCCTTGAAGATCTTCTTCATATAATGGATGAAGTATCTAGCCCAATTGAACTTCATGCTCCTGCAGATGATAATCATTAACTCTCTCTTGGGCCTTGATAGAGTATCCATACTTCCAACTAGTCCCAGTATGTTTTTAGCAATCAGTTTGCTCAGTAGACTGTACTCACTTCCAATATGTTTGCAGTTGATGCCTGGAACGGATTTGGTGGCTGCATTTGTTTTAATCTGATCAACAAATGCCATTTTGTCCAATCCCATTGCTTCAGGATTGACTGAGCCATCCACCACTTCAACAAATCCAAAAATTTCCCTCACAGATCGGGGAAACTTCAATTTCTTGCCCATTTCACGATTTTAAATGCTTGATTCCTTCCTCGTATCTCGAATATTTCTCGTAAACCGACAACATTTGTATAAGAAATTGTTTCAGTCTTATATTCAACACATTCTCGGACCGGCATACCTCCTTATTCTTCGACCAATGTTAATGGCTAGTTCAGTTCTGTTTGCATCTTCAACAAAACCTCTAACACTTTGGCTTGATTCTATTTGAACATCAACTTTTTCCGCCATTTTAATGAGAAGAATGAGATGAAGAAGATTGATTCTCAAATCTGTGTTCACATAGTATACAAATCGCAGTGATAAAGCAGATTTGCAAGTAGAGATTCTGCTGTATGATAGCCTGAATATATAGACAGTGGGTGGTTGAAAGCTGCCGATTTTGCGTACATCCATGTCAACCATGATTAATCTGAATAAATGCTGGCTTGACACGTGTTCCATAACGTATAATAACCATTAGATCATGTTAACTGCGGTTATAAAAGATAAAATAAATATCCCGCCAATATGCTTTTTGACTTTAATAACTTTGACTGAGTAACGTTCCATCCGGCGAGGTGATCCTCGGCGAGGTGGGCTCGTGATCTGGCGATAAGCGAGCTCAATGATCTGGCGACATAAGTACTCTGCTGATCCTTGTTTTCTTCTTGTTTTGTTCAATTGATAATACAAGATGAAGTTTAATACCAATGACTGATCTGTCAAGTGAGCTCACCCAAAATAACAAAGACCAATCCCCTTGGCAACCTCATTTGCTCAATTGTCCAAACATAAGTACATGGAATTGTTGAAACCAATGACTAATCTGCTAAGTGAGCTCACCCAACATAGCAAAGACTAATCCCCTTGGTGAATTCCAGTACATTGCTGAATGTCAGTCAACTTTTATAATTCCAAGTTCAGTCCTTAATTTGGCAAATCTTTCACTGTCAAGTGGTTTAGTGAAAATATCAGCAAGTTGATCTTCGGTAGGGATGTATAGAACCACCACATCTTTCTTTTCAACATGATCTCTTATAAAATGATGTCTCACATCAATGTGCTTGGTTCTTGAGTGCAAAGCAGATTTTTCGTGATTGCAATTGCACTAGTGTTATCACACATAATTGGAATTTCCTTCTCTTCAATTCCATAATCCCTTAATTGTTGTCTTAGCCATAGTACTTGTGCCTGACAACTTCCAAAGAAGACAATGTATTGACCCCGAGTGGAAGTTGATATAGAATTGTTTCTTGCTAAACCAGAAACCAGTCTATTTCCCATCAAGCGGCGGGTTCACGAGGTGCTTTTTCTATCAATCTTGCATCCAGCATAATCAGAATCTGAGTAGGATATAACTTTGAAGCTTCCTTCCTTGGAATACCATATCCCTACTCCCAAAGTCTCTTTTAGATACTTGAGAACTCTCTTGACTGCACCTAAATGACTTTCTTTAGGTTTAGATTGAAATCTTGCACAAACACCTACAAAGAAAGGATATATCAGTCTGCTTTGGCGATTAGTACTGCAGATCGCCTATCATCCTTCAGTATAAGGTCGATCAACATCTTTGCCTTCTTTATCTTCATCCAATCTGATATTTGTACTCATAGGAGTTGAATTCTTAGTGTTGTTTTCCATACCAAACTTCTTCAGCAACTCCTTGGTGTACTTGGTTTGATGAATGAAGATTCCATCTTTCATCTGTTTAACTTGCAATCCCAAAAAGTAGTTCATTTCTCCCATCATACTCATTTGGAATTTACTCTTCATTAGACTTGCAAACTTTTCACAAAGTAAATCATTTTGAGAACCAAATATTATGTCATCCACATAAATTGTACAACAGTCTTTGTCCCTTCACTCATTCTGAAAAAGTGTCTTGTCAATGGTCCCTTTTGTAAAGCCATTGTCCACCAAGAATTGAGATAGAGTCTCATACCATGCTCTTGGTGCTTGTTTCAATCCATAAAGTGCTTTGTTGAGTCTATACACTTTATCTTCTTGATCTTTAACTTCAAATCCAGGAGGTTCTTTGAACATACACTTCCTCCTCTAGAATGCCATTCAAAAATGCACTCTTGACATCCATTTGATATACTTTGAAGTTCTTATATAAGCATGTGCCAAGAATAATCGATAGCTTCCAATCTTTGCAACAGTGCATAAGTTTCATCAAAATCTATTCCTTGACTTGAGAATAGCCTTTGCAACTCTTTGGCCTTGTTCCTTACAATGATACCAGATTCATCAAGTTTATTTCTGTATACCCACTTAGTACCAATGATATTTGCATGACTTGGCCTTTCAACTAGTGTCCAAAGTTGATTTCTTTCAAATTCATTCAATTCCTCTTGCATAGCAATTATCTGATCTGGATCTCAAATTGCTTCTTCAACAACTTTAGGTTCCATTTGAGATAGAAAGCAAGTAAACATAGCTTCAGGTTGTCTTCTAGTCCTCACACCTTGCTGTGTACATTGCCAATAACTTGTTCGTGAGGTGATTCCTTAACCATTTTGGATTTTGGTTACTTTGATTTTCGGGAACATCATCTTGAGGGTCTCATTGTAGCTTCTTCTACAGGGGTTCAATTGAGATCCTTGAACCGCTTCTTGATTGTTGCATCAGTAACATTATCGGCGGGGTGTTGTGAGGGCGATATCATAAACTTCCAAGTCATTGAATCTTTCCAAGACTTCAACACAATCTGGATCAGTGACTTGTTGATTCTCAGCAGGTCCACAATCTTCATCTTCCATACCAATAAACTTAGGTTCATCAAACAACAACAGGATTGTTTCTTCATGTTTCAGTGACCTCTTGTTCAGTACCCTGAATTCTCTGATGACTGAAGAATATCCCAAGAATATGCCTTCATCTGATTTTGGTTGGAATGTTTTCTAATGAACTTTATGATTTAGAATAAAACATTTGCTTCCAAATGGATGGAAATAAGATATGTTAGGTTTCCTTCCATTCCAAACCTCATAAGGTGTCTTGTGACTTCTTGTTTCTTGATGTTCTGTTTTGTGTATAGCATGTTTGTATTCTTTGCCATTAATATCTTTCAGGTAGCAATGCTTCACAAATGATTGTTCTTCCTGCTTCCTTTAAAGTTCTGTTTCTTCTTTCAGCAACCCCATTTTGCTGAGGTGTACCAGCAGCAGCAAGTTGATGTAGTACACCATTCTGTTCACAATATTCTCTTATAACTTTGTTGAGAAATTCAGTACCCTGATCTGATCTTATCTTTATTACTGTTAAACTTTTCTCATTTTGTAATCTCTTCAAAAGATTAGGCATGCTTTGAAGTGTTTCACTTTTCTTGTTCATAAATATCACCCGAGTATACCTAGAGTAATCATCCACAATCACTAAGGTGTACTTCTTTCCTGTTACACTTGTTGGAGTTATTGGTCCAAAAAGATCCATATGCATCAGCTCCAACACTCTATTAGTTGATTGTTTGGTCTTTGATTTGAAACTTGACTTTATCTGTTTACCCTGCTGACATGCATCACATATAGCATCCTTCTTGAATGTGATCTCAGGTAAACCAATCACCAGCTTCTTCTTCACCAACTGATTGATATCATCAAAGTTTAAGTGATTTAACTTCTTGTGCCATAACCAATTGAGTTCTGATTTGGTATGCACAATCAGCGGAGTTTCGAGGCTATGATAGACCAATCCACAACATAAATGTTACATTGTCTTCTACCAGCAAGTACAACTTGATCACCTCTTTCACTAATGACAATACAGTTGTCTTTGTCAAAAGTGACCTTGTATCCCATGTCACAGAATTGTCCAGTGCTCAGCAAGTTGTAGTCCAGTCCTTCCACATATGCAACATTCTTGATTGTAAGTCCATTTCTGATAAGTGTGCCATATCCTCTTGTATATCCAGGTGTATTCTTGTTGCCAAAATTCACCCTTGGACCATCTTTTGCCACAAAGTTTGTTAAATGAGTGCTTATTCTTTGTCATGTGCGGAACATCCCCTTTGTCAAAGTACGGACACCCTACAAAACAAAGTTAATGTATTTTAGGTACCCAAACCTGTTTGGGTCCATAATGGTCAGTGGTAAGCATGACCCTTGGCATGTCTCCATAAGGTCTTCTCCTGAATGTGTCATACTTTGGTTCATACTTTGGTTCATACATGTATTCCACACATCCATAAGTTCTAACGATAGGTTGTGTAGGAATCACATATGTTTTTCGGCCTTTTGGTTTATAATCTTTGTTTAAAGTGATTCTTGGTGTTAGAAGCATTAGTATAACCATTTGTTTCTTTGTCTGTTAGAAGCATTACTGTAATATGGAGTCTCTTTGAGGTCTTGTGTAAGTCTCTGCTGATCCCATTGCCTAGGTTTTACCCTAGTAGCATGGTTATACTTATTGTTTCTAGCATTAGATGCGGGAATATTCCAATCATCATCGAGTGGGAAGCGATCTACCTTTCCCCCTGAGATAAGTATCCCTTGAATGATTAACATTTTTGGGTTTAGGATTCTTATCCTTGGAATATTTCTGTCTCTTACCCTTCTGTGGTCCAGCAGACTTGGTAGCAGGTCTGCTATCAGCAGGCTTGGAAGGCACATCAGTCCTATTTTTAGATTTATTCTTTTTATTAGGAGCTGTTGACTTCTTAGACTTCTGATTTTGCTTCCTTGAAGCATTCTCATTGGGTTTTACTGCCTCAGCAACCTTACTGGGAGTTGGATCTAGTGCAGGTACAAACTTAGGACCAATTCTGGTGCTTGGTTCAGTGACCTTACTGGATCCACTCTTGTTAGATTGTTGAGTTCCAAATCAAGCCCGATTCTATCTCCATATAAGGCTTTCTGATTTGTATGCATGAGTGGAACAAGATGGTTCAAGTGATTCAGAAAGGTGCTGGATGTTCAAATGAGACTTATCTTTGATTACATCCAACATCTTTTCCTTACCTTTGAGAACCCTTAATTCAAACTTTCAATCTTCCAACTTCCAATTCAAGAGCTTCTTTTTCAGCCTTCACAATCTCATAACCGCATTGTATTATCCTCGATTGATTAAGGATGGCATCCAAAGTCTCATTGTTGTCGAATTTCTAGGATTTGAACCACAAGTTGATTCACAATCACTTCCAGCAGGAGTGTTGATAGATCTGATGTTGTATACCTCCTCGTTTCATCCATATTGGCCATCAAAGCATAATCCTCCATATCAACAACTTGATGCGGTGTCATCCGATTCATTTCCTTTCGATTCCACTTCATACCACGATTCATCTTCAAAGCAACCATAGCCTTCTTGCCATGTCTTCTTTGTTGACTCTTGGTCTTGATGAAGTCGGACAATCAGTCTAAAATGTCCAGGCTTCTTGCGGTTGAAGCAAAGATAATCGAGTTCCTTGCCTTGTTTTAACTTTCGGGACGATCGGAGTTTGAAGTGTCCGGTTTCTTGCAATGAAAGCACAGATAGTCATTATCTTTCTTTGGTTCTTCTTTCCTTCTTTCGGTAGGCCTCTTTGTAAAATTTCTTGCGGGGGCCTTTCCAGTCTTCATCATCCTGATTTTCTTGCTCACTAGGGCAATCTGTTCTTGCATCTCATCCAGCATATCATCCTGTCCTCCTGATGTTTTCTTCATGATATGAAGCAGCCAATGCAGTGATCTTTGGCTCTTCCTTTTCAGTCTCAGGTACAAGCTTTTTGCTAAATTGATAAGCCTTGAGATCTGAAAACAATTTGAAGGTATCTTCTTCATGCAACTTTCTCATTTCTTCAATTGCAGTCACCTTCATTTTCCAAACATCTTTTGCAGGTAGAGCTTCCAAGATTTTGGTGTTTATTTCCTCTTTTGAATAACTTACACTTTGCAGGGTAAGTTCATCCAGGATTGCATTGAATCTTGACTCCATTTGCTCAATGGTTTCATTTGGCAGCATCTTGAACTTTTGAAACCTCTTTACGGCCCACTGATTTTGTTCTTCTTTATTGCATCGGTGCCTTTCTGAGATCAAGTGAATCTTGTCCCAAAGTTCCTTTTGATCTTGCAATCTTTAACCTTCATGTACATATTGCTATCAAGGTTACGTAAATGATGTCAATAGCAATGTTGTTGAGGTTTGCTCTTTTACATCTTACGCATTCCATTCTCTTTTGGTTTAGGAATGTACTCGGTTGTGTCACCCATTTATTCTTTGCCTTTGTAATCTCGGTGGTCCATCGGTTAGTACATCCATCATCTCATCATGAGTAGCGACAAGGTATGCTGCATTCGGCGTTTATACTCATCAAATCTATCAAGAGAACACATCAACATAGTTACAGCATCTTGTGTGTTGTCCATGATGCAAGTCTTTGAAAATCGATAAATTGAAAGAAAGTTTTAAAGAATTTTCACAAGCACAACAAGTAGGATTACTTGAGCGAGAAGCCTTGCTCCGATACCAATTGTTGGTCCCTTGAAAAGGCTTTGGTTAAGTTTAGAGGGGGTGAATAAACTTAACACTTAAAACTATGGAGTTAACAAATTGCAACTTCAGATCTGCGATGCTTGAGTCTGCTTTGAGACTTGATAACCTCTTTGATAAGCAGAGTTCTCTTGATAGTTGAGTTTCTTGAATTTGTGCGTGAATTAAATCAAAATTAAGCCTTAATACTTGTTGTTAAATATGATACTAAGTATTAGATACTCAGTAGTGCAAGTGTGAGATTTCAGTTGCTAGATTCAGTAGATTGAGGAATGAAATAAACTAAGTGCAGAAAGTAAATGCTGAAAGTAAGTAGGCAGATTTTATAGTGGTTCCAGGTGGCGTAATCCTGTCAGTCCACTCTTCTCCTGTGATGTTGGAGGAAATTCACTAGAGATCTTTGATGTAGCTGTTACAAAGATTCCTAAGTTGTTTGTCCTTCACCAATAACTATGGCTTCACAAGCTGGCCGGGAGCAGGTAGGATTCTTTGCTCTGAGTCTTCCACTTTGGTCCTTGAAGGGTAGGATTGCCTCTTCACCAGCTCCACCACAAACAACGATCTTTCACAACCAACATATGCTTCATTTGTCTTCAGCAGATTCTTTATAAAATAAAGATTGAATCAAGTAAATGATTCGATTTGTGACTTGATTAGGATGATATAATCAGCAGCTTGCAGTCTTCAAGTGTTTAATCTTAAAGTAGCTTGAATACAGAATGCACTTGAAGAAATTCACTAGATCAGCAGCCTTATGCTCAGTAAGTTCAGCAGGGTGTTTTTCAGCTCAGAATTATCTCTTAAAGTTTATCCAAAATTCATCATCTTTTACGAGTTGAAAGTCCTCTATTTATAAGGCGAGGAATGCATGTGACTTGTATTTGAAATTCAAATGTGACCGTTCCTTGTTTTTGTCCCATCGATTTGCATTCTCACATTATTCATGGATCGACATCGTCGAAATTCCTTTTGTGATGCGATCTGTCCACCCTTTGACTTGTATCCAATGGATAAAAATGTGAATCATCCCAAGCGTCTTTTTAATCTCGGCCTTTGATTTTCTTGATAAGTCGAGGTAGTTGGTCATCTTATCCATGTAATCTTCCAATAATCTTGAATTAATCGAGGTATTATATCGGCGAGTTCATCGATCTTTGAGCGACAATTCTTTGTGTATACAATGTAATCTGGTGATTTCTTTTATCTAACTTTTATTTGTGAAGTTAGATTACACCATTTAATTTTAACCAAGTTCCAAACATCATCCAACTTATGGAACTTAGACCTTCTAAACAAGGTATATGTAATCAGTTTAGGTCATCACAGACTTGCCTAAATTCTGATTCCATATCCTTGACTTTAAATACTAAGTTTGATCCCTTAGCCTTCATTTACTGAGTTTGAACCCTCAACCTTGGTCTTGGCGAGAGTTCAAGACTAGTCTCTTGACCTATCTACCCTCTCGACCTAGACCGGTCTGCTTGATATCAATCAGTGACCTTTCTTGTGCTTGTTTGATCAAACCTATTTATGAATCAAACTCAGTAAACCTATACATTTGATCTAGACATCTTTTTGCCTTTGCACTATAACAGCTAGTATGGCACTCATCATCAAAACTAAGAAATAAGTCCAACACCTTCCACATATGCAACATTCTTGATTGTATGTCCATTTTTCACAAGTGTGCCATATCCTCTTGTATATCCAGGTGTATTCTTGTTGCCAAAATTCACCCTTGGACCATCCTTTGCCACAAAGTTTGATAAACAGTGCTTGTTCTTTGTCATATGTCTGGAACATCCACTGTCAAAGTACCAGACACCCTACAAAACAAAGTTAATACATTTTTGGTACCCAAACCTGTTTGGGTCCATAATGGTCAGTGGTAAGCATGACCCTTGGTAGGTTACCATAAGGTCTTCTCCTAAAAGTGTCATACTTTGGTTCATACAAGTATTCCACATATCCATAGGTTCTAACAGTAGGTTGTGTAGGATTCACATATGTTTTACGGCCTTTTGGTTTATAATGTTGTTTGAAGTGACTCTTGTTGTTAGAAGCATTAGTATAACCATTTGTTTCTTTGTCTGTTAGGAGCATTACGTAGTATGGAGTCTCTTGAGGTCCCTTTGAGGCCTTTTATAAGTCCTCTGCAGAGTCCTTGGTGATTCCATTGCTTTGGTTTTACCACTAGCGACATGGTTATCTTTGGTTGTTTCTATCAAGAGTCTGAGAATATTCCACTCATCATCGGTAGAGAGCAGTCTACCTTTCCCCGAGATAAGTATCCCTTGAATGATTAACATTTTTGGGTTTAGGATTCTTATCCTTGGAATATTTCTAATTATTACCTTTCTGTGGTCCAGCAGACTTGGTAGCAGGTCTGCTATTAGTAGGTCTAGAAGGCACAGCAATCCTGTTTTTGGATTTGTTCTTTTTGTCAGGAGCTGTTGACTTCTTTGACTTATGATTTTGCTTCCTTGAAGTATTCTCAGTAGGTTTTACTGCCTTAGTAACCTTACTTGGAGTTGGATCTTGTGCAGGTACAAACTTAGGACCAATTCTGGTACTAGGTTCAGTAACTTTACTGGATCCACTCTTTTTAGATTGTTGAGTTCCAAATCCAAGCCCTGTTTTATCACTATAAGGCTTTCCAGATTTGTATGCAGTAAAAGAACAAGATGGTTCAGCAGATCCAGTGACTCTCGATTGTTCGGCGAGGCTTATCTTGATTACATCCAAACATCTTTTCTTTCCTTTTAAGAATTCTTAATTCAGCTTTTAATCTTTCAACCTCCAACTGAAGAGCTTCTTTTTCAGCCTTCACAATCTCATAACCAAATTGTATTTTCCTCAGTTGATTAAGGATAGCATCCAAAGTCTCCTCATTATTAGAATTTCTAGGATTTGAACCACATGTTGATTCACAATCACTTCCAGCAGGAGTGTTTATTGATACAATATTGTATACCTCCTCAGTTTCATCCATATTGGCCATCAAAGCATAATCTTCCATATCAGCAACCAGTGCTGTGTCATCTGATTCATTTCCCTTTTCAGATTCCACTTCATACCCTGATTCATCTTCAACAACCATAGCCTTCTTGCCATGTCTTCTTTGTTGACTCTGGTCTTGATGAGTGTACGGACAATCAGTCTAAAGTGTCGAGGCTTCTTTGCGGTTGAAGCAAAGATAATCGAGTTCCTTACTTTGTTTTAACTCGGGGACGATCAGTTTGAAGTGCCCTGGTTTCTTGCAATGAAAGCACAGATAGTCATTATCTTTCTTTGATTCTTCTTTCTTCTTTCAAGTAGGCCTTTTTTTGTGAAATTTCTTGAAGGGCCTTTCCGGTCTTCATCATCCCGATTTTCTTGCCTGAGTAGAGCAATCACTGTTCACGCATCTCATCAATGAGATCATCTTGTCCTCAGATGTTTCTTCACGATGTGAAGCGACCAATGCGATGGTCTTTGGCTCTTCTTTTTCGATCTCGGTACAAGCTTTTGCTAAATTCATAAGCCTTAAGATCTGAAAATAACTTGAATGTGTCTTTTTCATGCAGCTTTCTCATTTCTTCTATTGCAGTCACCTTCATTTTCCAAACATCTTTTGCAGGTAATGCTTCCAAGATTTTTGTGTTTATTTCCTCTTTTGAATAACTTACACTCAGCAGGGTAAGTTCATCCAGGATAGCATTAAATCTTGATTCCATCTGCTCAATGGTTTCAATTGGTAGCATCTTAAACTTTTGAAACCTCTTTTTGACCACACTGATTTTGTTCTTCTTTATTGCATTAGTGCCTTCACAGATCAACTGTATCTTGTCCCAAAGTTCCTTTGCAGTTTTGCAATCTTTAACCTTCATGTACATATTGCTATCCAAGGTTCTATAAATGATATCAATAGCAATATTGTTGAGGTTTGCTCTTTTTCTGTCTTCTGCATTCCATTCTCTTTTTGGTTTAGGAATGTACTATGTAGTATCACCCACTGTTACATTGCCTTGGTAATCTCCAGTGGTCCATCAGTTAGTACATCCATCATCTCATCATGAGTTGCGAGCAAGGTAAGCTTTGCATTCGGCGTTTATATTCATCAAATCTGTCTAGAGAACACATCATCATAGTTCTAGCATCTTGGGTGTTATCCATGATGCAAGTTTTGAAAATCAGTAACTTGAAAAAGTTTCAAAGTATTTTCACAAGCAAAACAAGTAGGATTTCTTGAGCGAAGCCTTTGCTCCGATACCAATTGTTGGTCCCTAGAAAAGGCTTTGGTTAAGTTTAGAGGGGGGGTGAATAAACTTAACACTTAAAACATTGGAGTTAACAAATTCAAAGAATTTCAAAGACTTCTTTGAAGTTCGATGTCTCTCTTGATACCTCATTAGCTTCTGGCGATAGCTTGATTAATCACTTGATAGTTGAGTTCTTGAATTTGTGCAAATGGAATTATGTTAAAATTAAGCCTTAAAACTTGTTGTTAAATATGATACTAAGTATTAGATACTCAGTAGTGTATGTGTGTGATTTCAGTTGCTAGATTCAGTTGATTGATGTATATAATAAACTAAGTGCAGAATGTAAATGCTGAAAGTAAGTAGGCAAATTTTATAGTGGTTCCAGGTGGTGTAATCTGTCGAGTCCACTCTTCTCTGTGATGTTGGAGGTAATTCACTAGAGATCTTTGATGTAGCAGATTACAAAGATTCCTAAGGTTGCTTGTCCTTCACCAATGACTATGGCTTCACTAAGCTGGCCGGGAGCAGGTAGGATTCTTTGCTCCCGAGTCTTCCACTTTGGTCCTTGAAGGGTAGGATTGCCTCTTCACCGGCTCCACCACAAACAACGATCTTTCACACTTGTGTGCTTCTTTGTCTTCATTGAGTTCTTTATAAAATAAAGATTGAATCAAATAAATGATTGATTACGGCGGCTTGATTAGGATGATATAATCGACTTGCGGTCTTCAAGTGTGTATACATGATGTAGCTTGAATACTGAGAATACACTTGAAGAATCTTTCTGGATCGATAGCTTTAAGTTCGATAAGTTTCGCAGGTGTTTTTATTTCAGAATAGTCTCTTATATTTTTCTCTTAAAGTTCATCAATCATCTCTTATTTTTACGAGTTGAAAGTCCTCTATTTATAGGTAGGAATGCATGTGACTTGTATTTGAAATTCAAATGTAACCGTTCTGGTTTTGTCCCATCCGATTTGCTTTCGTCACTATTCATAGGATCGACCATCGCTGAATTCCTTTTTAATGATCTGATCTGTCCAACCTTTGACTTATAACTATTGGATAAAAAATGAATCATCCCAGCGTCCTTTTAATCTCGACCATTGATTTGTTTGATAAGTTTAGTTGTCCTTATCCATGTAATCTTCCAATGTAATCTTGAATTAACCGAGGTATACTATCGCGAGTTCATCGATCTCTTTGAGATACCCATCACTTCTTTGAGCAATGATTTGCTATGTATAAAATACAATGCGGTGATTTCTTTTATCTAACTTTTATTTGTGAAGTTAGATTACACCTTTAAATATAACCAAGTTCCAAACACATCCTTGTTTTACGACTAATTTTATGGTTTTTATCGAGTTATTTAGTAACATTATCTCCCGTGTTTTAGTGATTTTTATAGAAAATCACTCGCAAAAGATAAATTGAGCAAATGAGTTTTAAAGATAATAAATTGCAAAAGTGGGTGATTTATGTGTTTTTATCGTTGGTTTTATGTTTATTTGGATGTTGTTACACTTTGCAATATTTTGGATATCTTGTAGATGCATATCTTCGGTCTAAAAGAGGTGTTTAGAGGGTTAGAAGAAGATGCCACAAGTTCTGAGTTCAACGGGAGACAAATTTTCCTAAGTACTTAAATCGTTACAAATTTTCGACGGAGATTTGACCTAGCTTAGAGGCATTTTCAGGGAGGACTTCTTCATGAAAATTGTAGATCATTGAAAGAGCTTTCCAACGCACTTTGAATTACGTCAATCGGACTTCTACAACTCAAATGGTGGTCAAGTGGGTAATCAATTTCGGTAAGTGGAAAATCCGTAAGCGACTCGGGATCGACGGGCTAATCAAAAGGCGTTTTCTGAAGAAGAGTCCTTAATGAAAGTTGTAGAGTTTTCCGAGAGCTTAATTATGACGTTCGGATCATAATTTTTGGAGGTCTACAACTCAAGATATGAATTTTAGAAGTTTGAGTCAAAAATAGACTAGCATCCAGCGTCCGTTCACCACCGCCATTCATTCAGCACCACCGACATACGCATAAGTGATTCAGCCGACTTACTCCCTTATATATACAGCTATTTCCAAACCCTAATGAATATAATTCATTCACACAAAATTTAGAGGAGCAGCCGAAAGCTGTATAAAAAAAAGAAGATGATTTCTTCCACCCAAATGATCATGATCAACATCATGGTTGTTGGCTAAGCACATCAGCGGTGGGACAACGGATGAAACCGATCAACATCAACACCAACTAGAGAGATTTTTAGCCGTACTTTTAGTGAGTAAAGTTATCGTTTTCATCAATTAAATTTGTTATTTATCGTTTACGTTTTATTTGAATCGAGAGATCGATGAAACCATCTTTTATGCTTTGAATTTATATGAAAATATTGTTCAAGTTGTGATCTTTTAATTGATGCGATTAATTATAATTCGAGAGATCGTTTATAGTTAATTGAGTAAAGTATTAGAAATAATCTCGTGATCTTGTTTTGCATGTCGTTTTGTTTTATTTGAAAAAAAAGCGAAACCCTAGAAGTCGTTTAGAGAAATTTAATCGAATTCGTGATAGATCATTACTAAAAATCATATCTTTAACTTGCCGTCTAGTTGGGGTTGGGTTGATTGATCGGTGGATTCCGTTGCCTTGCCGTTGTTTTAATTACTTGATAAATCGAATCATTAGTATAAATCGTTGATTGCTAAGTTAGTTGTTTTAAATTCTAGTTGATTGTTAATTTTACGCAAATTTACTATTCATCAAAGTTACTGTTCATCATCGTTTTTTTGTTCATCATACTGTTCATTAATTCATAATTAGTTTAAATCTTAGTTAATAGTCGTGACATAATCGATAAGATAATTGTTCCTTGATCCGATAAACATTCCACTCCTTAGGGCGACCCGTTAACATCCTTTACTACGAACCTTATACTTGGGGTGTTTTGGTTATAAATTGTAAAACTTCGTTTTTACGAACAAGTTTTGGCGCCGTTGCGGGAGTCGATAACGGTTGTCGGATTCTTAAAGGTGCAATTTTTGTTTCGATACTAATAATTTTTTTATGTGATAATATAATAGTTACGTTTTTATTTTATTTTTATTTTTAGATGTGTAGATTTTTATTTTTAGTTTATTTCATTAAGTTTGTTTAATTAAGATTTTTGCCGTAGATTTCATAATTTAACTTTTATTTTATTTAGGCTTGCCTAAGTTTTTTTAGATTTCATAGATTTTTTTATAGCTCTTATTTATTTTACCTTACTTATTTTTTTCTTTTCTGTTTTCTTTATTTTAATTCACCTTAGATTTTAGTTTTTGATCTAAGCGGGCGTCCATCCTTTCGGACGCTAAATGCATTTCGAAATTTTTCTTCTGCATCGTTTAAGTTGATCGAGACAGCGTCTGGATTTCCAAGCGCTCGTCTCAGCCTTTAACGCCCGTTTACCCCAGTTCATCTTACGAGCGCTTGATTCGGCTGCTGGACGAGCGTCAACTCTGAGCAGCGTTGAGGTTCTTCAATCTTCACTCTTCTCTTCTCTTTTCTCTTTCTAAACTTCTAAACCCTCACAATCTTCTCTAACTTCGTTCTCATCAACCCTAAGGTTGATTTCATTCTTTTGCTCCTGGTTTATGCAAACGGGGGCAAGAAAAGGGCCGTTACTACAACATCACGAACCTGAGCGAGACATTGTCAGAGAAGACCATTCCCAAATCCACGACAACATGGCGAACACGGTTCCGGCGATCACGAGCAGGAGGACCAAGGAATAATAACCAAAATCCTCCTGGCATGGATCCCGCTCAATTAAACCAAATTACGATGCAAATGTTGCGAGAACCCGACCAGCGGCGACAAGCTGGATGAACCGGCGGATGCATCAACAACGAGAATGCTCAGCGACAACGACCCCAGGCACGGTTGCACATCACACGATACATCGAGAATGTTCAAAATCAACGACCCCGGTAATTTTGTATTTGTTATCTGACAAGACCACTACAGCGCCATATCTTGATCAAGACTTCTTGGAAGGGCATAGACCAATTCGGCCTCGAGAGATGGGAGGAATGCATTTTGATCTTAAGAATGGAGTTGTGGGGATGGTCCAAAATAGTTCATTCCATGGCTTGCTTTGCCATGAAGACCCACATGACTTCTTGTCTACTTTTGTGCAAATCTGTGAAGCGAGTCACTACCACTGGCGTTTCTACGAAGTTGTTAAATTGAAACTTTTCCCGTTTGCTTTGAGGGGTGAAGCAAATCGATGGTTTAAGTCCTTACCCCATCACTCTCTTCATAAGCTGGGTGATGTTAAAGAGCCTTTGCTCTGAAAGTCGTTTCTGGAGCGATAATGGAGCGAAAAAGAGATATAGCTACCTTGAGCAACTAGAAGGAGAGAGTGTGGGAAAGGCTTGGGAGAGGTTGAATCATTAATGAGAAAATGCCTAACCATGGATACACTCGACATGAACTTACAGAATTATTCTATCAGGGTGTTACTCAATTGATAGAGATTACTTGGATTCCACGGCTCATGGATCGTTTTTAGGAGGAGGAGATGATCTGCCTCTGGGGTAGCGAAGCGATAGCTAAGAATAACATGTGGGCAACTCAAAGAAGACCGGTGTTAGCGGAAGCAAAAGGAGAAATTTGCTTCAAGTGACTCGAGAGACAAAGCGCTTGTTGCTCAAATGGAAATAATGAACAAACAACTAGCCAACATGCAAATGAAAGCGACAAGAAGGGCGGCGAGATGTTAATCACTCGGGCATACTGGGCGGGAATACGATGAATGAGGAAGTACAAGCCATGGAGCCGAATCAACCTTTCGGAGGCTTGGTCAAAATTACGGTCAATCAAGTCAAACTCAAACCCGCAACTTTTGGAAATCCGCGGAATAGTTATTATACACACTTTGGTGCATCCAATAACCCAAGACCCCAAGGTAGCGGGGGCTGACGCCAAAATCAACAGCCCACCTCGTCTCTCGGAAGAAATTCGATGAGCTAGTTGACATGGTGAAAACACTAGCCACCGGTCAAAAGGCGATGGAGAGGCAGTTGGTCGGATGGTGATCAACAAGCAAGCGAGACCTCAAGGAAGATGCTGCCGAGTTATCTGAGAAAAAACCCTAAGGCGAGATATCAATGCTTGCACCTTTGCCATCACACCTCAATGGGAGTATGGAGATGAGGAGTTGAATGCGAGTCACCCTCGAAGCGGTAAGGCATTTGGACCGAAAGATGTCGGAAGCGAGTAGCCCCTCACGGCGCCATGAGTTCGGGAGGGCAATCGAAAATTAAATTCCAAAGAAGGTATGAGTGAGGAAGAAGTGAGTGATGATGATTTTTAGGGGGGGATAGTGATGAGGATCTTTGAGAAGGAAGTCGGTATTTGAACCCACGACTAAAAGAAAAGCGAGAAGTTTGTCGGATGGAAGGATAAGGAGGGCGAAGCCATTAAAAGTCAACCTATGATTAATCATTGAAAACCCTTCCTTATCCGGCAAAGAAAAAGAGAATACTAAACTCGACAAGCGGTATGGCGGAGTGAGGAAGATGCTTAGAGATACTATGGTGACTATGCCACTTCTTTGAGGTATTCGAGATGCCTAAGTCTTTGTAAGTATCTTAAGGATACTGTGGAAGTAAAAAAGCTAAAGGAAATGGCGGAGGAAGTGCTAAGAGAAGAGTGTTCAGCGGTTTTCTGAGGCGTTGCAATCAAGCGAGTGACCCGGGCGACCTTCAATCTCACATGCGATTGAAGGCCACACGTTCCATAATGTTTTATGCGATTCGAGGGCCTCTGTTAATGTGATGCCATTGAGCGTCTGCAGAGTCTCGGGCTGGACAAAAGGCTAAAGGCGTCCGTCTCTCTTGATTGGTGGACCAATCTAGCCGTTTAGCTTGTTGGTTGTGTTAACTGCGTCCTTATCCATGTTAAACATCTAGTTTTCCAAGCGGCCGGGTCATCTTTGGATTACCCGATCGACAAGGAGATGCCCACGATTACGGGCGGCCTTTCTTAAACATACGCCTCCACCATTGACTTCAAATTGGCCAAATCACTCGAAAGTAGGGGACACTTCCATTACCCTCGGCGAGGGAAAAAGTTTGCGGAAGCTTGAGCAGGAGATCTCATTCATTGAAGCAATCTATGGGGATGAATTCGACCACGATGAAGAGCTCACGGAGATAGGAGCCCTGGATGTTATAATTCACGAGCAGGCGGGAATCAGCTTTGTAGAGTTGTCTCAACAACTTGCGCATCTTGAGCCTATGAGTGAGCGGAAAATGCAGGATATTCCAGGGATGGCGACAATGATTTGAAGGAGCTCAACCAGGCGGACTTTAACCTCGCGAGAGGAGGAAGTTTTAATGGGTAGTTGGGACGAAATATAAGTGCGGAAAGAAACTACTCATTGGGAGTTGGATGATTGGGGGCGACTTGCGAGAAGAGCTTGAAGAAGAAGAACTTAAGAAGATGGTTAAGCATAAGAAAGAACAAGCGGAAGGCGGCGGGAGGATTCCTCAGATGATGTCATTCAATACCTTTACAGGGTCACACACCTCGGGAAGATGAGGTGTTTTTCGATCAACGGTCCAAGCTCACAAGGAAAAAGGTGGTCCCTTAAAATCTAGTATAGAGCAACCACCTGTGACTTAGAGTTGAAACCACTTCGCATGACACCTAAAATACATCTTCCTTGGGGCGGTGATAAGTTGCCCTTGATCATCTCATCTAAACTCGAGCCGGAACAGAAGCGAGAATTAATTAAAGTGTTGGAGAAACATATCCTCGCGTTTGGATGGCGGTGGGCGATATCGGAGAATCGGCCAGGCGTGTGCATGCATAAGATCGAGCGGAGGAAGGAGCGAAAAGGTCGAGACAACCTCAAAGGAGGCTGAATCCGCACATCACGAGGAGGTTGTCAAAAGGAGATCATCAAATGGCTTGACATGGGGATTATCTACGCCATCGCCCGATAGTGAGTGGGTCGATCCTACTCAAGTTGTGCCAAAGAAGGAGGCATTCTTGTGGAGAAGAGCGAAAAAGGGGAAGAAGTTGCCTTACGCCTTGTGGTGGCTATAGAGTTTGCATTGATTATCGCGGGTTAAATGAAGTCACCGCTAAGGATCATTTCCCCCGCCCCTTCATTGACCAACTTCTAGAAAAGGCGAGTGGTCATAAGTATTATTGTTTCCTTGATGGATATTACGGTTATTTCGGATAGCCATCGACACTAATGACCAGAGAAGACAACTTTTACTGTCCATCCGGCACTTTTGCACCGCGAGAATGCCATTCGGCTTATGCAATGCACCGCGACCTTTCAGCGGTGCATGTTGGCCATATTTGATGGACTTGTGGAGCAATGCATGGAGGTCTTCATGGATGATTTCTCGATCTATGGCGGCGAGTTTTGATGAAATTTTAAAGAATCTCGATATGGTACTCCAGCGTTGCGTTGAGAAAAATCTAGTGCTTAAGCGGGAGAAATGCCATTTTCTAGTAGAAGAAAGGATTGTTTTGGGACACAAGGTGTCGGTGATGATGGTATTCAGGTGGATAAGGCTAAGGTAGAAGCCATCGAGAAAATGTCGTACCGAAGGCGGTGAAGGAAGTGCGAGGATTTCTAGGACATGTGGGCTTTATCGGCGTTTCATTAAAGATTTTTCGGCGATAGCAAAGCCTTTATCAACTTTGTTGAAAGAGGAAGTGGAGTTCTTGTTTGATGATGGGTGTAAGAAAGCTTTTAATAGCTTAAAGGATAAGCTAACGGTGCCCCCATTTTAATCGCGCCCATTGGACTCAACCTTTTGAATTAATGTGCGATGCCTCTAACTACTGTGATGGCGCGATTTAGAGGCGGAGAATTGACAAAAGTTCGAGCCGATTTACTATGCTAGCCGCACTTTGAACCCGGCTCAATGCAATTACGCCACTACCGAGAAGGAATTCTTGGCGATCGTTTTGCTATTGACAAATTCGAAGTTATCTTTTAGGGTCCAAAGTGGTGGTGTGGGCAGATCGCGCGACACTACGCTACCTTATGGGAAGCAGGCGCTAAACCAAGGTTACTCGGATGGATTACGATACTACGAGGAATTTGACCTTGAAATTAAGGACAAAAGGTAGTGATAATGTTGTGGTGACCACTTATCTCGCCTAGTAAGCGAGGGTAGCGAAATCCCTAAGGAGATAGGCATTGACTTTCCGGTGAGCAATTAATGAAGCTAGAGGCGGGAGGCCGTGGTATCTTGATTCGCCAACTACTTAGCAAGTGGACACTTAGAAGAGATGGCGTATCAGGAAAAGAAGAAATTTTCAGCGACTTAAAGTATCTCGTATGGGAGGATCCATATCTGTTTAAAGTGCAGGGCGGGTTGCTTAGAAGGTGCGTTCGGGCATGAACAATTGGATATCTTGGAGCAATGTCATAGTGGTCCCATTTGGTGGGCACTACTGAGCACCTAAGGCAGTCACAAAAATCCTTCAAGCTGGTTTTTTCTTGGCCTACTCTGTTTAAAGATCTTTGAAGCCTTTTGCAAGAAAGTGTGATAGATGCCAAAAGTAGGAGACTCGATAATAGGATGGAGATGCCTTTGAGGCCTATCTTGGAATGTGAGGTCTTTGGCGTGCGGGGCATTGATTTTATGGGACCGTTCCCATCATCATGCTCTAACAAATATATTACAGTGCTGTGTAGACTATGTTTCCAAATGGGTAGAGGCCATAGCCACCCAAACCAATGATCACAAAGTTGTTAAGAAATTCTTGCAAAAGAATATCTTTACTAGATTAGGCATCCTAGAGCCCTTATCGGTGATGAAGGTTCGCATTTACGTAATGCACCTGCTGGATAAAATTCTTGAGAAGTATGGTGTCAAGCATAGAATTGGTACACCATACCACCCCCCAAACCAGTGGCCAAGTCGAGGTGAGCAGCGAGAAGTCTTAAGCGGATTTTGGAAAGCGGTGAATTCAATAGATCAGCCCGGAGTGCGAAGTTGGACGACGCACTTTGGGCTTATCGCGCGCGTTCAAGACCCCTATGGGTGCGTCACCCTTCCAAATGGTTTATGGCAAGGCTTGCCATCTACCGGTCAGTGGACCGCAGAGCTTCTTGGGCTATTAAATTCTTAAACCCGATAGCCAACTACTGTGGGAGAAAAGATTATTGCAACTACATGAGCTCGATGAATTCGGACTCGGGGCCTATGAGAGCGCCAAGGTGAGCAAGGAAAGAACGAAGGCGCTCCACGATGCTAAGATTAAAGATCGGGAATTCAAAGTGGGAGACATGGCTTTCTTTGTATAACACCAGGCTCCATCTTTTCTTTGGTAAGCTTAAATCTAGATAGTGCGGCCCCTTTGAGATTCTTGATGTTCATCTGGTGGAGCCATTACGTTGAAAAGTGCGGCGATCAACCGTTCAAAGTCAATGGTCACGGATTAAAAAGTACTTTGGGCAACCCAAGGAAAGCTGAAGTACTATACTTTCAAAAGAAATGAAAGCGGTTGAGTCGTTTATTTGTGAAGAGATTCCATCCGACTTCTTTGGAGTGGATGATGACATTATTACCCACAACCTTGCAGATCCTTACGTCAATGCTCTGAGCTTGTTTGCATACCTCGGCCGAATCGAGAAACAAGAACAAGAAGAAAAAAGTCGGTGTTATGCGGAGAGAAAAATTTCATGATCTTATCGCGCACTTGACTTGTTGTTGTGGCGAAAACCATTTCCGTTCTAGTCATTACGAGTCGGCGGAGAAGTGGTTAGCCTTAAACCCAAGTGGCTGATCCGAGGTTGACTTGGTTTCCTCTGTCAAGCTAATGACATAAAAGAAAGCGCTCTAGGAAGCGGCCTAGTCTTTTAAGTATTTCTTTTTAGTTAAGTTTTTAGGTTATTAGGAATAAAACCTTGGTGAGTTGTGTGTTGGTTATCCTTGTCCTATTTGTGAATGCTTTATGTGCCTACATGTTTACTCATATACCCGAGATTATATGTTATGTCGAGTGTGTGAGAATCTTGTTGAAGCGGTTGTTGCCGGCTATTCCTTTAGTATTATGCATCACGATCTGAGTGCGGCGGTTTATTCATGCTACGGGCTGACCACTTTGCCAACCTACTGACCGACAACCACTTCATAACTTGGCTAAGTATTCTTTTCTTTTATTTGCACATTACGAGGACATAATGTGATTTAAGTGTGTGGGGTGCAATTCGTGCTTTATTTCGACAATATGAGTAGATATTTGTGATCCTTGATAAATTTTAAAGATTTTAAAATTTTGGCACTTGGATAATTGTAAATCTTGAGCATGTAATTGGAACAAATGCTTGCTAGTTGTAGTTTCTGGCGATGATAGTATGTGACTTAGTGAGATAATTATAGCATGTCTTTCTTGTTATGGAGATAGAATTCGTTTCTCACGAAAGCCTTTGACATTGAAGCAAGATTTTTGAACTATATCCTTTCATTATTTTGATGAGTTATCTTAGGAAGGTCGAGTATAGTAACACCTTAGTTAGACCGTGTCTTTGTGAATATCATAAAGTTTGAATGTGATAAGTGAGATGTAACTTATGTCTTTAAAAAGTGAATGAATAAATAATTAGTGAATAAATCGTTTGTCGAAAAGGTGGTTAATGATTTGAGTGAGGTAGGGTATACCACGTATGTCTATACCACTATGATGACCAAAAGCTCACGGCAGTTAGAAGAAGCTACCCTATGATTTGAGTAAGGTAGGGTGTTATCACGAAACATCCTATTCTACTATGACGGGTAAGAGCTCATTACGATGTGCGTCAAAGAAAAAGGAAAAAAAAGAGAAAGTGGAAAAAATTAAAGACTTGGTTATCGTTACTCTTATACAGTATAAACCGCATGATATCTTTGTAGGGATTATCTCTTGAGTGCGTGGGAAGGCTTTGAGTGGAGCTATTCACTTTATATCTAGGATAGTCATTGAAATTTTTGAGAGGATATTTCTTTGGAAGGCTTGTTAAATTTGAAAAGGGCTTGTCACACATACCTTTGAATCTATCTACTGTGATAGTATTGTTTGCTATAGTTGTTGTATCTTTTGTTACGTGAGTTAGGAATCTATTTGGATTGCATATAAAGTGAGCTAGTTTTAATTGTTTTGCTCGGGACAAGCAAAAGTCTAAGTGTGGGGAGTTGTTTACGACTAATTTTATGGTTTTTATCGAGTTATTTAGTAACATTATCTCCCGTGTTTTAGTGATTTTTATAGAAAATCACTCGCCAAAAGATAAATTGAGCAAATGAGTTTTAAAGATAATAAATTGCAAAAGTGGGTGATTTATGTGTTTTTATCGTTGGTTTTATGTTTATTTGGATGTTGTTACACTTTGCAATATTTTGGATATCTTGTAGATGCATATCTTCGGTCTAAAAGAGGTGTTTAGAGGGTTAGAAGAAGATGCCACAAGTTTACGAGTTCAGCGGACAAATTTTCCTAAGTACTTAAATCGTTACAAATTTTCGACGGAGATTTGACCTAGCTTAGAGGCATTTTCAGGGAGGACTTCTTCATGAAAATTGTAGATCATTGAAAGAGCTTTCCAACGCACTTTGAATTACGTCAATCGGACTTCTACAACTCAAATGGTGGTCAAGTGGGTAATCAATTTCGGTAAGTGGAAAATCCCGTAAGCGACTCGGGATCGACGGGCTAATCAAAAGGCGTTTTCTGAAGAAGAGTCCTTAATGAAAGTTGTAGAGTTTTCCGAGAGCTTAATTATGACGTTCGGATCATAATTTTTGGAAGTCTACAACTCAAGATATGAATTTTAAGTTTGAGTCAAAAATAGACTAGCATCCAGCGTCCGTTCACCACCGCCATTCATTCAGCACCACCGACATACGCATAAGTGATTCAGCCGACTTACTCCCTTATATATACAGCTATTTCCAAACCCTAATGAATATAATTCATTCACACACAAATTTTTTAGAGGAGCAGCCGAGCTGTATAAAAAAAAAAAGAAGATGATTTCTTCCACCCAAATGATCATGATCAACATCATGGTTGTTGGCTAAGCACATCAGCGGTGGGACAACGGATGAAACCGATCAACATCAACACCCAACTAGAGATTTTTAGCCGTACTTTTAGTGAGTAAAGTTATCGTTTTCATCAATTAGAATTTGTTATTTATCGTTTACGTTTTATTTGAATCGAGAGATCGATGAAACCATCTTTTATGCTTTGAATTTATATGAAAATATTGTTCAAGTTGTGATCTTTTAATTGATGCGATTAATTATAATTCGAGAGATCGTTTATAGTTAATTGAGTAAAGTATTAGAAATAATCTCGTGATCTTGTTTTGCATGTCGTTTTGTTTTATTTGAAAAAGAAAAGCGAAACCCTAGAATTCGTTTAGAAATTTAATCGAATTCGTGATAGATCATTACTAAAAATCATATCTTTAACTTGCCGTCTAGTTGGGGTTGGGTTGATTGATCGGTGGATTCCGTTGCCTTGCCGTTGTTTTAATTACTTGATAAATCGAATCATTAGTATAAATCGTTGATTGCTAAGTTAGTTGTTTTAAATTCTAGTTGATTGTTAATTTTACGCAAATTTACTATTCATCAAAATTCTTATTCATCATCGTTTTTCTTGTTCATCATCTTGTTCATTAATTCATAATTAGTTTAAATCTTAGTTAATAGTCGTGACATAATCGATAAGATAATTGTTCCTTGATCCGATAAACATTCCACTCCCTTAGGACGACCCGTTAACATCCTTTACTACTCTGAACCTTATACTTGGGGTGTTTGATTTATAAATTGTAAAACTTCGTTTTACCGAACAATTCATGAATCAAACTCTAATAAACCTATCATTTGATCAGACATCTTTCTCGCAATTTCTGCACTATAACAATTTGATCCGCACTCATCATCAAAACATAGAAATAAGTCCAACAGTCTTGTGCCTTGAATTTGTTACGGTTTAAGCTTACGCAATTTATTTCACGTTGGTGATCTATTCTTGGATATTATCGTTGGTAACGATTTATGTTGGGCCCGCCGTGCCTTGCACGGCTCACGTTAACTAGTTTATATATAGAGAGAGGGAATGGTGGTAGCAATGCATGAATGGAAGATTGCAATGATTAGTAGACTGTATTGGGATCAGTGGCGAACCCATAAAATTTTCTCAATGTGGCGCGCATCAAAGTAAAAATGATGATCCAATGGAGGTACCAATAGTATTTTAATATATATTTTTAACAGTAAAAACACATCATTTTCCGGTTCTCAGTGAAGACATTGGCCCCTCCTTTAATTCATTGGGTCCGCCTCTAACCGGGATAGTTGGGTAGATGATTTGACAAGTCGAGGAGTGAATACACAAGAACTTTCCATGTGACAGTGGGAAATTTGTAAATCAGAACTTCAAATCATTTTCCCCTTTTCTTTTTTTCAGGGCCCTTCATTTACATCATTCCTAATATACTCGTGCACCAATTCTACATGTGTACCACAGTAGAACCGAATTTGTGAAAGTCGGTTCTGGATTTTAAAACCGACCTTTCGTATATGCATTGGTAAAGTCGGTTTCTGCAATACATCTACGGAAAATCGATTCTAAACTCCAGAATCGACTTTCATAAATTCGGTTCCATTGTGAATACTTAGTAAGATGTGCACGAGATATTTAAATTCATGATTGTCTGAGTAAAATGATTCGCCTCGTGGATATGTAATAGCCTTCTTTTTATTTTTATTACGTGGAAAATCTAGCAGCCATTAGAAATGGCATACTTATCCTCTAGACAATGTGGTTGGTGGGTCAACAAGTGAAGGTTCTTTGAAAACTATGGAAATGGAATAAGTCAATTTAGAGGGATGAAAAATAAAAGTTTGCTTTTGCTTCCGTCCAAAAATAAAAGTCATTTTCTTTACATGTATTAAATGAATTAAATAAATATTGGTAAATAATAAGCTAAAATATCTTTTTACTTATTATTAATACAAATGTTTTATACTGAAAATGTTGTTAGATGGATAATCAATTAGGGTCGATGAAGGAAAAAACTAATACATGTTACATTAGCATTAAAGTGACGGGTTAAAACAGAATGCAAGAAAGAACCAAATAACAATTTCAATAAATGTATAATAAATGAACAAGAACAGAAACAAGAAGAACGCAACGATTTTAAAGCAGTTTTCGACTATTGAACAACAAAAACTGAATCAAGAAGATGGCAATACTGATATAAAGGAAACTTACCAAATTCGGATCAGATTCTGACATAAGATGATGTGCTGGAGTGATAAGGTGTAGGGAGTGATAAGACGTATGCTGACTGAGTTTGAATTAGGGTTATCCTGTTCAAAGTCAAATTGATATCAGTTAGGTGTGTTTATCCAAGTATTTTTCAAATAAAGGTCAAACACTCGAATAAGTCAAATAGCTGATATACTAGTAAATATCTCGTTTATCTTTTATTTAAAATAATTTAAGAGAGTCCGGGTAGAGAAAGGTTTTACTACTATGCCTTTGAATACATTAGCTGTGTACACCATTATGTATCTGGAATTTATCAAAGTTAATAAACTTGTTGTTTTCCGGTTCCTCCATCTTTTCTCGTTTTTCATTTTTGGTATCAAAGCCAGAACACTGCTACGCCATGTCAACCCTCTCACTTAATGTTGTCAGCTTCATTTCACTAAAGTTAACCTCAAAAAATTACCCTACATGGCGTGAGAAAGCTCTTGCGTTGGCACAAAGCCAAGATTTGGTGGGTCATGTCAATGATGAAACACCGGCACCAGCCAAATACACCTCTACAAAGGCACAAAGTACCACCACAGGCAACACAACAGAATCAACAACAACAAGAGACAGACACTCACATCGGAATTCCTAAAATGGAGGAAGGCTAACAGGTTGCTACGGGGATGGATCATTGGATCACTATCTGAGGAATCCCTCAGCCTGGTGATAGGCCTAGACACAACAAAAGGAGTATGGGATGCTCTAAGGGATGCCTATGCTCAAGACTCCCAAGAAAAATAGTTTAATCTAAAGCAACATGTTATCTATCTCAGAAAACAGGATGGTGTGCCTGTAAATGATCACATCATAACCTTCAAAGGACTATCTGACAACCTGGCTGCCATTGGAAAGCTAGTTTCATATTTTGACAAGGTTTACTACCTCCTCACCAGCCTAGGTCCCAAATTGATACTTTTACAAAAACAATGTTGAAGCCTCCAAGACCCACATATCAAGAATTGGACACTCAAATCCAAAACTTTGACCAGAGAGGGACCTGGTTCAACACAAACAATGACACTGAAAGTCTGACATCTATGTCATAATTGGCTTTCATTGGACAGACACAACAAAATCAAGGGAATATGAGAAACAATGAAAACAACTCCAGGTTTGACTCCTATGGAATAGGATTTCAAGGTCAGAGAAACAAACCGGATTCCAGAAATTAGGACTGAAGAGGACCACCTGAAGGACAAAGGAAAACGACAAATACATAAAGGGAGTTATACAAAAATGAAACATGTCAATATTAAGGAGTACTATGACATATTCCTAAGATCTGTTGGTGGGTGCCAAAAGGGCGTCGAGGGGATGAACTCGCTTATAGTCACTTGCCACCCTCACATTGGACAACTCTGTAGCATACACTGAATGGACCATGGACACTGGAGCATTAAATCATATGGCTCATAATTCAGATATGCTTTCTAACATTAAACCTTACAATGGAGCTGACTCTATTATCATGGGGATGGAACACACTTTCCTATACATGGAATTGGTAAGGTGTGTCTCAAGAAACCTAATAAAACAATGTCACTCCATGATGTGTTATTAGTTCTAGATTTGAAGAAGAACCTACTATCAGTAAGGCAATTTACAGATCAACATCCTGTGAGGCGTGAGTTCACTAATAGTGGTTTCAATGTGAAGGAAAATGAAACAGGGGTCAGCTTGATGACAGGGAAAAGAACAGGTGATTTATACACATGGTCATGTGCACTTACAGCCCTCTACTCCAAAAAAATTAAAGCTGGGACAGTGGAGACTTGGCACAAAAGACTACGACACTCTCAAATTTCTGCAGTTCAAAGATTTAAGAATAAAGGCCTTATACAGGTGTTAGGAAAAATAAAAACAGATCATGTCTGTGAAAGTTGTTAATTAGGGAAACTGAATAAATTGCCTTTTTATGACTCTGAACATAAAAGCAAATATATTTTTGATTTAGTGCACTGTGATTTGTGGGGACCTGCCCTAGTTGCTTCCTCAGGAACTTTTATTATTATGACTGTTTTGTTGATGATTTTTCCAAGTACACATGGATTGCTCCCTTTAAGCACAAGTCTTATTTCTTTCACACATACATTGCCTTTGAAAATTATGTTCAGTGTCAATTCAATAAACAGATCAAAATTTTCCACTCAGATGGTGGTGGAGAATTTGTGAATAATCCCCTAAAAGAACATTTTCTACATAAAGGGATGCTACATTACATCTCATGCTCTCACACATCAGAACAAACATGGGCGGTAGAGAGAAGGCACAGAACCATTAGGGAACTTGGACTAACCATGTTGTTTTCTGATGAGAAGTCCCTATATCTATGGCTTTGATGATGTGATATTTTGCCCATGAAGGTACTAAGGGATCAATGAAGAGCTTAAAAACCTAGCCCTTTAAAATCCAGTCTTAGACGTAGGCCAAGAATAGACAACGCTTCACTCGAAAACACTAATTCGTTCTTGAAGGGTGGTTCTCTACGATAAAGAGAACACTCACTCGCAAGTGATGATTTAAAAGTCTATTTGACTCTTAAGTAAAAGTTTTCACTTAAAATAATAATATCATTGTTGTTGTATCATAAATTACAAGTAGAATGCCTTTATATAGGCTACAAAATAAAATACTAACAAACTCCTAAGCAATGTGGATAAATTACATAGTAATTTTCGCCACTTTATTTACTAGTGGACCTAACTTGACTCTAATAAACCCAAATGGCTTTAATTTGCTGAAAATAAAGACTTAGCCCAATATACTAACATATAGACACATTTTTTCATGGATCTTACTACCAACTAGACCCAAAAGACCTTTATTGAATAGACTAGTAAAAACAATATAAAATAAAATCAAACAAGTTTCGTAACTAATTTTCCAGGTCCAATAACACAAATAATGGCTTTCATATTCGCATTATGATAGGCCCAAGTCCTCGGGACGGATCACATTATTCCCTTCCGGTTGGAAAAGATTCGTCCTCGAATCAAAAGGATGTCGTACAATTCAGCTGTTGGTCCCAGAGAAAGGCAAAACTATAGTCAGAGGGGGGGGTGTGAATGACTATAGTGGAGTTTCAAAAACTTTTCTTATGTTTAAAAGCTTTTGGGCAGCGGATAAGTCCCTTCTTACTATGTCGTTTCAAAGCAGTTTAGGCAATTACAGATATAGATTATAATCTAGGCAAATTTAAATGAATGCAGTGAAGTAAATTGCAGAAAGTAAATTGACACAAGGCTTATAGTGGTTCAGGGTGGTGTAATCCCTTAATCCACTCTTCTCCTGTGATGATTGGAGGAATTCACTATTGTTTTCACAGATACAATAGTAAGATTGTCCTTGACTTCCCAAGCTTCACAATCTTCAAGACTATCACACCTTGGCTGCAACAGCTTCAGTGATTCAGTCTCTTTCACTGCTCCTTGAGATCAAATCCTTTAGCCGCTATCACAAACACAACTCCTTCTCAGATGAATTCTCATTCAGTTGCTTCAGTTTATTGTGAATGAGATTCACAAACTTGCTTGATCAATCTCAGTGCTGAATATTAAATTGTAGTTCTGATGTATGAGTTGATCTCTAGATAAATCCTTGTAAGTTCAGAGAGAAGGCTTTTCAAATTGACAGAGTTTCTACTTGATTTTCTTTTTCTAATCGTTGTATTTTCCTGTCTGTCAATGCCTTCAATTTATAGCCTTGAATATCCTTGATTTGAAATTCCGTCTGTTGGCTATATTAATGAGAGGAATAATCATTGATTTTACTCTTGATTCCCCTTTAATTATATTCTGTTTGATTTCAGTGATCGGATTTTTCTTCAAAAGTATAGCAGAAAATCCGTCCTTGATTGATTCTCTATTGAATGTGCATTTAATGCATGATCCTCTGAATCATATTTCAATTCTGTCTTGATAAGGGTTACTTCGCTGTTCTCTGAACGGTCGAGTGATCCATCTGACTTTGCCGTTTATATCTTCCTTCACTGTTTTGTCTTCACTCAGCCGAAAGTCAGTTTGCTCTGCTGATTCACTGTTTCCTTCATTACTTCAGTTAAAGGAGAAACTTTATACTTCACTGATCACTGATTTGGGTGAGATCAATGTACACCATATCTGAACATTAAGTTTCATCACTTGAAACATAACTTAGACTTATCCAAGGTCATCACAGACTTCCTTGGTTATAAGTTATACCATTAAATCTTCATTGCTTCTCTGCAGGTGCTTGGCTGGCTTCACTCAGCCGAATGTATGTTTTACTTTGCCGTCCTACCAACTAGTACAATACTTGTCTGACTTAACTTATACAATATGTTAGACTCTAAGTAGACACTTATACAGAGAATTCTAACTTATTTCAGGCTTTCTATAACAGCTAGTATGGCCATCATGAAAACATAATAAAATGTTCCTAACAATTTCCCCCTTTTTGATCATGCCAAAACCCTCATAAGCCTGAACATAAGTAAGCCAAATTTTTCATAATAATTAACAGAATAAGAACTCAATAATTTTATTCATCCATTTAAGGGCAATAAGATATTGCATCTTGTTAGTAAAAAACAAAGGCAAATAGAAATAATTCAACTTTAGCATAAGGTCTAATTCTTCATTTCTTCAAACCTGATGCCTTTGCCTTTGATGCCCTTGCCCTTTTCTGTAGGGCTTGCCTCCTTTCCACTGGAGCTTATGGAGCTTTCAGGCTTTGTGCCTCCTTCCCTCTTTTTGGCAGCACCAAAACGTGCTTCAAGATCTGCAGTTGCTGCTTCAGACTCAGGGAGAGGGCCATACCTTTTCTCCAGTATCTTGTTGTTTGCCTTCCCAATTTTGAGAAGGGTGTCAAGTTGTTGCCCAGAGTGCTCCATGATCTCATCCAGATGCTGAATTTGATGAGTGTGAGCATTTAAAGTGTCCACCAAAGGTTTGAGATTGTTGTCAATCGTCTCAGCATGAAACTCAAGGTTGGTTTGGACGTGATGAGAAATAAGTTGCTGGAGGTTGCAAAGCAAGTTTCCTTGTCTTTCCATGACCTCATCTTGTATCTTGATATGACTGATGAGGGCTTCAATCTTGTGGTTGAAGGAGGTTGCTCCACTCCTTAAGGCAGTCTTCAGGTTTTGCCTGATGTGATATTGTCTTTCCATGTCCACAATTAGGGGTTGAATGTCCAGATTGAAGACTCTTTCTGGATTAATTTCCTCTGGTGCCACATTAACCTCCTCTTCATCTCTATCTTCCTCTTTCTCGTTTTTCACCTCATCCTCTTCCTCTTCCTCCTCTTCCTTTTCACATTCTGCCTCTTCTCCTCTTTCTTCCACTCTTTCTTGTCCTTCCCTTTGTTCCTCTTCAACCTTAGTGTCATTGAGAGATTGCGAAGGAATGCTTAATTTTCCATCTTCTTCTGCTGGTGATCCCCCTTGGTCAATAGTGAGGGAGTGACAAATTCAGTGAAGTGAGTTTGATCAGCTGGCTCACTCGGCTATTTGTCAACTTTGCTGAGGCTCTTGAAAAGTACCTCTAGAAGAGTTAGATCATCATCAGATGTCTCCATGGTTTCCGGATCAGCTTCAAGATGGTCACCTTCAGAATGTTCATCCTCTGCCTCAGCTTCTTCCTCATCCACATCTTCGTCTTCAGATGAAGTAAGAACATATCCTTCCTCACCTTCTTCCAGATAGGTGATGTCCTCTTGTTGTTTTTCCTCCGCCACTGTTGTATCATCACTGATTATCACAGGTTCATTTAAGTTCTTTGGTACGATCCACAGAGATTTTTCTTGTGTCTTTCGGGATACGGTTTTCGTCCCACTTCGATCCATTACTTTTGAGGTTGTTTCCTCTTTCTTCCGACAGTTGGTTGGGTTTCATGGATGCCTTGATGTATGTAAACATTACCTTTGATTTTTTTGGAGCCTGCAGATTTATAGGTTGCACTTTTAATGCGTCAAACAGGTGTTGGAGAGGGAACCCATAAGATTTCCTCTCCCAGAAATCACCTTTCTTCTGCAAACCCTTGCTTGGTGCCGTAATGGACAAATCAATCTCCTTTCGAATCTGGTCTTACAACCTATGGAATACGAATGTTGCCCAGTCAAATTTAGTACCTTCGTAGATGATTGCCATTAGCTTGATCCTTAACTCAGTTTGGTTTTCCATTGACCCTTTCTCCCTTCGATGTTTTTGGTTATGACCGGTGCAAATTCGGCAAACAGAAGTTTTAGTGTTGATCTAGGGAGGTTGTATGTTTTTCTGTTTCTTTTGGGGTTCTTGGATATCTCAGCCGAGAATTTCTTGATGTCAAACTTGACATTAGCCGGACCTATTATGGGTAGTTGTAGGAATCTGTTGAGAGTACCGGGCGTGATGACTATTTCTCTTCCAAAGATTGAGCTTTTTATGCAATCGACTTCAGTCTTCTTTGTGCTGGGCACAAACTTTGCATTTTTCCAGAATGCAATCAAATTTTCATAACAAATTCCGGTTATTGGGGGGTTTAGAAAAGTCATTAACCCCAAATTTGTACATCAATCAACCAAGCGTTGAGCTTGTGCATCATTGTAACAAAAAGAGAGATAGTGTTCAGGTTTGAAAAACGAACCAGTGATGATTGATTTGTCATAGAATTTCTCAGTGTGAGAGATTGTGGAAGATGAAGTCATTGATAAATGATTGTTGTTTAGAAAAGAACACTTCGAGTTTTTAGAGAGAATCAAAAGTAGGGTTTGTAATTTTGCAAAAGAGTGTAAAGATTTCTAAAAATCTCTAAGTATCGTTTATATAGGTTGATTTGGGTAGTGTGAACGTGGTTTGAATGTGGAAGGATTTTATGACATAATGGCGTGATTTTGTGTATGTAAATCGCGACATTCGAGTGTAGAGGGGAAGTGGACTGTGGCAAGTAATGATAGAGCCCAGGAATCGAGGCGTTTGTAATTCGAAAAATAATATGGTTACCTCCATGATTATAAATTGATCTCCACGTGTGTAATCATCCACAGAATAATCTTCCATAACTCCCTTATTCTACACGTGTATAAAAATTGATTATGTTCACACTTTAATTTTCCCACGATTCCAATCTTTATTTCGGTGAAGTGCCTTGGCTGGCCATTTAGCCGGTGTAGTGACTCTTTCACTGAGCTGCTTTATTTGACTGTTCCTAACAATCAGTGAAGTTAACTTCGCCGAGTACCAGTGCCTTACACTACATCTCCTGTAATGGCAAAGGTTTAAGCAGCTGATGAAGTCACTTAGCCGATTACTCCAGTTAGCCGCTCTTTGGTATTTTGTCGATTTCAATCATTCCTAACTCAGTTCTCAACATGCTAAATCTTTCATGACTGAGTGGTTTAGTGAAGATGTCAGCCAATTGATCTTCATTGGGTATGTATTTTAGGATGATATCTCCTTTTTCAACATGATCTCTGATAAAATGATGTCTCACATCAATGTGCTTTGTTCTTGAATGCAACATTGGATTTTCAGTAATAGATACTGCACTTGTGTTATCACATATGATTGGGATTGTTTTCTCCTCCACTCCATAATCCCTTAGCTGTTGTTTAATCCAAAGTACTTGTGCACAACAACTGCCTGCTGCTATATATTTTGCTTCAGCTGTTGATGTAGATATGGAGTTTTGCTTTTAGCTAAACCATGAAACTAGTATGCTGCCTAGCATTTGACAAGTTCCAGAGGTGCTTTTTCTATCTATTCTCAGTATCCCGGCATAGTCGAGTGCGAATATGATATCAACTTGAATCCTCCATCTTTTGGATACCAAATTCCAACATTAATAGTGTTTTTCAAGTATTTGATAATTCTTTTGGCTGCTAGAAGATGTGATTCTTTTGGTTGAGCTTGAAATCTTGCACATACTCCTACTGAAAATGCTATATCAGGTCTGCTTGCAGTTAAGTATAGTAGGGATCCAATGATTCCTCTATACATTTTCTGATCAACATCCTTTCTAGTTTCATCTTTTCCAAGAATGACTCTTGCACACATTGGTGTATCTGCTGTGCCACTTGTATCCATACCATACTTGTGTATCAAGTCTTTTGTATACTTGGCTTGACTAATGAAAATTCCATCCTTCATTTGCTTTACTTGAAGGCCAAGAAAATAATTTAGTTCTCCCATCATGCTCATCTGAAATTTGCTCTTCATCAGGTTTGCAAATTTCTCACACAGCTTTTCATCCTCTGATCCAAAGATAAGGTCATCAACATAGATTTGTACTAGCAATGTGCTTGTTCCTTCCTCTAATTTGAATAGAGTCTTATCTATAGTTCCCTTGTTGAATCCATTCTTGATCAAAAATTGAGATAGTGTTTCATACCAGGCTCTGGGTGCCTGTTTAAGTCCATAAAGAGCTTTCTTTAGTTTGTATACTTTGTCTTCTTTTCCTTTGAGTTGGAAACCAGGGGTTGTTCCACATATACTTCTTCTTCCAAAAGTCCATTCAGAAATGCACTCTTGACATCCATTTGATAGACTTTGAAATCTTTGTGTGCAACAAAAGCTAGAAAGAGTCGATTGCCTCCAATCTTGCTCTTTGGTGCAAATGTTTCATCATAATCTATTCATACGCTTGAGAATAGCCTTTGCAACTAGCCTTGCTTTGTTTCTCGACAACTGTTCCTTGCTCATCCATCTTGTTTCGAATACCCATTTTGTTCCAATTATGTTGGTCGTGTGCCGTCTATCAACAAGTTCCCAGACGTCATTTCTTTCAAATTCATTTAGTTCTTCTTGCATGGCTGTGATCCAGTCTGCATCTTGAATCGCATCATCTATTGTCTTGGGTTCCACTTGTGATAGAAAATATGTTAACATATGCTCCAGTTGTCTTCTGGTTCTCACTCATGTGTGAATGTCTCCAATAACTTGTTCTTCGGATGATCTCTTAGCCAATTTAGGTTAGGTTGAAGTTGTTCTTCACTTGGTGCTTCGCAGCCTTGTGTTCTCGTGACGTGCTTCCAGTTCTGGTGCTTCTTCAGTTGTAATGACTTCTGGCACATCTTGATTTCCAAAATTGTGATGCATGATGGTTGCTGGTACTGTTGTATTCATATACACTTGCCTTTGTGCTGCTTCTCCTTCTTGTTCTTGAAGACTTTCACCATTTGTCTTTGGTTCATCAAAGACTACATGTATTGATTCTTCAATCACCAATGTTCTTTTGTTGAGTACTCTGAATGCTTTGCTGGTGTCTGAGTTTCCCATAAAGATTGCTTCATCAGCCTTTTCATCAAAGGCATGCAGCTGATTCCTGTTCAAAACAAAACATTTTGATCCAAACATATGCAAATATGAGATATTAGGTTTTCTACCATTCCATATTTCATATGGAGTCTTTACATGATGTTTGTTGATGATTGATCTGTTTTGTGTATGGCATGCTGTGTTTGCTGCTTCAGCCCAAAATCTCTTTGGCAAGCATGCTTCTGCAATCATTGTTCTGACTGCTTCTTTGAGAGTTCTGTTTCTTCTTTCTGCTACACCATTTTACTGTGGGGTTCCTGCTGCAGATAATTGATGCAGTACTCCATTTTCTTCACAATAGATTCTAATAATTTCATTAATAAATTCAGTGCCTCTATCTGATCTGATCTTGATAATTTTCAGTTCTTTCTCATTTTGAAGTCTTCTCAGCAAATCTGGCAGCTTTTTGAGTGTCTATTTCTTCTCGTTCATGAAATGGTCAAGGTGTATTTTGAGTAGTTATCCACCACTACTAGGGTGTATTTCTTACCACTTACACTTACTGGTGTGACTGGTCCAAACAGGTCCATATGCAACAGATGTAGAATTCTTCTTGTTGATTGATAGGGTTTTGACTTGAAGGAACTTTTGATTTGTTCCCTATCTGACATGCATCACATAGACTTTCTTTCTTGAATGTGATCTCAGGCAGGGCTTCAACTAACTTGTTCTTTGATAATTTGTTGATGGTCTTGAAATTTAGGTGGTTTAGTCTTCTATGCCAGATCCAGCTAGTTGATTGTTTGTTTTTGACAAACAAACATGTTTTTGCTTTGGCTGTTTTCCAATCCACCACATACATGTTATCTTTTCTTCTTCCTGCAAGTACTACTGTGTTCGTTTGGCTGTGAATGACTTTGCATCCTTCCTTGTTGAAGTGAACAGTGTAGCCTTTGTCACAAAATTGACTGATGCTCATCAGATTGAAATTAAGTCCCTTGACATATGCCATATTTTGAATCTTCAGATTGTTCTTGAGCATTGTGCCTCCCCCCTTAATCTTGCCAGGGTTTTCTTTGCCTCCAAATGTGACTTTGGGTCCATCAAAAGCTTTGAAGTCAGTGAGCCATCTCTTGTTTCCTGTCATGTGTCTGGAACATCCACTGTCTATGTACCAGACATCCTACAAAAAAATTAATTAAGTTTAGGGGTACCCAACACTGTTTGGGTCCATACCTGTTAACAGTCATGCCTCCTACTCCAAGTGTATATCCAAATGATCTTCTTTTTGGGTGGTTAAAGTCATCAACTTCATATATATAAGGCATGGCAGAATAGCTTCTAATATTTCTACTGAAGGTATTCTGATACTTTTCTCTACTTTTTGGTGAAGGATGCAGGTTCTTAGATCTAAACGAGTTAGATCTATGCGCAGCGGATGGATCACGATTTATATATCAAAACACATAATTAAAGGACTTAAACTACTACAAGGGGGTTAAGATTATTTTACCAATATCGGGAAGAGAAGCCTTGATCTTCCGATGTGTTCTCCAAACGGCGGTTGGTGGACACCCTTCTTGATACTCAAGCCTCCTTGATATGCAACACTCAAGAAAAACTTAGAGTTTTTCTTCTACAAAACCCTAGATGAGAAAACTAATTATTTCTCTCCTTTTAGTGGTGGTAGTCGAAATTCACACTTGTGAATTACCCTTGGAATAACTCTCCTTTTATAGGAAAGTAAATCCTTGGCCTCCAAGTTTTAATTAATTAAATAAATAATTAATTAAACAAAATAAAAAGATATTTTCCTTAATGACTAATTGTGACATGTATTGACCAATAGGAAATCAAATAACAAGTCATCCAACCAATCATATAACAAGAATATCTTTTATTTTCCATAACACAAGAAAATTAATTCTTGTGCTAAAAGAGAAGACCTTAGGCGCCACTTTTAGGGTTTATTAGCCCACACAAAATGTCTTTTATGTGTATTATATTATTTAGCCCAACTAAATAATATCCATGCATATCAATTAATTAGCCCAACCAATTAATTATCACTTTGAGGCCCAAGTAACAAGATTATTAGTCCGAATTACGAAGCCACATCGGGACCATGGACCTATAACCAAGTAGCTCCAATAATTAATTATTCATCGAATGAATAAGTACATTAATTATTAATTCCGGGATTACGCCACCATAAACCCGAAATCGAACTCTACCGATTATAGATGTATACTTATACTCAACCCATAGAGTGAATAAGCGTCCATTGATATAATCACTACATACGGATTAACCCTCCATAGATCGTCCATTTCGAGTGGGAAGTCTCCGTGAACCCGACTCTCGTAATATCTTATCCTTATTTACCATCAACCCCGATGATCAATTAGTACACATATCTCGACTAGTAGCTAATTAGTCAAATGTGAACTCCGGGATCGATCACTTTCTTAGGGCTAACAAACAAGGGACTGTCTCTCTACTTCCCGTGAGAAGGAATGGATTCCATGTCTGTGAAAATCGAGAACTACTCACTCATCTCGGAGATAGTGCCAATGAGAAGTGGCTTGGAACACATATTAAAGTGAACCGTAACTAACACATCAAACACTACCCCGACAAGCAGCGACTCGTGATCACCTCAGGATTAAGGTTGATCCATATATGATCATCTAATGATTTAATAAGATTCCTCGACACGGAATTATACCGAGAAATTCAGATTAAATCGGTCCGATCTATATGAATGCCATCATATATAAATGCCCCACGTAGTACCCTCTACCGACAGTCCGGATAAGACTATCACACCCTAAGGTGTTCTGGGCGCATTATCGGTGTTTTAATCAAGAGACCCTAAACTCTGATTAAGTTCACCACGGACTAACAGTTTAAGTATATCACCACTAACTCAATCCTCACGTGCATGCCATACACTGAGTTAAGCGGTTACATACTGATATACTTAGGGTTTGCAGCAGTGTATTATTTACAAGCACAAAGCAAGTAATAAGGTTAGATAAAATCTGTCATCCATTACTAAAAACAATTACACAAATTGTCTTTCGGGCACTACACCTAACAATCTCCCACTTGCACGAAATGACAAGTAATGATTGTTTTTAGAGCACACCTTTCTCATCTTATTCACAACACTCTCCCACTTGCTCTAAAAGCGGATGAGATATATTCCTCAATGCCGCACCCTCCAAGCACTAGACTTGGTACATCGATCGCTTTGGTTGTCGGCCCGAGAGGCGATCTTTAGGATCGAAACATTGCCGGTCCATCTAATCAAAGCGGTACTCTCTCAATATGCTTTTGACCTCTAAAGGACTGAGAAAATCCTTCTAAGCTATCTCTTCATTGTTTTCACAATAAAGTGATATCGGCTCACTAGACCTGGAATTACTCCTGCACCAACAAGGAAATTCTAAGCACTATGAGTAACCACCGAGCCCGAGATCAACTTAATGATCATCCTTAATCGACTACAAGTCGAATCAAGTGTGGTCAACCATATTCAAGTTTGCACCTGAATATACAAGCATATGATTCCTCGTTCTCTAACGATACTTGAGGACGATTTAAACCGCTACTTATTGCTTGAATCCAAGATTCAATCGCAATTGACTCGCTTGACTCCGCCCTTATCCCGGAGAGACTCTATCCTATTTTCTCTTTATCCGAAGATTTGGAGAATCATTCCCGAGATGTAAGGTAGGACTACTCGTTGAATGTTGCATACGTATATGCATGATCATCTTAACCAATAAGACGGATGGGATAGCCAATGACTCATTCTTGTGAATTTGACCGAATCAGATTCTTAGAACATAGTCCAATTCTCTCATCCAGAGAATCTTAGCGTGTTAGTTTCTGACTTCAGATAGCACACACATGTTGTTTCCAACTGTTTCGGTGTTTTCATTCATGAACACTAATACTACTATTTTACCAATATTGATACACAGTCTACAAAAGACTTATCAATATTCGGTCAAGTCCACATATTTTAAAACATCGACTTTTAATGACTCGAGAGGTTCTCTTAAATCCACAAAGGATATAAGCCATGGCGAGTTCCTACCAATGGTTCTTTCGAATAAATTAAGATATCGTTAGTCTCGCAAAAAAGGTATTGTAGGAATCACCCCTATCTTCTCGCTTTGTAACGAATCCGTTATTCATTCTCACTAAAACCCTTCTATTCTCGAATGAATTTGATTCCGTTGTTCGGCAAGAAAGTCTCGGGGAATCACCCCTATTTTCGCGCTTAACGAAATCTAGCAAGACCGAGTGGTGAGAGAGTTCAAGGTCCGGTTAACTCTCTACTTGTCAGGGAATCACCCCTATACCACTCAACTTTGCGCTGAAAGTTTAAACTTTCCTATTCATTCGTTTCTTTTCTATGTAGATCCAATTGCTCCCACTGGGCCTGAGACACTCAGGTGGTTCTACAATAGACTGAACAAAACTGGAGTACAAAAACTCCATTTACAGGTTAAGGTCATCAAACCAACCTCATGATCGTAATCCTATACACCCACTAAGAGCCATAGGTTATCAATCACCCCGCCAGACCGTAAAGTCCACAAAACCACAATGGGTCAATGGTTAAACCATACTCCCCTGCGTGGTGGATTGACATCCCGATCTAGTAGTATTTATCGGTGTAATCACCAACAACCGATGTTGGGCGTGGTCCGATTAAATCGAGATAGTAACTACCTTTGGGTAACCGTACTCAAGGTTTAAGGTTGTTACTTATAGATTCTATATCGAAGGCTTGTGACAGATTCAACCGTCACTTTTACGATCTCAAGAATCTTATAATCAACCTTCACTCGTCTCATTAAGATATTTCACGAACAAATACAATCAACGTATGCGCAAAATCTCCGATCCTACCTTCAAGCATTAAATGCTAAATGCCTACATTTATGGAAGTGGTGTGACCGAATTCACTCATTATCCATAAATTCTTTGGCATCTTCTAGGTAGACTTCTCGGTTTACATAATAATGTTAACCGTTATTTTGCAACCAATTATCTTAATCGAGTTTAACAAAGGTATATTGTAGCACATTAATAACTATATCGAGACAAGTCTATGGTTTCTTCCTCGGTGAGAAACATTCCACTAGGAGCGCGGCCGAGCATCGGTCCCAAGACTATGCGATAGCCTATTTCTGAGCATGGAATACTCTATTCTCTGCTAAAATCAGAGACTCCTCCTCGTATTCTTTTGATAAACTAAATCACGTTTGGAGTAGTTATCAGACAAAATGTCACCACTCAAAAACTCCCACTAGCTTGTATCTCACACTAGACCCCGAAGGTCACTGTGAACAAGCTATGTTACCTCTTCAAATCTATTACCCTTTCCGATTGAAAGGAAACTTAGTCATTGTTCCTTTGAGATAGTGTTCTAGACTCGGGAGATAGGAATCACCCTTAGCCGATCGTCGAGTCTTATCTCTAGGATATATGCACTAATTAATAGATATTGAAAGGTCGCTTATCTTAATACGGAAACCTTTTACCTTTAATAGTTTTAGATGTGTTATACTTATTCACTTTTCTTAGTGGTTCGACTTTATCAAACAAAAGTCCGAGTCTTGGATTCGTACTACAAATGTCATATTCACTTTCTATGAGGCAACAATATATCGAGTTGAAAGTGAATCCATTTGTTTCAACGAATCAGTAAGTGTGAAAAATTAAATTTTTCGTGATATTCAAGGATAGAATCGAAATTCATTTCCTTATATCACTCCTACTATTATAAATTGAAATTACCGCCCGTTGTTACTCTATTAATCGTTAATGCACAACTTCCTTGTTCTTCCAAAGAACTAAGCTATCGAGTCAAGTTACTCGGTTATGAAAGTCGCTAAGGATTCATTGGTTAGTGATCCGAAATCACTTTCCTTATCCTATACTTTCTTTAATTAATGTTTCGGTTTAGCCTCAAAACTTTAGTTAAGATGATTAACACTTATAGACATTCTTTCCCATTCTCAACTTTCCTTAAAAGGAAATAGTCTTGAACTAGCAGTTCAATTGAGTAGACACTACTCGTGAACTGTGGGATGTCTAATAAAAGCGTTACCTTGTGGGACTGATTTTCTAATAAATTAGAAAAACATAATATAAAAGCTCCCACTAGTTTATCGGTTCCAAATACCGTCTAACTAGCGACACTTTAATTTATGATTCTCCAATTTTTCTATCAGAAAATTTCTCGTGTAGACACTACACAATTCACTAGAAGAATTTTATCGTCCCAATCATCTTTCAAACTAACTACGGTTGTCTCTCGTTCTGCACGAGTGACAGCAGTGACATGGCGTCACTTAAGTTTTGAAGGCTTCAAGAGAAATATCTCTTCCGAAAAATTAATCGCATGTGAGATTAATAAATACAACGTTCTAGTTACTTACCACTTTTTAACGAAGTCATTACTAGTCAATTTTACACTAGCAGTCTAGCACCTTAGACAGATATATAAGTAGTTGTAAATAAAATTGACAGAAAATAAATCCAAATCATACACTACTAAAATTTTAGGAACATAAACTAAGTACTTATAGTCTATCCTACCGTTCCAAGGATTTAATCTAATGCCTCAGTGCCGCCTTAGGGTAGGTCAAAGAGGTTTCGATTAATATTGAAGACCAGATTGAGAATCGAACATCTCATTTGTGATCGTCAATCACCTTTCCTTTTTCAGCCAAGGTACTACCAAAAATACCCTTTATGAGTGTGACCTCATGTCTCGATTTTTAGGTAGACCCGAGTGTGCCGCCTTAGGTCGGTCGGTGACCCGACGAGTACCCAAAATCCTATCCTTTCGGAGACCAAGCCTTGAATTTTGATAGCGGTGAAGGCCTTCCTAGGAGGCCGGTCCTGAGCCGCACGAGGCGTCACCATTCTCTCACGTTGCTTGTGTCAACAATAGAGGCCGTGGGGTCGGCCGTCGCCTCTCCCGCTCCCACTCAATATTTTGAAAAAGTGGTGGGTTTCTTGATCACGTTTTTGGACTTGATGTTACATTAAGGAACAATAAATCATAGGCCCGAATGTTGTCGGTTATGTGGGCTAGCCCACCCGACCTATTCGTTAGAACATATGTGGCCGCCGGACGGGTCAAGGCTAGAGAGGTCCGTTGAGCCGTAGTGGCTCTTCGGATGGCTCAAGATTGCTGCACCCCGTGCAAACGCCACACGTGGAGGGTGAAGTCGATTGAGCCGTAGCTACCGTTGACCACCCAACCGTGGTTAAACCACTTTCAACCTCGTTTGCCCGTGATTATCCAATCCTTAAACATCAAACTTTCACGAGACACTACGGAACAAAAACGTAATCTCGCCTTAGGTAAGGTGGAATTCACCGAGAATCCAACACCTTAACCACGAGGTTTCGGATTTTACTCCTTATGCTTTCGCAGAGTGGGATTCACCGAGAATCCATCACCCAACCTCGACGATTGAAAAAACCCGTGTTCCTCGGTTTTTACCCTAATTAGTTTCTAATTAATATCAAACAATTAATTAAAACTAATCGTGTGTTTTATACATGCCTAACTAATTCCTCGAATTAATTTCTACATGTATGCATATGGAGTGGAATTCATGATATGATGCATGTCATGGCAATTTTCCGATTCTACTCATACAATCTATACATGTATACTAGTGCGGAAAATAAACACCAGAGATGGACCGTTGGCACTTCCCGTAACTAATCTATTCGAAAATAAATTAAAACCCTAATCTGCAGCTGTTGAGAATCTTCGACGATCGGCATATCAAACGAACTCGGATCGGGACGAAAATTTCCAGATCTGATCTTCATTCTTCGGACTTCAAGATGGACGGTCGGATCGGAGCTTTGACTTGTCAATCTTCCTCAGTGAGCCGCCCAACTTGCTGCTGAAACAGACTCTTACAGCAGCACATCATATACTTCCCGAGACCGATCGGGGATGAAGATGAATCCCGATCGTCCTGAAAATTTTATCACACGTCCAAAACTCCATGATTATCGATCTGACCGGTCGGATTTTAATTTGAACGGTCCAATTGTTCCCAGAAATCGAAGAAGTCACAGTTAGGGTTTCTGTGAATCCTGCGTTTTTCTGTTACAGCAGCCACTTCGCAGCAACGAACGGAAACCCAAACGGACTCTGATCGACACCAAAATTTGTGAGATTGTTCACCAACTTCCAATATTGATTCTGACCGGAGGGATCTTCGTTTTAACGGCTCAAACAACGGACAAAACGAAAACACTATACAGCTGCTAAACAGATCTATTTACAGGAAATTAAACTTGCAATAATAAATAAATTACACAATTTCCTATAATCATATGAACGAATTTTCATCGTTTATATGAGTTTACAATAGATCTAACGGGAAAACGGTGCCAACCCCAATCCATCTCTTCAACCATAGCAATTTAAAATTATTAATGCATAATAATAAGTAAAATATCACCTACATGCAATTCCACTCCTTTAAATCGTTTAATTACGATTATGACTATACAAATCGTGGAACCTTTCTCTGATACCACATGAAGGATGCAGGTTCTTAGATCTAAACGAGTTAGATCTATGCAAATGGATGGATCACGATTTATATATCAAAACACATAATTAAAGGACTTAAACTACTACAAGGGGTTAAGATTATTTTACCAATATCGGAAGAGAAGCCTTGATCTTCCGATGTGTTCTCCAAACGGCGGTTGGTGGACACCCTTCTTGATACTCAAGCCTCCTTGATATGCAACACTCAAGAAAAACTTAGAGTTTTTCTTCTACAAAACCCTAGATGAGAAAACTAATTATTTCTCTCCTTTTAGTGGTGGTAGTCTAAATTCACACTTGTGAATTACCTTGGAATAACTCTCCTTTTATGGAGAGTAAATCCTTGGCCTCCAAGTTTTAATTAATTAAATAAATAATTAATTAAACAAAATAAAAGATATTTTCCTTAATGACTAACTGTGACATGTATTGACCAATAGGAAATCAAATAAAAGTCATCCAACCAATCATATAACAAGAATATCTTTTATTTTCCATAACACAAGAAAATTAATTCTTGTGCTAAAAGAGAAGACCTTAGGCGCCACTTTTAGGGTTTATTAGCCCACACAAAATATCTTTTATGTGTATTATATTATTTAGCCCAACTAAATAATATCCATGCATATCAATTAATTAAGCCCAACCAATTAATTATCACCGAGGCCCAAGTAACAAGATTATTAGTCCGAATTATGAAGCCACATCGGGACCATGGACCTATAACCAAGAGCTCAATAATTAATTATTCATCGAGCGTAATAAGTACATTAATTATTAATTCCGGGATTACGCCACCATAAAACCGAAATCGAACTCTACCGATTATAGATGTATACTTATACTCAACCCATGAGTGAATAAGCGTCCATTGATATAATCACTACATACGGATTAACCTCCATAGATCGCCCATTCTGAGTGGGAAGTGTCCGTGAACCCGACTCGTAATATCTTATCCTTATTTACCATCAACCCCCTCGATGATCAATTAGTACACATATCGACTAGTAGCTAATTAGTCAAATGTGAACTCCCGGGATCGATCACTTTCTTAGGGCTAACAAACAAGGATTGTCTCTACTTCCCCGCAGGAAGGAATGGATTCCATGTCTGTGAAAATCGAACTACTCACTCATCCGGAGATAGTGCCAATGAGAAGTGGCTTGGAACACATATTAAAGTGAACCGTAACTAACACATCAAACACTACCCGGGACAAGCAAAGACTCGTGATCACCTCAGATTAAGGTTGATCCATATATGATCATCTAATGATTTAATAAGATTCCTCGACACGGAATTATACCGAGAAATTCAGATTAAATCGGTCCAAATCCTATATGAATGCCATCATATATAAATGCCCCACGTAGGTTCCTCACCGACAGTCGGATAAGACTATCACACCCTAAGGTGTTCAGGCGCATTATCGGTGTTTTAATCAAGAGACCCTAAACTCGATTAAGTTCACCACGGACTAACAGATTTAAGTATATCACCACTAACTCAATCCTCACGTGCATGCCATACATCGAGTTAAGCGGTTACATCCGATATACTTAGGGTTTGCAAAGGTGTATTATTTACAAGCACAAAGCAAGTAATAAGGTTAGATAAAATCATCATCCATTACTAAAAACAATTACACAAATTGTCTTTCGGGCACTACACCTAACATTTGGTGCATTTGCATCATTCTTCACTTTCCAATATACAGTGGGAAACTTATGTTGCTTCATGTGTCTAGGAGCATACCTAGATTGATTTTTCTTAAACACATAATGCATAACATGGAATGGTTTCTTCTTGTATTTTGGAGGTGCAACATTCCAATCATCCTCTGAAGGATAAAGTCTTCCTTTACCTTTCAGAAAGTGCTTGCTTTTGGTTGACTGGATTGATGATTTAGTCTGCGGTTTTATTGCACTGGGTTTTGACTTCACCGGTACAGGATGAGTGGTTGAAACCATGGTTTGTCCCTTTCTGAATTTTGGTTCATTGTTAGTCCCGGATTCAGAATTGTGTTGACCATTGTTTCTACTCTCATCCTGACTGTTGTAGCCAAGACCAGATCTGGATCCAAACCTTTTTGAGGGTTTGTAAACCTAGTTCATTTGTGATCTTAATCGGTAGGGGATTTTCTCAATCGATCTGTCAACAAATGTATGTATGAACCTCTGCTGTTTGTTGATCATTTGAGTAGGTCTCCTTACTAGTTAGTTCAGCTTTTGCTTTTTCCAGTTCTTTCTTTGATCTTTTATTTTCCTTTCTTAGATCCTTGCATTCCTTTTCCAGAATTTCATGATTCATCTCAATTTCATCAAATTTAGTCATGAGATTTTGGACTAGATCTGCTGGATCTAATGGGAGAATAGAAGATTGTGCAGTGTCAGATGTGGATGCATTTGATGAAGAGTAAGAGCTAGATGTTACCTCAGTTTCATCTGATTTTTTGGCCATTAGACATAGGCTTGTTTTCTCAATATCTAAGCTATCACCTTCATCTTCATCTAATTCTTTGGTCATGAGGCATAGGCATGCTTTTTCATTGTCTGTGTTGTCTTCTTCATCACTGCCATCTGAGTCATTATCAGATGATTCTTCATTCTTTTCACTGCTAGATTCAGCCTTGAGTGTCTTCTTGCCTTTCCTCTTTTCAGATGCTTTGTATTTCTTCTTTTCATCATCTTTATCATTTTCTTCAGGACAATCAGCCTTGAAGTGACCTTTCTTGTTGCAGTTGAAGCACCTGTATTCATCATCTTTCTTCTTCATGTCTTTTTTTGACCTCTTGTTTGATGATGAGTTTCCTTTGAATGGCTTCTTTTTGCTAAACTTGTCAAAACATTTAACTAATAAAGCTACCTGTTCTTTAAGTTCAAGTGTCTCTTTGCTGATACAATCAGCCATGTTACTTTGCTGGGGTACTATCAGTGCACTGGCTCTTTGTGTCTCTGCCGGAGCACCATCTTCACCGTTCAATTTGAATTCATGAGCTTTCAGTTGGGACATCAGGGTCAGGGTGTCAGTGTTTGCAAGATTTGTTGTTCCTCTGATTACTGAAGTTATGATCTTCCATCTTTCAGGTAAACCTCTCAAGATCTTCAAACATACTTCTTTGGGGGGTATGTGTGTCCAAGCTGCTGCGATTCATGATGATGCTTGAGAATCTGTTGTCCATTTGATCAATGGATTCACGGTCTTCATTTTGAAGTTTTCAAATTTCTGTTTTGCAAATGAATAATTTGTTTTCTTTGGATCGCTTGAGATCCTTCATTTATCAGTGCAGTTTGTCCCACATCTCCTTTGTTGTCTTGCGTCTTTAATTCTCATTAACATGTTCTCGCTTCAGAGTCTTCAAAATCATATCTTTTGCAACAAAGTCTAGATTTGCTCTTCTCCGTCATCCTTGGTCCAATCTTTCTTGGGTTTGTCCACTTCTTTTCCTTGATCTCGCTCCTGTGGATACCACGGTCATGATCATGATTGGGCCATCATTAATTACATCCAAAGATCTCATCATGAGTTCTTTGCAAGATGAGACAACATTCTTATTTTATATTAATCAAAATTGTTAACATTGAAAATAGGTACATTTGACATAAAGTTTGAGGAATCCATAAGTACAAATAATAGATCTATATGTGAATGAATAGAAAACTCATTTGAAAACTACTTTGAAAATATGTGATATCCTTGTTACTGTAAATTAGATCGAGCAGGTTTACGATACTAGAACACCGCTCGGCTACCAATTGTTGGTCCCAGAGAAGGATAAAACTATAGTGGAGAGAGGGGTGAATGACTATAGTGGAGTTTCAAAACTTTTCTTATGTTTAAAAACTTTGGGCGCGTGGATAAGTCCCTTCTTACTATGTTGTTTCAAAGCGGTTTTGACAATTACGGATATAGATTATAATCTAGGCAAATTTAAATGAATGCAGTGAAGTAAATTGCAGAAAGTAAATTGACACAAGGCCTATAGTGGTTCAGGGTGGTGTAATCCCTTAATCCACTCTTCTCATGTGATGATTGGAGGAATTCACTATTGTTTTCACAGATACAATAGTAAGATTGTTCTTGACTTCCCAAGCTTCACAATCTACAAGGCTATCACTCCTTGACTGCAACAACTTCAGTGATTCAGTCTCTTTCACTGCTCCTTGAGATCAAATCCTTCAGCAGCTATCACAAACACAACTCCTTCTCAGATGACTTCTCATTCAGTTGCTTCAGTTTATTGTGAATGAGATTCACAAACTTGCTTGATCAATCTTAGTGCTGAATATTAAATTGTAGTTCTGATGTCTGAGTTGATCTCTAGATAAATCCTTGTAAGTTCAGAGAGAAGGCTTTTCAAATTGACAGAGTTTCTGCTTGATTTACTTTTTCTAATCGTTGTAGTTTCCTGTCTGTCAATGCCTTCTATTTATAGCCTTGAATATCCTTGATTTGAAATTACATCCGTTGGCTATATTAATGAGGGAATAATCCTTGATTTTACTCTTGATTCCCCCTTAATTATATTCTCCTTGATTTCAGTGATCGGATTTTTCTTCAAAAGTATAGCAGAAAATCCTTCCTTGATTGATCCTCTATTGAATGTGCATTTAATGTATGATCCTCTGAATCATATTTCAATTATGTCTTGATAAGGGTTACTTCGCCGTTTTCTGAACGGTCGAGTGATCCATCTGACTTTGCCGTTTATATCTTCCTTCACTGTTTTGTCTTCACTCAGCCGAAAGTCAGTTTTCTCTGCCGATTCACTGTTTCCTTCATTACTTGATTAAAGGAGAATCATGTACTTCAGCGATCACCGATTTGGGTGAGATCGGTGTACACCATATTTGAACATTAAGTTTCATCACTTGAAAGATAACTTAGACTTATCCAAGGTCATCACATGACTTCCTTGGTTATAAGTCATACCATTAAGTCTTCATTGCTTCTATGCAGGTGCTTGGTGGCTTTACTCGAATGTCCTGCTTTTACTTTGCCGTCCGACCAACTAGTACAATATTTGTCTGACTTAACTTATACAATATGTCAGACTCTAAGTAGACACTTATACAGAGAATTCTAACTTATTTCATGCTTGCTATAACAGCTAGTATGGCCATCATCAAAACATAATAAAATGTTCCTAACATCAGCATCTTGCACCAATCTTGAACAACCCGCAAAAATCAGCAATGGTATACCGGGATCAAATAACATGCGTATATAGAGTTGCACATCAATGGCATGTTGATATGACGATTCAGGCTTCACTAATGGAACATAAGAACAATCTCTCATCCTCATAAAAATGTCGATGAAGCGCGGAGTGGCAACAAGATCTTTATAACAACTCGATGTTGGATAATCATCAACCGTGCAACAAAAGGATCATTAAAAGTGTGCTTTGGTTTGCCACCAATAGAGTCATGATCAAGAACCACCGTAGGCAACGAACATTCCTCCAAAGGCAATATAGGGGCTGTATTGGATGTATCCAACAGCCCGGTGTCCTCTCCATGTCGTTGATCATCATGTACCAGCAAGGAAGATGCAACAAAACTGGAACAAGAATTAAGTAACACAACACCTTCTTTTTCCTCAACCAAAATCAACTCCTGTCGTTCTTCCTCCAGAATAGATTCCTGAGTCATCTCAACTTTCTCATCAACCAACATAGGACTACTTTCTTCCTCCATACTCTCTACTTTCTCATCAAAAATTTCAGGCTCATTCAACGCCACCACACTTTCACATTCCTCCTTTTTCAACTCCTCTACAATATGTACCTCCTCTCGAATGTTAACAATCTATTCTTTCTTCGCTGTCGTTAATTCTGTTTCTTTTTTACATTCAGCCATTCGTTTGGCCTCTGCCGCCAAAAAATTCACCCAAGATAGTTCATATTCCTTCATCAATCTATCCTGCAACTCTTGCCTCATACGTTTGGCTGCCAATTTGAGTTGATCTTTGTGGGCATCTTCGGAGGACAAAGAAAGAAGTGTAAGCTTATTCCCTTTATGACGCAAAGTGTAGCTATTCATATACCCATCATACGTAACTCTCTTATCATATTGTCAAGGTCTCTCAAGTAGGATATTACAAGCATGCATGGGGACTACACCACATAAAACTTCATCATCGAGCTTACCATGATTAAAATAGATTAAGGCCTGTTTGGTAACTCGCATTTCACAAACATTATTGAGCCCTTGCAACGTACATGGTTGAGGATGGGGTGTCGTAGAAATAGCTAAATTGGAGACAAAACCAGCACTTATGACATTGGCACAGCTTCCCGCATCAATTTTCATCAAACAAAGCTTTCCACTAATCAAACACCTCGTATGAAAATCATTTTCTCGGTGCAAATCATTCTCCACCTTCACAACACTACTCAAGGATTTCTTTACCACAAACATCTCTCCTTTCAATGATTCATACCCTCACAGATACCTTAGTTTCACAAAAAAATTGACAGCAGAATTTCACAGGTGTGAAAATTTCACACCCTAGGTGAAACCCGCGTATTTAATGACCAAAATACTACGAATCTGGAAAAACTCAAAAGACAAAAGTATTAGAGGAACAAGTTTTATATAGGATAGCAAAATTTAGATCTTTTGGACTTATAAAAGTCGATCAAACAAGCACTTCTCGGCAACTGGTGCAATCTGTCAGAAATTTTCAGATTGATAGCAGTGTCTTCCGGGAGAGACATGTTAAGCTGTTGTTCTTCTTGACATCTCTAGTCGGAATTTTTTTTTATCAGCTTAATATATGTTGTAAATGTAATCGATGAACCTGCTCGCGACATCCATAATTGGGTATCCAAAACTGAATACCAGTCTATCAAGGTATCGAATTCGGTTTACTTTGAACAATTTTGTATTTTTTTGCTACTTCCAATCGTTTTTTGTTGTTGTTTTGATTATGCCGGTGACTTTTTTGTAATTAAATATGCTCTTATTTGAGAATTAATGCTTGTTGTTGTTAGATTTTGAAGGGGCAATTCGGAGTTTCATTAATGCTTGTTGTAAACCTAGCTAGAATTCTGCTAGGTTCGTGGATGTTAATGCTATAATTCTGCTATTAGTTTTTCTTGTGAATGGAGAAGTGTTCAAGCTTAGCTAGGAGCTACGTTGGGAAGTTGTCAAGGCCAAGAAATTAGTTTGTTATTGTACAGATGAATCAGATTCTTATTTGATTTTCTAGTAATGCTGCATTTCTATTTCAAGGTGTTTTGTTTTAGTTTGGAGTCTATTCACTGTTCAACACAATATTATTAGATGGTAATAGATGAGGATGGATGTATTGTTGTATTGCCATTTTTTTACAAGAAACGAAAAAAAATATGAACTTTACTGTACTAAGGGGGTTGACAGGTAGATAAGCTATTCAAGTGCAGTAGTTTTTCCACTCGAATAATGATTATCAAACATGGTTTTGGGCATTCTGAGAGGTGTTATGACGGATCGATCAAGAAGTGATGGTGATTGTGAGTAAAGATAAAAGATAAACAAGCAAACGAACACAGAAACAAGAAAAACACAAATTTAACGTGGTTTCCGGCAATGTGCCGACTATTCCACGGACAAACGAGGATATTTTATTATCAACAGAAAGTTACAATTACACGTATCACAAATAGTATTTATAGCCTTCGGAATCCAACCCTAACCGACTAATCAGTCAACCCAGTAAATGACTGAAATACCCCAGAAGTAACTCCACCGAATTAGAAAACCATGCTGACGTGTTCCTTAAGTCTGCTGTGAATCAACAGACTTTTACTCCACCGTTCACTAGAACCAGCAGACTTCACTCTGCTAGTACACTGTACCAGCAGACACAGCTTCAGCAGACTGATCAACTCTGCTGTTTCCCCAAACGAACACCAGACCATAGCTTTTCATCCTAGACTTCAGTAACATAGTTTAAGTCACCATTACAAGACGTCTTCCCGAGATTTGGGATTTGGATAGGAACTAGGGAGCATGTCAGGCTATCGGGGTTATATCAACCGTTACCAGTTATTACTTTATGATTAGCCAATTGTGGGAATGGGAAAAAAGCCATCATTATCAGTTGTCACCGACATTGTCGCCGCCATTCTCTACCATCGCCAGCCTTCGTCCACTATCCCTTATCCGCTCCGCCCTGGAATTTCTAACTCCTGGACGTATGTAGAATGGTGAAGGCAATCAAGCTTGATTTGCTGATTTAAGTGTGGTGCCAAACATGGCCTTGGCCGTTATCATTTCAGGTCAGTATTCGTCTTTAATTCACAAATTTCTTAGCTGGATTCTTAGTTCTTGTAGAGTATGAGGTATTTGAGTATTTGTGTTCAAATCTTGCCTCTTTTTTGGTTATTTGATATGAGGAATCCAAAGAGGATGTTTCTTTCTTGCTTTTCTCAGTTGAGATGTTTGGTACAACTTATTTGTTTCTGTTCTTGGAGTTAGCAAGTCTGCGTTATGAAGGCTGAAAATCTGAGTTATCAAAGCTGCGTTTTTAGAGTTTTACAACAGAACATTCGAAGCAAATATGGTGTTTTAGAGCAGCAAATCCAGGCAAAATATGAGCTGGATGAGTTGTGAATCTTGGCTAAAAGTATGGTGAAAAGAGAGCAGCCAAATGAAGCTTGGAAGCTGATTATTGAAAGTATTTTTGGAGCTTAAAGCGAGGTGAATGAGCGGCAAAGCTGAAGTGAAAATTGACAGCAAACTTGAAACTAGAATCGGGCTTATTCAAGATGGTTTTAAGATGCCATTTGAAGGTGATATCAAGCAAATGAATGGTTGTCTTTAAACTTCTTCAAGGGCTTATATAAGCGACAAACCGAGAGAGCTTTTGGAGCTTAGAATGGGGTGATTTCAATTTGGATGTTTAAAGCCTCGTAAGGCTTCATTTGGTTACAAATAGACACCAAGAACATGTTCCATCTTAAGGCCACAAAATTCCACCTTCCTTTTTTTCTTTAAGTTGTTCCCCTTTTTTTCCTCTGCCTTCCTTTCCTCCATCACCTTGGTAAGCCCACTTGAATCGTTGTGGGGATCTTTCTGTTTATAGACAATTAAACCACCCTGGTCAATCGAGCTTTTGTTTTTCTATAAATGTTTTTGGTTACATAAAGGTTTCTAATTAAAGTTTATGTATTATTCATATGCAAATCTACATTTTTGTGGCATTTATGCATAAATTCTTCATAGGCAGCTCAATTTGTTGTCGCTCTTTTCTCAAACAGTTTCATATTTATGCATAGGTGTGAAACAGTGAACCAGAGTGTTTTGAGCTCAATGTAAAATAGTGAACCAGAGTATATTGTTATCTAACAGTGAACCACAAACAGTGAACTACAAAAGTGAATTTGCTAAAAAGACTCAAAACATGAACTAACTATAGTAAATTTTTAATAGTTAACTACAATAGTGAACTAAAATTATAAACTACTAAAAGTGAACTTTGGTTTGAAGTGAATTAGTAATGGGAAATAGGTGTGAAATAGTGAACCTGAGTATTTTAAACTTGAATAGTGAACTACAAATACAAATTGTGAACTCGCAAAAATTAACTCAAAATGTGAATTAACAACAATAAACTTTCAATGGTTAACTACAATTATGAACAACAAAAAGTGAACTTTGCTTTGAAGTTAACTAGTAATGTGAACACTGAACCAAAGTGTTTTGAACTAAAATAGTGAACCACAAACAGTGAACTACAATTAGTGAATTGGGAAAAAAGAACTCAAAAAGTGAACTAATAATAGTAAACTTCCAATAGTGAACTACAATTATGAACTACAAAAAGTGAACTTTGGTTTGAAGTTAACTTGTAATGTGAAGTAGGTATGAAACAGTGAACCAGAGTGTTTTGAACTCAAATATTGAACCACAATTGTAAACTCCTAAAACTGCACTCACAAAAATGAACTCAAAAAATGAACCAACAATAGTGCTTTGTATTAATTTTCCTGCAAATCTGCATTATAACAACATCGTCATTAGACCTCAACTGCACCTTTGACTAATCTTTTCATGGTGATATGTTGGTATTTTGTAATCTTTTCATAATATGATATTACCACCATATTATGCCTTTACACACTTGAACGTCATTGATCAATGTTGCATGAACTACGCTACAATGTTGACTCGCAGGTGTATTCCTACCTTGTTCATTTCTTATTCCAAAACATAACACAATTCACCAGTTTAAGCAAAAGAATAAATGACAGTGTTAGGAACATTTTATTATGTTTTGATGATGGTCATACTAGCTGTTATAGCAAGCCTGAACTAAGTTAGAATTCTCTGTATAAGTCTTTATTTAGAGTCTGACATGTTGTATAAGTTGAGTTAGACAAGTATTGCATTAGTTGGTAGGACGGCTAAGTAAGAACAGATATTCGGCAGAGTGAAGCCAGTCAACTACCAGCAGAGAAGCATGAAGACATTATGGTCTGACGTATAACCAAGAAAGTCTGTGAAGACCTTGGATAAGTCTAAAGTTACATTCCAAGTGATAAAACTTAATGTTTAAATATGGTGTACACTGATCTCACACAAATCAAGGATTAGTGAAGTACAAAGATTCTCCTAAACCTAAAAGAATGAAGGAAACAGTGAATCGGCAAAGTGAACTGACTATCGGCTAAGTGAAGACAAAGCAGTGAAGGAAGATCTCAACGGCAAAGTCAGATAATCACTTAACTATTCAGAAAACGGCCAAGTAAACCTTACTTGATCAGATTTTGAAATATGAAGAAGATAGAGGATCAATCAAGGACGGATTTTTTGATAAACGTTTGAAGAAAAATCCGATCACTGAAATCAAGGAGAATATAATTAAAGGGGAATCAAGAATAAAATCAAGGATTATTCCCCTCATTAATATAGCCAACGGACGGAAATTCAAATCAAGAATTATCAAGGCTATAAATAGAAGGCATTGACAGACAAAAAAATAGATAACACAGAACGATTGAATCTGAGCAAAAAGACTGTCAAAGTGAAAAGCCTTCTATCTGTGTTGAAAAAGAAACATCTAGTGATCTACTCAAAACCGAGAACTAAAATTCCAACATCAAGCATTGAGTTTGATCAACAAGTTTTGTGAATCAAATTCACCTCAATCAAACAAATCGAATCGAGTCATCGAGAAGGAGTTGTGTGTGTGATAGGCTCTTTGAAGATTTGTTCTCAGGAGCGCGTGAAAGAGACCGAGTCACCAAGCCCATTGAAGCCAGGAGTGATAGTCTTGAAGATTGTGAAGCTTGTGTAGTCAAGGACAATCAGGCTATTGTATCTGTGAAAACAATAGTGAATTCTCCAATCATCGCGGAGGAAGAAGAGTGGATTAAGGGATTACACCGCCCGAACCACTATAAACCTTTATGTCAATTTACTTTCAAAGAATTTACATTCTGCATTTATTTAATTGCTTATATTATATCTTATATCTGTGATTATATAATCTACTTTGAAACAACATTTTAAGAATGGACTTATCCGCTACCCAAAAGCTTCTAAACACAAGAAAAGTTTTTAAAACTCCACTATAATCATTCACCCCCCCGACTATAGTTTTACCCTTCTCTGGGACCAACAGTACAGAAATGTAGCAACTAAAGGAACACATAAGAATAAATTGCTGGAACAACAATAGGATATGAAGACCGGAAGCTGGTATAAGTAAGCAATTAAGTCAAAAGAAAAAAAGGCTCAAATACATATTAGAGTTGGATCAGACATTTAAATTTTGACACCACCATTGGTGCAAATCATTGAAACTTCGAACAAGTTTGCCTCGGCAAGATACAGATCATTTAAGACTGTAAATGCCAGGTTACCAGGCCTGTATACTAAAGAAGAAGTCATCACAGCCTGTAACCTCTTTTCACCCTTACAATTCCTCTCTTATAAATTCTCAACATATCATGCCCATCACGCCAAAATATTAATAACAACAACAATAATAGTAATTATAGCACAACAGCGATTAAATACCGTTCATATTCACAGAGGTACCATTCATAAGAAATCTTAAAAATCAATTAGGCTCAGACACGTGATTGTCAAAAAGAGGCAAAAGAGAAAGGTAAACTGTCATGGCTGCATTAAAAACTCAGTCGACATGAAAGGCTGTCAAGGTTGCCGAGGGGAGCTTTGCGGAGCCAAGATACAGGCCCAATTAATTCACTACGACTTTAAAATAATCATCATAGACTGCCATGGACAATAAAACTTGAATCGTGATGAGCACTTTTCTTCACCTTAACTCTACTTTTCTTGACAATGATTTCATTTCCTCAGGGTCGTTTAGCTGAGCCTCCTCTTCTGCTTCCTCTTCTTCTTATTTTCCACATCCTCTTATCCTTCCAGCTCATGCTCGCCGACGCCGGTGATGTGCCGTTTAGGTCGGTCTTTTCCGCTGTCCATCTCAATTTCTCAAGGGATCATCCGCCTTCAGGGTTTCCCCACATAGATAGGGATTCACCTCTTTTTTAATTCAAAAAAGAGCTCACATAGCAGAAAATGTCTAAATCCAATATCAAACAAGTCTATATTATAAAGTTGCAGACTAAATAAACCACTGGTGTATGGTGGAGTGTGTGAATAACCAAAGGTAAACATCCCACATCTCACCTGCATTTAAATTTGTCAACATTAGACTGACTTTTAGTTAACATTTGGAGGGTAGTGAGGAAAAACAAGACAAACCGGGAGATTACCCTCCATGCACCAGGATGCCCTTTTTTTACATATAAATGGAAAGCTACTAAGCTTGATCCACTAGATCTACGAGGACAAAACTATGGTCCTTGTTACTACTTACTAATATACTTGAGCAACACATTAGCTCACTCAAAAGAAATTATCATTATCAGAGTTATTACCATCACTTGCTAAGACATATCTCACCCCTAATTATCTTGTGGACTTAAAGGAATCTCTAATATATAACTACAAAGACTCAGGGCGGAGCTTAATCTTCAAAACATTAATTTTTGAACTATAAGTCATTGAACAAAAAACTATGATTTGGTCGAAAAGAATGGTGAGTTACAGGTGAATGGATCTACTTTGGGATGGGCCGTGAAAGGATGTGTCAATCTTTTATCATAGTCCAGTATTCCAAGAGTTGGTAAATCTCCATCCTCCAGTACTATGAGAACATCTGCGAAATGCATCAGAAATACGTAGCAATAGTGGGAAAAATCTGTCATTTTGTTTTTGTCTACAAGGGAAAGGAATTGATAAAATGCTGACTTGTGAAGTTAATTGATTCTTGCTTGTATTTCTTATTGTTCTCTTAAATATGTGAGTGTTCAAGTTTTCCTGTATCGGGGAAGGTCGCATGGTTCAACTGTTCAGAACTCGGTAAAGTAAAAGAAAACTTACATGGCTTATCAGCTTCTTGAAGGGCCAAAAGCTTTCCATGGTGATAAACTAGAGCCGTATTTGCTGGTAAAATAAACATAAATACATTATGTCATTCTATATATTCCGTGCTTCTTTGATTCCGAAACAACATCACTATAACAAGTAAAGCCACAATACTAGATTTGCTAAACAAATCATCTACGTTCACTGCAATTAAAAGAAGACAAAACAAAGACTGGAACACCTAGACGACCTTCCTTACTGCCTAGTTGAATAATTAGCCAACAATCTTTATATTTAGCAACTAAAAGACCAGGGAAGCTGATAAAGCTAAATAAAAGGGAATGAGTGAAGCTTCTAGTACAAGCATCTTAGTTACATTAGATAGAATATTCATGAATATTCTTTTTTGTTGACTTTAGGATATTCAGGAATATTCCATATCGACTAGAATATTCTTTGGAATATTCCCTTTAGATATTTTAGTCAACTACAACTATAAATACATCAAATGTAATAGATAGTATCATCATTGAGACATGTCAATATGAATAAACGAATACTTTTTGCTCTTCATATAAAATCAACATGGTATCAGAGATTTGGTAATGCTTGATCATCTCGTCTCTTTCAATGGCACAGCAAAATCAGCAACAAATTGTACAACTTAGCCCTTATTATCTACATCCAAATGAAAATCCATCATTGGTATTAGTTCAACCACCTCTAAATGGCAGCAATTATCATGCATGGGCAAGATCGATGCGCATGGCTCTCATGTCAAAGAATAAACTTACATTCATAGATGGAAACTTGCAGGCTCCTCAGATTGGTGAAGCTGATCATCATGCCTGGCTGCAATGTAACAGCATGGTCGTATCCTGGATCTTAAATTCAGTGTCAGCTTCAATTGCACACAGTGTGATGTGGTTTAACTCTGCAAGAGAAATTTGGTTAGATCTTCAAGAAAGATTCTCTCAAGGTGATCATTTCAGGCTGTCAAATCTTCTGGAAGAGGTAAACTCTGTAAAACAAAATGATCTTTCTGTAACTGATTACTATACCAAACTGAAGATTTTGTGGGAAGAGTTCTCGATCATTAGACCATATCCTACCCGCTGCATGTAATCCGGTGTGTGATTGTGGTCTTTGTGAAAGTATACAGAGATTATTTTGAAGCAGAATGTGCAATCGTTTTTAAAAGGATTGGTGATAACTTTGCCCCTGTAAAAGCTCAAGTGATGCTTATGCATCCACTACCTTCAATTAATCAAGTGTTTGGAATGGCTGTGAAACATGAAAGGCAACTGAGTTATTGTTTGGGACATCCTGATAAGATTGATAACGCTGCTATGATAATTCAGAGGAATAATTCTTATGGTCAATCTGGTAATCAAAGCGATGCTGCTATGGATGGTGGAGTTCAATATCCTAAAAGACCTATGAATAGCAATAGAAACTTTCGATTGTACTACTCACCGCCATCTGCAAGGTCATACGGAAGATAGATGCTATAGAAAACATGGATTTCCCTCAGGGGGCAGGGGCAGAGGTAGAAATGGACAGGGCAGAGGTTATGGTGGCAAAATGGTAAATCAAGTTGAAACTGGTGAAGCAACAGATACTGAATCAGCACATCAGTCTATTTCTTCATTGTTCACTCCAGAACAACTGGTGAGTTAAGGAAGTTACTAAATACTAATTTAATGGACCTCACTGCCCAAGAAGAAGCGAGAATGTATGGTCAATCGAGCAATCGTGCTAAGTGCTAATTTTGGAATGCCCATTTCTTTGGTGAGTGTTCAGTAAGTCTTTCTGATCTAAGTCAAAACATTGGATTATAGATTCGGTGCATCGATCATATAACATGTTCTCTTAATCGGTTTATCTCCTACAATCCTATTCCTAACATCAGTGTTACCCTACCTAATGGCATTAAAATCAATGCAACACATAAAGGAGTGATAAAACTTACAGCTGAACTTACCCTTTTTGATGTATTGTATATACCTTCATTTCAACACAATTTACTATCTCTCAGTAAACTGTTACATGACTCTAACCTGTCAGTTATCTTTACTTCCAATGGCTGTTTTATCCAGGATCTTATGTCCAAGAAGATGATTGGATCAGCTAGACATTATCATGGCTTATACTACCTCAATCACATCCCTCATCAGTCCCAACCAAACTCTATGCCTACATCAGATCATGTAAAGTCTGTTCTGTTTTCCAGTAGTCCTAATGCCTATGTATGGCATCTTAGGTTAGGACATATGTCAAATAAAGTGGTCAATGATGTAAGGCTTATGGAGCCAAATGTTTGTTCTTTTGAAAAAGGAAAATGTTCTGTGTGCTATCTAGCTAAACAAAGAAAACTTTCATTTCCTTTAAGCAATTCTATGGCTGTTAATGCTTTTGATCTTATACATTTAGACATATGGGGACCATACAGGACATCAACTGTAAATAATGAATCATATTTCCTAACCATTGTGGATGACCATACAAGATATACTTGGCTTTTTCTTCTAAAAACTAAATCTCAAGTCCCTGCTATTATAAAGCAGTTTTATGCCTTTGTTGAAACTCAGTTTGACAAGAAAGTCAGAACTATAAGATCAGATAATGGTCTGGAATTTAAGTTACCAGAATTTTATGGTCAAAAAGGTATTATTCATCAAAGATCTTGTGTCCATACCCCAGAACAGAATGGAATAGTTGAAAGAAAACATCAACACATTCTCAATGTTGCTAGAGCCTTAAAGATACAGTCCAAAATACCCTTAGTCTACTGGGGATTCTGTGTGCAACATGCCACTACCTTAATAAACTTAACACCTTCTCCAAAACTTCAACACCAAACACCTTATCAAAAGCTACATCTTAAAAAACCATCTTATTCCAACCTGAGAGTCTTTGGCTGCCTTACTTTTGCCTATAATCCTGATGTCCACAGAACTAAATTTGATCATAGAAGTGTACCTTGTGTTTTCATAGGATATCCACCTAATGTCAAAGGGTATCTACTTCTTAACCTAGAAACTAAGAGTATTTTCATTTCCAGAAATGCTATCTTTCATGAAGATACTTTTCCTTTTCATGGTCATCAATCTATACCTAAACCTACATCTTATTCTCTTCCATTACCTGAAACTAACATAAACCTGCCCTTTGACATCTCTTCTATCAGCATACCAAACAACACCACACCACCAACACCTACTTCTACTGGTACATCATCCCAAGACCATTCCAATACCTCAACACCCACCAATGCTAGCCCCCAACATACTTCCACTGTCTCATCAAATACCCAACATACACCAGATAACAATGCTTCATTTGACACATCACCATCACCTGCCACCCAGCCAGACATCTCCACCAGAAAATCCACCAGAAATGTCAAACAACCTACATACTTACAAGATTACATCTGTAATCAAGCTTCTACCACTGCCAAATATCCTATTCAAGATTACATGTCATATGATCAACTTGCACCTAACTATAAGACATTTGCTTTGAGTGTGACTGTTGCAGGTGAACCAGAAAATTACCAACAGGCTGTGAAAGATGCTAAGTGGAGAGAGGCCATGAATGCCGAGATTGAAGCTCTCCAGAAAACACAAACCTGGGAAGTTGTGCCATTACCTAAAGGGAAAACACCTATTGGATGTAGATGGGTGTACAAAATCAAATATCTTCCAAATGGAGCTGTGGAACGTTACAAAGCTCGTTTAGTGGCAAAAGGGTATACACAGCAACTGGGAGTTGACTACAATGACACTTATGTACCAGTTGCTAAACTTACAACAGTAAGGGTACTCATGGCAGTTGCTGCTACTGCTAATTGGCATCTAGAACAACTCGATATCAACAATGCCTACCTACATGGAGATTTGTCCGAGGAGGTTTACATGAAAATGCCACCAGGATATCAAACTCAGGTACCTAATGCTGTATGCAAGCTTAAAAGGTCCCTATATGGCCTCAAGCAGGCAGGACGTCAATGGAATATCAAGTTGACTTCTTATCTTCTTCAATTGGGCTTTCATCAATCAAAGGGCGATTACAGCTTATTCACCAGTGGTCAGAAGGACACATTTGTGGCATTATTAGTCTATGTGGACGACATTATTCTGGCAGGACCAAATTATGACCTAATTCAAGAAATCAAAGCCCACCTCGACCAGAAATTCAAAATTAAAGACCTGGGTAAGCTACACTATTTTTTGGGGTCGAAGTTGCAAGAAGCAAAAGGAATTGTTCTTTCTAGCGAAAATATACCTTGGATCTTCTTTCTGAGTATGGTCTTCTTGCATGCAAGCCCGCTTCTACTCCTATTATCACAAGCAGCAAGTTAGCTAAAAATGATTCACCATTATTGGAGGAAAATCAGAAATTTCGAAGCTTAATTGGAAAGTTAATATACTTAACTTTCACTAGACCGGAGATTAGCTATGCAGTGCAGCAATTATCCCAATTTCTTGATTGTCCAACCCTTAATCATCAGCAAGCTGCCATCCGACTCTTACGTTTTTTGAAGAATTCTCCAGGTCAAGGGCTCTTTTATCCTACCAGATCCGATCCATCTGACTTCGATCCAGGTCCTTATACTGTTGCAGCCTACTCCGACTCCGATTGGGCCGGATGTCCAGACACTAGGAGATCTATCACCGGCTGGTGCATATTCTTGGGCAAATCTCTCATCTCTTGGAAGGCGAAGAAGCAGAGTACGGTGTCAAGAAGCTCGGCGGAGGCGGAATATAGAGCTCTCGCCGCCACTTCCTGTGAAATTCAATGGTTGGTGTTTATCCTATCTGATTTGGGTATCACACCGCATTTGCCAATACCCCTATACTGTGATAACCAAAGTGCGTGTTACATAGTAGAAAACCCCGCATTTCACGAACGAACAAAACATATAGAACTGGATTGTCACTTCGTACGTGAGAAATTTCAAGCTGGACTTCTCGTGCCTAAATCTATTCCTACCGAATGTCAACTAGCGGATATATTCACTAAACCGTTAGATGGTCCAAGATTCGGTCAACTATCTCAAGGCCTCGGACTTTATTCCATCTACGCCAAGTCCAGCTTGCGGGGGGGTGATAAAGCTAAATAAAAGGGAATTAGTGAAGCTTCTAGTACAAGCATCTTAGTTACATTAGATAGAATATTCTATGAATATTCTTTTGTTGACTTGGGATATTCTAGGAATATTCCATATTGACTAGAATATTCTTTGGAATATTCCCTTTAGATATTTTAGTCAACTACAACTATAAATACATCAAATGTAATAGATAGTATCATCATTGAGACATGTCAATATGAATAAACGAATACTTTTTGCTCTTCATATAAAATCAACAGAAGCTGAGTGTTGGAAATAAAATTTTAGTTTTGATGATGATTCATCTTATTTAGTTACTTGTTTATTTACACCCCATTGATGAAGTGCTGAAACTAGTTGTTATAGTGAAAAACTAAAGGATGTCTAGAACTGAATGTATAGGTTTTACTAGAGTCTGATAATTGTATAGGTTGTATCAGACAAACACTATAATAGATAGAAGTGTCGTAAAACTGTAAACTGAAAATCATTTAGAAAACTGGAACATGACATAAAACTGAATATGTCACTCAGAACCAAGAACTGCAAGTTTACTCAGGAATCGAAGAAGGTGAGTTCATTGAGGACTGAGACTCGATTGACTTATCTAGAATCAAGGTCGAGAGAAACAAACTCCGTAAATGAAGAACTGAGGGACACAAACTCAGTTGTAGAGAATTGAAGAACTGAGGGACACAAACTCAGTTGTAGAGAATTGAAGAACTGAGGGACACAAACTCAGTTGTAGAGAATTGAAGAACTGAGGGTTCAAACTCAGTTATGTAGATTAAAGCCGAGACTGTAAAGTTAGAATTCAGGTAAGCCTGTGATGGCCTAAACTGACTTTATGGATCTTGTATGAAGACCTAAGAATCATAAAGACAATGACATCTTAGATGATTTAGTTAAAGGAATGGTGTACTATGATTAAGTCATATAAAATCAGAAGAATTGAGTATTAAGTTTCAAAGAAGAGTAAAAACTCAGTTAACGCTCTAAGTCAGTTAACAAACTGATAACTGACATACTCAGTATATAACTGATCAGGATACCCAGTTTTATTGTCAGCCATCCAAGCAACTAAAAGTACATTCGAACGTTATAAATCAATGAATTCTATTGGATGAAGAACTGACATGTCAGAACGGTCACCTGACATCTGAAAATATAGACGTTGATACAATTCAAATTCAAGCAAGACGAACATTGGACCCCACACTATAAATAGAGGACTTGGCATCAAGGATCAAACACCGGAAAAATGTGAATACAAGTATTATTGTGCCCAAGTCTTGTTCATCGGAATTGCTATCACTCATTGTGCTCAACAAGATCATATCTAGATTTCTTCAAGTGCTCAAGCTACATCGATCAAATCTAGATTTCGACACTTAGAAGAACCACAAGCAAGAATCAATTTATTGATTCTCATCCCACTTTGATATTTATCAAAGGTTTAGACTGTGAAGCAATCCGGTCAAGGATTTGCCAAGGACAGTTGTTGTAGCAGTCGGGTAGACTGTGTTTGTTGTGGTAGCTGGTGAAGAGGCAACACAACCCTCTAAGGACCAGTGTTTCAAGCAGTTGGAGAGCAGCAATCCTACCTATTCTTTGATTTTTTAGATAGTGAAGCTAGGGATTATTCAGGGACTATCGTGTAGGACTTTTTGTAACATCGTACCTCAGAAAGTTCTAATGAAATTTTCCTCCTACATCATAGGGGAAGAGTGGACGTACATGATTACACCACCTGGAACCACTGTAATTCTTGCTCTATTTACTTTACGCATTTACATTTTGTTATTTATTTATTCAGCATTTATTATTGTTTATACAGATATCTGGCCGATTGTTATACTCACTCACAGTTCACAAACTGACATTCACCAGAATTCAGTTTTGCATACTCAGCTTTTTGTTAGAAACAACAAGATCCAGATAAAGGCTAAAACTTAAATCTGCTGCCAGTTGACTCAGTTTTGTTATAAGTCAGTTTAACTTAGACTCAGCTTAGTCAGCTTAACTCCACACAAGTTAAAACTGAACCTTAATCGTATTAGATCTAGTTTTTGGTGACATGTTTATTCACCCCCTCTAAACTTGTGTTAGCCTTTCCATGGGACCAACAATTGGTATCAGAGCAGTGTTCATTAACAAGCTATTGTTAAAAACTCACTTGCTCTAAGTTATCTCCTCTAGTTGTTCTCCTGAAAAAGCTCAGTTTTTCAGTTTCCAGTCTTTGCATAATCCAGTTCTCATTCACTCACACAATGGATAACAATCAGTATGCCAGACAGATGCTGATGTGCAACATGGACGGATTTGATGAATACAGACGTCGTTTGCAGGCTTTTCTAGCAGCCACTCATGATGAGATGATGGACGTACTCACTGACGGACCTATCCAAATCACTTACATGCAAACTATTTATGGTGACCAAGTTAGAGTCCTAAAGCCCAAGAGCGAGTGGAACAACGATGATCGAAAAAGGAACAATCTGAATAACGTTGCCATGGACATCATCCTCAGAACTCTCGACAACAATATGTATTTTAAGGTCAAGGATTGCACTACTGCAAAAGAAATATAGGAGAAACTTCAGCTGGTTTGTGAAGGAACTGACTCCGTCAAAGAGAACAAGATCTCGGTTGCCAAACAGAAGTTTGAGAATTTTAAGATGAAGTCAGGTGAAAACATCGATCAGATGGAAACAAGATTCTGCGCTATCATGGATGAACTAGCACTACTCAAGATTGAATATACCAAGAAAGAAATCAACACAAGAATCTTGAAGGCTTTACCTATGTGCTGGAAGATGAAGGTTACAACAATGGAAGAGTCGAGAAGACTAGATACAGAAAATTCCTACAAAATCTTCTCAGATCTGAAAGCTTATGAATTCAGTGAAGAGTTCACAAGCACAGCAGCAATAATCAAACCCTTGGAGGAACCCAAGACAACAGCCTTTGCAGAAACATCCAATGACATCCAAGAAACTTCCTCAAGCAATCTCCAACAGTTAGATGAGATGGAAGAGCAGATGGCTCTAATGATGAACAAAATTCGAACAATGAAGAGTGGACACCCAATCACTGAGAAGTACATCAAGAAGACTCCTGAAAAGAGAAAAAGATGATGAATATCTCTGCTTTAACTACAAGAAACTTGTACACCATAAAGCTGAATGTCCAGAGCTGAATGGTAAGAAGACTCAGCAACGAAGACCTGGTAAAAGAGCTTTCCTAGCTGGAGATGAGTCAGACTATGAAGATGGTACAAAAAAATTATTAGATGATACAGCTCTAATGGCTCACATGGAAGATCCAAATGAAGTATGTGAATCTAACTCTAAGTATAGTTCAGCACAGATTTCCATGCAAAATGCTTGTTCTTCAACTGCTGACTCCAATCCAAGAAATCCAGAATTAAAAGAAACTCTTAACGAATTGATGAATCAGCTGGTGACTATACAAGCTGGTTATGAGTCAATTAAATATAAAAAAGAATCTCTAATTATAGAAGTTGAAAGATTGAAAGCTGAATTGAACATGTTGAAAATGACAGAATCGACAAGGAAAGAGTCGATGATCGACTACTACATCTGCGGCAGACAAAGAATCGAATCTTTTGCTCAATCAATTCAGCTACTGGATTCAAATCCGGAAAGCCATATGGAGACAGAACTGGTTATTACTCGGCTTTTAATAATAGAAGGCATTCTGGAAATCACATTCAGCCAAAAGACTTGAGAGATCATATGAATAATGCAAAATCCAAGAATAGATACTATAGGAGTGTGGCTTACATAAATGAAAACAAGTGCAACAATTTCCAGAGAAGACCTTACGGAAATATTCCCCGAGTTGTACTGACATCTGACCCCTATGGACCCAAACAGAGTTGGGTACCTAAAACATTTTAATTTGTCTTGTAGGATATTTGGTATTTTGACAGTGGATGCTCAAGTCACATGACAAAGAGCAAGGAATGTCTCACTAATTTTGTAGCCAATGATGGACCTAAAGTCAATTTTGGAAGTAAATACAGACCAGGATATGGAACCTTGATCAGAAATGGACACTATCAAGAATGTATCTTGTGTGGAAGGACTGCACTACAATCTACTCAGCACAAGTCAATATTGTGACATGGGATACAGAGTCACATTTGATAAGGAATTCTGCATTGATGTTAATGAAACAGCATTCCAAGTAGTTCTTGCTGGAAGAAGGAAATAGAATTTGTATGTTGTAGATTGGTCTACCACAGTTTCAGAAACTTGTTTAACTGTGCACACCAAGTCAGAACTCAGTTGGCTGTGGCACAAGAAACCGAGTCACCTAAATTTTGATGATATCAACTTACTAGTCAAGAAGAACTTGGTGATCGGACTACCGGAGATGTCATATAAGAAGGAAAGCTTGTGTGATGCATGTAAACCGGGTTTGGGTCGGGTCAATTGGCCAAAACGGGTCAATTGGAAGTTAATCGATTGAAAATATAATATAAGATACACACTAGCCAAAAACCCGGGATGCACGGATATAAAATATAAATATAAAATATTAGAATATAATTGTATGAAAAATGATAATATTAAGTTGAAATGCAATGCTATGTCGTAGAAACTTAGACAATGTGTTGTCTATCCACATATTACGTCGGTTATATTAAGAAAAAATATATTTTAAGTGAATAACCCCACCTAAAAAGAAATTAATAACTCTGTGAAAAAATATTAATTTTGAATTAAAAAAGAAAAATGGAATAGGTTAGAAACACGATCGTACCCCAATTTCTATAAAGAATCATACATCAGTCTCAGCCCCTACCCTAACCCACCAGCACCTCTTGCTCCATTTATCCCCACCCCTGCCACCATCTTATTCCCCAGACTAAAAAAACCACATCCTAAAAAACCTAAAACAACTTGAAATTGTATTAAAAAAACGCGAATCACTGCAACCTCCATCCTACCCACCCTTGCCACCGTCCACTATCTCCTAGCCTCCCCTCACACCTCTTCCTAGCCCAAACTCATTCCTCAACCCTACTAAAAAAAAATGATAACCTAAACTTTCCTTAAAAACCCTAAACCCTCTTAATATATTTTTCATATGAAATCATAAATCACCCTGCCTCTTTCGACCCACCGACAACCCTAGGCTTATTTATTCGCTAACCCCGTCCTTTCAAAATATCCCCCAATCCCACGCATAAAAAGAAAAGAAAAAACTACGCCATACAAACCTTTAAACTAAATATATATAGTTTAGATTTAACCGGTTTTCAACTTTTATTGAAGGAGTATTGTTGGAACCCATTGTTGACAATGGTTAAGACTTTTTTTTTTCTGTCATTGAATAACCCTTTAAATGACACAATATAATATAACACATGTATGTGGATCATGTGCTATTTATAGGAGGCTCTCCCTCGGCCTCATTCCGAACACCCTCGATTTTTTCCTCATAAAAAAAAAATCAAAAATCACTCTATCCCCCACGCCCTTCCTCACGTTAGCCATCATAAGATTATGACCCATGCAAAATTGTGTCGTTATTCATCGAAACCCAAGCCCAATAAGTCACAACCACTCAACTCTCCCACCTTTCAGAATCAAATCTTCAATAGCACTATAGCACTGAACAGTTTCACATTAGGCCGTGCCAAGAGTATGCATGCCCTAAATTTTCAACAACTTTATCCAACCATTTCATAAGTAAGCATTATATACCATTTGTACATCAAAAGTGGAGAAATCATTGAACGACTCAATGGAAAAAACAATAAACAAAACAACTTTTTCCTGGAATTTAATCCTTTCCTGATACAAAAAGAAAAATATGACATAACACATATGACTTAAATTACACCAAAACGAAATTTATTTCTAAAATACATAGAAGAGAGCCAGCAAACTCGTAAATGAAACAAAAAAAAAAATCCTATTGGCTTGGATGATGTCATTTGCTTGATCAGTGTTCCTGCCCCCGGTTTTCCGCATGGTATTGTTTGAGACATTTCCACCTATTTATAATAACGGAAATTTTTTTTGAAAAAAAGGAAATCCAATGCCTACCTACAAGTATTAGTAACGTTTCTTTGAGATCTTCACCATCTTTCTTTTGCAATTATTACTTCAATGGCCATCTTGTAACAATTTCAACTCATAAAATAAATAATTTTGTAATCTTCAAACACTAAATAAGAAACGACTAATAATTCACAAAAGTAAAAGTTGTTTCAATTACAAATGCCAAACTAAATAGATCCTTAGGAAGAAGACTTCTCAAAATTCTATTAATCACTAATCGACATATTTAAATCAAACCTCACTAATACAATACATAAAACAATTCACAGAAATGCTTTAATATCGCGTAACAACTTCGTTATAGTCTTCTTAACTAAGATGTCATCACAACATTACAAAAATGATAACAACCCGAACAACACTAGAATGAAAAATAAATATGTTGCGCCTCCGCAACTTCATATAGAAAAGAATCCGAAATAGAGGATCAAACTCCATTAAAGCCACCGTAGATCAATAAAAAATCTAAGTTAACAATCAAATAAATTACGAAGAAAAAGAATGAGGAGCAAAAATCTAATTTAGACTTTTGATTGGAAGAAATTAAGATCATGAATCGAATCAAATAAAATCAAATTTCTACAGTACTCTAGTGCCGATCTTTACCTGGTCTTGTTCCAGGCCAGACTTAAGCACTTCAGCCGCATTAATCTTGTGAGTCTCTATGTCTGTGGTTTTTGTTTCCCTTCATAAAAGCATAAAATAATGGAGAAATGAAAGCAATCGAATGATAACTAAAAAGGCGCAATCTGACAAAAATAAAGATTCAGGTTGCAAAATCGAGTTGCATTCGTGTCTGTACGACGCGCGCACGCACACAACTTCAAGCTGAAATCCATCCGGATTTGCACCCCCGCTTGCAGCGCGAGAAACGGTGTATAAAGTTGGTAAATTCTTACCACTACACTAAAGAACATCATATATATACATGCTCTTTTCCTTCCTTCCTTCCAATGTAGGAGAAATTGGTTTATCCAATTTTCCCTTTATTACTAACACTTTCCATTCACCACTTGTTTCGAAATTTCAATATGACATATCATTTAAAATATCCATTTTAACCATCATTTTCCAACAAAAAGATCTACAAATTAAAAATAAAAATAAAAAGGTTCAAATGCACTTGTGTATCCAATCATTTTATGAAAGTCTATAAAGGTATATCTTTATCGGGGAGATCAGATTTAAATCCCGAAAATAAGGATGTTTCGTTATATGTTATTTGCATGTCACACATAGATTATGGAAGTTTGGGTTTTGATTTGAAGTTTGTTGAAAATATTATTAAACTAACGTAGCTAAACAAATTTGATCTGGAGTGTTTTGATATTCTAATGACAACTTAATTAAAGTTGAAAGGATTTGATTGAAGATTTGGGGAGAAAGTGTATCAGAGCATTTGAAATGTTTGTGAAGATTCGGCAATTTGCATTTGTTGAGGGTTCTCAGGGAAGGGGTTAAAGGATCCACGTCTATCTTGGATTTGTATTTTTTATTTTTATTTTTATTTTAAGAAAACGGGTTTGGATCGGGTAATTGGCCAATTTCGGATAATTAGATAAAATCTTCCTTTCAAATATATATAGATATATAGAGATATCTAGCGACAAATTTTATAATCTGGCCAGTTGTATGAGTTATGCAAGTCAAGCTACATTCTATTGAATTCATTTCTAGCCTCTCACACACGATAAAAGTGTATTATGTGAAGAGAGTAAAAATGAGAGGAACTTTAATGTATCTTGCCACTGCAGTCTAACCTTCTTACAGATTCTGCACTATAAATCTCTCATATCATCAAGGGAATGAAACAACAAGTATTGTTATATATGCCCATTTATTACATCAAAAACTCAAAAGTTTTTTATGGTTCCATATTCATTTATTACATCAAATCTCAAAAGTTTTGAAATAGAAAGATACTAACGATCGATTATTCTATAGCAATCAACTCCACGTAAGACTCCGTTGATCGATCGGTGTTTGAAGATGGTGGCGGTGGTGGTGTCTACAGTGGCGGCAACGACGCTTGATTTGAAGGATTATTGAGGAAAGGGTATATCTCGTAACGAAAAGAACAACTCGGCGTGATCCATCTTGCACCCACTCGATTATAACAGCAATCTGACAAATCATTTGCAATCGAATTCAAGCAAGACTTGCAATCACCAGGGTAATATCGGGAGTGCACTGCATAAATCCATAAATTCTCGAGTTTCTGGTTTTCTTCGCTGCGAATTTACGGAAAGACCCTTTGTACGCTTGTCCAACAAGACTACCTGCAAAAGAACGGTAGAAGCTAAAGCCTCATAATCAAAAGATTCAGAGTTTAAATCTCGAGATATATATATATATAAAACATGATTACCTGCAAACGAACGCAGCTCCCGACTAAACAATGTCACATTCGAAGCATCGTTTGTGTTTTCGAGTAAATAAGCCGGACTTAACGACATGATTCCGAGAATCGGATTATTGGAGTATCGAAACATGCATTCATCATACCATGTAATGGCTTCGATTTGATTAGGACAGTTTTTTGTGGTAAGGCTATTTGCAGCCTCTTTTACACACTTACTGCATAAACCAACACCAACATCGCCTCTACAAAGGGCGATGGCATTGACTTGGTCAACGCCGTTGCCTGCTGTGCCGTTGTAGAATCCATACGCGTTGATGTTGGTTGAAACCGAGGAGAGGATGGTGTTGAGATTCGCCTCGAATTCAGCATTGCTGTTGTCGCTGTCGCAGGCATAGCCCAAGTAAGTTTGTGCAGATATGGGATGAATCTGCAGGCAAAGATTAATGTACAAGAATAATGACAGTAAAATTCCTGAAAAACCCGACATTATTTATATATTTTGTATTAAATCTTTAAGGAGAAAGAGTCTTAGAGAGATAAATATTTGATTGATTAACTTCTTGGAGACATATATATACACACACAGATGATTTGACAAGTAGACGAAGATTATATATATATATTTTGTGTAATTTTCTTTTTTCAAGAATGACGGATTGAGAATTTTTTTTTCAATAGAGACAACGGTGTAAAAATAGCGAAATATCGCACTTGTGTACCGAAATATAGCAAATTATAAGTATAGCAAGCAACGCGAGACGTAGCATTTTTGTTTTATTTTAATGGGATTAATTTCGTATCCTACGTGGAAAAACTAGCAGCCTTAGAAATGGTATTACTTATCCTGTGGAAAATTCAACAAGTCATAATTTAATTAATTTTTTATTTTTGAAAAGAACAAGACAAAACAAATAAGTGAAAACCAAAGAGAAAGCGACACGGGTGTAAACGAGTCCAACGGATAGGTGCGAAAACCAATAATGCAAGAACAAATAAGTGAGAAAAACAATAATGCAAGCAGAGACGGAACCAGGATTTGATCGTTGGTGGGTTATTGGATTATATTTGTATGGTCGGGTAAGCTGGATTAAAACGACTAATTATGTTTGATTGAATCATATAACATGTTTTATGTACCGATAATAAAACTCAGATGAGCTACGCCACCCTAGCATGCCTCTAGGTCCATCCATGATTGCAAGAACAAATCGTACACGCGTGGAAACGAGTCAAACAGATAATGATTAATGAATAATTTGAAATTATTTTGGTTCGTTTTTTTTTTTCTCAGATAGTTTTGTAATTTGTGGAGAAGAGAGAGACTTTTTACGGATAGGTGTAGTACATTAGTGTAAATATCGAACTCTTTTGTATTAAGGTTTTATCTTATGCTTTTACCCTCCAACTATGTATTTCTTTTTTTCACATTTCCAATTTCAAGTACCACATGTTCAACATTCAATATTGAAGAAGATACGATATTTTCCAATAGATTAAAAATCTCAAAAAGGAAATAAAATTACATAGATGTTGAGCAAATGTATCAAGATTAAGCATTGTTATTAAAAGCAGGATGGTTGGAAATCCTTGTACCTAACACATGCCGGTAAAGAAACTCTCATCAAGGCTGTCATACTCTTTATTCCCACTTATATCATGCAATGCTTCCTTCTGCCAAAGAAGCTGATTATGGAAGTGCAGGAATGATTAGGAAGTTTTGGTGGAATAAGAACCATGATAAAAACTCTATGGCTTGGATCTCTTGGGAAAAAAATGTACACCTAAGGTTAATGGTGGCATGGGTTTCAAAGATCTATCCTCTTTAACAAGGCTCTTTTGACAAAACAAGGGTGGAGGCTAACCAAGAATCCCAACCCTCGATTGCAAGCTGTCTTGAAGTTCAAATACTTCAAGAACTCCTCATTCTTGGATGCAAAGCGGGCACCATGCCATCCTTTGTGCGGAGAAGCATTCGACTAAAAGGAACTTCTTATCTTGGTATCGGTGGGTGGTTGGTGATGGGAAATCGATTAACATTTGGCAAAACCCATGGCTTCCCTTGAACTAATTTCAAGGTTTATCTGGGCATATTGATGGCAACATTCAAGCTGTGGATCAACTAATCACATGGGAATGGAATACTACTCTCTCAATGATTTATTCTTACCCCATGAAATTGATTGTATCAGCTCTATTCCTATCTGTCAGAACTACACTCAAGATAATTTGATCTGGCACTAAAGTAACAGAGGGGTCTACACTGGGAAATCTGGATACAACTTAGCTCTAAAATAGGCCGTAAGAGTTAAAAGCGCAGAGGAATCGTCCTCAACCAAACGAAGTGGGAAAGCATGGAATTATCTGTGGTCTGCAAGTATACCTCCCAAGATTAGAGCCTTCTTGTGGAGAATCGCTACCAATTCGTCGCCTTGTGGATCTAACCACCTAAAACGCAAGCTCTATGATAGTTTTTGTCCCATTTGCAGAACCTACATCGAAAATTGGACTCATTGCTTCTTCGAACGCTCTTGGATCAAACATTTCTGGAAAAAATCGACTGTGTTCTGCAATTTGGCCGGATGGGAACACAACTCCTTCCTTGATCTCTGCTTTCAATTTGCAAACCATTATCACCTGAGATCTGATTTCTTCTTCATCACGTTTTGGTTTATCTGGATTGAAAGGAATAATGCTACCTTTAATTCAGAATATACCTTCTTTTTTCCAGGATTGGATCTTTAGCTTCCTCTCTTCTTGCGGAATACCAGGAGGCAATTAAGGCTGACGGCTCCTCGTCTTGCCATGAAACCTTTCCTTCTCATTGGGTCAAACCTCCAGTTGGATCGATTAAAACAAATGTGGATGCATGCTACAAGAATGATATTGGCACGGTAGGAATCGCGATTAGGGATTGTGATGGCTCCCTTGTTTTTTCTGCTTCAATTAACGTTGGCAAAGTCCCATCTGTTGAATTTGCGGAGTGCTATGCAATACTTTGCGGCACTTTAGAAGCGGCTAGAATTTGGAGTGGAAACAACATTGTGGAATCGGACTTGTCCCTCTGCGTCGCTCGAATCGCCTCAGAAGAAGAAGACATATCTCCGATCGGATCTCTGATAGTTCGGATAGAAGGGCCTGTAGATTTTCTACGTCTTGCACTTCACACACGCTAGAAGATCTTGCAATGTTTCGGCGGATCTTTTAGCCAACTTAGGGTTTTCTATCCCTAATTCTTCCTCTAATTACTGTAACTGGGGTACTCAACCCCCATCTTTTGTTATTTCTACTATTTTAGCAGATCTTTAATTTAAGTAATGAAATTTACCTTTCAAACAAAAAGCAAGATGAAAAATAATGAAACAAAAGTGTTATTATCACTTTTTAATAAAGTATGTAAGAATCTTCTGCGCTGATGAGCATACACTGATCTGTCAATTAACTGTAATTCCAACAAAAGAATCTTTGATTCGAGCAATATTTTTCTTCAGTAGTACTGGAGATTTTTCTCTGGTACCAAAGATTTGAAACTTTCACCAGAACCGAGACACATTTCTTCAATATAGAAAAAATATTCTCCGAAACTTGGAGATTTTTCTTCAATATTGAAGATTCGAAAATTTCACCGGAACCAAACACATGTGTTCGCTACAGGAGAATTATTCTCCAAAACTGAAGATTTTCCTTCAATACCTGAGATTTTCTTTGATACCAGTGATTCGATAATTTCATTGGAACCGGAACAAATTCCTTCACTACCGGAAAAAAATCCCGATTCTAGAAGAAAGCGCCGGGTTCCGTAAATAAATCATCAAAATGAAAGCTATTGGAGATAAAAGGATTGAATAAACATAATGAAGAAGCACGAAGTTCATTAAACAACTCATTGAGGCTCTCATCAAACACTTAGCTCAATGAGTTAGTTAATGAGGTAGTTAGGGGAATAGAAGTAGTTGCAACCGATTATAGGTGTTTATGTAAGAAAATTATTTCGCTCATTACTCGAGCCCAAATAATTTCCTTCCCCGTAATAGTGGTTTTATAGGAAATCCGTTTTCCCAAGGAAATATGCTATTTATTATTTATTGCTTATTTAAGATTAACACTCGGCTTTGATGGATGACCGAGATTAAAGCAAAACCCTAGGTCATTCGGATTTCAACCCTCTCGCCACCTATAAAAGTAATGCTTTATTCCATCATAAAGTATACGAAAGAAACCAACAAATTACGGTTGTAAGCAAGGAGGGAGATATCGGAGTCCTCATTGGCGGCAACAACAACATCATGGCGACAAACGGAGGTACTAATGATTCTTTACCATTTATATTATAGTGATTATCATGATGTTCTATATCCATGGATAAATCATATTAACATATGGTATCGGTGCACAAGCTTCACGGCAATGGTACTTAAAGTTTCATGAAACCGTTAATGTTTTAGGTTTCAGTGAGAACACAATTGGTCCTTTCATAGTACCAGCTCATTCCTACTTTTACTTTCGATTTGTGTACTTAGTGTGTACATATTTTTTTTGATGAATTGGAAGGACTATTATTTTAAATATTAGTTGTCACATATTGTTGTTTAATCGTTTATTATTGTTAATGATTAAGTTATGACATCCGAAGCAACAAAGATTAGAAATATATCTTATAATTGTGTCAAGTTTAGAGTATTGCCACAGCAGCTCAAATTCTTGACATATAAAGACTATTCACATTATATTTAGTGATTAGATCGTGACATATTTATTTATGTAAGTCTAGTAAGGCAATAGACATGTATACTTGAATCATATTTAAGTATTACATTGCACGTGTTTATGTCAACATAAGGTTTAGTTGACCTCTGCATGGTTGTCAATACTTGAATGTCAATGGTGTCAAATGTTGGGTATAGACACAGCAGCCTAGCATGATGATGGATGAATGTTTTATCATTGGTATTTGACCTAGTTAGTTGGTATCCGCAACTTCTATGTTGTATCTTGTTTTTAATTTTAAGTGTAGCCACATAAGTTCAAATGATTGACAAAGGGGTGCTCTCAATTTGTTCAAAAAAAAACTCTAATAATTTTGGTTATGGGATATTGATTGATGTTTTTTCTTGGGAGCCTTTATTCACACCACAGCAAACCTACCGTTACACTCTTTTATATTTCACACCACACTTAGAAGTAAAATCTACATTTACACCGCATTGATTTTTAAACATTTTTCATGTTTTATTTGCACCACATTTTCTATTTTTACACCACAATTTTATGTTATTTCCACATCAATTTTTATATACAATTTAGTCCAACACTTCCAAAATAATAAATCTTCATACATCTCCTGCTCTCCACCCACCACCACCCATTTCCACCATCTCCACCATCCTACACCTTAAACCATTTCATCTCCAACTACCATTCTCAACCCTACACCTGAAACAAAAATCAAAACCAAACCCGTTTCAATTCTTGCATTTCTCTTCGAAACCCGGATTTTGTTTTTGTTCTTGTGTGGTGAATCTGGTGATGGGAGCAAATGGAGGAAAGTGAAGCTTAATTTAGGCACAAGAATGTGTCTTTGGAGGATGATTCTCAAACATCGATGTCGGAGAGGTTTTTTGATGCTGTGTTGTTGTCACCGGCGGTGACTCATAGAAGCTCCAATGGCCACCCGGAATGCCTACCACCCCTATTCCTTCATCCTCTGCCCCCCTCCCCCGACTTCCCCCTCCGATCTGAATCCTGCAACTGTTGTCATGCCTGAAACCCAGCCCAACACATCTTAAAATCCGGCAGCTGTGCCTCTTGCACCTTGAAAAACAACCCCATCAGGGGCAGTTTTGGATAGAGAACAGGGGGGAATATAGAATGTAGTAGAAAAGTAATAGGAAGAAGATAAAGAAGGGGAGTGGGAGGGGGAGTCTGGGGACGGTTTATGGGGAGGGGAAGTTTGTTGATTTTAAAAATGTGGAGAAGGAAATGTAAATAATAAAGTTTGGAGGTAATAAAAATGTTTGGTAAAAGTAATTTTTATTTAAAAAAATGGGTGTAGAGGTAGATTTAATACTTTTAAATAACACATGTGGTGCAACAGGTAGATGATACATTTTTTCATTATAGTGTGGTATAATGGTAGATTTATTGTGGTGCGAATAAAGAGTCCATTTTTGTTTTATAAAATTTGTCTTGATACTCCTTTTGTTGAAATTCATCTTACCATCACAACATAAAGTATTATGGAGTGTATATTATGAAGGTTAAAGATATCCACCGATACCTTGCTCGTCTTCTTTATAAAAATATCACTCAATTATGTGTGAGTATCAAAACATTATGTGTAAAATTTATGGGGACTGCCACAGGAGCACCTTATTTTCTTGTGTATACTCTACTCTTATGCAAGTGTTGTTTAAAATAGCATCATCAAATATTTTGTATCTCAATTCAGCCAATACATACATACATTTGTGGACCTTTTGATGCTCCAGCCTTTGGAGGAGAAAAGTATTTTATCATTTGTACCGATGATTATTCACGTTACTATTATATATACTTGTTGCATGATAAATCTCAATATGTGGACACTTTACAATTGTTCACTGCTGAAGTTGAGAGACAACAAGATAGAAAAGTGAAAATCATAAGGTCAGATAGAAGTGATGAGTTTTATGGAAGGTATGACGAAACAGGACAACATCCTGGACCTTTTGAAAAACTTCTCCAAAAGCTTGGAATTATTGCTCAATACACAACGCCTAGATCTCCATGGCAAAATGGTGTAGCAGAAAGCCGGAATCGTACGTGTATAGAAATGGTTAGATCTATGATGAGTCATGCTGACTAACCTATATCATTGTGGATTGAAAAGATAAAGGGTATTATTGGAAATAATGGATATTTATGATGTATCTTGTGTAGTGATGTGCCAGAATCTGTTGCACCTAGATTATCGTGTACTAAGTTTGTACCTACTTAAGGTTGTACCGTTGCAAATCTATAATCTAATGAGATAAGATTATTTCTCTACTATTCATCATCTTCTTTCTCCATCAATGGAGTTTTCTTGCAATCTGTAAAACTCAAACTTGGTATTGGAGCTATCGACCTACGTCAATGAGTTCTGGGACCTCATCACCGGAAATTGCAGCTACGGCTGTAGCTCAGACGATGGTATCAGCTCAAATTGAAGCTTCACAGGTCCATGCAAACATTTCCAAAGCTCAGGTTGGTGAAACAAGATCTCGGGCAACTGTAAGTTCATATTTCGGTTCTCTTCCTTATCCTGGTTTCCTATATCCACCAGAACCCGACCCGGTGGAGTCCCGTTTTCTCAAATCCATGGATTTATGGTTCCTCCATCTTTTCCTTCCATGTTTGCTGGTTCAAGATCTATGTCTCCAACCTCTTTTGTGCAAACCTCGTCACCTTTTAATAGTCATCATACACAAACCTGCACTGTGAAATTGAATCGAGATAACTATCTCCTTTGGAAATATACAGTCCTGCCAATTGTTAGAGGACACAAGTTGGAGGATCTGCTTCTAGGAACAAGACCAAAGCCTCATGATACTGGATTGTTTGGAAATACACCAAATCCTACAGCAGAAGAATGGAAGACTGCAGATCAACTTCTTCTTGGATTGTTGCTTAGTTCTATGACAGAACAAGCTTTGGTTGAAGTGATGGGATGTAATACATCACATGAAATTTGGTCCACACTGGAGACTCTATTTAATAATCAGTCAGAAGCTAGGATGCTCGAGTATAAGAATGCCTTGACCAGATCTGAGAAGGGATCAAAATCTATGAGTGATTATCTAGCACAGATGAATTCTTACAGTGATAGTCTTGCAGCAGCAGGTTACCTTATTTCTAAATCTGAATTGATCCTGGCGCTTTGGGAGGTGCGGATAAAGGCGAAGTCTGTTATTGTGAACATTACTTCCAGGATTGGCTCGTTGACCTGTCCTGAAGTTCAATCTCAATTGCTTACTCATGAAAGACTTCTGGCAAGGTCAATACATCTTTACCAGTTGGAGGATCTGTCACTGGTGGACAAGGCAATGCTTCTGCTCACTTTTCCTCATACTCTCAGAATTCAAATACAAGAAATAGGTCAAATCCTAGACCTAGTGGTAATGGAAATCAGAATAACTACAGAGGAAGAGGAGGATCAAGAGGTGGAAGAAATAGAGGTGGAAGATCTGGTGGAAGAAGTGGACCCAAAATGACATGTCAACTCTATGGTAAAAATGGCCACACTGTGATAGATTGCTGGCACAGATTTGAACATGACTTTCAACCTTCATCTGGTGGAGCTTCAACTGGAGGACCTAAACAGATATCAGCTTTTGTTGCAACTCCAAATACTGTGGCTGACAACTCATGGTACATGGACAGTGGAGCTACTAATCATGTTACATCAGAGTTAGGTAACTTGAGCCTAAACAGCAACTATAATGGTAATGACACATTGATAGTTGGAAATGGTGAACAATTAGCAATAGCTCATGTTGGTCACACTGTTTTGCATACACCTCACATACCTTTGCACTTGAAAAATGTCCTTCATGTCCCTAAGATAACAAAGAATTTAATTAGCATTTCAAAGCTGATTTCAGATAACCCTATTGTTGTTGAATTTGATGATTTGTGTTGTCTTGTTAAGGACAAAATTTCAGGGACAATGCTTCTCATGGGTAAGCTCCAGGATGGTCTGTACAAGATGGTTCTACCTCCTAAAGATTCCAGTTAGATCTCTCTTCATTCCAAAAAGTTATCTTCATGTTTTCATGTTGACAAAAATACTGTGATCTGTAATAAATTAGACAAAAATCCTGATGTTTGGCATAGGAGACTTGGACATCCATCCAGTCAAATTCTCAATTCTGTTTTGAATCTTTATGGTGTAAAAACTTTTGGCAGTCTGTCTTTTTGTGAACCTTGTCAGTTTGGTAAAAGTCATATTTTGCATCATCATGTCTCTGGTTCTTATGCTTCTGTTAAATTTGCTTTAGTTCATACTGATTTGTGGGGTCCTGCTCCTGTGAAGTCTATTGAAGGCTATACTTATTATGTGTATTTTGTGGATGATCATACTAGACACACTTGGATTTATCCTTTAAAAAATAAGTCTGAAACCTTTGATGCCTTTCTGAAATTTAAAGCCCTTGTAGAAACTCAATTTGGTGTTAAGATTAAGTGTCTTCAATCTGATTAGGGAGGTGAGTATAGGTCATTTTAGCAGTATTTAGACACTGAGGGCATCATTTTTAGACACCCCTGTCCTCATGATCATGCTCAACATGGTAGACCTGAGAGAAAACACCAACACATAGTAGAAACAGGGTTGACCTTACTTGCTCAAGCTCATATGCTATTAAGGTTTTTGTGGCATAGTGTCTAGCATTCTGTGTTGTTGATAAATAGCCTCCCCACTCCTGTCCTGCACCACAAGTCTCCTATAGAATGTCTGTTTCAGACTACACCTGATTATAAGTCCTTTAAAACCTTTGGTTGTGCTGTCTACCCCAACCTCAGACCTTACCACACAGTTAAAGTTCAGTTTCACACTAAGAAATGTGTCAACCTAGGTCTTAGCACATCTCACAAAGGATATAAGTGTCTTGATGACACTGGTAGAATTTACAACTCTGCCAGTGTTATTTTTTATGAAACTCAGTTTCCTTTTTCTCAAGGTTTTAGTCAAGGACCTTCCACTCAAGTCCTTACTGACTTCACCACCATTACACCATCCATCACCTTTACCACTACTCAGGAAGAGGGGGAAAAGACATACATCCTGAGCAGGCATTCTGAAGAAGACATTGCTGCCACCGCTCCTACAAATCAGGTAAATTCTATTTTTGTAAACCTTGAGAATCACACAGATGTTGAAGATGTTGATAATGCTTCTGCATTTCCTTATTCTGTTCATACCCCTTCATAGTCATCACTATCACCATCTGCTACACCATCTACATCTTCACAATGTGTCACACAGAACCTACACCTCCACATGTGACTCAAAATGTCACAGCAAGTGTACAACAGATTGTTTCTTAGTCTCATCCTATGCAAACCAGGTCTAAGAGTGGTATTTTTAAACCTAAAGTCTTTGCTATTGCTATTGCCAATATTTACTCATTTCCAACTGAACCACAAAGTGTGTCTGAAGCTACACAGAGTACATAATGGAAAAAGGCAATGTTGGAGGAGTATAAGGCTCTTATGCAAAACAAAACCTGGGAACTTGTACGCTTGCCCTCTGGGAAGAATATTGTGGGAAACAGATGGATATTCAAGCTTAAACTCAAGCCATATGGGACAATACTAAAGCACAAATACATATTAGTGGCCAAAGGTTACAGTCAGAATTATGGAATAGACTATAATGAGACCTTCAATCCTGTGGCTAAATCAGGAACTATCGAATAATAATGTCGACCTTGTCTTTGTTTCCAAAAATTGGCCCATACATCAAATAGATATCAATAATGCCATTCTAATGGACCTCTTCAGGAACCTATTTATATGGAGCAACCAGAAGGGTTTATAGACCCTACAAAGCTCATCTGGTGTGTAAACTGAACAAGACTTTGTATGGATTGAAGCAATCCCCTAGGGCATGGATTGATGCCTTTAAATGTCAGATGTTGAACTGGGGATTCAGTCAATCTGTGTGTGATAACTCACTCTTCATGTTCAAAACTAATGATAAGGTCTTATTTGCCTTGGTCTATGTTGATGACATACTTTTGACAGGTAACTCTCATAGTCTAATTCATAGATTCATCAAAGAACTTGACTCAAAAGTTTCCTTGAAGGGCATAGGTCCAGTTTCACATTTCCTGGGAATGCAAGTGTCAAGAGATGACAGTGGTGTGTACTTGACACAAGCTTATTATGCATCACAACTGTTGAAAAGATTGAACATGGAGCATCTAAAACCTTGCCCTACTCCTATGGTTGCTGGTAAACAGCTTGTACCCAAGCAAGGTCAGCCCCTAGCTAATCTTGGAATTTACAGAAGTGCAATAGGAGCTTTACAGTATTTGACTATGACTAGACCTGATATAGCATATGCTGTGAATGTTGTGCGTCAATTTATGCATAAGCCACACACTGAGCATTGGAAGGCACTCAAAAGACTCCTCAGATTTGTTCAGGGGACTTTAAGGCAAGGACTGCACTTTATACCTAGCAAGAACCTGGAACTGCATGGTTTCTCTGATGCAAATTGGGCAGCATGTCCCACTGATAGGAAATCAACTGGAGGATATTGTGTTTTTTTGGGAAGTTCACTGATCACAAACAGTTGTGGCAAGATCCAGTTGTGAGTCAGAGTATAGGGCTTTGTCAAATCTGGGAGCTGAAATGCAATGGATTATGCAGCTACTGAAAGAAAACAGGTTTGGCCTTCCTGCTGTACCAGTTTTATGGTGTGATAACACAGGTGCAACTTCTTTAGCTCAAAATCCTGTGTACCATGATAGAACAAAACATATATAGGTGTATGTGCATTACATCAGAAATTTTATGCTGGATAAACAACTCAGGGTTTGCTATATTCCTTCAACAGCACAAATTGCAGATATATTTACAAAGTCACTCCCTATTACAGCCTTCAACAACTTCAAACACAAACTAAATATAGTAGAACCACATATTAGTTTGAGAGGGGGTGAAAAGATAAAGGGTATTAATGGAAATAATGGATAATTATGATGTATCTTGTGTAGTGATGTGGCAGAATCTGTTGCACCTAGATTACTTTGTACTAGGATGTACCTACTTAAGGTTGTACCGTTGCAAATTTATAATCGAATGAGATAAAATTATTCTTTACTATTCATCATCTTCTTTCTCCATCAATGGAGTTTTCTTGCAATCTGCAAAACTCAAACTTGGATGGATGCTTTACGCACAACTGTTGAATTGTAGAAAGACACCTTTTGAAATAGGGTTCCCAGAAGGCAGTTCCAAAGACACCTTTTGAATTGTAGAAAGAGTGGAAACCTGGTTTGAAACATCTCCAAATATGGGATTGTCCAGCTGAAGCTAGAATTTACAGTCCACAAGAAAAGAAATTGGATTTAGAACAATTAGTGGTTACTTCATCGGTTACCCAGAAAATTCCAAAGGATATAGGTTTTATTGTCCTAACCATATTACGAGAATTGTTGAAACCGGTAATGCTATATTCTATGAGAATGGCGAAATTTGTGGGAGTGATAAAATTCATGATGTGATCTGTGGTGGATTTTTGTAAACGAAACAAAAAGACAAGTAATAAAAATCCGGTTAGTCGCTCCAAGTGCAAAGCTTGTAGTAAAGCGATTATTCCGGGTCGATCCCACGAGGAACGTGAGGTTGAACGTGTATCAAAGCTTAGGCAAAAAGTATCACGAGTAACAATTCTAGGTTTATCAAATAATGGGGAGAAAGGCAGACGAACAGGGATCCACAATTCAAGATAGCGGTAAAAGATTCTAACTCCCTACGCATGCAAATTACTAAAGGCCAAGATTGACCTATACCCAAAGCAGATTACTAATTTCTTAGATAATCCGTTTATCAACTTTTATCAAAGATTGATTATTTAAGCACGATAGGCACAAATTCTTTCGAATCTATTATCTAGGTTAACAATTTGATAACTTTCGTTTTAGACAAATCGTTTAAAGCGATTACTATTGCGGTGATCTAGAATTCATTCAACTATCGTCAAACAAATATCACAGGCTTTATCTATCGATATGAAGCACGAAATAAACGCAATAAAAAGTCGACCTTTATTGATTGCAAACGCAGAAAATAAGAAAACCAAACACCTCCTGAATTGCTTCACCCGTTCGTCCAACCCGGGAGTTTAGTTACTCATAATAGTCTTGAAATCAACAAATCGTTTTGATTGCATAATAAAAGAAACAAAAAGAAAGGACAAACTGCTGCTGTTTTTAAGATGAATTTTCGACTCTCTAACTGTCTCTATGCGTCTCTTTTCTGTTGTTGCTAGGTTTGGGGCGCTGCTGCTTAAATAGGTGAATAAGTCGGCTAGGTCAAAACTAGGTCGGTTGCTCGTTCAGTCGGCGCTGGACGCCCGTCCAGTATACCTGGACGCTCGTCTGGTGTGGTCTGATCTTTGAGTCGGGCCGAGTCTTCTTCAGACGCCCGTCCGTGCGGCGTCAAAGCTGCGCCCAAACTTCACGAATGTAAAATATCCTCTCGGGCGCCCGTCCATTCGATCGACGTCCGTCCATTTGAGCGGGACATGGGCGCTCGTTCGTGCCAGGTGAACGCTAGTCCGACCCGATCAAGGCGTGATAATTCCATCTTTATCTTCTTTTCTTCTCTATCCAATTCACCATTATCTCTTTTAACTTGAATTAGCTCGAAATTCACCAACATTTGATCATCAATTGAGCCACATAACTGTACTCTATATGACATCAAAAACACCGCATAAAGCATAACATAACTCCAATAAACATAAAATCATAAGTAAAACATATGAATTCACCAACTTTGCGATTAACTCATTAAAAATGTTATTTGTTCAATAATTCCATCTAAACACGTGATTTCCATGCAATTCATACGAATGTGGGGGAAAACATTATAAAATATAGCGTTATAAAACACGTAAAACCACCCTTAACAACTCCCCCACACTTAAGCTCTTGCTCGTCCCGAGCAAAACAAAACAAGATAAAGGCTCGGAAAGAATATAGACATCTCAACACATATACCACATAGTCAATAAATTAGAAGTTCACCATCGTGTGTGTGCATAGCCATAGAAAACTTCCACTAAACCCAAACTTGAGTAACTCAAAGTAAAACTAGCTAATACCCCTCGTAGACTAGTAATAAGTGACACTCATAAGGTGCACCTACAAGCGTGACATATCCCGAAAAGAATGATTGAGTGAATCTAGGGCCTTTCCGATATACTCAGAGGATAATCCCTACAACATATCCATCGGTTTATACTCGGGATAAGATTAACGACAACTAAGTCTTATATTCATTTCACATAAATTGTTAAGTTGATCTAACCATTTCACTTTAAACACACATTAGAAGAAGCTATTGCCCTCATAGCAGAATAGGACATTTCGAGATAACACCCTACCTTACTCCAATCATAAGGCAGCTTTTCCTAACTGTCGTGAGCTTTTAGTCATCATAGTGGAATAGGACATACGTGGTATACCCTACCGCACTCAAATCATCGACTAGCTTTCGACACACCCTTAGATTCATTTAACTTTTTCAACTTCTCATTTGACATTAGTTACGTGTTACTTATCACATTCAAACTTCTAGATATTCACAGTATCTCATACTTCGGAACTAAATACAAACTACCATAAATCTCAAGATATATACGTAGCACTAAGCACATGACTTATAAGAAAAAAAATCAAAAATTACTAATCCAAAACGGGGTATAGCTTTATGAAATAGCTCATCATTCACTATGGCTCGTGAGAAATAATGTCCGGTGAAACAACTAACGTATCAATCATATGAAATATCGCATGGATGATTATAAAAGCAACAACCTTGAAATCGAATTGCCTACTCGGGACAAAACAAAAAAAACAAAAGTGTAGAAAAATTTGAAAATTTAGCCCATTTTTGCATAATAAACAAACTAACGTAGTAAGCAAACTCATATGCGTAGGTACAACTCGAACTATCCCCTCCCCCCACACTTAAAAATTCAACATGTCCTCATGTTGTGCAGAAAATAAAAAGAAATAAGGAACTTAGCTGATTTCAACCGGTACACGAATCGTCGGTCAGGCCGGAGCCTATCTAGTGACACTGGAAAGTCGTAATCATACAATGTAGCCCGGATAAACTGCTAAAAATAGACCTGCCCAACTTGACAAACACGGAAATATCTCGGGGAAAACGGGGGAATACAACAGAATGAAAAAGAGAGATCAAAATCAAGATAAAACAAAAGCGTAAGCATTCAATCCATCCAAGAAGTGCACGAATGACAGAAATGAAAGTACGGGCGCCTTATGGCTTACATGTTTCATCGTAAATAAATAGTAGTAGCAATATCAAACTACAACGAACCAGATAAGTAAAAATGTCAATACAACCATAAAAAAAATAGACAAATAAGATCAAGGTTGGCTAGACGGCACAGAATCAACAGCTGGGGGATCAGAAGAGGGTCTAGAAGGTGGTGTCGTAGTCTCGTCTACTGAGGCAGGTTGCTCCTCATCGGATGACTCAGACTCGTGAATAACATCTGCAATAGCCTGCTCAATCTCATCCGAGAAGACGAACTCCGTATCACTCTCCTTGAAGATCTGCATATCCCTCGGCTTCTTGTCCTCCACAAGGCATCTCAGCACGTACATCATGTTCTTCTGCGTTTCGTGGATATCGCACATCCAATCCCGGATACTGTTGGCCATACTTAATCTCATCCGGACCGAGGGAGATAAAGCCGGAAGTGAGGATGCTCGAGTCTGTACTGAGGATGAACCAGGCTCCTGCGGTGCCCCCGACTCTGGCTGACCCGAAGGCTTACCCTTCTCTCTCTGTATAGGCCTCGGGTTCTTCGGCTTGTGATCGGCCCCATACTCAGGCACACGGCATCAATGCAGAGGCGTCGTGGATCGGTGAGGATAATCAAGCTACAGTATAGATCTGGCGATTAGTAGCCACCTCGTCATACAGTGCCTGTCCCACATTTACATTCAGGCCAAACGTCAATGCATACAGCATGCCTAGATCACCAATATGAAAGTGTGTCAGGTTGTTCTTCGGCAACAACCGGTTCTGAATAAAGCGACACTGGACCTTCCAGTCCTCTGTCCAGGTCGTGGTAACCAATTCTTTCCGGTCTCCCCCCGGTCTCAACGTCCAAGCCACATCCGGGCAAACTCGCAATCGCAACTCCTCCAAAGGATCCTGTCCCAAACTCTGTCTATGCACAATTTCTTCCTTATAATCCCGTCCCTCAAAAGCCGCTAAGTTGTATTTCTGATTAATCACCTCCGGTGTAAAGGGAACTTCTACCCCTCGAACCATGACTACCTTAGTCCCCAAATCGGTTTCCGAACAGTTTGCATAAAATTCCCTAACTAGGGAGCTATTGACCGGGGTAGTCGGGATCGTCATTAAGGCTTCCCATTTCCGGACCTTGAGCAACTTAACGAACCCTGGATCGACATTCGCCTCCAAAACAGCCCTCTCAACCAACATGTTCCGTGAGAAGTAATGTTTATTAAAAACCTCATGAGCTCTGGGGTTAATGAATCGACGAGGCAATGGCATGGGAGCGACGGTTTTAGATTTCTTCCTAGGTGGGGCGATCCTGGGGCAACCGGTTCCTCCTCAAGAGTAGCTTCTACGGTTTCCGCCGCCTGCAGACGATCCTCCACCTCGGGAAACCCTAGGCATTCGTGCTAATGGCACATCCTCATCTGTTTGAATTTGAACTTGGCTCATCTCGCAAGGTTGCCACCTAGTTTGGGTAGCTCTGGGGTTGCTCCCGAATACTCACACCTCGGTTAGGATCAACCGCGGTAGGTCAAACTCTTTCCGCTTCTTCCCCGCCTCCCGGGCCACTTCCTTACCATGCCGTTTCACAACTGCTTTCTTATGAACCATATTCAAGCCTAGACTAAGCCAAAACAACCCATTCACAGCAAGTTACCCGTGTAACATCCACAGCGGGATTTCAAATCAACCGAACCACAACCACAATCATCACCAAACAAACCATTCACCATCCACAGCATCAACCAACAAGAGCCAAGAATCAAAAACGAAAGACAGAAAACAAATAAGATGACGTTCAAGCGAACGAGCCGACCCAAAGATCGAACTCAGAAAAAAATGTGAACAAAATCGAGAAAAGTTGTTACTAACTTACCGAGGAAGATGAGTAGATGCTGATTGAGTTGAAAATCAATCCAAACAACACCAAAATGGGCTCCAAAATCGAATTTTTCCTCTGAAAAAATCGGACGTGAAAGGGGCCTGATTCTCCAAAAATACTGTGTGTTGGAGGATTTGGTTGTGAGAATCAAAGAGAGGGGATGAAAAGCGGCCTGTAGCACTTTGAATCGCTCAAAAAGGTTTAGAATCGACGGTTCTAGGGCAAAAGGAGGTAAAGCGACCGGTTTTGCTTTTGAAAAAAATCTGAAAAGTGAGGGTTCACATCGAAGAAGGGGTATATATAGACAGAGGTTGGACGCTCGTCCAACTCGCAGACGGGCGTCAGCGGGAAATCGAGATGGCGTCGATTCGATGAGACGCGCAGCGTCCGAGATTTTAAATCACATACAGGATTGGAGGGAAAATATCAGACGGGCGTCCAGGTTTAGTGCACGTTCGTCTTAGGATTAGTCATGCCGGACGGGCGTCCATACTGATGGACGGGCGTCCAAGAAGGCTTAAATGCAAAAATCAGAAAATTCCATACAACTCAAATTCAAAAGTGCATTGTCTTATTAACTTAATTTAGACTTTAAAAAAAACACAACTATAAATCAACGAAGTACAATCAAAACAAAAATAGATAAGAAACGGTGGGTTGCCTCCCACCCAGCGCTTTCATTTTACGTCGGGGCTCGACGGAGACAAAACTAACTAAGAGGTCACTGGTCTGCGTAGATCTCGTCCCAGTCCACTATGCGAATGAGACGTCGAAGCATGTCGATAGCCGGAGGAAAATCGTACTCATCCTGCAAACACCAATCCTCACCAGCTACCTCAGCACCTCTGAAATGCTCAGCCCGCAGCACTAGTGCCAAATCCGTCAGCATAGGATCATTAAGTATCTTGTACGGACGTCTTATGGCCTCCTGCAACTCCTCAGTCGTGAAATCGCTGCCTCCCGAACAAGGTGGAACAATGATAACGTACGTGATGGTCTTAACCTGAGTACTAATATCAAAATCTACATGAAGAATTATAGTGCCTCCTGGTCCATCATCTACTGTGATCAGCGGAATCCGACTAATGAGTGGAAACTCCTCAGGGTGAACTCCGTAAAGATCCATAACTAGAAAGCAACTACTGACAGATAGAAACATAAAAGCTTAGTAAAACTAACTAAAATAACATACGAAAGCAAAAAAGAACTAAGGGAAAAGCGAAACAAGATTTGATATCTAGGATGCCCCTACAGTGGCGCTTTTGGTTTATGTCGTTAGCTCGACATTCAATTCAGGTCTAACCCGGGTCGGGCCACTTTGGCTTTTTGCCGGTCATCTCAGCAACAGAATCCTTAACAAAATTAGGTCTACAAAAACAGCAGTGCAGACTCGGGATTCGACCCAACCATTTTTCCCAGGCCTGCTTGATCTTCTGTCTGACCGGGGATCTCTTCCGTACTTTATGCTTCTTCAAATCCACTTCCTTCCAATATTGTTCCATGTCCCAGCTTCCGGCAAAAACTTCAGCTGGTGATTCAGTACTATCATCAGAGAATAGGTCTGGGGAGAACTCATCGCAGTCATCGACTCCTGAAGTGATACAACTTAACAAATCAAGGAATTTAACTACCTCGGGTGATTCCTTCGGTTGGCCAATGTAGTGTTTGCATCGTTGACCATTGACCTTGAAAGGCTGATCACCAATCCCTTAAGTTCCAAAGCGCCGCTAGGAAAGGCAGACAGGACCTCAAATGGACCGGACCACGCGTCCTTAGCTTTCCGGGAAAAGATGCGACTGGAATTGTATAACAATGATACCGGCTACTCGCTGCATGAAACTCCTGTTCTTGATCTTTTTATCATGAAGGAATTTCATCCTTTCCTTGCTTATCCGTGAACTCTCATAAGCTTGGAGCCTGAACTCGTCTAATTCATGTATCTGCTGGAGCCTACGTTCTCCACAAGCTTGGGAGTCGAAGTTTAGGAACTTAGTTGCCCAATAAGCTCTATGCTCTAATTCCACTGGCAAATGACAAGGCTTTCCATAAACCATTTGGTATGGTGATGTACCCATAGGATTTTTGTATGCGGTCCTGTAAGCCCACGATTACATCATCGACCGGACTCCAATCCTTTCGATGGGAGTTGACCGTTTTCTCGAGGATTTTCTTTATACTCGACATTACGCTCAAACTGCTTGCTTGGTCATAGGGTGATATGGTGTGCCACTCTTATGCTTAACACCATACTTAGCTAACGAAGCTATCCAGGGGTTTATTAATGAAGTGCGAACCTTCATCATCGATCGAGCTCAGGCGCCAAACCTCGTGAAAATGTTCCTCTTCGAAATTTCATGACCGTTTTATGGTCATTCGGTGGAGTCGCGACGACTTCTACCCATTTAGATCGTAGTCTACAGACTAAAATGTATTTATTTCCGCATGAAGATGGAAATGGTCCCATAAAGTCAATGCCCCATACGTCAAACACTTCACACTCCAAAATGGGTTTAAGCGGCATATCATACCGCCTGGTCAAAGTGCCGGTCCTCTGGCACCTATCACAGCCTTTGCAGAAAGCTTCAGTATCTTTAAAGACTTTGGGCCAGTAAAAACCACATTGGAAGATTTTGGCAACGGTTTTCCACGGATTGAAATGGCCACCAGTGGGACCACTATGACATTGCTCAATAATATCCCGTTGTTCGGATTCAGGGACACACCGGTGAAGCAACCCATCCTTGCAGATCTTGAACAGATATGGTTCTTCCCGGACATAGTACTTTAGATCGAGAGAAGAACTTCTTCTTCTCTGGTAAGAGAAATCAGGGTTCAGATAGCCAGAGTGAAGATAATTGACAATCGAAGCATACCAGGGAGGGTCGGGAGTGTGGACATCCATGTTCATAACGCTCTCGAAGGGGTAATAAAGATCAATGTCCTGGGAGTCTTCCTCAGCTACTGGCAAAACTCTCGAAATATGGTCCGCTACGGTGTTTTCACTACCCCGTATGTCCTTGATGTGAACATCAATTCTTGTAGTGTAAGAATCCATCTCGGCCAGATCTCGGTTTAGCATCCTTCTTGTTCATCAAGTAACGCAGAGCCGCATGATCGATCCATACAATCACCTTGGCACCAAGCAAATAGTCATGAACTTATCCATGGAAAACACAAGCGCTAATGGTTCCTTTTCCGTAGTGGTATAGTTTGCTTGAATTTGGATTCAAGGTATGACTTGCGTAGGAAATAGGTTGGAACTTACCATTAATCCTTTGTCCTAATACAGCACCCACAGCGTAGTTGGAGGCATCACACATCAGTTCGAATGGAATGTTCCAATCCGGAGAGATCAGGATAGGGGCTGAGGTCAAACGCTGTTTAAGCTCTTTGAAGGCATTTTGACAGTCATTATCGAAATTGAAAGTGACGTCATCTTTCAGTAGAGTCGATAAAGGTTTCGATATTTTTGAAAAAACTTTTATAAATCTCCTGTAGAAACCCACATGACCAAGGAAACTTCTTACTTCCTTCGTGTTTCTGGGGTAATTCATCTTTTCAATAGTTTCTACCTTAGCTTTATCAACCTCTATGCCTTTAGTGGAGATCTTGTGACCTAAAACAATCCCTTCGGTCACCATAAGATGGCACTTCTCCCAATTGAGAATCAAGTTCTTCTCCACACACCTTTGCAGGACTTTGTCTAGATTTTCAAGACAGTCCGTAAACGATGTGCCAAACACCGAGAAGTCGTCCATGAATACCTCCATGCATTTCTCTATAAGTCCATCAAAGATAGCCAACATACATCTTTGAAATGTAGTTGGTGCATTACAAAGTCAAGGGCATTCGCCTATAAGCGAAAGTACCATAAAGGCGGTGAAGGTTGTTTTCTCTTGATCTCTCTTTGGGTCAATAGGGATTTGGAAATAACTCGAATAACCGTCGTAAAACATGAGAAAGCATGCCCCGCCAAGCGTTCCAACATTTGGTCTATGAAGGGAGAGGAAATGGTCCTTCAGGGTCACCTCGCTCGACTTCCTATAGTCTATCTGAGACTCTGCACTCCAAGTGACTAATCTAACGACTACCTCTTCACCTTTGTCATTCTTTTCAATGGTAATACCTCCCTTTTTAGGTACTACACGAGTGGGGACACCCAATCGCTATCACTATCGCATAAATGATCCCCATATCCATGACTTAATGATCTCTTTCTTCACCACTTCCTGCATGTGTGGGTTTAAACGTCTCTGCGGTTGTCTTACACTCTTTGCACCTTCTTCGGTTCTAATCTTATGCATCTGAGGCGCCGGAGATATTCCTCTTATATCACCACCGCCAACCGAAGGCTTTCTCATTTTCTTGAACGCCAACCAACTCATCTTCTTAACCTGCTTGCGGTGTAGAGGAGATAATCGAGGTAGGCGCCGCCTTCTCTCAAGAAGATATACTTGAGATCTTTGAGGTAGAGGTTTTAGAACAAGGTCCTCGGGAGGTTCCTCTAAAATTTGGTCTTGGCTTCTCCTTGTTTTAGATCTTCCTCGATAGGGTCAAAAATTCTTGCCTCAAGCAAATCGACTTCTTACGAGGGGAAAGAGTTCTTCAGAGAGCACTGTGTCCTCTTCAACAAGCTCTTCTCCATAAGCGACCTCCACTGCTCGTCAGAGTGTAGTCTGTGAAATCGCCTCGACGTCTCAATCACAAAGCCTGAGGATTTTGAGAAGGTGCTCGAGAGCTTTAACTACATTGTAGCGTGCTTCCTCGTCCCCAACACGTAAAGTGACAAATCTCGCATCGCAATCTATAGAGGCTCTGGCAAAGTGGATAGGAAAGGTCGTCCTGGAGGAGGGGGTATCTTCTTCTTTAGTGTCCAAGGCGTACCAATCCACAGGAAATGTAAATTTGTCTACTTGGACCGAGAAGGTCTCTAAGCACTCCTTCGGCTCTCTTGAAAGATCCGTGCTGCAATTTGGATACTTATGGGGTAGGCTCCAATAGATGGTCAAGGTGTAGTCTCTTGCATGACAGATAGAGACATCGAGACTAATGGATGCTCTAAATCACAGAGAGTTTGGGAAACTTAAATCCTTGATCTGCAGAGTTAAGACAAACTTTCCCGGATCATTTGCGCTTCTTAGGAATTTCTCCGTCATTGATAGCGGAGCATTCCTCTCCCAATTTTTTCTCCATTTCACCCAACTTCTTCTTTGAAGAAACAACATCCTTCACAAACTTGGCGTACTTAGGCATCTCAACCAACACTTCAGATAAAGGCAAATTTACTTGGGTGTTTCTTAGTAGGTTGAGTACCTTCTCGTACTTCTTGTCTTCAGATAATGAAATGTTTTGCTTTCTTGGCGGAAATGGGAGCTTATTCAGTTCTTCTTCGGAAAAGACTTTCCTGGGCGAGGAAGCTCTTATAGCTTTGTCCTCAAGATCCTTCCACCTCACCATCTTTTCTGTCTTTTTACTCGTCAGAGGATCATTCGCCTGAGTGACTTTCTCCGGTTCATCATTTTGGTTTTCAATCACCCGAGATCTCTTTCCTGCTTCAATCTCATTTTCATCTTTCTCTTCATCCAGGTCAGGGAACTGCGATTCTTCCCCTCCTACCGAATCAGGGGTAGGAGGGTTTACTCGTTTCCCTGGTTCTGTCTGTAACCAGAGTGTTGTTGTAATTGTGTACCGGATCTCAGATTCATAGCATTTGACTCCTCTTGTCCATAAGGAGTAATGGGTGCGAGCTCGGCAAAAAGTATCACGAGTAACAATTCTAGGTTTATCAAATAATGGGGAGAAAGGCAGACGAACAGGGATCCACAATTCAAGATAGCGGTAAAAGATTCTAACTCCCTACGTATGCAAATTACTAAAGGCCAAGATTAACCTATACCCAAAGCAGATTACTAATTTCTTAGATAATCCGTTTATCAACTTTTATCAAAGATTGATTATTTAAGCACGATAGGCACAAATTCTTTCGAATCTATTATCTAGGTTAACAATTTGATAACTTTCGTTTTAGACAAATCGTTTAAACCGATTACTATTGCGGTGATCTAGAATTCATTCAACTATCGTCAAACAAATATCACAGGCTTTATCTATCGATATGAAGCACGAAATAAACGCAATAAAAATCGACCTTTATTGATTGCAAAACGCGAGAAAATAAGAAAACCAAACACCTCTGAATTGCTTCACCCGTTCGTCCAACCCGGGAGTTTAGTTACTCATAATAGTCTTGAAATCAACAAATCGTTTTGATTGCATAATAAAAGAAAACAAAAGAAAGGACAAAGCTCGCTCTTTGTTTTTAAGATGAATTTTCGACTCTCTAACCTGTCTCTGTCGTCTCTTTACATTTGTTGCTAGGGTTTGAAGGCGCCGCTTAAATAGGTGAATAAGTCGGCTAGGTCAAAACTAGGTCGGTTGCTCGTTCGATCTGGCGCTGGACGCCCGCCCCGATATACTGGACGCCAAATGCTGGTGTGGTCTCGATCTTTGAGTCGGGCGAGTCTTCTTGAGACGCCCGTCCGTGCGGCGTCAAAGCTGCGTCCAAACTTCACGAATGTAAAATATCTCTCTCGGGCGCCCGTCCATTCGATCGACGTCCGTCCATTTGAGCGGGACATGGACGCTCGTTCGTGCCAGGTGAACGCTAGTCGGCCGATCAAGACGTGATAATTCCATCTTTATCTTCTTTTCTTCTCTATCCAATTCACCATTATCTCTTTTAACTTGAATTAGCTCGAAATTCACCAACATTTGATCATCAATTGAGCCACATAACTGCGTACTATATGACATCAAAACACGCATAAAGCATAACATAACTCCAATAAACATAAAATCATAAGTAAAACATATGAATTCACCAACTTTGCGATTAACTCATTAAAAATGTTATTTGTTCAATAATTCCATCTAAACACGTGATTTCCATGCAATTCATACGAATGTGGGGGAAAACATTATAAAATATAGCGTTATAAAACACGTAAAACCACCCTTAACAACTCCCCCACACTTAAGCTCTTGCTCGTCCCGAGCAAAACAAAACAAGATAAAGGCTCGGAAAGAATATAGACATCTCAACACATATACCACATAGTCAATAAATTAGAAGTTCACCATCGTGTGTGTGCATAGCCATAGAAAACTTCCACTAAACCCAAACTTGAGTAACTCAAAGTAAAACTAGCTAATACCCCCTCGTAGACTAGTAATAAGTGACACTCATAAGGTGCACCCTACAAACGTGACATATCCCGAAAAGAATGATTGAGTGAATCTAGGGCCTTTCCGATATACTCAGAGGATAATCCCTACAACATATCCATCGGTTTATACTCGGGATAAGATTAACGACAACTAAGTCTTATATTCATTTCACATAAATTGTTAAGTTGATCTAACCATTTCACTTTAAACACACATTAGAAGAAGCTATTGCCCTCATAGCAGAATAGGACATTTCGAGATAACACCCTACCTTACTCCAATCATAAGGCAGCTTTTCCTAACTGTCGTGAGCTTTTAGTCATCATAGTGGAATAGGACATACGTGGTATACCCTACCGCACTCAAATCATCGACTAGCTTTCGACACACCCTTAGATTCATTTAACTTTTTCAACTTCTCATTTGACATTAGTTACGTGTTACTTATCACATTCAAACTTCTAGATATTCACAGTATCTCATACTTCGGAACTAAATACAAACTACCATAAATCTCAAGATATATACGTAGCACTAAGCACATGACTTATAAGAAAAAAAATCAAAAATTACTAATCCAAAACGGGGTATAGCTTTATGAAATAGCTCATCATTCACTATGGCTCGTGAGAAATAATGTCCGTGAAACAACTAACGTATCAATCATATGAAATATCGCATGGATGATTATAAAAACAACAACCTTGAAATCGAATTGCCTACGGGACAAAACAAAAAAAAAACAAAAGTGTAGAAAAATTTGAAAATTTAGCCCATTTTTGCATAATAAACAAACTAACGTAGTAAGCAAACTCATATGCGTAGGTACAACTCGAACTATCCCCTCAGGTGCAGCAGGGAGCGTTGGTGACTGATACGTAGGTGCATAGTTGTACCTAGCTATATCTTCAAATAACTCCCATCCTTCTTTGTGGGGTTTTCTTCAAGAAGACTCCTCAGGATGAGGAGTTGACCATTCCTTTAGTGGACTCATTCGGACCAATGAAGAAAGTGTGGACTTTCCTCTGCAAATCCATTCCATGATGGGGGCACTTGTTCAACAAAATTTTGAAACGCTTCCATGCTTCAAAGAAAGATTCATCACTCAGTTGATGAAAGTTTGAGATCTCGTTAAGACATTGAGCTGTCTTAGACGGAGGAAAATATTGGGCCAAAAATTGACTTTCGAGCTGGGCCCAAGTTTGGATAGATTCAGAAGGAAGAGATTTAAACCATTCCATTGCTTCTCCACGGAGTGAAAATGGAAATAGTTTTAGCTTAATGATGTCTTGACTGACATCCTTAATGCGAGTAGTATCGCATATACCCAGAAACACATAAAGATGCGTATAGGGGTTCTCAGATTGATACCCATAGAAAGTTGATGCATGTTGCACCATCTGGATGAGGGCTGGTCTTATCTCAAACGGGGCTGTATCGGTAGGGATAACCACAGCCGAGCGGATGTTCACATCACCGGGAGTGGCATAGTCTGCCAGGGTGCGGTTGGCTTGAGCCATTGAATCAGTAGTTTCTTCCTCAAAGAAAAGGTTGGAGAAGAAATTATCTTCAGAAGAGTTTTCACTCGAACTCTCTTCGACTTCCTCTTCGGGAATCGGAATGGGCTCGGGAACTTTTCGTTTACGGTTTACTCGAACTACGTCTCGTTCAAGCTCAGGTTCAAAAATTAACTGTCCTTGTTTACTTCGTGTTTGCATATAGCGAAGTCAAACTAAGAGAGAAAGAGAAAGAGAAGAAAGTCGAGGAAGACAGACGGGCGTCCAAGGTTATGGACGGGCGTCTGGGTGGGTATTGGGATGGACGGGCGTTTAGTGACACAAACGCTCGTCCGGTTGGCAGAATACCTGAACGGGCGTCCAAATATTATGGACGCTCGTTTGAGTGAATAAAAATAAAATTGGATCGAAAATTTCCAGCAGACGGGCGCCCAAGATCCAGGACTTTCGTTTGGTACCGGAAGAACAACAAACGAAGCGAAATTGCGAGAAAAGAGGCTACTAAGGAGAACCTTAAACCCTAACTAAAGCAAAGAATGAATGATCTACCTAAATCTTATGCTAAAAACACATAAAACCGTGCCAAGTTCCCGGCAGCGGTGCCAAAAACTTGTGGTGGATTTTTGTAAGCGAAACAAAAGACAAGTAATAAAAATCGGTTAGTCGCTCCAAGTGCAAAGCTTGTAGTAAAGCGATTATTCGGTCGATCCCACGAGAACGTGAGGTTGAGCGTGTATCAAAGCTTAGGCAAAAAGTATCACGAGTAACAATTCTAGGTTTATCAAATAATGGGAGAAAAGCGTATTTAACAGGATCCACAATTCAAGATAGCGGTAAAAGATTCTAACTCCCTACGCATGCAAATTACTAAAGGCCAAGATTAACCTATACCCAAAGCAGATTACTAATTTCTTAGATAATCCGTTTATCAACTTTTATCAAAGATTGATTATTTAAGCACGATAGGCACAAATTCTTTCGAATCTATTATCTAGGTTAACAATTTGATAACTTTCGTTTTAGACAAATCGTTTAAAGCCGATTACTATTGCGGTGATCTAGAATTCATTCAACTATCGTCAAACAAATATCACAGGCTTTATCTATCGATATGAAGCACGAAATAAACGCATAATAAAAATCGACCTTTATTGATTGCAAAATGCGAGAAAATAAGAAAACCAAACACCTCTGAAATTGCTTCACCCGTTCGTCCAACCCGGGAGTTTAGTTACTCATAATAGTCTTGAAATCAACAAATCGTTTTGATTGCATAATAAAAGAAACAAAAAGAAAGGACAAACTGCTGCTGTTTTTAAGATGAATTTTCGACTCTCTAACTGTCTCTATCGCTCTCTTTTACATTTGTTGCTAGGTTTTGAAGCGCGCTTTGCTTAAATAGGTGAATAAGTCGGCTAGGTCAAAACTAGGTCGGTTGCTCGTTCAGTCGGCGCTGGACGCCCGTCCGATATACTGGGACGCCGTGCGGTGTGGTCTCGATCTTTGAGTCGGGCGAGTCTTCTTCGTGACGCCCGTCCGTGCGGCGTCAAAGCTGCGCCCAAACTTCACGAATGTAAAATATCCTCTCTGGACGCCCGTCCATTCGATCAGACGTCCGTCCATTTGAACGGGACATGGACGCTCGTTCGTGCCAGGTGAACGCTAGTCCAGCTTCGATCAAGACGTGATAATTCCATCTTTATCTTCTTTTCTTCTCTATCCAATTCACCATTATCTCTTTTAACTTGAATTAGCTCGAAATTCACCAACATTTGATCATCAATTGAGCCACATAATCGTACCTATATGACATCAAAACACGCATAAAGCATAACATAACTCCAATAAACATAAAATCATAAGTAAAACATATGAATTCACCAACTTTGCGATTAACTCATTAAAAATGTTATTTGTTCAATAATTCCATCTAAACACGTGATTTCCATGCAATTCATACGAATGTGGGGGAAAACATTATAAAATATAGCGTTATAAAACACGTAAAACCACCCTTAACATGATCATAAAGGAATTATGGGTACGCATCCAATTTAACCTTACTCTGAAAAGTATTGGGAATCTTCTTATTGTTGAATTGTTGAATTGTTCAACAACTCCATGATGAGATTATCGCCCATGAAAATATTGATGCAGCACCACAGGAACCAGCATTAAGAAGATCTCAAAGAAAAATGAGATGTTATTCCTGATGATTATATGCTTTATCAAGTAGAATATGAACAAGGAAAAGTAAAGATCCGGTTTCATTTTCACAAGCCATAAGGATGTTAATTATAGTAAGTGGATTAATGCCATGAAAGATGAATTGAAATCTATGGATGAAAAACAAATATAGGAAGTCGTTCAATTACCTTAAGGACACAAACGATGTAAGTATGTCTTCAAGACTAAGCACGACTGTAATGGAAATATTGAACGATATAAAGCCCAACATGTTGCCAAAGGTTTCAATCAGAAAGAAGGTGTTGATCATAATGAGACTTTTCCCATGTGTCCAGGAAAGACTCCTTTAGAATTATCATGGAACTTGTAGCTTATTACATTCTCGAGTTGCACCAGATGGATGTGAAAATAGCCTTTCTAGATGTAGACTTGAAAGAAGAAGTCTATATGCGTCAGCTTGAAGAATTCATTGTTGAAGGCCAGGAAGACATGGTCTGCAAGCTCAAGAAATCAATATATGGACTGAAACAAGCTTCGCGGCAATGGTACTTAAAGTTTCATGAAACCATTATTGTTTTAGGTTTCAATGAGAACACAATTGACCCTTGCATATACCTCAAGATTAGTGGGAGTAGGTTCATTTTTTTTATTCTGTATGTTGATGATATATTATTGGCCAGCAGTGATCTTGGTTTGTTACATGAAACCAAGGCCTATATTTTCAAGAACTTTGAAGTGATAGACTTGGGCAAGGCTTCCTATGTGTTAGGGATAGAAATTTTTTGTGACAGAGCACTTAATATTTTAGGATCGTCTCAATAAGCCTATGTTGATAAAGTTCTCGAAAGATTTGGCATGATGACATGTTCTTTCAGTATTGTTCCAATATTGTTCCATAGAGTGAGTTGGAACGTAAAGAAATGGAAAAACATTCTTACGCTTCTCTTGTAGGGAGTTTACAGTGCACAGGTTTGTATAAGACCTGACATTAGTCATGTTGTTGGCATGCTGGGTACATTTCAAAGCAATCTAGGAATGGTTCATTGGAAATCTGCTAAGAAAGTACTGAGTTACTTAAAAGGAACAGAGAATTGCATGCTCACATACAGAAAATCAGGACACCCACATGTGACTGATTATACAGACTCAGATTTTGGAGGGTGTAAGGACACCAGACTTTGTACTCTTGGCTATGTGTATCTTCTAAATAGGGGTGCCGTATCATGGGAAAGCCAAAAGTTAGAGTTGACTTACTCATCCACCATGAAAGCAGAGTATGTGGCATGGTTTGAGGCTGTAATCAAAGGGACACGGTTGCGCAATTTTGTCTATAACTTTGGAGCTTTGAGCTTCATCTTAAGCCATTGACACTTTATTGTGACAATGAAACGGCAACCTCTTCCTCTAAGCCTGATAGAATATATAAGGGATCAAAACCCATGGACCTTAAATATCGATTACTGAAGAAAGATGTTAGAAGATATTTGTTTGTCATTGAACATATACGGACAAATCTTATGGTTGCAGACATAATTACGAAAGGACTACCCATAGACATTCCAGAGACACTGAACGCAGGGGTCTTGAGGATAGCTCCTAATTATTGTGTTCTGCCATTTATTTTGTACTAACTGTTGACATTTGTTGAGCTCTTAATGTCGCTCTTCTACATCATTATTGTTTTATGTTTTCCATTGTGTACACACGTTATGAATGGATGTATTAAAACAGAAATTGTTTTGCAATGACATAATGGGACCGTTATGTAATCTCCACTAATGGTCTACAGTTAAGGCGATTGTCAATGTTGTGGTACATAGAAAGGAGCATGTTGCGAAGAATGATGTAACCGCTTATGACTCACATTGACAACTAGATTTAATGATGACACTTACGCCGACCAACTAAAGGAAATGTTTAACATATAGCGCGCTTTATGATCCTTAAAAGGAAAACATTCTTGAATATTCCTATTGACCAAGTGGAAGAATGTAAGAAAATTATGTCGCTCATTACTCGAGCCCAAGTAATTTCCTTCCCCATAATAATGGTCTTATAGGAAATTCGTTTTCCCTAGGAAATATGCTATTTATTATTTATTGGTTATTTAAAAGAAGTTTTAATCCGATTAAATCTCGGCTTTGATGGACGGCCGAGATTAAAGAAACCCTGCGTCATTCGAATTTCTACTCTCTCTCCACCTATAAAAACAATGCTTTATTCCATCCTAAAGATCTGAAAAAGAAACCAACACATTACGGTTGTAGAGAAGAGAAAGATATCGGAGTCCTCATCAAAGAACAACAACAACATCATGGCGACAAACGGAGGTACTACTAATTCTTTACCGTTTATACTGGAGTGATTATCATGATGTTCTAAGTCCATGGATAAATCGTATTAACAGTTAAGTTAATGTTACAACACCTATATAAGCTGGAACTTACCATAGAATCATTAATATTTTACAAAATCATCTTATTAGAATGCTAGCTGTTGCATTCTTCATTTTCTGCACTTTTCCCGTCAATGTTGATGAGGATTACTCTCATTATTGATCTTTTCACTTTCTTTTCTTTGTTTTCTAGTTCTTTTACTTCAATTTAAAGTTTTCCAAGTGGTATCAGAGACATCTATTTGTTGTGCAAGTGTTGGCCTCTTTGTTGACCTTATAGTACCATCTATTTGTTGTGCAAGTGTTGGCCTCTTTGTTGATCTTATAGTGCCCGCTTGATATACATTCTAATCACGAAACCTCTTAGCTACAAATCAAAAACTAATTATCATGAAAATATAGACAGCATCAAGGGAATGAAACAACAAGTGTTGTTATTTATGCCCATTTATTACATCAAAAACTCAAAAGTTTTTTATGGTTCCATATTCATTTATTACATCAAAATCTCAAAAGTTTCGAAATAGAAAGTTACTAACATTCGATTATTCTATTGCAATCAACTCAACATAAGACTCCGTTGATCGGTGTTTGAATATGGTGAGGTGGTGGTGTCTACAGTGGCGGCAACGATGCTTGATTTGAAGGATTATTGAGGAAAGGGTATATCTCGTAACGAAAAGAACAACTCGGCGTGATCCATCTTGCACCGACTCGATTATAACAGCATGTTGACAAATCATCCGCAATTGAATTCAAGCAAGACTTGCACTCACTAGGGGTAATATCTGGAGTGCACTGCATAAATCCATAAATTTTTGGGTTGCCGCTTTTCTTCGCTGCGAATTTACGAAAATACCCTTTGGACGCTGGTCCAACAAGACTACCTGCAACAGAACGGAGAGGCCTCAGAATCAAAAGGTTCTAAGTTTAAATCTCGAGATACATATAATATGATTACCTGCAAACGAACGTAGTTCCCGACTAAACAAAGTAACATTCGAAGCATCGTTTGTGTTTTCGAGTAAATAAGCCGGACCTAACGACATGATTCCGAGAATCGGATTGTTGGAGTATCTAAACATGCAATCATCATACCATGTAATGGCTTCGATTTGATTAGGACAGTTTGTTGTTGTAAGGCTATTTGCAGCCTCTTTCACACACTTACAGCACAAACCAGCATCAATGTCGCCTCTACAAAGGGCGATGGCGTTGACTTGGTCAACGCCGTCGCCTGCTGTGCCATTGTAGAATCCATACGCGTTGATGTTGGTTGAAACCAAGTTGATGAGGGTGTTGAGATTCGATTGGAATCCGGCGGTGCTGTCGTCACTGTTGCAGGCATAGCCCAAGTAAGTTTGTGCAGATATGTGATGAAACTGCCGGCAAAGAATTATGTACAAGATTAATGACAGCAAAATCCCCCGAAAACCCGTCATTGTTAATATTTTTATGTATTAATCTCCCAGGAGTATTTGATTGATCAACAACCTTTAAACATCCACCCAAAAAAAATAAAAATAAAAAAAAATAAAAAAAAAAAAAAAACCAACAACCTTTAAACATGGAGAGAGAGAGAGACAATAGTGGTAGAAATGCAGGAATCGGAGATTACAATGATTAGTAGTCTATATTGAGAAATTTAGGTGGATGATTTGACAAGACGAGGAGTGACTACACAGGAAACTTCCTCTGTCACTCAAATTATATTTTTAGGGCCTTTCGTTTAAGGGAAGTTCTATCCTAGGGACTCTTGGGTAGGGAGAGTCCTTGCATACTGCTTATGACCATACATATTTTTAATTTTCATTCACACTTATTTATTTCGAATAAAACATGTGGTTCATAATTGAACACATGGGGGACTCCCTACACCGGAGTCCTCATGATAGAATTTCCCTTCGTTTAATCCATACCCAATATACTCGTCCACCGCTTTCTATATGTACCACAATTGATCCGATTTTGTGAAAATTGGTTTTAAACTCCAAAACCAACTTTCGTAAAGTCGATTTTACCGTGGACACTAGTTAAATGGTGCACTAGATATTTAAAACCATGATTATCTGAGTGAAATAGGTTCTCTATATGGATATGTAATAGCAATCTTTATTTTATTATTGTAAAGAAAGTAATAATAGCATTCATGAAAAAACGACAAAAGTCGCACAACACACCTTTAATTTATTGATTATGACCTATGACCTATTGATTTAAATGAATCCCAAAAAAAAATCAATGATGAAAAAGATTGTTGCTCTACTGTATTGTGAATATTTTATTGTGTTACAAACAATTTTCATTTTTCACTGGGATTAATTTTATAGCCTGCGTGGAAAATCTAGCAGCCATTAGAAATTAATGGCATACATATACTCTAGAATTTTTTGTTGGTGGGTCAACAAGCGAAGGTTCTTTGAAAACTATGGCAAATGAAAAATATAAGTAAATTTAGAGGATGCAAAATAAAAGTTTGTTTCTACTTCCGTCTCAAAATAAAAATCAATTTATAGATTCTTACGCGTATTAAAAAAATAGAGGATTAAATAAATATTGGTAAATAAAGTCTAAAATGTCCTTTTGCAGATTAATAATACCAATGTTTAATATTGAAAAATTGTTAGATGGGAAATAAATTAGGGTGTGATGATGAAAAAAACTAATTGCAAGAAAGAACGAAATAACATATTCAATAAATGTAAAACAAACAAACTAGAACAAAAACAAGAAGAACAAATCGATTTTAGCATTGCTCCAAAGAATGCCATTCAACTACACTGACGTAAAATAGTGATATTTATTACGCACGTAAATTTACAAAGACAAGCCATGCGTTGAGTATTTCCCAAAATAGCCCAGATGGGGTCTTCACATAATTCAGACGAAGCCTACCAAATGTAACAACATTCAGACTCAAAACTAAATCGGACATGAACACTAAACTTCATATGTGATCCAAGAGATTTCAGCTTAGGATACCTTAGCTGAAAATAAAACTCAACTGAATTTCCCAAGCTTGAACACCTTAGTAAATACCACTTTAGTTGAGTGTTAAGGGCTATTTTATATGAATTTTTACGATATCTTTCCTATAAAATTTCCCCACATTAGTAATATTTGCATTGGAATTGGGCCTAAAATAGAATTATTGAGTAAAGTGGTTCTTAAATAAATAAATTGCAAATAAGCCTTAATTCTTTGGGTTAATTATGAATCTCATATTATTTTGGAATCGTATTATGTTTTGCAATATTTATGATATAGATAATGTTGACATCACAAGGATGAGGTGGATAAGAGATAAGAGCCATCAAGGATAAGATCAAGTGGTTTCCAAGTTGTTAGAGGAGAGAAGGTGAGCTAACAAATAACAGAATCCGTTGCATCAACAACAGAATGCTGTTACAAGTCGAACGGACGTTCAGAAGTCTGAACGGGCGTCCAAAATGTCAAACTGGCGTCCAGGGAGAAAAGTTTAATTCAAAGAGTTTGGACGGGCGTTCCATCAATGAAACTGGCGTTCAATCTGCAGATTTGCTGCTTTCCTATAAATAGACCTCAGTTGTAATCACAGAGGGGGAGATTTATTAGATTTAATTTTTTCAGATCGAAATTCTCTCAGCAAAAACAGTCCCAAAAACCTTCTTGGTGGCTGGGTTTCTTAGATTCAATTACTTTTAAACTTAGATTTTATGGATTTCTCTTCAAGCATTGTAATCATTCACTCTATGGATAGCTAAATCAAATTTGGCAGCATTGGGGATGCAATTTTCTCATTAATTCTGGGTTTCTTATTCGATGTAATTGTGTTCTTCAATAGAGGTCGATCTTTTAGCTCGCTTTATGGTTTAATTTCATTTACATCGAGAGATGATGAATGCTTATTTGTTTTCCGAATGAAATTCGTGAATTAAGAACACCTTGCTTTTTGATTGAACAATCGATCGTTAGCTAAAACGAGAGTTGCTCAGTTGTTGTTTAGGTCATTAAATCGAAAGATTTACACCTTGCTTGTTAATTGAATAGAACGTTTTGAGAGATTAGATCGTTTTGCTTTAGAATAGGTGGACCCGCCTCCTTTAAGAAACGCAGTAAATCGTTATAAGATCACCTTTAATTTTTGAGTAAATTGTTGATCCAATGTTTGCCGCTTTTTTCCCAAATTGCTTGTTGATCAATTTCATAGATTTAAGCCTTAGTTTATTTTTTTCGCTTTGTTAATCTAATTTCTCTCGCACTTTAAACTTTCATCCGAACGATCCTTTCATAGCTTTGAATCAACTTCGATTCTCTGCCTCATGCAATTGCTAGCTTTTAAATCTAAAACATAAGACGTGTTCATCGAACCATCTCCATGTGGATCGACACCTTACTTACCTCCTCAGACTAGCAACTACCCGATATTCGGGTCGGTTAGAGTTGGTTTGCATTGTAAGTATCGGTTTTATAAATTTAGTTTGTTTTGATTATTGCAAAAATACTCCAAACAAAATGGCGCCGTTGCCGGGAGTTCTTCGCTTTTGATGTGTTTTTTGCTTTAGGTGATAAAGAAAGCACTTAGTGTCTTTGAAGTGGTTTTTCCGAAGTTTTTTCGCTCTGCTTTTCTTTGTTCCGCTCGCATCGCCGTAACGCACGCTCGATTTTGAACGCCCGCTCGACACTCTGAACGGACGCTTAACTCTTTGAACGAGCGTTTGTTTTGCTTTGGCGCTCGCCGTAACGCCTCTCTCGCTTTTCCCGCCGCTTCTCTGTTTTATTTTTTCTCGCTGCCTCGATCCCTTCTTCCGTTTGACTCGGTTTATGTTAACTCGGAGCAAACAAGGCACTCTTATCTTTGATCCCGAGCTTGAACGATCTATAGTTCGTCCCCATCGCCGAAGAATCCGTTCTCATACCCAAATTGTTGAAGAAAATTTGGAAGAAAAATTCCGGAAAGAAATTGAAGAGTTTGTCTTCGAGATGGCTGACGATACAAGGACCCTAGCTGATTATGCCAGACCAGGCATGGTCAGAGTTCATCCTGGAGTTATCATACCAGCCATTGCAGCTCCAACGTTTGAGCTTAAACCTGCTCTGATTCAAATGATGCAACATGCATCTATTTTTCATGGGTACCAATCTGAAAATCCTCACACCCATATCCATACATTTCTTGAAATCTGTGGTACTACAAAGTTACAAGGTGTTGGTGAGGATGTCATTAAACTCAAGCTGTTTCCATTCTCCTTGAAAGGTGAAGCCAAGGAATGGTACAACTATTTACCCGTTGAGTCTATCACAACATGGGAGGAATTGGAGAGGGAATTTTTAAGTCAATACTTTCCTCGATCTAAGATCCTTTCGAGTGTCTTAGTGATATTTATACTTTCACTCAAGAAACCAATGAATCTTTCTTCAAGCTTTCAAGAGATTTAAATCTTTACTCAGAAAATGCCCCCATCACGGATTAGACTTGCAAAGGCAAGCTAATACGTTTTACAGTGGTTTGACCGAGATGACCAAAGGAATGGTCAACAGCTCTAGTGGTGGGACATTTCTGAAGAAGACCCCACAAGAAGGATGGGCGTTGTTTGAAGATATAGCAAAATACAACTATGCTCCTTCGTACCAAGCTATCCAAGCACCTGCACCTAAAATCGAAGAAGTAAATATGCAGAATCAATTGATTTCCTTACTTCAACAACAAGTTGCTAATCTTTCCACGAATTCGAATTCTCAGTCTATGAATCAGCTTCAACAAAACGCCCAAGTTACGCTTTTTGCGATAATTGCAATCAAGTTGGCCATGTGTTTGGTCAATGTCAATTTCCACCTAACTATCAAGTCAATGCTATCCAACATGCGAGGCAGTATACGCCGATAGTTTGCCAGACTTGTGCTGTAGAGGGACATACGTCTCATGCTTGTCCTAGGAATGGGCAAAATCCTGAAGTCAATGCATTTTATGGCCAATCCAATCAAAGACTCCCGAATCAATATTCTGGTCCAGGCAATTTCCAAAATCAGGGGTATAACCCAGGTTCTCAGAACGTCAATAGGAACCCAAATAACTATCAGAATCAATCTTCGGGTTTTCCTACGTCTACTCAAAGATTCAATCAAAACTGGCCTAACAATTCTACTCCCGCTTCGTAACAGCCCGGTCAATCTTTTAGTCGAGTTCTCAAAATCCTCCTGGATTTCTATCCCAAATGAAATTGTTACGAGGTTGGAAGAGCAAACAAAGACGATCAAGAACCTCGAGAGACAATGGGACAATTATCGAACAGCTTGCTTCCGCACCACCTGGACATTTGCCAAGTTTTACCGAGAAAACCCGAGTGGAAGTGGTCAAGTCAATCAAGCTATCTGAGTCAATGTATCGCTCTTGCTCCATCTCCTTCCTACAGTCAAGAAGATACTAATGCCATCAGCTTGAGATCCGGCACTCAACTCTCTGGTCCACAGAACCAGGGAAACCACTAGCCCCTCATGCCAGTGGAAGTGCAGGAGGGGGAGTTGAGAAGGCCTATTTCCCCAATCCGATAAAGAGCGCTTGTGAGACTAATCCCCCGAGGGATGAGGCGGAAGGATCTGAAGCAGACGCGCCTGTGAGCAGTAAGAAATCTATTGAGAAAGCGGATGAGCCCGTGAGGACAGGAGTTGAAAAATCTGTAAGATGGAAAGATCTTGAGGACCAAGCCGTGAGCTCCTCTCTTAAGAAAGTCTTTTCAGAAGACGAGTTGAATTAGCTTCCGTTCCCTCCGAGAAAGACTAGTATTCCTTTATGTGAAGACAAGAAATATGAGAAGGTACTCAACCTCCGAAAAACACCCCAGTTAACTTGCCATTATCTCGACGTGTTGGTTGAGATGCCCAAGTATACTAAATTTATAAAGGATGTAGTCTCGCTCTACAGAAGAAGTTAGAGGGCATGGAAAGGTTGGTTGGTGAAGAATGTTCCATGATGAGTTATGAAGATGTACTGTTAAGAAAGGTGATCCCGGACGATTTGTCCTTACTTTGCAGATTGGAGGTCTTATTTTCCCTAATTCTTTATGCGATTTAGAGCTTCAATTAGTCTTATGCCTCTATATGTTTGTCAACAACTCCAATTAGACCATCTTTGGAACCTACCACTATGAGTATTCAGGGTCAGAGACAGATCATCCAAGAAAGCAACGGGATTTTAAAGGATTTGTTGGTTCAGTCGATCGATTTACCTTCCTCGTGGATTGGTATGTCTTAGACATCCAACAACCCAATACACCCTCGATTCTTGGACGACCCTTTCGCTTCATCGCAGAGAGCCCTTATCGATTGTGATGATGGGGCTAAAGTGACTTTGCGTGTTGGAAATGAAGAAGTGAGCTATAGTGTATCTAAAGCTATCAAAAGACCTTCCGAATGTCCAACGGCTACTCTATCGAGGAATCATTTGATGATTTTAGTAATTTTCTAGATGAGCAAGTCCTTGCAAGAGATTCTCGAATACTTAACGCTTGATCGATAATCTAAATCAATATGGTCGGATAGATTTGAATGAGCTTGGAGTCGAGACTGAAGATGAAGTTGCGAGGCATAAAAATCTTTCGCCTTCAGAGGAAGTGTATTTATTAGAAGCTATGTTGCTTTCCTCTGATAATCTGCAAAGTACAATTTTAAAGTCTAGTTTGGAAGAACCTCCGATTGACCTTGAGTTGAAACCGCTACCAAAGCATTTAAAGTATATCTTCCTACAAGATGGTAACAAGCTTCCTCTCATCATTTCATCCAAACTATCCCGGATCGAGGAATTAAAGTTAATCAACGTCTTGAAAGAAAATGCGAATGCTTTTGGATGGCAAGTCGGGATATCAAGGGATATCTCCGGACATCCTGTATGCATAAAATCAAGATGTAAGATGGAGCTAAAAAGTGAGACAACCGCAGCGAGAATTTGAATCCTCATATGCAGGAGGTTGTCAAGAAAGAAATCATCAAGTTGTTAGATATGGGAATCATATATGCCATCGCAGCATGCTGATTGGGTGTCGCCAACTCAAGTAGTTCCCAAAAAGGGAATTACAATTGAGAAAAATGAAAAGGGAGAAGAGGTTGCTATAAGACTTGTGGATCTGGTTATCGAGTTTGCATTGATTATAGAAAACTTAACGAAGTCACAATGAAAGATCATTTTCGTTCTTCCTTTCATTGACCAAATGCTTGAGCGCTTGGCGGCCATGCTTTCATGTTTTCTAGATGGCTACTCTGGTTATTTTCAAATTCCCATTGACCGAAAGACCAAGAGAAGACCACCTTCACGTGTCCCTATGGTACTTTCGCCACAGCGAATGCCATTTGGTCTCTCAGTAATGCCCACTACATTTCAAAGATGTATGTTGGCGATATTTGACGGACTCGTGGAGAAATGTATGGAAATTTTTATGGACGACTTCTGGTTTTCGGTCAAACTTTCGATGATGTCTTCGAACCTTGATCAGTCTTTAAAAGATGGGTGGAAAAGAACCTCATCCTCAATTGGGAGAAATGTCATTTCATGGTAGAGGAGGGTATCGTTCTTGGCCATAAGATTTCATCCAAAGGTATCGAGGTGGATAAGGCGAAAGTGGAAACTATTGAGAAAATGAGCTTTCCAACTAATGTAATGCGTGAGATACGCGGTTTTCTTGGACATGTGGTTTCTGCTGCACGATTTATCAAAGACTTTTCCAAGATTGCTAAACCTTTATCCAACCTCGCTTCGTAGTGACGTTGAATTTCATTTTGATGATGAGTGCAAGCAAGCATTTGAAATGCTTAAGTGTCAGTTAATATCTGCTCCTATCTTGATCTCGCCAGATTGGAATCTTCCTTTTGAACTCATGTGCGATGCATCTAACTATGCGGTTGGTGCAGTTTTAGGTCAACGAGTGCAAGGAAAATTCCAACCGATCTATTATGCGAGTCATACTCTAAACCCCGCACAAGTTAACTACACCACAACGGAAAAAGAACTGCTGGAGGTTGTGTTTTCTATGGATAAATTCCGCAGTTACTTATTGGGAGCTAGAGTTATAGTCTGGACAGATCATGCTGCTCTGCGCTATTTGTTGAAGAAGCAAGACGCTAAACCGCCGCTACTACGTTGGATTCTCACCCTACAGGAGTTTGATGTGGAAATAAAAGATATAAGGGGGTAGTGAAAACGCAGAATGGGATCATGTTTTCGCGCTTATTGAGTGAGAAAGAGGTCGCCGACGATATTGATCTGCACTTCCCTCTTGAAAGTGTTATGCTTGTTGATAGTCAAGATTCTGAAATTCCGTGGTATTCGTCAATCGTAAATTATCTCCATTCCCAGTATTTGAATCCCGAATTTTCGTATCAGGAGAAGAAGAAATTCTTCTCTGATCTCAAGTATTATGTCCAGGGAAGCACCGTATCTTTTAAGATCTCAGAAAGATGGGTTACTTCACCGGTGTGTCCTCGAATCCGAGCAACGGGACATAATTGAGCAATGTCATAATGGTCCCACTCGGAGGCCACTTCGGTCCCCGCAAGACCGTTGCAAAGATATTCCAACTGGTTTTTATGGCCCTCAATTTTTAAGGATATCAAGCCTTTTGTAAAAGCTGTGATAGGTTCCAGAGAACGGGTGCTTTGACAAGAAGATATGATATGCCGTTACAACCCATTCTGGAGTGTGAGGTGTTCGATGTCTGGGGGATCGACTTTATGGGTCCATTCCCATCCTCATGCGGGAATAGATACATCCTAGTCTCAGGTAGACTATGTGTCTAAATGGGTTGAGGCTATCGCCACTCCTCATAATGACCATAAAACAAGTCATGAAATTCTTAAGAAAAATATTTTCGCACGGTTTGGTCGCCCGAGAGCCCTAATCAAAGGATTTGAGGGGACACACTTTTGTAATCGACCACCGGATAAAGTATTAGAGAAATATGGTGTTAGGCATAAACCGTACACCATACCATCCTATGACGATGGTCGGTGGAGCGTAGTAACTGTGAGCATCAAGAAGATCTTAGAAAAGACGGTTAACAAAGCCATCGGACGGATCGAGTCCAAATCGACGATGTACTATGGGCTTATAGGACAGCTTACAAGACACCTATGGGTACATCTCCATATCAAATGGTTTATGGAAAGCCATGTCATCTGCCGGTTGAACTTGAGCATAAAGCTTACTGGGCGACGAGGTTCCTGAATTTTGATTCCAAAGCTTGTGGTGAGCACGGACTTCAGCAGATGCATGAGCTAGATGAGTTCAGACTCGAGCTTATGAGAGCTCCAGGATAAGCAAGGATAGAATGAAGCTCCTTCACGATGCAAAGATAAAAAGAGAGAATTTCATGTGGGAGAGTTGGTTTTATTATATAATTCTCGTCTACATCTTTTCCCTGGCAAGTTACGGACACGATGGTCCGGACCTTTCGAAATTCTCAACATTTTTCCCGGAGGTGTTCTAGAGCTTAACGGCTACGGCAATCAACCCTTCAAAGTTAATGGTCAAAGATGTAAACACTACATCGGTCAACCGAAAGAAGCACCGTTGATTGTTAAATTCCTCGATATTTTTCGGATGTTGTAGTTCGTGGTTAAAGACTTTGAGGAATTTTCGCGCCGCATTATTCTCCGAGGAGGTAGCCCCGAGACCATGGAGGAGGTCCTTGCCGGAAGTTGGGATATGGAGGAGTTGCGCCGAGAAATGATATCAAAGAAGAGACAAAAGAAGAAGAGTCTACCACGAGGACACTTCAATGTCTTTGGCGCTTTTTTCAGTAGACTCACCCTGGTATGCATTATGTCTACCGTCACCCCGACAATCACGCTTTGCATAATGTGGCTAGTAGAAAAGTGAAATGGCCCGATCCGGGTTGAATTACGATTGTTTGTCGAGCTAACGACAATAATCAAGCGCTACTAGTGAGGCACCCTAGATATCTTTTTCTTTCTTTTTGCGTTGTTTGCTTTTCGCTTCGCTTTTGTCTGTCTAGCTTTTGACGAGCGCTGCTGTTTGATCTACCACCGGTTGAGATGGTCGAGGAGGATGAGCGATACCCTTACGGCATACCTACGCATGAGTTCTTTGGGATGTCCGAGCCTGAGTTCGAGTTTGTCAAGTAGGATTCATGCTATTTCACTGAGAGGAGGCCCTGGCGGCTCGAGGGTTCGGATGCGGATATCGACATCCTCACCCGCATCCGCACTTTCACCTTTGTTGTCATTTTGCCTCCATTTTCGCCTCCGGAGGGGATGGGGAGTGGACTATCGAGAGAGCTCGAGGATGACCTTGATAGGCCATTCACAATCCTCAACGATCCTTTCCTCGCCGATCTCGCCTTAGTGTTTGGGGAGGAGCATGCCCGTGGGATTGAGCGAGATGGAGTGGAGAAGATTGGAACCTTCGTGATGATTTTGATCTCTCGGCCTGCCATTGACTCGCTTCGCCGCCTTCATACGCCTGATCGATTGGTCCTCGCTCTACGACTAGTTTTTAGTTAGTCTGCTTTAGTTTTAATCGCCGAGCCATCGACGTTAAACAAAGCGCTTGGTGGGAGGCAACCCACCGCTTTTATTTTTCTTTCTCTTGTTTGTATTGTAACGTTTTATGTTGAAGTTGATATTAACGTTGGTTCGAAATTTAAAATTTTTTTCTGTTGCTTTGCATTTTTGTCATCTGAACGCCCGTTTCAAATGGTAGAACGCCCGCTCGAATCCATCGCACTCTCGTATCAATTTTTGTGCTTTGAACGCCCGCTCAATCCTGAACGGGCGTTCCACCTGCTTATAAAAGCAAAAATTGCAGAACCCTTCGTCATTTTCATCCGCCCCTTCCTCTCAACAACGGTTTCTCTCCCATTCTACCCTAAATTCCTCAAATCTTCACCAAATTGAGCGATCTTTAGCTCAAAAGAACGCCTACTACTCCCTCTTTCCAATCTCCAAGCTTTTCCTCTGCTCTTACATCGTTAGCAAAGATTGGGGCTGCAATAAAGGCGATTTTTTTGGTTCAAAATCCACGCTTTTGCACGATTCGGGATTTGAAGCCTTCTAATCACCGTTTCCACTCGTCCCACACTTAATTAGGTAAGCAATCTTCGCTTTTACTTTCATTCACTCACGTAAATTGGATTTCAACATTTCACAACTCACGCCTAGTCATGTTTATCTGTCTAATTTGTTTTTTTTTTTTTTTTTCGTGTGTTGTTTGATGGATGGTGGTTTCGCTTTTTTGCGTTTGGTGTTGGATGGGGTGTTGTGGTGTTTGTTTGGTGGCGGGTCGATTCGGTTGAATCACCGTTCTTTCTGGTTGTAGCGAACATGTCTCGTAGAGCGGGTAAAGAGCCCATGGTTGAACCCCATAGCGTAAGAAACGTAAAGGTGATGACTATGGTGGCCTCCGGCGATCACGGGCGGGTTAGAATATGAAGCCCAGGGCCCCACTGAGAACCAATCCTCTCCCGCTTTTCTCGGCCTCATAAGTCCGAGGGCTATGACCTTGTTTACCTGTGAGTATGTATCCCGGAAAATGCCGATTGAGCGAGAGATAGTTGAGGATAAGGTAGACCCGCCTTTTTGAAGATGCTCAGTGGATCGGGCTGGGATGTTTTAATGGTTGTTCGGAGACTTTAGTCAATGACACTCTAGTGAGAGAATTCTTTGCCAACCTGGATACCAAACACTTAGAGGCCGGTTTTGTGATGGTTAGGAAGGTCAAGGTCCCGCTTTCTCCTCAAATCATTAATGATAAGTACGAGTTTGAAGATTTAGAGGATGTAGACCATCGAACCGACATAAAGGAGTTAGTGGATAGTGGATGCGACTCCTTGGAGGATCTCGAGGGTTTTGGTTGATCCAAGTGTCCCTTGGACCCTTAAGCCCGGGAAGAGGAATGAACGTAAAGACATCACTACTACGGCTTGGCCGTAAGATTGGAGAGTCAAGTGTAAGTTTATTCGCATAGGGCGCGTCCAACGGACAACATCACTCATTTCGAATTGAAGATCTTGGTATTCTATATGCGATGGAATGGGAAATGAATGTGAATGTTGGGGCCATTATCTACGAGGAGGTTTTAAGCATTTAACTAAGAAGAACCGTGCATCATTTGCCCCCATCCGATTCTCGTGATTTGCAAAGATGCCGGGTACCGGAATATAAGGCCGATCACGGAACAAAGAACCTCGGGAACTTCAAAGGAGCCTAACAAAGCCCAAAGCAGACTCGGTGGTATTACTTCATCAAGTTTCTCCTCCACCCGGATCGCCTTCGCACCGCCTCCACTCGTCCCTTTTCGATAAGCTACCGTTTGAGCATTGCACACGCTTATGGAAGTGGTTGCGCATGCTTTGTTGCACTCAAAATGATATTTTAGCAAATCAAAAGGAGCTCAACCGTGGTAAAACTATCACCGATGAATCCAAGTTTGCACCTCGGACCGAGAAGTTTGTTTTTGAAACGGATGTGGAGAGAACCATTGCTCGTGTCGTGCCCGGGCATCTAGGGGTCATTGAAGATGACGAGGATGAGGAAAATGCCGAGACGGCTACAAGTGATGATGGGAGTGACTCTGAAGAATGATGTGCTGTTGTTTTTATTTATTTTTTATTATTCCCGTGACGATGTTTTGGACTATTTTGTTCTTTTTCCAGTTAACTCTCTCGAACTTTGCAAGTACTTGACTTTTATTTCATCTGTTGGTAATCGATTTTAGTCTTGCTTTGGATATCTTTTGGCTCTGCTTTTGCTACACTTTGCCGATATTGGGAATACTCTGCTTTTTGCTTTTGTTCCTCGTTGAACGCGACGCTCGCTTTTCAAACGGGCGCTCGCTTGAATTTTTTTAATGATTTTGCTCTCGTTCGACATTTTTGTTTTAGAACGGACGCTCAGATATCTGTAACGGGCGTTCCACCTTGTCAGAGTGGCAATTTCTATCCTTTCACATATTCTCTTGTATTAATCCACATGAATGCTTGTATATGAGCCTATAATGCCTGGTTTGCTTTGCTTTTCTCATATCTCATCGTATATTGTATCTTTCTCCTCAGAGTTTTTGTTGTGTTTCTCCAAGTATTACAGTGCATTCTACGCTCTTTCCTTTGTCATTTATGCTTACCGGACATCCTTGGTTCTTTCATGCTTTTGCCTGACCACCGATATCCGACATTGATTAAAGGGAGCTAAGTACACTTCCTCGTTTTTCTTTTCGCACAACTTGAGGACACGTTGTGATTTAAGTGTGGGGGAGGGGAATGGTCTATATCACCTTTACTTATATTCTCTTGATTCCATGCAAAATACGCTAAAATTTGAAAATTTGTTTTGTCCCGACCAAGCATGCACGCCTATGTTCGGTATTATAAGAATAGTTACCTTATAATGTATATTTCTAGTAGGTTAGATGTCTCACCCGACATTACTTTTCACATGCCATATTAGATGATGAGCTAACCTTTAAAGCGATACCCAGTTAGACTGAATGATTGTTGGTACCACGTGCTTATGTTAATGTCATGGAATCGATGATAGCTAAGTATTTGGAATCGTAGTATACGATATACGGTTAATATCTCAAAGTTTGAATGTGATAAGTAAAACGTGACTATAGTCTTGAATTAATAAGTTTTTCGCTTGAGGTGTTATGCTCAGAAGTTTGTATAGCTTATGGCTCGTAATCGCCGCCACCGTAAATCTCGTGATAAGCAAAATAGTAAATAATATAAAGAGCCGTGGTCGGTCGGGTCGATGATTGGAGTAAGTTAGGGCATTATCACGAAATGTCCTATTCTCGCTATGATGACCAAAAGCTCACGACAATCGTAAAAGTCGCTTTATGATTTGGGTAGTTAGGGCATTATCACGAAATGTCCTATTCGCGCTATGACGAGCAAAAGCTTATTCTGATGTGCATAAAAGTGAAAACGAAATCAAATTGGAAAATTAGAATAAATAAAGATCAAGGCTTAGTTATCGTATACCTTATACCCAAAGATAAACTAAGAGATATGCCGCAGGACTATCCTCTAAGTATGTCGGAAAGGTCCCGAATACCTTCGTTGTCTTTTTCATGACATAAGATGTTTTCAGTGGTACAAGTAATCTATACTTAGTCTAATTGTGGTATTAGCTAGTTTTGCTTGAACTTGATTCAAGTTGGATATAGTGGAAGTTTAATATGGTCGTGCACACACATATAAGGGTGAACTTCTAAATCTCTATACTATACATTATATGGTCGTCTATATTTCTCAATTTCAAACAGTATGATGTTTTGGTTTGCTAGGGACTAGCAAAAAGCTAAGTGTGGGGGGGTTGTTAAGGGCTATTTTATATGAATTTTTACGATATCTTTCCTATAAAATTTCCCCACATTAGTAATATTTGCATTGGAATTGGGCCTAAAATAGAATTATTGAGTAAAGTGGTTCTTAAATAAATAAATTGCAAATAAGCCTTAATTCTTTGGGTTAATTATGAATCTCATATTATTTTGGAATCGTATTATGTTTTGCAATATTTATGATATAGATAATGTTGACATCACAAGGATGAGGTGGATAAGAGATAAGAGCCATCAAGGATAAGATCAAGTGGTTTCCAAGTTGTTAGAGGAGAGAAGGTGAGCTAACAAATAATGAGAACCGTTGCATCAACAATGTATCGTCGTTATAAGTCGAACGGACGCTCGTAAGTCCGAACGGGCGCCCAAAATGTCAAATCTGGCGCCCAGGAGAAAAGTTTAATTCAAAGAGTTTGGACGGGCGTTCCATCAATGGCTGGCGCTCAATCTGCAGATTTGTCGCTTTCCTATAAATAGACCTCGCTTGTAATCACAGAGAGGAGATTTATTAGATTTAATTTTTCAGATCGAAAATTCTCTCAAGAAAACAGTCCCAAAACCTTCTTGGTGGCTGGGTTTCTTAGATTCAATTACTTTTAAACTTAGATTTTATGGATTTCTCTTCAAGCATTGTAATCATTCACTCTATGGATAGCTAAATCAAATTTGGCAAAGATTGGGGATGCAATTTTCTCATTAATTCGGGTTTCTTATTCTCGATGTATCTCGTGTTCTTCAATAGAGGTCGATCTTTTAGCTCGTTTTATGGTTTAATTTCATTTACATCGAGAGATGATGAATGCTTATTTGTTTTCCGAATGAAAATTGCGTGAATTAAGAACACCTTGCTTTTTGATTGAACAATCGATCGTTAGCTAAAACGCAGAGTTGCTCGGCTTGTTGTTTAGGTCATTAAATCGAAAGATTTACACCTTGCTTGTTAATTGAATAGAACGTTTTGAGAGATTAGATCGTTTTGCTTTAGAATATGTGGACCCGCCTCCTTAAGAAACGCGAAGAAATCGTTATAAGATCACCTTTTATTTTTGAGTAAATTGTTGATCCAATGTTTGCCGCCTTTTTCCCAAATTGCTTGTTGATCAATTTCATAGATTTAAGCCTTAGTTTATTTTTTCTCGCTTTGTTAATCTAATTTCTCTCGCACTTTAAACTTTCAATCCGAACGATCCTTTCATAGCTTTGAATCAACTTCGATTCTATGTCTATGCAATTGCTAGCTTTTAAATCTAAAACATAAGACGTGTTCATCGAACCATCTCCCTGTGGATCGACACCCTTACTTACCCTCTCAGACTAGCAACTACCCGATATTCGGTCGAGTTAGAGTTGGTTTGCATTGTAAGTATCGGTTTTATAAATTTAGTTTGTTTTGATTATTGCAAAAATACTCCAAACAAAATGGCGCCGTTGCCGGGGAGTTGCTGTTTTTGATGTGTTTTTACTGTTTTAGGTGATAAAGAAAGCACTTAGGTGTCTTTGAAGTGGTTTTTCTGAGTTTTTCTCGCTCTCGTTTTGGCATTCCGCTCTGCTCGCATCTGGCCGTAACGCACGCTCGATTTTGAACGCCCGCTCGACACTCAACGGACGCTTAACTCTTTTGAACAGCGTTTGTTTTTGCAATTGGCGTTCGATTTAACGCCTCTCGCTTTTCCCGCCGCTTCTCTCGCTTTTATTTTTTTCGCCGCTCTCTGGATCCTTCTTCCGCTTGACTCGGTTTATGTTAACTCGGAGCAAACAAGGCACTCTTATCTTTGATCCTGAGCTCGAACGATCTATAGTTCGTCCCAATCGCCGAAGAATCCGTTCTCATACCCAAATTGTTGAAGAGAAAAACAACAGACTCTCTCGAGAGGCAAAATAACGACATTGTCTAGTGCAGCAAAAAGTAAAAGAAACTGGACGCTTCATCATGGCATCAGCGCCCTCAAACATTGTCTTCATCATATATCCTCGTCATCGAACTCATGGACAGCATGTTCATCTTCTCACCCCACAATGCATACAAAAGAAACATGCAACGGAGGTAAGTACTACCTCCGTCCCAAAATGTAAGTCCTTTTAGCTTTTTGGTTTTGTCCCAAAATGTAAGTTCATTTAGAAAACCAACAAATCATTTATTACATTTTTTCTCATTCTACCCCTCATTTATTATATACTCAACCACTTTTTACTACTTTTCATTAATACCAATGAAATGTCATTTTAGTCTTTTTAATCTAAATTAATTACACATAACAAATTTAACTAACTTTCTTAATAAGTGTGAAAAAGTCTAAAATGACTTATATTTTGGGACGGAGGTAGTACATAGGTATTTAGCAAGAGTGAGAAGCTAATGTATAATTAAGTTCAACAACGGATAGGTTTATGTTATTATTATTAAGTTATCTTTGTGAGACCGACTCAAACTCTAGGGTTCACTTCATGCTCATCAACACATTGTGACTCTTGGTTTCTAACTTAGCTTATCTTTGTTACATCAGCATTCAAGGACACTATGTATGGTGCTACTCACCATGAAGTAACTGAGTGCAACCTATTGTTGGATCCCACCAATAGCCACGGAAGCCTATTCTGGTAGACTCCGATAGTGCACACGTTCGGTGAAGTCCCTCCGCACATGGAGTCTATTCTGGTAGACTTAAGGAGTTGTTCATTCGCAAAGTCCTTCCTCACCTGAAGTTTATTCTGGTAGACTTACGGAGTTATTCACTTTATCCGACCGCCCACACATCGCAATATAGCCTTGTGCCTTACCAAGAATGGATTGATATTTATTCTTTTAACTACACAAGTATGTTTGTTATTAATCATTAACTGGCCACCTAAGTATTTTCAAGTAAACTCCCTCACATCCCCTACTCTCACTCTCTTACTTAGACTGCTAGACACGGACAAGGCCTAGCAAATACATAGACATTGATAAATAGTAATTTATCAAAACACAAGCCAATCATATTTTCCGACGGTTCCGAACTTCAACTCTTAGGAAGAGTGAATTAGTGCCACGGAACCAAACGATCGTAGTTTCAATCATGCCTTGTTCATATTCATTTAATCTTATTTAAGCTCATTAACAAAACTACAATTCAAGTTAAGCATCAAAATAACATTATCCACAAAATCCATTGTCTATCAAATTGTATATTCATATTTTCCGAAAAATAAAATAACACAACACAATAACACCAAACAACAATACATTATATATATTTTTTCTAGATAACAAAACAAACATAATATTATTCTTAGAACATCTGGTTTTTTTTTTTCTTCTTAACATTCGAACCTCAGAACTAACAAAAGAAAAGAAAATAATATTAAAATATTGTATTTAATAATTAAGTAAATATTGTTCTGCTAAGCAGTCAGGAAAAAAATAATATTAATATGTGAAGCTATCGTACTGCTACTCCCTCGGACTCAAAAACCATTTTTAAAGCTCCGCATATGTATATAATTACTGTAGCTAGGTTTGTTTTTTTTTAATTTAAATAAATAAAACATAATAATATACTAGTACAGTAAATTATTTTAAGATTCTCGTACAAAATTTTCTGCAACACCAAAGGAAAACACAAACATACAAATTCACATCAAATGAATCCAAAACAGCTAGCAGCAAAGCTTTATCAAACATTATAAATCATCACTATTCACATCTAACACCCATATACAACCTTAACATCATAAGACTTTAACTAAACATTAAGAAAAACCTCTTAACTTTTAGCAAGCAAAACCAACCCAAAACCTTCAGAAAAACTGCAGCACTTCCAAGGCTTCACTCAAAATCATCACAATCACACTTAGATTAATTGAAGATCAAAAGCTTCTAAACCAAAAGGACAACGATTTACACCTTTTTATCACATCAAACCACGGCAGATCCAAAAATTAGGGTTAAACAGGAAACTTACTGGTTAGAAAACGAAGAGTATGGGAACGATCGTCTTCTCCCAGAGATCAATTTCTTCTACCGCCGTCTGTACAAAATCTTGACGGATTAGACGCATGATAGAAGATTTCCTTCCTCCACTTTCTGGCAACTTGCGTTGCTCTTCTGCGTAGCGTCGACTTCTTTTTTTTTCTTCTGAAAACAGCGTCTGTAGTTATGAGGGAAAATGAGGTAATTATCCCCTTTTATAGTTATTAAATAAATCTCTTTTATAATAATAACTAACTCCTTTAATTACCCCTTATATATATATATATATATATATATATATATATATATATATATATATATATATATATATACTTAAATCCGTAAATAATTAAACATAATATTCCACTTTTCGCAAAAAGACACATCCTGTCTCTTTTCAAAAGTCAGAATATTAAAAAAACATGGAGGAAGAATTCTGGGATGATGATTTCATAGACACAACGCTGAAAGAGGAGAAAAAAATTAGGTTTTTGCCAAAAATGACATATTTACTTATTAATGGGACTTAAAGCAAACTGATAATTAATTAGGACAAAAATAATATAAACTTCCATTACTACCCTTTTTATTTATTTTAATAAATAAAATCATGACAAAACCCTAAATCGCAATTAGTTCTCTGCGCATCATGGCATTAATGCCGTGAAAAAAATATCGATCGATGTTTAGTTCAATGTTCAAAAGCATGGCATTAACGCGGTGAAATGGCATTAACCCTAAATCGCAATTAGTTCAGCGTTCAAAAGCATTAGCCCTGAACATGGGTTTGTCCGCCCTGGAAGGTATCGTTCAAAACCGCCGCCGCCGTTTCTTTTCAAATGCCACCGCCACTGCTGATGCGCCGCGCCGCTGCCGAATCATTCAAAACGGATATGGAAGGCTCGATGAAAGAAAGCTGCCATTTTTGTGCTGATTTGATTCATTCAAAGCCAAGGATTCACAAAGATTCAAAGCCAAGGATTCGAAGTTCGATTTAGAGCATCGAAACGCCATGCCATCACCGATATAAGCGAGTCGTGATTTCGTTTCATGAATGCCTCGATTTAGTGGATTTTGAACGGCCGAGTGAAAACATAACTGAATCCGACCGAAGGCTTCCTCGCCGTTGATCTCCATAGAAAATAATGTAGTAATTTGTTCTTTTTTCGATTTTTTTTTGCATAACCTGAAAACAAAATACTACATTGTTGATCTGCATAACCTTAACATAAAATACCTGAGGAGATGTTCTTTTTTCGATTTTTTTTTTGCTGTTAAGAAGAGGATATTTGGAGAAGGAGGTTTGTTGTTTGATGGAAATGATCATTTATGTTGCATGGGATGTTACTACTTGTTTATGGAATGTTACTACGTATGTATTTTAAATGGGTTGTTACTACTTGTTACAATATGTTTTTGGATTTACGAATATGGATTTATCTATTTTATGGTCTATTACTACTTGTTTATTGGATGTTACTATATTTTTTGGGCTGTTACTACTTGTTTTTTGACTGTTACTACTTGTTTATGGTCAGTTAGTACATGTGTATTGGTTGTTACTACATTTTTATGAGTTGTTACTACTTGTTTATTTTCTGTTACTACTTGTTTATTGGTTGTTACTACTTTTTCATTGGATGTTACTACATATTATGGGTTGTTACTACGTGTTTCTAGGTTGTTACTACTTGTTTTTTTGGCTGTTACTACACTTTATCTAGCGTTACTACATATTTAATGTGTAAAAGGGTATTTTTGTCCATTTATTTTGAATTTGTCCTTTTTAATCACATAAAATGTAATAACGTCCTTCTAAATTTCACTTATGATTTATTTTGTCTTCTAAATTTCCTTCAACCAATAGGGGTATTTTTGGGTATGTATAATATTTTTTGTCATTATAACCCATGGTTTTATTTGAGTGTTCTGAAGACCCAAATAAGTGTTCAACTTGTTCTTTCAACATTAAACCATATATATAAAACAAGTTAATTTACATAAGTTATTTCTCTTTTAGAATAAAAATCCAATTGTTTAGTGAAACCCGGGTTTGGCTCATATTCAAAGGTTAAAGGTTGTGGAGGACTGTTTTTAATCTAAAATGGGAAAAATGACAAGAAAAAAATATAGTGGTTGAGAAGGAAAACGCAGCGTATGTTACTACATGTGTTATACATACGTATGGTCAGAAGATATACGTAGAATACGGCGTTATTCTTCTCAACCACTATCTTTTTTTCTTGTCCTTTTATCCCATTTTGTATCTTATTTTATCCTTCTGGCCCGCCACCCCCAAATTCAAAGGTATTGGGATAATAGGCATACCCCTTTTTGTTTAAAGTCAACTTTTTAAAATTTTATGTTTGCTTAACTCAATAAGTTTAACCCTCGATTCGACTTGGATTATTTACGTACTCCCAAAATGTAAGTTCGATTATCATTTTAGATTTGTCTCAAAATGTAAGTCCACTTATTTAACCAATGAAGCATTTATTACAATTTTCTCATTTTACCCTTCATTTATTATATGCTCACTCACTTTTCATTACTTTGCATTAATAACGATCAAAGGTCATTTTAGTCTTTTCATCAAAATTAATGACACATAACCAATTCAACTAATTTTCTTAATTTGTGTGAAAAAACCCAAACGGGATTATATTTTGGCACATAGATAGTATTTTTAAGATGGAAACTAAAAAGAAACAATTGGTATGAAATGGCCTACACATCACTTGTATTAAGGAAACATATGAGAACAATTGTATTAATATTGTTAAGACCGTGATATTTTTTATATAATCGGATTAATTCCGTATCCTACGTGGAAAAAAAATGAACAATATAGGAATGATGATTAAAAACCTCGAAACTAGAATTCAACTACTCTCCGTTTCGAAATAACTGAGGCGGTTATCAAAAAAAAATTGTTCCAAAATAACTGAGGGAGTTACATTTTCAATGGATTTATTGTGTTTTTCCTACATCTACCCCTATTTTATTATAGTTAATTGTCAATTAGGACATATTTAGAAAGATGTCAATATTTTAGGACTATAAGAAGAAAAAATCGTCAAAAAAGATATTTCATCAGTGAAAGTGAAAATAAAAGTGAATTACGTTGGTTTCTGCTGAAAACCAACGTAATTCACTTTCAAATTCACTTCCACTTTCATTTTCACTGATAAAATGTCATTTTTGATAAAAAAAATCTTTTCTTATAGTCTTTTTTGTCTAACATCTTCCATATTGTGTCATTTAGGACCCTTATCCTTTATAATTAAGGAGTGAGAAATAAATACAACATTACATTAATTATAGTTAAGGGTTTTTTTAATCATTTTGGTATTCAAATTAAAGTATTAACTCACATCCTCATATATGTATTTTTAAGAATCGACTCGCTTATTTCAAATAAATAAAGTACTAAATTACCATGAAAATATATGCCCATTTTATTACATCCAAACTCAAAAGTTTTGGAAAATAATATATCTACTACACAAAGCCACAGTAGTGAATATACACTACTGTTACGGCATATTATGATGCATTATTGTATGGGCTTATATTTAGGCCGGCAATATACTTGTATAGAAAAAGATGCCACGTTATGTGTTTTAGGTTGTATATATATATATATATACCTCAGTGGACAGAATGAAAGACAAGAAATATTATTCTCCCAAACTTGACATCAGATCCAGCCAGTAGCTCAGTGAGATCGAGCTCAGTATCGAGATTATTTAAAAAAATTGTCAAGTGTTGGAGAGATTGCCAAACTTAAGGAGTGTTAGGAGAGATTGCCCACACTCTTGAATAAAAATTGTGCAAGAGTGTCTTTACTAATACCAATTGGTTTTAGTAGAACGATGATCTTATAATGGTATCAGCCTTTATATTGCCGGCCCAAATATAAACCCATACAATAATGCATCATGATATATGCCGTAACACCTCCCTCAAGTGTGGCATTTACGACCCACATGCTCCAACTTAAGGGGGTAGTATATTGCCAGCCCAAATATAAGCCCATACAATAATGCACCATGATATGCCATAAAACCTCCCTGCCAGTGTGGATTTACGCACCATACGCTCCAACTCGGCGGGATGTTATGGATATTATGATGCATTATTGTATGAGCTTATATTTGGGATGGCAATATACTTGTATAGAAAAGGCTGCCACGTTATTTTTCTTAGGTTGTATATATATATATACCTTATTGAACGGAATGAAAGACAAGAAACATTATTCTCCCAACTTGTCAACTATTATTACTTCTTATCCACACATTAAAGTTTGCATCGCTTCAAATGTGTGGATAAGCGATGTGATGACGTGTATGTCTACTCTACCCTGTTTGTACCCAAATTTTTTTATTATTCCATGTCCATTTATTACATAAAATCCCAAAAGTCTTGAAATAGAAAGTTACCAAGGATCCATTATTATTTTATTGCAATCAACTCCATGTAAGATTGATCGGTGTTGATGATAGTGACTGGGGTGGTGTCTACTGTGGCGGCAACGACTCTTGATTTGAAGAAGTTTTGAGGAAAGGGTATATCTCATAACGAAAAGAACAACTCGGCGTGATCCATCTTGCACCCACTGATTATAACAGCAAGCTGACAAATCATTCGCAATCGAATTCAAGCAAGACTTGCAATCACCGGTGGTAATATCGGGATCGCACTGCATAACTCCATAAATTTCCGCGTTGCTGCTTTTCAAAGCTGCGAATTTACGAGAATACCCTGTGGATGCCGGTCCAACAAGACTACCTGCAACAGAATGGTACAAGCTACGGCCTCAGAATCAAAAAGTTTATGAGTTTAAATATATATATATATATATATATATATATATATATATATATATATATATATATATATATATATATATAGTGTTTAAAAACGAAAATAAATGAATAAAAATAACATGATTACCTGCTAACGAACGCAGCTCTTGACTAAACAAAGTAACATTTGAAGCATCGTTTGTGCTTTCGAGTAAATAAGCCGGATTTAACGACATGATTCCGAAAATAGGTTTGTTGGAGTATCTAAACTGGCATTCATCATACCATGTAATGGCTTCGATTTTATTAGGACAGTTTGTTGTTGTAAGGCTATTTACAGCCTCTTTTACACATTTCTGGCATAAATCACTAGTATCAACGTCTCCTCTACAAAAAGCGATGGCGTTGCGCTGACTTTGCCCCTCGCCTTGCTGTGCCCAGTAGTAGGATCCGTACGGAGTATAGTTTGTAAACGAGTAGACGATGGTGTTGAGATTCGCCTTGAATGCAGGGGTGCTGTTGTCGGTGTTGCAAGAATAGCCCAAGTAAGTTTGTGCAGATATGTGATGAATCTGCAGGAAAAGGAAAAGACTTATGTACAAGAATAATGACAGTAAAATTCCCCGAAAACCCGTCATTATTTATATATATTTTGTATTAAATCTTTAAGGAGAAAGAATCTTATATAGAGAGATTAATACTTGATTGATCAATAACTTGGAGATATATATACATACACGCAAGGGTGACTCCACCCCAAGGAGAGAGATGCACTCGTCCATCAGATCCGAAAAATACACTATTATATATATGTTATGTATTGTTTTCGCTCTCATAAAAGTTATATTCACCCATATCATCAATAATAATCCAATAATTTGACATAAAACTTATATCATATAAATAAGAGTACATGGTTATTTTCAAAGTGATACATTTAAAAAAAATATTAATTGGTTTCGGAATTTTGGTTTTCTTTAAGAACATTATTTGTAGTGTTTTAAATCTTTTTTGATAGAAGTTTTCGGATCAATCGATAAATAGTCGTGGTTTTTTGCGATGTATAGTATTGTTTTTTCGAATCGTAGGTGACATGAAAAAAAAACTACATATTTTTTTGATTGCAAAAAAAAAACTTTAGAATTTTCGCTCCCCGTCGTCCGGGATCCTGTATCCGCTCCTGCATACACACAATTGTGCTGCATAAAGATGATTTGACTAGTAGATGAGGATTATATATGTTTTTTTTTTTTTGGTGAAATTTTCTTTCGGGAATGACGGAATCAGAATTTTACTTCTTTGTCTTTTTTTGTCACCGGTGTAAAAATAACGAAACATCTCAATGACAGACACGATGAGTATAACAAAGCTTAGAAAAATATCGCAAGTGTGCACCAAAATATTTCAAATGAAAAGCATAGCAAATAAGGCGAGGCGTAGCGTTTTGTTTCTATATTAAAGGGAGTAATACGGTTACTCTCAAGTGTAAACCATTTTTACACCATTATCATCCCACTACATATTTTTCACTTATAAAAAAAATAAAAAATAAACCTGAAACAATCAAAACCACAAAATTATGTTAGATATAAAAATAGTGTTGACTTGAAGTGTAACTTTATCATTACCCGTATTTTGACGGGATTAATTTTGTATCTTAGGTGGAAAAACTAGCAAAGCCTTAGAAACGGTATCACTTATCCTGTGGAAAAATCAACAAGTCATAAATTCATTTATTTATTTGACAAAGAACAAGTCAAAAAAGGAAGAAGAACAAAGTCAAATTTTAACAGTAAGAAATCAAAACAAAACAAAGGAAAAACTAGTGGTATAGGGGAAGTTTCCTAACTTTTCTAATTAATAAGTGAAAACACCAATAATTCAACAACAAATCGTGCACGGTTGTAAACTAGTCAAACGGTTTTTTTTCCCTCAAATATAGTTATTTAAATTTGTTTCTAATAAAGACTTCGTACATTAAAAAAATGTAATTTTTTTTTTAACGGGAATTTTAACACTAATCTTCACGCCAGATTATATACTAACACTTTTTACGGGCTAGATGTAGTATTTTAGTGTAAATATCGTACTCTTTGTAACACGGTTTTTGTTTTCTAACTCTATTGTTTTATCATACACTTTTATTCTTTTATAGCAAATGAAAGAGTAACATAAATAGACTAAAAATCTCAAAAGCAAATGAAAATTGCTTAGATGGTGAATAAAAGTACAATGACTAAACATTGGATGTTAATGCAAAAATAATATATATATATATATATATATATATATATATATATATATATATATATATATATATATATATATCTACTAAAAAATACACGACTTGCACGTGTTATACATTGTTAAATACGTGTTTAATTATTAAAATAATAGTATAGTGTACCTGATAACCTTACAACATAATTAAATCAAGCTAGATCATAAAAATGAATATTGAAAAAATCTCTAGACCGGACAAATCTCTGAACATATATGAGGGTTGGATTCAAAGGCAATGGGAGACCTCCCACCAATTGTTCTTTGTAAACGGTCATAAAACATTCAGAGGGTTTATTGGCTCTCTCATCAGATGACAGGAGGCGTGTTCTGGATATTTTCAGATTGATATCATAAGTCCATCAAATCGCCAACATGGCAGGCCAATGGTAAGGGAGGATCGAATATCCTCCACACCACGAAGTACTACCACAACCTTAGATGGATTTATACCTTTCTTTTGTGCGGGTTGAGGACTTTCAGATGGACTAATATTCAATAGAATCCATTGACATTTCGGGGAGGATTTCGGTTTCAGAAGAAGAAGTGAATGACTTTGTTGATAATGCGCATACTCTGGTAAACAAAGGACTTTGATTATAATGGAAAAGCGAAAGAAAAATCCAGATCAAAGGAGTTGATTTTATAATGGTGAAGTCAGAGAGACGTCTTGATTGCATGATTTAATGATAAGTACTTATGCCAAAGGTGCAGGTGAATTGGGATCTCAAAAGTTGATAATGGAGATTTGAATTTCAAAAGACAGCCGGAAAACGATTAATGTCGCGCACCTTTGGGTTCTCGCCGCTTAGAAGTGTCACGTCATCTCCAATCGTGCCTAACCTATGACTTCCGTTCTAGCTCAGTCGGTGGGGATTTTGACGCGTGGGTATGGCATAACGTCATACACGTGGCATCTAATGGAATATATCAAATCCTCTCACCATACGAGCCACATAAGTTTAGCCCAATTTAGGTCCTCATACTTTAGATAAATTTGATGAATATGTCTCGATTTGATATTAAGTGTCTCAAAGACAGGGAATATTATCATCAATGACTTCATGTTTCTGAGATGACCGGTCAAGTAATTTAGCAGAGTATAACTGCCACAATAATGCCTCCACGATTCTAACTCCATTAGGGCACGAACTGTGAACCGTCGTATGGTTTCAGTCATGTCTCAAATCATGTGCTCAAAGGCAACTTCTCCAGAAAGAGGATGATATAAAAAGGATTCACTCCTCACGAATTCAAAACTCTATTAATAGCTTGATCTCAAATCCTCTAGGTACGTAAGCAATCAAGCACTTTGGCTCAGCTATAATTCATCACAAAATCCACAAGTCAAGTAATTGGATTATTCTTATGAAGCCTAATTACTCGCATAATGATCTAATTTCATCATTGACGATATCGACATCGTCAAATACTATTATAGATTTCAAGATAAACACAAAAGTGTAAGATGTTGAATATATATAAAATAAAACAATAGAAAATTATAGAAATAGAAAATTTCACTTTGGAACTCAATGCTTAATGATGCAATTGTCGATACTGTGGTCTTCCATTCTCCATGTGTCATCCTCTTCCATGGCACAAATTGGGTTATTAATAAGTGTAAAAACTTCGTGTTCTTTTAATCTTCATGAAGAAGGGTCATCCTTTTTTATAAGAACTCATAAGAGTAAGTATGAATTATTTAATGAAAATAAAGGAATAATGATATTAAAAGAATATAATATTTGCGTACCAGACTATAGAACTTGTTTGTATATTATATTTTTGTACATTTGTGGGTGTTATCTACTTGATATTGAAGTTTCCTTTGAAAGTGCAACATATAGTTATAGTTATCTATGAGAGAACACTGGTCGAGGCAATTAAACTCTTACAAATGGTTTTGTTTGTCCTTGTGCTTTATTGATCGTCATTGCAAAGCAAAGACGCGTATGATATTGCTTTCTTGTAAAATAAAATGGGTATCATTCGTATACTGCCGGTGAGAATGGAATATGTGGGATTAAAACTTGCTTTTCATAATGTTTCCCAACCGTGATTTCAAAGATGAATCATGTTTTCTTTGACCATTTACATATCATCCTTGTACCATTGCATAATCCTTCCGCTAATCTAAGTTCCTGAACAACATTATCAGTGAATACTTTTTCAACACTAATTTGTGAGGAGGTAATTCATTTGGTGTCAGCTTGTTAAGAAATTCTTCTTGATAATAATCATTAGTATTATCAATAGTCTTATCAAAGTTGTTGAAACAATATCCATCCCTTGAAAAGGTTGATATCATTTTTTCTTTCAACTTATCAACATGTTCATTAGTCGTGGCCATTATAACTTCACCAAGTTTTTCTCTATTGTTTGTAGTATCGTTCATTTGAAACATGAAGCACTTGTCTAAAATTACCCATAAACACAACCATTTTTCTTCCATATGCGTTAAAATTTCTCAAGATGTCCTTTATGCTTATGTCAAATGTCTCAATTGCCCGTTTCTTTGCCCATCCTGTATGATTTTTCGTAGTAATTCATTTCCACTATGCATTGGAATATTGCACATATATTTTTCATACGCATTAATTAGAATTTTAAAATGTGAATGAGCAGTTCAGCCTCTGAGCATAATTTTAGCAGCAACTCCTGATGTGGATATTGCTATGGCTATATAATCTCATGATTTGCTGGCAGAGGCTTATATGATTCTTTGTGCCACCTGGCCATCAAAAAAAAACTTAGCATTGTGGCATTATAAACCTTATAGAGAAACTTTTGAAATCTACTTTGTTGTTCATGTTTAAATATTTCTTCTAAAACATAATCTTCTTGTGGAATCTCCATAGACAATTAATCACGAATCACTCTTAGTATATTTCCTACAATGTTGTTGCAGTCTTCTTGTATACTTGTCAAGTCATAAGATGTCAAATTTTTACTCAAGCTTTCCAAACAATAAATTGTGGATTCCAAAATTTTAGTCATAATTGATTTGACTGACTTTGTATAATCTCGCATGAAATCTTACGATGTTGGTTCCCAATATGTATCCCATAGTTTCGAATGTTTGTTGGTTGTGATAGACTAATAGAATTGCAAACAATCTTACGAATGCATTAGGTATTTGAATGGCAATAGTTTCATTTAAGCATTCCGAGATGCTCGTGATTCTAATAAACCTCTTTTCTCTGCAGCCTCTTTGAAACCGGTGAAATAACATAATAGACTTGACTTACATGAATATTTATGCAATTGATGTTGATAAAGGCGATGAGGTTATTTCATTTGACATGTTTGTTTCATTACTATATTTTTTGTTTTTCTTATTATTCTTGTTTTTCTTTCTTTTTTGCTCAAGTCTTTGACTGGTGTGTAATGACACCGTCAATCATTTGTTAAGGTCGATCACCCATTTAAATGGAGTGATGAGGATGTTATATATATGTTCTACTTTGTGTTATATGTATGTATTTTTATATAAGAACCAAAAAGATTTAGTCATATTTTAAAGAAATCTTCACATACCATTGTGATTTAGAGCATGTATCAATTCAACTTTTCTTTTTCTTCTAGTTTACACGACATTTTAATTTTATTGCAGCGTTCATCGTTGGTCAAATGATATTTTTTTCTTTTAACTTCTAGTCTGTACACATTGTTTTCTTTACCTTCACACAAAAATATTCACACTATACCGATGAAAGCGATAATAATGAAGATGATAATTAAAAATAATAATCTACTTTTCATTCCACTTGTGTATGATGAAAATTTCATATTAGGATTAGCTATATTGTAAATTTAAAAAAATAATTTTCACAGCACAGATATTGGCCGTAATGATCGAGATATGATGTGTTACATTTGACTTTGGTGAATGATGTCTATATTTGAGAGAGATATTCAGAGAGTTAAGTATGTATTTGTTTAGAGTTAAGTATATACTTGTTTGGTTTAATTGCTAATGTACAATGATAAATATTTTTGATTTTTAATGTATTTTCGTATTAATAATGATTTTCGATTTTTAATAATGTATTTTAAGTATTGTATTTGGAATTAAGATGCACACTCATATTTAGTTAGGTTTATTTAATTATTTTATTTTATAGTTTTATTTTACTTATTTCAATAAGTAAAATAAATGAGGATAGTAGAGATAAATGAGGATAAACACACTCACACTTTTAGTGATAAGAAAGATAAATGAGGGTGAAACAATTTTTATAAACACACTCACACTTTTAGTGATAAGAGAGATAGAGATGGAGATAGAGATATATATAAAATAAAAATAAAAAAATAAAAACTGTTGTTATCACTTTTCAATAAAGTATTATTATTTCAGACCAAGCTATCTACACTGATAACCTACAGCGACCCGTGCAGTGACTTCAATTTCGATAAATAAATCCTTCGATTCGAGCAATATTTCACTTATTAGGAGATTTCTCTTCGGTACTGCACACCGAGACTTATCTCTCGATACCGAAGATTTGAAATTTTCACTGGAACCAAAATACATTTCTTCGATACAGGAGAATATTCTCGGAAACTGAACATTTTTCTTCATTAACAGAGATTATTCTCTGATACCGGAGATATGAAAATTTCACTAAAACCGAAACACGTTTCTTCGGTACCTCCGGTTCTAGAAGAAAATCGTCGGTTCACTTAACGGATCAATGTACGCTCATCATTGCAGAGAATCCGCATTGCTAGCTATATAGCCGAAATAGAATCATTCTTCATTTGAAGATGTATACAAGGACGGACCCAGCCCACAGCTAAGTAAGCATGATTTCACCCGATTTTTATTTTCGTGATACAAGAAACCTTATATAAATTAATATGAACACAGTTGATTGTTTTAATCCAAAATTTCACCCAAGATATAAAAATAGTCTATTAAGACACCCACCACAAATTCCCTGCCTGGCCCTGGATGTATAGGAAGGCCTTAATTAAACACAGGCATAGGGTCTCTATAAAAGTAATCATCTTTATTAGAAAGCTTAGGCTTCCATCAGTTCCATGAAAATCTTGTAACCAAATAATGCATCATCATTAGGGTTTCAACTCTTGCTAATTCATTTCCTGGGCATCTCCTTTGTCCTCCTCTGAACGCTATAAACCCGTATGATGACCCGCGCGCTGCTTATGCGGTTCAAATCTTGCCGGGTCGAACTTTACGCGTCCAAATATATGTTATCATCCATGTGTGTCATGGCTGCATTCAAAATCACCTGCACACAAACCACAAATCTCAAACATATAAGGTGGAGCCGCCTTACATATATGGCGTGTCGCTTTATTAATGTTTATAAAATCAGAATATAATGCATCGCCTCGATCTCTCTAATTCGCACACCGAATTCCTGAAACCCCCCTAACAGTAGCTAGGCATATCACGTTCGTGTTTAAACTCAAGTTTGTAGATTTTATGTTTGCTCAACTCGATCGATTCGACTTGGATTATTCACGTATTTAAAATAAAGGGGAAACTATATAAAAGGAAACAGTTGGTATGAAATGGCCTACACGTCACTTTTATTAAGGAAACATATGAGAACAATTGCATATTTTTAATTTTCTTTTCTTTTATATACGAAGAGTCTTAATTATTAAATTATCGGAAAAGGTTCATAAAACGTCATATCCTGGAAAAGAAACTAGCTCTTTAAGAATGATATAATACTACTTTCTAATCACGAAACCGCTTAATTACCATGAAAATATATACGGATATATATATATATATATATATATATATATATATATATATATATATATATCATCAAGGGAATAAAACAACAAGTGTTGTTATCTATGCCCATTTTATTACATCCAAATCTCAAAAGTTTTTATGAGTCCTTATTTATTTATTACGATCCATTATTTTATTGCAATCAACTCCACATTGGACTCTGTTCTGCAGAACCAGGATCACTGTTTCCAGTATACTATCGGTGTTGATGATGGAGACGCGCGGTGGTGTGGTGTTTACGGTGACGCTGCTTGATTTGAAGGATTATTGACGAAAGGGTATGTCTCGTAGCGAAAAGAACAGCTCGGCGTGATCCATCTTGCCCCGACTCGATTATAACAGCAATCTGACAAATCATTCGCAATCGAATTCAAGCAAGACTTGCAATCACTAGGGGTAATATCGGGATCGCACTGCATAACTCCATAAATTTCCGCGTTGCTGCTTTTCTTCGATGCGAATTTACGAAAAGACCCTGTGGACGCCGGTCCAACAAGACTACCTGCAACAGAACAACAGTACAAGCTAAGGCCTCAGAATCAAAAGTTTTTTTTTTTTTTTGGCGGGTCATCAGAATCAAAAAGTTTAGTAGTTTAAATCTCGAGATATATATATATATATATTGTTTAAAAATGAAAATAAATGAATAAAAATAACATGATTACCTGCTAACGAACGCAGCTCCTGACTAAACAAAGTAACATTTGAAGCATCGTTTGTGTTTTCGAGTAAATAAGCCGGATTTAACGACATGATTCCGAAAATAGGACTGTTGGAGTATCTAAACTGGCATTCATCATACCATGTAATGGCTTCGATTTTATTAGGACAGTTTGTTGTAGTAAGGCTATTTGCAGCCTCTTTTATACACTTCCTGCATAAACCATTAACATCAACGTCTCCCCTACAAAAGGCGATGGCGTTGACTTGGTCAACGCCGCTGCCTGCTGTGCCCATGTAGAATCCGTACGCGTTGATGAAGGTTGAAGCCGCGGAGACGATGGTGTTGAGATTCGTCTTGAACGCAGGGGTGCTGTTGTCGCTGTTGCAAGAATAGCCCAAGTATGTTTGTGCAGATATGTGATGAATCTGCAGGAAAAGGTTTATGTACAAGAATAACGACAGTAAATTTCCCTGAAAACCCGTCATTATTTATATATTTTGTATTAAATTTTTAAGGAGAAAGAATCTTAGAGAGATTAATACTTGAAGAAACTTGGAGATATATATATAGTTGTACTACATAAAGATGATTTGACTAGTAGAGGAGGGATTGAATATATGTACTGTATTTTTATTTTTTTTTGTGTACTTTTCTTTTATCAAGACTGATGGATTCAAAAAAAAAAAAAAGATTGATGGATTCAGAATTTTTTTTTCAATAGAGACATCAGTGTAAAAATAACGAAATATCTCAATGACTGCAGACACAACAAGTATAACAAAGCTTGGCAAAATATCGCAAGTGTGTACCAAAATACTGCAAATGAAAAGCATAACAAACAACGCGAGGCGGAGCGTTTTGTTTTATTGTAATGGGATTAATCTTGTACCCTACGTGGAAAAACTAGCAGAGCCTTGGAAAAGGTATTTCCTGTGGAAAAGTCAATAAGTTATTTTATTTTATTTTTGAAAAAGAACAAGTCAAATTTTTAACATTAAGAAAACAAAACAAAGAAAAACCTAACTTTTCAAATAAGTGAAAAAACCAATAATGTAAGAACAAATCGTGCACGGCCGGGTTTACGTACACAAGTCAAAAGATTTTTTTTTCTTTCAAATATAGTTATGTAGTAATATGTTTGAATAGCAAAAAGGAATATATAACACTTTTATACGGGATAGATGTAGTACTTTAGTGTATACTAGTGAAATACACGTACGTCCGCACGTATTTTAATGAAATAAAATTTTTGAAAATTAATACATAATTTATTAAGTATTTCTTCCTCATAAAATATATATGCTATTATTAATGATAATTATACTTGTCATGTATCAAGCATTTGTTAAGCACAAAAACAACAGATAACACATGATCATTTGTTAGTTTAGCTAAGGATATCAAGTTAAACTTCAAAAATGATATTATGTTTTTTTTTTAGTATTTTAAATTTATAAATGCATGTACTTGATACTATCATCATTATTTTTTATTATAAACATTCTAAATTTACGAATATATTTATCTAATTGATATGAAGAACATGTTCTTCATAATTATCCAGTAAACCTATGGATATTTACAATATTTTTAAGCGACTTTTATAATGTTATTACTCTAAACATAAACGACTCATTTTGATAGAGTGCATGTAAAAAAATAGAATGTGGGTTTCATGTACATATTATTTATATGCTTATTATATCCTACTTATGAATATAATTTAATGATTGTGAAGTAACTCTTATTAAACAAAGTAACATTTAAGATAATGATTAGTATATTAAAAAAATTGATGAAGGAATCTAAGATTCAATTTAATTAGTACGTAAGATAGGAAGAATGGTGAAAAATATATTTTTATTGTAGGTTGTAAAATGTTAAACATATACTTTAATCATTATAACTATCATTTAATTATTTTCTAAATTATATTTTTATCGCTCCTATTTAACTGATTAAATTTCCAAACCATGCATACCAATCCAACATATCTCTCTGCATAATGAATACATTCATATTTGACGGATAGATTAAGCAGCATCAAATTACTCTATCTTCAATCTTATCAATCATACTATCTTTGGATTAGACATGATCAACTCATCTTATTTATTCTCTTTTTGAAAATATCATTCCGTTTATCACTCGGGCAAAGAATCTTCATGAGGCATGGACTACTTCATTTGCTACATATGCAAAATGTACTTAAACAGTCTTTAATTATCTTCATGTTGTGAAACTAAAGCCGATGAATAAATCTACGGATCCAGATGATCATGCGAAACTTATTTCGGACAATTTTAGAGATGACCATAAAGAATTGGCTAGGTTTGTTCGAGTATATATGTGACACCCCCATTGATTTTGAAGAGCTCCATTATGAGACTCTTCCCTATAAATGACAGTCAGTCGCTTTTGCTAGTCTAGCTACAGCTCATTCAGCCGTATGACATCCCTCTCATAGTGTTGGTTCATTTTCACGTCTTAATATTCCGAATTCTTGGAAACATACATAAAATACTTTCTCGCATGCAGTAGGCCCGTTTTTTTTCCTAAAAACCCTTCTTGGGTATTTCTAGTGTGAAAATTGCAAGGGCAGTCAAAGAAATGGTGCAAATCTTACCAGGTTCAACCTTTATAACTTTTTCTCATTCGGTCCAACCCTTCAACATTGCATCCACATAAGCACCTTTGGATGCTCCGTAATTTGGCATTACACACACCTTATTCTGGAAATGAAGAAATCATGGTTGGTGATGGAAATAATCTTGCCATCACACACGTAGGTTCTATTTTCTCTTCTCCTTCAAAATGTTTTACATTGAATGATGCTTGACGATGTCTGAAATCGTTCGGATTACAATTGAGTCGATATACTGGTAAATATACCTCTGAGTGATGATCCAAATAATTTTTCCGAGTGAATTTGAGTGTGGGCCTTCAAAACGCAAAAAGAAAAAACATGAGGGGTGCAGGAGCTTTCTCCAGGGGGACACTCTCGCGCTCAAGGCAATATTTGAATAGAGGAATTTCTGTTAAGACAGTAAGCGAGAATGCATATCAAGTGTATTATGTGTGTGCCTTGTAATTGAGGATGATGATCATTTATATACCTTTCCCTAAGCTTGCGATGGAGTAGATTATGATGCATTGAAGTCGTGGTCAAGGGAGTTTACCACATATTGATGTAATGGATCATGTTATGAAACAGTTATGGCTCAAGCTATAATGAAACATTTATATTAAATCCATCAATATAGTAATTGCTATCCTGTAGTAATGTATGTGGGAAGTCCGGAACGATCATTCAAGAAAATGTAACCTTTGCTTGAGATCGAGGATGACATGTATTGTGTTGATCATAAATGACCGAGGTGACCTACACAACGCCGGCAATAAGAGAATGTAGGCGTCTTGTATCTTACCAATTATTAGGGACAGAAGACGACATGCACCATGTCGGATAGAGAACGTGATGTGATTCCGGTTGAAACCAGATCTGATGTTTTGCCCAGGAAGTAACTAAGGGGAACAATGACGAGCCAATGATCTTAGACCTAGTAATCCAACTAAATCGTAGGCAGAGAACGCCCAACAAATGCTCACAATGCTGGTAAATCCTCAAAGGGTTGAACTTTCTACGACAAAGAAAATTCTCACTCGCAAGTGATTTTCAAGCCTTATGACTTGGTTGAGTAAAACTCAATAATTTGATTTCTCATAAAATAATTGTCTAAAGAATGAGTAGCTAGTGTTTGCCTTATATAGGCTTACAATCAAAAGAAAAAACAACATCTAAGCAATGTGGGAGAAATTCCCACTTAAAAATGCGTCTATCTCCTATTGGCCAGAAACGAAATGTTCCTATTGGATAATAAAAGAATAAATAAATAAAGTGCTAAAAATCCTATATAAAATAAAACCAACTCCTAATTAATTAAATAATATTCATACTCCGAGCATGAACTGGATCACATCATTCCCTCCCGGTTCGAAAGGATTCGGCCTCGAATCCACCTGGATCGAATAGTAAGCGTGGCCGAACATATGTGAGTAGGCCCTCATAGTGAAGTACATCCAAGAAAAGTATAGAGGTGAACACTTTAGTAACCAGTCTCTTGTACAAACGAACGGGGCCAACATAATAATCAGCAACCACAAAATCGAAAGGACGACAATGCACCAAAAATGGATCATGATAAATATGTGCTGCTTGTATATCTTTTAAGTGCGCAAGTGACCCTGCCGACTTGGCAACATTGTCAACGCCTCCAACAAAAGGAGCATGTACCTGCAAAGAAAATACTGGGACAACACAATTCAAAAATGGCTCAATGGTGAGCATGGTTGCCTTCTCATTCTCAACAGTGATCTCAGCCTCTGTACCATCATGAACAGCAACTACAACCTCAGAAGTGACAACACACACACTATGCTCATCAGGAACATCAACGAACGAATCTACCTGTGTAATTACGTCAGCCTCAATGAGGGAAGGCAACCCCGCATAACTAATGTGCTCATGGTGATAGCAGTGATTTAAGGCGCCACCCGCAGTGATCACCGTGGGCAAGTCTGTTGCTTTCTGCGAGGCAGCCCCTGTTTGTTTCCATTCAGCCGTAAACATGTCTAATTGTTTCTGCAAGTTCACTTTGGATTCCTGCCACCTTCGCTCATCTTCCTCCTTTCTTGCTCTACCTCCTCTATCACCTCTACCGCCTCTTCCTCCTCCGTCATCACCTCGGTTTGCAGCGGACAACAAAGTTGCAAGTGTCTCACGAATCTCACGTATGTCATCACGTAAAGGTGTCATGGCCGCCTGTATGGCCTTATCTACCTCCTGTCTCACTTCATTGAACTTCTCCTTTAATTGTGCCTCCACAATTTCATTTACCTCTTCAACAACTAAACCACGTCTCGTGTCAAGGACATACTTCTTGCCCATACCATAAAATGAATACCAAGTACGGGACGAATTATACCTGACTTTATACTCACTTAACCATGCTTGTCCGAAAACTATAGATTCACCTATCATTGGAAACACGTCACATAACATGTCAGATTTATAACCGTTAAGTTCAACGGGAACCCACACTTATCTTGTAACCTGAACCTGACGACTTCCAGTATGAACGTAATAAGGACGAGGATGCCTATACGACAGCAAGTCCGGCTCTTTAACCACCGCATTACTAACTAAAGTCGTCTCTTCATCCTGATCAATGCAGAACTCATATTCCTTATCCCGAATAAGACAATGTGAATAAAATATGTTGTAATCCATGACCAAAATAATATATATTCACACAACTCTCGTGTTTACACTCACCCTTATGCTCAATCGTAATGAAATTTTTCGACAGCAGAATTACACAGGTGTAAAATTTTCACACAGTGGTGTGAAACCCACGTATTTAATAACCAAACTAAGACAAATCTGCCAAAACTCAAAAGACAAAAGTTGTATAACAGAGAGTTTTTTAAATGATGTCAAAATTTCAGATTTTTCAGAGGTCTAGAAGTGGCTCAAACAATCATGTTTCTAAAACTGGTGCAATCTGTCATAAATTTCCAGAATGATAGCAGTGATTTAAGGTGCCGATTGTGACCAAATTAGAACGAATTTGGAAAACCTCAAAAGATAAAAGTTGTAGATCGGAGAATTTCCTATAAGATCACCAAGTTTCGGGTGATTCCGAATCGTATAGACCACAAAAATCGAATTCAAACGATGATTAACAGGTGCAGTTTTTCTGGGCAGATCATTTGTATTGATCGGCAGTTTTAGACAAGTTATGTGTCGAATCTCGATTGGGTACAAAGACAAAAAGTGTACATCGAGATGTGTTGGAGATGTGGTAAAAATTTCAGAATTTTTGGAGGGTTTTTAGTTAGTGATCGAACTGATACAAAAACGGGTTTGGGAAAAACAATTTAGGGTTCTTGGGATGAAGGTTTGAAGATTGCTTGTGTTCTTGGGGGGAGGGGGGGGGGAGGGGGGGCACTGAAAAAAAAAATAACAAGAAGAAAGATTTTTTTTTTGGAATAAAGGAGGACAAAAATAAAAGGGATATTTGCTCACCGAAGTTGCTGAGCTCTGATACCAACTGATGTGATTCCGGTTGGAACCAGATCTGATGTTTTGCCCAGGAAGTAACTAAGGGGAACAATGACGAGCCAATGATCCTTGACCTAGTAATCCAACTAAATCGTAGACAGAGAACGCCCAACCAATGCTCACAATGTTAGTAAATCCTCAAGGGTTGAACTTTCTACGACAAAGATAATTCTCACTCGCAAGTGATTTTCAAGCCTTATGACTTGGTTGAGTAAAACTCAATAATTTGATTTCTCATAAAATAATTGTCTAAAGAATGAGTAGCTAGTGTTTGCCTTATATAGGCTTACAATCAAAAGAAAAAACAACATCTAAGCAATGTGGGAGAAATTCCCACTTAAAAATGCGTCTATCTCCTATTGGCCAGAAACGAAATGTTCCTATTGGATAATAAAAGAATAAATAAATAAAGTGCTAAAAATCTTATATAAAATAAAACCAACTCCTAATTAATTAAATAATATTCATAAATAGCACGAATGATGGTATCCTCCGAGCATGAACTGGATCACATCAACTGATGTGATTCCGGTTGGAACCAAATCTGAAGTTTTGCCCAGGAAGTAACTAAGGGGAACAATGACGAGCCAATGATCCTAGACCTATTAATCCAACTAAATCGTAGGTAGAGAACGCCCAACAAATGCTCACAATGCTGGTAAATCCTCAAAGGGTTGAACTTTCTACGACAAAGAAAATTCTCACTCGCAAGTGATTTTCAAGCCATATGACTTGGTTGAGCAAAACTCAATAATTTGATTTCTCATACAATAATTGTCTAAAGAATGAGTAGCTAGTGTTTGCCTTATATAGGCTTACAATCAAAGAAAAAACAACATCTAAGCAATGTGGGAGAAATTCTCACTTAAAAATGCGTCTATCTCCTTTTGGCCAGAAACGAAATGTTCCTATTAGATAATAAAAGAATAAATAAATAAAGTGCTAAAAATCCTATATAAAATAAAACCAACTCCTAATTAATTAAATAATATTCATAAATAGCACGAATGACGGTATCCTCCGAGCATTAACTGGATCACATCAGAACGACATGCATCAATTGAAGATATAAGGGCGGCATGCGCTGTACTAAAGATGGACCTTGCTGGTTGAGGCCTGATATCGAGTTGAGACCATGTTAGCCCAAATGTTGGCATGACCTTTATCACTCTATGTGAGTCTGAGGAGTACCACATGTAAGGTGACCGATCTCACTCATTTCAATGTTCATAGTATTCCTAGCATGTCTTGTAATTTTTTATCTATCTCTTAGCTTTGTCAATCCCATAATATTTCTTTAGAATTCTTACCCTCTAAATTTCTTTGAGGGATCTTCAAACCAGTACTCCTATGATTCAATGAACTTTAAAAATAGATTGTAAGAATGACCAAGCTCCCCCTTTCCAGCTTTTCACAGTGAATAAAATATCATAAAATGCTTGGCATTATCGTCTTGGTCACGCAACTACCTCATTTACAAGATATTCTTTGTCAAAATGATCTAAGTGTTGCGATCACGACTATTTATTCCCATTGTGTTGCTTGTATAAAGAATAAAAGTCACAAACTTTCTTTTTCTACTTCAGTTTTATGTTATTCCCCTCCCCTAGAGACTAATTTCACCGACTTTTTGACATCCTCGATTATGTCATGTGATGGTTTCAAATATTACATAATTTTATCAAGTATATATGGTTCTGTCCAATAATTCGTATATATGATGTGATTGGTGTTTTTATACGTTTTAAGGCTCTTGTTCAAAAATTCTTTGATACTACAATTAAAATTATATTGATCTTGAGGGTGAATATATGGCCTTTAAAAAGTTATCTTACACACAATAAGGTATAATTCATCAAACCACATCCATAAACACAATTTTTTTAGAGACTTCACCTTATTTTTTTAACCACACGTTTTATCTATGTTATTTAATATTTAGCCATAATTGTTATATTTTAGGAATATTAATTAAGGATAAACACTTTTTGAGGGAAATATTTAGGGAAAACTTACTTACACTTCTATTATTTTTCTATTTCTAAAATTTGGTTAACGATAAACACACTAATTATTTATGTTATTTAATACCTACATTATTATATTTAATAATATAAAATAGGGAAATTCGATTAATACCCAATTTTGAAAATATATCTCAAAATCTACCCTAATCGAAATTCAAAATCTCCGCATCCATCCCCCCGCCTTATAATGAGTGAACTCGCCCATTTTTCGCCCATTCTCCTGCCCACCCGTTGCTGGTACCACCCATTTCCCCGCTCATGATGGGCAATCTCGCCATCCATGATGGGCGATCTCGCCCATTTCCCCGTTGATTATGAGAGATTTCGGCCATGTGGTGCAGTTTTTGGAAGATTTAAGTTGATTTAACGTGTTTTTGGATATAATTGATTGGTTTTTTTTTTGGATTTCAATCAACTTAATAATCAATTGAAAAATACGTGACCGAGGCAATTCGTTGTGAAAGAATATTTCCTCCGGATTTTAACCATTACTACTTGATGATGAAACATGCATCAAGAAGCATCATTTGAGCAAAGTTTGGATCGTCGAATTGTCTCGTGGAACCATCAATATAACAGTTTCTTGCATCATTAACCACTTGTATTGACTACTTGTAAATTCTTATCTGGGATGCTGATGTATGCATGATCTGGTAAAATATTTTGATTACTTCTGCCATTGGAGATGCTGTACAGATCTTTTTGCAGTAGAGCGATGAGAAATGATTGAATTATAAAGATAGAAAAAAGCCCACTGATGTCAAGATCAACAAAGGTAGGAAGTGTACGATTCAACACCACAGACAGCATATGATTCATTGAAAGCTATAGACTAGTGCAAGAATGGAGAACCATGGCTTTTATTGACAGTTTTTTACACATGCTTTCGGCAGTGACGATGCCAAGAATTGAACTTACCTACATAGCGCCTCTCAGACGGCCCAACCTTAAGTTTAGAGGAAAAACTGAGCCAGATGCCCCAATGACCGGGCTAGGGTAGTTCGGCTATCGATTAGATCAACCAATACTTAGGACCTCGAACAGACGACATATCGGAGGTCGGCCAACACTCGTACTCCAGCCAACACTCGTACTCCAACCTACACATGTCCGATCTTACTGATCGGACTAAGTCTCTTTCAGATCTATCATTCCAGGAACCTGAGAGTCCGAGCTAATGCTAGCTCGGCCATTTCCCCCGGCCTTCATAGGTCGGCCAGTTCAGCTCGGGCCGTCTAAATCGGCCTAGGTTAATCTCTAATTTTATTTCCCACGTGAATAATCAAATAGATAACTATGGAGAGAATCCTAAGTCATAATGGCTCCAATCTCTATCACTTAAATATAAATATTCGAATATCATTATTATCTCCTAAAATCAAAGAGATGAACGAGACATAATCCTTTTCCTTAGGGAACACGTCAATCAATGTCCATCATAGACACGCTACACGCTAATTCTAGGGCGCAAGCCCCTCTATATAAGCAATCCCTAAGGAACTACGGAGACTTGATTCCAATCACAACATTGGATACGTAGGCAGCTTGATCACTATCAAGTGCAGTCTAAATCATCCCCAAAACACCCTCTCTGTTGCTATTTTCTGGATCAAAATAGCATCCTTAGGTTATCATCAAGAGAAAGAACCCTAGAAGATTACCTTGACGATTTTTGGATCGTCAATTGGCACTAGAAGGAAGGCCTTCTGATTTGATAATCTCAGGAAAGGCTCTAGGATCAACCATGGTGACCACACGACAACAAGCAGCTAACGGGAACGGTGCCAACAATGCCACTGAGTTAGATGCCAACAACCTGAACCAGTAGCAGGAACAAATCTCTCTCGACACAACCCAACAGGAACTGGTATATCAACTCACGGCCTTGGATGATACAACAAAAGAAGCTGTTCTCAACGTTGTCTTGGCAGAAGTGGACGAGGATGACGAAGACTAGGAGAGTTTAGAAGAAGAGACCCCTTTAACGAAAATTCGCAAGATCAGAATCAACCAAACGGAGGTTTATCTGGGGAAAATTCCCAGGATCAGGAGCCAGAGTAGGAAGATGGATCATGGGAGCAAACACCCTCGCCACCAAGGTGTAGGGAAACAGAAAAGATGAATCGGTCCTCCTCGTCGAATCTGAGAAAGCAGCTGGTTGTACCACAGGCAATGGAGGCAGCTCGCGCCGAGCTGGATGCTATAGTCGGAAGGAGATCTACTCTCCTAGCTCTCGAATCCCCTTTTTCTGAACAGATTGACAACTACCCCCGACCAATGAAGTTCAAGATCCCAAAGCTAGAATCCTATGATGGAACCAAGGACCCTCAGGACCATTTGTTCCAGTACCTAACACACATGAATCTTGACTGTGCTCCTGAGGAGATGAAGTGCAAGGCGATCCCAACGTTGCTCACTGGCAGAGCCCATGAATGGTTCAAGAAGATACCGCCTAGAACCATCTACAACTTTGATACCTTAGGAAAGATGTTCCTCAATGCTTTTATCGCGGTGAAACCGTTTCAGAAGAACGCTACCCACATGTTCTCTCTCAATCAGAAGAAGGACGAAACCGCACTGCAGTATCTCAAGCATTTCAGTGAGGAGTCGCTCCAAGTACGGGATGTTGATGACCACGTTCGGATCACGTCCTTTGTAGCAGGACTGCGTGAAGGCAGGCTTTATGCTAAACTAGGCAGCAAACTCCCCACGTCTATGGAGGAGTGCATGAAGATGGCGTTTAAACATTGTCAAGGAGAAAAGGCCAACCGGCTGAAGCGAGAACTAGAAAAGTCAGAGTCCAGGAAAGATAAGGTTGATGATACTCCCGACAAGAGAAGGAGGTCAATTGGAGATCGAGTGATCGAATCATCGGGCGGACGACCCAAGAGGAAGAGTGCTCTGCAGGCGCTAGATTTCCCTGCGTTAAACAGGCCTCATGAACAAGTGCTCGCCATCATGGAAAGAAATGGGCTAGAAAAGACCCCTACACCGCTGCGAATCCCCCCAGACAGAAGGGATCATAGCAAGTTTTGCTCATATCAACAAGACACTGGGCATGACCTGGACAATTGAAGAGATTTCCAATGAGACGTGGATGCAACAATTGCAGAAGGGAAGTTGGATGAGGTAGTGGAGCGACCCCACTATGGCGAACGTCGAGGACGCCAGGATTATCAGCAGAGGAACTACAACCGAGACCATAGTTGGCAGGGAGAGCCCCAGCGAAGAAGAGATCGGTCTCCAGATAAAGACCAGCAGATGGACAACCGGCCGATCAACACCATCAAAACTATTGTGAGAGGCTCTGGCAGTGCATTTGGAGCAGGCAACCTGACCGCCCAAGCAGGGGACGACAGGTGAACCGAAGAGGTCATTTTTTTCAGAAAGTGAGTTAGGATCTAGGGACCCACTCCCCCTGGTCCCGAACAACGAAGGTCTGGTCATCGAGGTTGTGGTAAACAAGAATTTGGTGAAGAGAGTTTGTGTCGACACGGGCAGCGCCGTCAACGTCTTATAATTTGGAGATTTTCAGGCTATGAATCTCAAGGAGTCCAAGCTGATTCCTGTTTCTACACCTTGTTCGGATTTGCTGGCCCTCCTGTTCATCCCCTGGGTATGGTTCGGCTCGCGACAACGTTCAGGAAGGAATCAGCAGGGAAGACTCTTATGGTCAATTATGCTGTGGTCAAGTCCTCAGCAGCATACAACATCATCCTTGGAAGACCACCCTTGAACGATCTGCGAGCCATAATCTCTCCGGCGCACATCAGTTTAAAGTTTCCGACCGACCGCGACTCGGTAGAAATCAAAGGAGATCTGGAAGTCGCCTGAAGTTGCTATCTGGCCACTATCAAGGATAAAGGAATTGTTCTGGCCTGATCGATTCGGCAAGTTTTTATCAATTACTACTTTTTTCGAACTATCTTTTATTTCTGCACTTCGGCTCTTTTTATTTGTTTTCATTATCTGTCTTGAATATTTTGTTTACTTCTGCACTTTGGTCTCGTCCTTTTTTATGTCCGCTTTGGATATTTCCATTTTCGTTGAATAAATGATTGTTTTGCGCCAACATACTTGCTTTACTTCAATGCGCTTTGGTTTTTCTTACTTTATAAGTCCGTCCGACCGGTACACCCGTCCATCAAATTTCACGCGAGACGCCATCCGATCTGGCCCTGCTCGCCGTGCATTTAAACGAGAAGTCATCACTAGCCTGGCCCTGCTCGTCCTTCAAATTTCATGCGAGATGTCTGTCCGATCCGCCTCGCTCATTGTGCATTCAAACGAAGTCAAGACTTAGCCTGGCCTCGCCGCCTTAAAACCTCACGTGAGATTAGTCTCTGCGCTACCAAGTTTAATTCGTCTAACCCTACTCAGTTGGTCCTAAGGATAGTCTAACTTAGTCCAGTTTATTGTAAGCTAAAGCTAACCTAACCTACGAAAACTCAGTACCTAACTCGTAGTTACCCGAGCTCGCGAATGGAGCTCGACCTTATATATAAACACAAATGTACAATCTGAACACTCAGAGCCGCATATCGGGCAGCAAGCCCCATAAAAAAACTTAGTTAAACTTGATACAATTAAATCCGAGCGTTGAGCTCGGCGTAATACATAATCTAAACAAGTATGCCATCCCCAAGATCTAGGTAGTTCATGGCATACCGTGGGGCATACCCTCCGGAACAATAACAAGTGCAGACCAATCAACAAACATATCAACGATAAATAAGCAGCAAATAACTCAAAACAAGTAGAGCAACCTTCACCAGCTCGTCCTTACAATTTTACGTTAGTAGATAGGCCAATCCTGCTCTGCTCGCCATGATGTTATTCGCAACTAGACTCAGTCCTGCTCATCGTAAGACAAGCTAATATGACATGAGATTCCAGCGAATAGATTCCCGAGCCCATGAATAGAGCTCGGCTACATGCAATAATAAGCGTGCAGTCTGAAAATTTAGAATTGCATTCTGAGAGTCATTAACTAACTTAGATTGGCATGAGCCGAAACCATGTGTCAAGCTCAACAACACACACAAGTATGCCATCCAAAAGTTAAGACTAATAAATGGCATACTGGGGGGCACACCCCTCCGGCAATACTTCCCCAACAATATAACAAAAATAAAACTCAACAGCAAACAACAAACAGGAATACATAAACTTTTTTAATAGAATCATAGTACAAAATTCTCAAATGAAAAACAAATCCTAAAACTTTAAGAGTTTGGAGTAGGACTCTTTCGAGGCTCTGATGGAGGAGACGAACCAGAAGTAGCAGTCGGCTGGACAACGTACTTGGATACAACGTCCACCCTGGCCTTAAAATCTTAGACGCACTCGGTATAAGCCACGCCCATCCCCTGCTAATAGTAGGCTTCTTAGGAAGGTCATCCAGCACTAGAGAGGGATATTGCATCCTCGCCTCCTCCACTACCTGGGTATACCCATGGTAAAAGATGGGGGTTAACAACACCTTCATAGCCTCAGCGAAATCCGCCGAAGCTTTGTATTCCTGGACGACCTCGGTACTCCGAGCCGAGTTTATGGCCTCCAGGTCTGCCACCCTTGCCAGAAGGTCGCCGACCTCCTTATCCTTCATCTTCTTCATCTCAGCAAGTTCACTCGCTAAGGACTTCAGTTCACTCTCTTGAGCTAGCAGCTGTTGATGACGGTCAAATTATACCCGTAAAAGTCATCAACATTGACCTTAAATCGAGATTAATAATATATATTTCATATTAAATCACATGTTTATATTTATTATTTAATGTTATGTGATTATTAATATGATTTTTGGTATTTAGCCGTTTTCATTATTAAAAGCCGATTTATTGTGCGATAAATCCTGATTTTGTAGATCACGACAAATCGAGAGGATTAATGTCATTCAATCAATGGTCTCAAGATAATAGAGGAAGGAAATAGGAGCATTAAATGAAAGATTAATCAGATCAACACGCAAGTGCAAGGTGGGAGCAAGATAGACGAGAAAAACGATTAACGTGTGCAAAGTTAGGTTCGGTCGACCGAGCCTATAGCTTCGGTCGACCGAGTGGGGAGCTTCGGTTGACCGAGTGTGTCATCTCGGTCACTTATCGGATTTTTTCGTATTTACCTTCTAGATCCTTCATAAGTCGGTAGAAACTCCTATATAAGCAGCAGCTACGAGAAGTTGTAAATCATCCCATCATCCCTTCATTCTTTCTTCAATCTTACAATTCATAATATAACTTTGATACAGTGTAGAATAATTTGAGGGTTTCCAGCAATTTAAGGGCTGCAATATGTAAGCCTTATTTTCTGTTTCTTTCTTTTAAGTAATTAATCCCTCCCAATAATGCTTTATCGTTTGAGTTAGTTAATCATAGCTAGATGATGTAGATCTAGGCTATGACGTTGGGATGTGGCGACTCCTTGTCTATGGGGATCCCATAACCTACGTCATACACTTAGTTTCTATCCATGAATCTGCATTGTTTAATTGATGTGTATCTAAGTTAGTTTATATGAATGCTTTACGAATTACTGTTTAATCCGTTGTGTATGATGAAACGCTGAGAGATATATTCAGTGATGCAATCTGGGGGAAAGGACCATTCGGTCGACCGAGTGTCTGTATTCGGTCGACCGAGCCCCCTGTTCATCCGTTAGATAACCATGTCTTTATGGTTAGGTTAACTTAATAGAATTTATTATCTCAGTAGGTATGGCTATGGCTACGTTACTCGCTTAGTTTAATTAAAACGTGTAAAAAGGAAATACCAATATAAAACTCTCGGTAGGCTTATGAATTGCTCTTCTGCAGACGTCAAAGAATATCTAGGTAGGTTTATATTTGGGAATTGCATGCACTGATTATACGACGTCGTAGATTAGCATGAGACTATAACTTGGTAATTGCTAGTTGGACGAGAGCTTGAGAGATCGTTTAGGAAAGTACGCCTAACCATAGGAATGTTGCTGCAGACGAGGTGTACGGTTAATATCGGCATCCTTGTAGTCGTAAGCATGTGAGTTATATGAGATGGAGGCACTTAAAAGGCGTAGTCACGTAACAATATCACGTTGATCTAGTGACTCTACCGGTGCTACGTCAAGTTAAAGAGGATGACTCCCGTAGCCAATCTAAGATAGATACAAAAGGATTGACAGTTAATAAGTTCAGTTTATTATATAACTTATCTAGGTCCAAACGATAAAGACTATAATTGGGGAGGTTAATTACGTTGTGTCGAGTCGTGTCTTTACCTTTCTTGTCTTATGTTGGTCGTAGACCGCCTATGTCATTGACATGTTTAATTAATTGTTTGTATATAAGATGATCCACAATTGGTTCCCTCGTGGGATTGACCTTGATTCACTATAACTATACTACGATGGGCCTAGTCCTCTTGCTAGTATTGGTTTATGGTGGTCAAGTATATTATAACTGATTGACCCGATCAAGTTTTTGGCGCCGTGCCGGGAACCAACGGTCAATTTTATATATAAATAATTTTCTTATTCATGTCGAGTTTTTTCGCTTTTGAGTCTGCTTTTGAGTCCTCTCGTTGTTATGCTATGTGTAAAATTCCGTAACTGAACAATCGGTTTCGCTCCTGAGTGATCGCCTCTCGCCGCCCGAGAGCCTGGTTCTATTTACGGGACTTCGTGTGTCTGTTTATCCTCAGATGTTTAATCCGTAAGTCCGATAGCAAAGATGGGAGACCATGTTAAAATCGATCCACGGTCCGTTTTGTTTTTCTTCATTTGCGTAAAACCAGGGAAGCAATAATCCAAGTCAATAATTTTTCGCGGCGCCGAGAAAATAACCCAAAGAACATGCGGAATTACTACTCTACGATGGGAAAAGCAATGGAAGCAATACCATTAAAGCACCAAGATGGCTCGGAAAAATATATATATATATATATATATATATATATATATATATATATATATATATATATATATATATATATATATATCTATATATATATTAAGGCTTAAATTCTTCGTGGTACAATGTTGAAGGCAAGGTACTACCTTTTTTTGCTTATGTTTTACTACCTTTTGGTTTTTTGAGCATAAGTTAGCTTATACATGAACCTTAGTATGAATCTTAGCCCGGAGTTGGTTTGTAAGAATAATTTTATTAGTGTCGAAGGTTTTGCCCCATATCTGTCTCATCTAGAGGGTGTAAGAAAACATGTAGTCGTTGAAAGGAATCAGTGAAAATAAAAAGAGTTCCTCGTAGTTCTGTTAAAATCTCATTGTCATATGCATGAGATTGCTTCTACTGGCCATGGGAGCAACAAATTGTGTAGTTTAAGCATTCAAAATCTAAAGAAGACGTTGAGTTTTTAAAGAACACAATCTTCTGTTTTCGTTGAGTTTTATGGTGATGGCTTCTCGGTGAACCCACCTAAAAATAAAACGAGATTACGCTTTGGGTGACAATTTAGAAATCGGAGACTCTTAGTACATGGGTTCGAAATGGTCTAACCATGGTCGGGCGAGTTCAACCGAGAAGCCGCTCAATCGACTCCTCCATGTGTGATGTATGCGTTATGCCAGGTTCAACAAGACTTAGCATAGCCGATAAGCCTTCGGGCTAAACGGAGCTTAATCTTGACGGATTGGCCTCGAATCATCACATATGTTCCAACGAATAAGACGGCGAGGCTTGCCTACATAACCGACCTTATTCGGAGTACTTTGATTCATTGTTTCTCATTGTCAAGGCCAAAACCGTAATTTTAACCGAGTTTCTTAGAATTCACTAATTCCTAAAACGAGAGCCGAGGTAAGAGCTTTGTATAAATGGTATGGATAAATGTCGTTTCCTAGGTCTCACAACCATGGGAAGGGTATTAATCCGCAAAAGCAACAAGCCCACCTCTTATAGTGCTCAGAGGGGTCAATATCTAGTGATCCAAGAATAATGACTGACAAGGATACTTTTGGAAAGTCGAGCTGAGGACTCTAAACTCAAAACTACTTCTTTAAAACCCTTAGGATTTCTTTTTAGGATTTTAGGTTTTGTTTTCTTTGAGTCAAATAAAAGTAACGTGACATATGTTGAGGTTTTTTATTTTGCCGTGTTCCGATGGCCATTGGGCTAAGGATGTGCAAAACGTTTTTACTCAATATAGGCCACGTGAAATAGAGTTCCGTAGGAGAGTCAAGAAATTGCTAAAGAAAAGGAAATTTAGCAATCCACCTTAAGATGGAAGCATTAAGAGAGCTTGAGAATTACTGAAAATGTAACAGAGAATGATTGGTGTGAACAAGAACGTTTTTTGGTCAACTCCCAAAACTTTTTAGAAAGGTGATCCAAGTGAAAATCCAAAGTGATGTGCAATTCATTCTGCAATTATCCTTATCTTTCCCTTTACACTTTTTCACCTTCAAACTTTTCGATCCTCTCACCAATCTGCCCCAACAGTTCACATTTCTAACCATTCTTTCATCGCCTCTCTTTCTTTCCATCCGTTTCACTCTCCCACCCTACCCAATCCCTTAAACAATACCCACCCATAAACACAATTTCTTACCCACCCTTTATCTTTTCTTACCATCCTTATATATCTTTTTCTAAACCCGACACACTCTAAACCTCCATTTTGTTTACCAAATACCTTTGTGTTGTGGAATTCGAATATTGCTAAGCCTTAATGATTATCTTTTATCATTTTGATTTTCATGATCCTAGTTGGTGTAAGTGTAGCTCTGACCCTATCTAGATTTTAGAGGTTTGTGGTTCGATCCAAGTACAACTTATCTTTCTACCGGAAGTTTTAAATTTCACATTTTTTCCGTCTATTCCGGCATTTCTAGATGATAAATTTTGTTCTGAACTATCACACCGTTCCGACCTTGTTGATGACGGTTATGACTTTTACGTGATACATTGGGTTATTAGTAATTTCGAGGATTAGCTACATCTCCCTAAGTTGTTGATATCCAATGCAAGCGAGAAGTTTCTACGTTAAGTATTCCATTTTATCGTTAGCCAATAGGTCACATTGAATCTGTTATACCTTACGAAGTGTCTCTTTTACTACATTGCATACAAGGTTGATCTAGTCAACCTCGTGTTTTCCCCCGTGGGGTAATGCGTTTTGATCTTTGTCTTCTCCTCCCGGTTTTAAGCCTATTTAAGCGGTGGGGGTTATAGATGAAGACTACCATCTTTAGTTGCTTGTTTATTTTTCTTTCTATTTAGTATTTTTCTTTTTGGTTTCCCTTGTCATTGGTTGTATAAAATAAAGTGGCTTAAACTGTTTTTAGGTATTTATACCTCATTACTGCCACATTATTTTATAAATTCCATAGACATGGTGTTATTAACGGTTTCGTGGAGTTTGTCTGCTTATACAGGTTTTCACTTGCTTCTCAATAACGTGCTGGCGTTTACTCCGATATTGTTCCTTTACTTGAGAGCCGTTTCCAGAGCTAAGTCTTTTTCTTAAATTCTCATTTATTTTTGTCATTGAGGACAATGCCATGTTTAAGTGGGGGGTAGGAGACTTAGCTATGTTATGTTATGATTGAAACGGTAGAAAAATTGAGAAATTGAAAATTTGAATACATACCATATTATTTGTCTCGTACCCTTAGAATTGTGAGTTCCTAGCTAAGAATTGATAGGAAATAAACCAAGTTACATGAGTACGTGGTAACGGATTGACAGTTAATAAGTTCAGTTTATTATATAACTTATCTAGGTCCAAACGATAAAGACTATAATTGGGGAGGTTAATTACGTTGTGTCGAGTCGTGTCTTTACCTTTCTTGTCTTATGTTGGTCGTAGACCGCCTCTATGTCCTTGACATGTTTAATTAATTGTTTGTATATAAGATAATCCACAATTGGTTCCCTGTGGGATCGACCTTGATTCACTATAGCTATACTACGATGGGCCTAGTCCTCTTGCTAGTATTGGTTTATGGTGGTCAAGTATATTATAACTCGATCGACTCCGATCAAATTGTGCTTGCAGAGCCTTCATTTTTGTTTCATTAAGGCGAGCCGCTGCCTTGAGCACCTCTCGTGTCTGCCTCAGCTCGGCAGCCTTACTCCTTGCAGCTTCTTCCTGAGCTCCCTCAGGAGCTTTAGACTTGCTCTTCTTTGAGGAACGACCATCATGCGAGGTCTTCCTCGGACGTATCGTCTTCTCAACGACGAGCTCTTTCCCAGCAGCTTTCTCGGGAGCATCTTTGTCGACCTGCTCCTGAGGAAGAGCAGAGGAAGTACCCGCCTCATCCACTGCAGGATCCTCCACGGGCATGAGCCGGACGGCCAGCGTCGGCACGGGTTGACGAACCACCACCTCTCTCTCAGCTCCATCTATTAGGTCAGCAAAGTCGGCCACTGCAAGTACAAACAAAACGGATAGTCAGACAAAAGCAAAAATACAACAGCGAAGCTAGGTTATAAAGGAAGAGATCCTACAAGTCTTCCTTTTGGCCTTATTGAATTCCACGTAGGGATCGGGTCCAGCATCCTCTAACCAAGCTCCTGTAATCAACTCGTCGTACAAGGTCTGCCATTCAATCGAATACCCAGACTCTCGAATCTTCTCCACCCACGTGTCCGGTAGGTCCGGACGATCATCTTTATCCAAATCAGCCATGTTCAACACGCTCAGCTCTGGATGACCTTTGTGGCGCACATAGAAGAACCTCTTTTTCCATCATTTGAAAGAATCCTTTCCAGGGGGCAGTATAGGGATATCAGAAGCTTTGCCCTGCCTCCTGGAAAAGTAGTACCGGTAGGGGTAGTCCTTTACCCCTACATGGTGGTGGAAGTATCTAAACTTCTTTATGCCAAACTTTATGTTTAGCAGCCGGCACCAGATAGCAAACCCAATTATGGCCCTGATGCCATTGGGGGCTATCTGGGAGATCCCAAGCCCATAGTGCCGGAGTACGGCAAGGAGCGCCGGGCAGAAATGTAGTCTCAAGCCTACCTCAAAGTACTCCCGGTGAACCGTACAAAAACCCTCTGGCGGGTCTGAAGCAAACAAATTCGGTTACGAAGGCAACTTCGGAGCAAACCTCTCCTTATCCACCCTGTACAACTCACAAATCTAAATCACATCTTCTTGATTCAAAATCAACCCAACGCTCTACTATCATCCGTAGCCATTCAGTAGAAACTCGGACTTAAGGTTCGAGAGAATAAGGTTTTATCTAAAGATAAAGGAAATCAAGCTATGAAATCGAAACGCAAAGGAAGAAGCACTTACTTGCAAAAAATAGATTTGAAGGTTGAGAATGACAAGCCGCAACCGGCAGGAGATCCTCCGATTTAATAACCCAAGTAATTACGTAAACGATTGATCTCGACGGGTTATAACCCCTCACTTACCTCAAAAACGCCTCGTTAAGTTAGTGGACAACGACGCTCGATTCTGGTACAATGGTAATGACATCATAGCTGGCTTTTCCACCTAGAAAGGAAAATTTGAACCTTATAAAATAGGCATTCGAGTCGAGCGACCATCTTTGGCGCAGATCCGAAAGGTGACTAACCAAAGATCATTTGGATCTGGGGGCTTATGGCGATGCCAAGAATTGAACTTACCTACATAGCGCGCCTCTCAGATGTACCCCAACCTTAAGTTTAGAGGAAAAATCGAGCCAAATGCCCCAATGACGGGCTAGGTAGTTCGGCAATCGATTAGATCAACCACTACTTAGACCTCGAGCAGACGACACATCGGAGGTCGGCCAACACTCGTACTCCAACCTACACATGTCCGATCTATCGATCGGACTAAGTCTCTTTCAGACCTATCATTCCAGAACTCGAGAGTCCGAGCTAATGCTAGCTCGGCCATTTCCCCGGCCCTCATAGTCGGCCGATTCACCGGGCCGCCTAAATCGCCAAGGTTAATCTCTAATTGTATTTCCCACGTGAATAATCAAATAGATAACTATGGAGAGAATCCTAAGTCATAAAGGCTCCAATCTCTATCACTTAAATATAAATATTCGAATAGCATAATTATCTCCTAAAATCAAGGAGATTAACGAGACATAATCCTTTTCCTTAGGGAACACGCCAATCAGTGTCCATCATAGACACGCCACCCGCTAATTCTAGGGCACAAGCCCCTCTATATAAGCAATCCTAAGGAACTACGGAGACTTGATTCCAATCCCAACATTGGATACGTAGGCAGCTTGATCACTATCAAGTGCAGTCTAAATCATCCCCAAAACACCCCCTCTGTTACTATTTTCTGGATCAAAGGAACATCCTTAGGTTATCATCAAAAGAAAGAACCCTAAAAGATTACCTTGACGATATTTGGATCGTCAGGCAGTAATTAAAACATAACTAGTTAAGTCTCCAACCTTAAAATCCGTTGAGGTGAATGAGGGTGATGAAACTTTGAATTGTCAAAATTGTCCTTTGAATTGGTGTATTTAGAGATTCAGTTATGTTTTTTCACTGGTACCAATTTTTTATCCTTTAGCTTGTACATATTTTCAATTGTGAATAAAAAATGGAAAATTCGTCTTTAATATTTCATGCCTACCTCCTAAACCAAGAGGTTAATTAAGTCGTTGAGGGCCCGGTGTTGTCTCCAAAAACGTGCTTGCAATCGAATTTAGGTCACACCAAGGCAATCTCAAGTGACTAGCTAATTAGTTGAACATGTGGTTTTCCGAGAAAACAGTTTATTTGAAAAAGAAAAAAAAAATTATAAACACAGTATGTTCTTACTCTCCATTCTTGCACCAATAATTTAGAATGCTTTCAATGCAGTTTGAGAAAGCGGGCCTGCCATCGACCCTTATGTATGCTGATGTTGATGCAAGATATATTTAATGTCTGTGGGGATATTTCCCAGCATTATTGATCTTGACTTCAAATGGGCTCTTCTATGCATATAATTGTAGCATTTCTCAAAGATCTTCAACTGTCCGTTCCAAAAAAAATTAAAAAAAAAAAATAATCTACAACTGAGATAAAGATGTATACAGCACCTCTAATGGCAGAAAATAATGAAAAATTTTCTCCAGATTATACGAATATGTACATCCCAGATACGCTTTTACAAGCAGTCAATAGAAGCAATCCGACAAGAAATCAATCATCTCTTGGGCGGAAAATGCTAATGGTTCCGCCATTGCTAAGGCAAGAAAAGAGCAGCCAGCATGAGTATGATCCTATGGTGGTTTCATTGGGCCCTTATCACCATGGTAAAAAAGAGCTTCAATTGGCAGAGGATTTCAAGGTGAAGGCTTTGGAGTTGTTGGTAGGCGACAGCGGTAAGGACATGTTGTTTTTCTACACTAAAGTACTTGAAGTGGTTAATGATGCAAGAAACTGTTATATTATTATTGATGATCCCACGAGTCAATACGACGACGATCCAAACTTTGCTCAAATGATGCTTCTTGATGCATGTTTCATCATCAATCATGTGGTAATGGGCAGAAACGCGAGGAACTATTATGTCACAACGAATTGTCTCGATCGGTTACTTTTACTTTGCATTAATACGACGCGATTTGTTTTTACTCGAAAATCAGATCCCTTTTTGGCTTGTTAAGATGTTGATTTGTTTAGGGTATGGGAAAGAATTTGGGGAGGAAATGCTCAATGAGTACTTGAACTCAACTCTTTTTGGTGGCTATAAGCAAACCGGAATTGCTAACTCAGATGTGCATTAACCCTTCCATCTTCTTGATGCTTTTTGGCTAATTCTAGTGTCTAAAGACTCGATACAGACTGTATCGCGACAAATGATTACCCCTGCTCCTTACCAGCCTAATAAACTGTTAAATTTGAATAAAAAATGCATCACACTACTCAAGAATATCTTAAAATTCACCTGCCAATGCCGGAAATGGACAGACAAGGACGATGAGGAGGAGTACAGCGCGAAAAAACTCATCCATTCTTTTCGGTCAGCTTCAGAGCTGAAATCAAGAGGCATTCACTTCCGTCCCAGTCGTGGGAATTCACTGAAAAGCATCAGATTCAGACCGGAAAATCTTAGAGCAACACTTGAAGTTCCTATATGGTTTGTTTCGCTTTACACCAAAGGCTTCTTTCTCAACATGATAGCATACGAGCTTTGTCCGAATACTAGTACCACTACCGACCGAGCTGTGACAGCGTATATTGAGTTCATGAAAGCATTGATAGACAACCCGAAAGACGTGAAAGAGTTACGAGAGAAGAAGATATTGTTAACTACTTTAGGGAATGATGAAGATGTAGTGAAGGTTTATAAAGAGCTAAACACTTATGGGATGGGTAATACTATCATATTCCACCATGTTAAGGAGGAAATACAAGCTCATTATAACAACAAAGGCAAAACATGGCTTGCTGAACTTATCTACATTTACTTCAGAACTCCATGGACTGTTATTGCCTTGCTTGCTGCTACATTCCTCCTTCTTCTTACATTTCTTCAGACTTACTTTACTCTCAATCCTAGGAATGGGTAAGAATTTGTCACAAAATAAAAGTCTCATCGGAAAGTTCATCTCGATTTCCTTGTCCTCTCTCCGATATAATAAAAAGTTTCTTCCCCCTTCCCCCGTCCCCGTTCCCCCCGAGTTTGTTTTATTGCATCCGGCCAAATCTTTTGTTTCAGTGTATGTCGTGGTTCTTCGGCATCTTATGTAATGTAAAATAATGACCCTCAAAGGGTACCAGCATGTAAAATATATCATTATTTTAAATAATAATCATACAACCCTTATGAATTATTCTACTGTGGAATAGTTTTGCAACTGATCGAGATCCAACACTCGTATCTCGTATAGTAAGATCAAACGACATCAGAAATGTCTTATTAAAAACTTCAATTCCGGAAACTAAAACAATCATTTTTGCTAACAAACAGTAGAACACACTTTGTAGTTCTATGGCCTAATACAGATTCTTAGGTCCTCATATTGCAGGGGAAGTAAGAACCTTTTATTACATCAGACAAATGAAGTTGAAATGTTTATGAATTTTATTATTCTACATATATAACCGTATCGTTAGTCTGTGTATTAGAGAGTCTCAGGTTAGAATTTCACTCATTTCATGGTATAGTAGGTTTGCAAGAAAGTTAAGACAATAAGAAGGGTAGCAGCAAGCAATGCAACTATTGTCCATGGAATCCTAATATAAGTGTTAATGAGTTCAGCTAGCCATGTCTTTCCATAACTGTCATAATGTGCTTGAATATCTTCTTTAACTTTAACAAATATATTCCCATTTTTCCATCCCAATACATTGATCTGCATCATCACTCTTCAATGTGGTGAACAATATATATATATCTTCTTTTCTCTCAGCTCTTTTACATCTTTGCCGCTATCGATTAGCTAGGGACACCATGAAATCAATGTATACAGCGAAAACTCTGTGAGGCGTGCGACAGAGCTCGTGAGCAATCATGTTTGAGACAACAACCTTAGTGTACTCGAATATGTACCATGTTGCAACTTCCACATGAGCACTCAAATACCCTGAATGAAACTTAATGGCATTAAGATTATGCCCGGATTGGGGTCGAAAATGGATGCCCTTTTTCCTTTAAATCTGTCACAGAACGATAGGAATGGATATATTTCTTCATAGTTTTGACCCATTCCGGCTCACCATAATCTTCATATTTTTTATTTTTTTTTTTGGGAAAGATTTAAGTTGATTTAACGTGTTTTTGGATATAATGGATTGGAATTTTTTTTTTTTTCTTTTTTTGGATTTCAATCAACGTAATAATCATTTGAAAAACACTCAATATAATAATAATCAATTTTTTTTTTTGGAAAAATTTAGGAGATTTAACGTGTTTTGGGATTTTTTGGGGAAACAATTTTTTAAATAATGTTTAAGGTGTTTTTTTTATTTTAATAATCATTAGATATATATATGAAATTTAATTAAGGCTTATGATTGATTGGAGGTATATATATGGAATATTAAATTAAATTTATAATAATTTTCAAAAGGGATATAGTGCTATTTCGTAACACTATTTTTTATTTTTTTAAACTCTATTGTTTTATCTTACACTTTTACTCTTTATCTGTTTATTTTTTTACTGCACGTTTTCAATTTCTAGTGCCACTGCCACATGTTCTATATTCAGCATAACCAATATATAAACTACTTTATATAATTAATATAAATAGACTTAAAATCTCAAAAGCAAATGAAAGTTGCTTAATTAGATGGTGAATAAAAGTACAATGATTAAACATCGGATGTTAAAGCAATATTTCGCTGATGAGCGTTTAGTGATCCGTGCAGCGACTTCGATTTCCGACAAATAATTTTTCGATTCCAACAATATTTCACTTATGCTGGAGATTTCTCTTCCGTACCTGAGATTTATCTCTGATACCGAAGATTTGAAAATTTCACCGGAACCAAAATACATTTATCTGAAACCGAAGATTTTTCTTCACTTCCAGAGGTTTTTCTCTGATACGAGAGATATGAAAATTTCACTCAAACCGAAACACGTTTCTTCGGTATATACCTCCAGTTCTAGAAGAAAATCGTCGGTTCACTTAACGGATCAATGTACGTTCATCACTGCAGAGAACCCGCATTGCTAGCTAGCTATATAGCCGAAATAGAATCATTCTTCATTTGAAGAGCTATAGGAAGACCTTGATTAAACACAGGCATGGGGTCTCTATAAAAGTAATCATCTTTATCAGAAAGCTTAAGCTTCCATGAAAATCTTGTAACCAAATAATGCATCATCATTAGGGTTTCAACTCTTGCTAATTCATTCCCTGGGCATCTTCTTTGTCCTCCTCCGAATGCTATAAACCCGTATGATGACCCGCTCGTTGCTTGTTGTTCAAATCTTGTCGGGTCGAACTTTAATGGGTCTGGATATATGTTATCATCCATGTGTGTCATGGCTGCATTCAAAATCACCTGCACACAAACCACAAATCTCATCAAACAAACAGATTGGATTTGGGTCGGAAATTTATCGTACCGTTTATATTTTATACTTAGCGGGTCGGTTGTCCCACTTCATATATATATGGCGAAGCCGCCCCTACATGTCGTGTCGCTTTCTCAAACCATGAATAGACGAGATGTTTTCATCCGGACCTTACATTCGCCTTTTCAGAGTTTCAATATGCACATTCGACCTCTGAAAAGTCGAATCTAAATGTCGAAATTCGATTTTCAGAAATCGAATGTTGTTAGAACACCCTCACAATAGGATAGATTTTGTGCCTATAACAATCCCCTATGGTGATTAGTACAAAATTTGTAGGGTATGTGCAGACCCTCCCTAGGTATAGGCCAATAAGATCATGGCATATGACTCTCGAAAAATGATCAAAATTCAGAGACCTGGTTTTTCTTTTGGTCCGATAAATTTTTTAGTCTAAACATTTTGACATATCTTTTATAAACCGTTTTGATTATTTAGCATAGGCAGGGGCGGACGCAGGATCCCGGGTGAGGAGGGGCGATACTATGGGCGAGTGTAAATTTTTAGGGGGGCAAAAAAAATACACAACATACATAATAGTGTATTTTCCGGATCCGATGTGGGACGAATGCCCCCCTTAACAAAGGGTACATCCGCCCCTGAGCATAGGGCCTATAAAAGCTCACGGACGGCCATGGTACGTGAAAATCATAAACTATTGCATTCTTGTGAACAACATAAAAACGAAAATGTGACACATAAAATGAGACGGAAAACGAAAAGGAAAAAAAAGGGGAGAAAGATTTTTTGAAGTCATACTTGCCATCCTTTAGGAATAGTGTATCCTCCAAATTCTATGTCTTTGAGTGTCCTTCTGAAATTATATGACATTGGAGGGTACAACCTCAAGGTTTCAGTGGCTACCCTCCAAGTGTACTTCATTTTTGAAAGGTCTTCCCAATTTAGTGCCTCTCCAAAAGCCTTTGACTTTGCAATCTCTTCTTGCTCTGTTTTTTTTATTTTCAAGAACAAAATAAATTGTATAAATACACTTTTCTCTTTCTCTTAATTAATGAGCAGTGAACAAGGGTATTTTTGGTATAACACACTTACGTACCATGCAAGACATTGGCATAAACCTCTGGATCCTTACCCAGAAGCCTAACCAAGAAAGTCAGAAGCACGGAGGTTGTCTCGTATGCACCAATCATCAACACAAAGATATTGTCCAAAATCTCCCCTTCAGACACCAAACCCTTATTCTCCTCATCCCTAATACTTAACATACAAGTAATCAAATCATGGCCTGTAGAAATCTCATTCTTTTCCAATAATTCTCTTTTTTCGCGTATAAGTCCAACGAGAATGTTCTTCACTTTTTCACTGGCTTCAATGCTATGGTGAAACCTTGTAAATGGTAAGTTTACTGGCACTGTTAATAAACCTTCCATAACTGTCTCATAGAGTGTGACAAGTACATTTCTTTTTACCCCTGGCTCTACTCCAAATATTAGGGTACACATTACATCAAATGTCACTGCTTTCATTAGGGGCATTACCTGCAAAATTTGTTAGTTATTATAAGTAAAAATCATATATGAAAATGTTAGCTTCACAACAAATGATTTAGGATTGATCACGATGTAAGTTCATCCAGTGGCGGATCCTCGAAAAATTTCTCAGTGAGAACATCGGAACAAATTCAAAGATCGAGTGAGGACATCAGTAGTGATTTTACATTTTTTACCAACAAACCTACACCGTTTTTCGGATCTCAGTGAGGGCACTAGCTCTCTCCTATTGCCACATAGGTCCGCCCATGAGCCCATTATAATTAAAGGTGAAAAAGTAGGTTGTGTCACTCTTTGTTACACAATCATTGTGCAAGTATATAACATCACACTTAGAATACTACACTGATAATTAAGAGTAATGTTATTGTCACAAGTCACAACCACTCTGATTGATAATTAAGAGTAATGTTACTGTCACAACCACTCTAATACAAAAAAAAAATGTCACAACGTGAAGGTGTTTGTAGGACCACTAATGATATAATTGTATGTCCCCTCTTTGTGTAGATGTTATATATATCAACAGAAGTCAGGGGCGTGATACTACAGCGGTAAAGGTTTGGGTGTTGTAGAATGACAATTTGGGCCGAGAATTTGATCTGTTGATGTTCGAATCCCGTAAAGGGACGACTTCTTTCAATATCTTGGTATAATGGCAGCTTCATGACATCTGAAACACCACTGTGCTACTCGATTAACATCTCCACTCATTCAGTGGGACAGTGAGGCGCTTCAGTTAGCAGTTTAGCTTTTTTATATATATCAACAAAGGTCCCACATCATGTATTAGGATCAATCATGATGTAGCACTAAGGCGCTCTTTAAAGAGATGTCACCTTATCAGAGGTCACACTACCACATCATGTTCTCACATCTATTATGCAAAATGATTATGACAACACCAATTAAACAGAGGGTAATGATACAAAAAATGCCACAGCATGAAGGTGTTTGTGGGACCACTAATGATATATATAATTGTATGTCCCCTCTTTATATAGATGTTATATATATATTATATATCATCGGGGGCAGCTAGATCTGGAATCGGAGTGTGGAGGTTCGACCCCCGTAAATATGCGACTTCTTTCAGTTGTTTGTTATAATAAGAAGTTCATGATTCTCAACCACTATGTTACCTGATTAATATCTCTACTCACCCCGTATGACAAGGAGAGTTGGGATCCTTGTGGTTAGAGTTTAACCATTTTTTATATGTATCATCAGAAGTCCCACAGCATATATTATCGGTAGAATCACTCGTGATGTAGCATTGGGGCACTCTTTAAAGAGATGTCATCTCATCGCAGGTCACACTACCACATCATGTTCTCACATTTGTTATGTCAGAATGATCATAACAAAGAAGAATTATAAATGAGAGGCATTATTCATTATCACAACCGTTCAATTGCACAATCAGTGACACAACATGCATATAACACCATCGATTACGATGGGTCTACATCATGATCAACGATGTAAAAATATGTTATGTCACTCGTTATGACGACCGGCGGAATAAAGAAGAATTTGTTACCGTGATATCCTTTTTGCCAACCCAATGATTGTTGATATGTGTTCTAATCTCCTCATCAATCCTCCCTACATCTCTCTTCAAACTCTCAGGCTTCAAGAACATCACCAATGCATCTCTAACACGTTTATGATCATCACCAATCAACTCAAATATATTCAAAGCACCCCATATCCTCCTTATCGACGCCGGCTGATGATTTCCGACTGTGTTTCCGTCGAGTTTATAAACAAACTTGTTTGCTTCTAAACCAGTTAAGAAAACTGTTTTTGTTCCAAAAACATTCATCTTTGAAATCGGCCCGAATTCGGATACTCTGTTTTTTAGCCATTCTTCATCTTTGTTTGTTCTCATTGCTTTAAGAAGACTGAGGGTGTTTCCGATTACCGGAAACCCCATGGATCCCGGTGGGAGTTTCTTGGAGGGTCTTTTGTTTTTGAAGAAAATGAGAAGTGGGATGGCTATGGAAATGATTAAACAGAGAATTGCAGATGATGGTTCCATGATTGTAGGAAAAGGTGAGTTTTGTTGAAGATATGTGTATAGAATATTTATATGGTTATGTTATACACTAGGAATCATAATTGCACAAGAAATTAATATTAGTCAATTCATAAGGAAATCTCACAGGATCATGCCAGTAATTTTAATTGAAATAATGTTTTTTTTACTACAAAATCTCATAAAAGTCATTCATCTTTTATAGTGCCTTACAGATTAAAAAAATAATTAATGTGTTGTATTTTAAGTCTTTAATGGACATATTCACCCCTATCATATAATAAATACGCTATTGGAATATGAAATGATTATATATACAATAAATGTTATTATAGGGGTATGTTGGGAAAAAGTACATTAAATGATGTATTGATTTTTTAAATGGACATTTTTTATGGCACAATTCATTTTTAAAAGGTGGACACTTTTTATGGGTCGGAGGTAGTAGTTATATACTGCATTCGTCGAAAATTATATCTCATCTTATTAGTTTTCACACAAATTAAAAAAGAGGTTGAATGTTATAAATTTAAAAGTTAAATGTCTAAAATTTCCATTGACTATCATTAATACAATAATTGTTAGGTAATGAAAATTAGTTGAATATTTGGATTCATAATAAATTAGAGGTAATATAGGGAAATGAGTAATAAATGTTGCATTGGTAATGTAGAATAACTTATATTGTGGGACATATCTAAAAGTGTGAGATGACGTATATTTTGGGACGGATGTAGTATTACTTTGACACAATAATAAATGATTGAATTTAGACCGCAATGAGGTGATGTCTCGTTTTTAGGAACTTCGTGAATGATGTAAATTAAGAAATATATGTTAGATGTTCAACGTATAAGGATTGTATGTACATCTTTTTTGCTTGATTTCGTAGAGGATATAACTCGAAGGATGTGCTTCGGTGGCTAAGCGTGTAATTAATGGATGCATGTGCATCTCTCTAACTCTCTTTGTTGGAAGAAGATGTTTATTTATGAAATGACACTCTAGTTCAAAATCAAGACTGTTACTGTAGCATACAAGTTTTTTAACCACGAAGTTATGACCACTTTGATTCGATAAATGTCATTATATGAGAGGTATTGAATTATATATTTCATGAAGTTATTTGAGATTATAAAAGCCAGTGTAGGTATCAAAATTGCCATACCAAAGTAGAACAATACAGTTTTACATTATTGATCACAGTGGGATTAATAGTAATCAATAAGTCATACTCTGTTATCAATATGAAAAAGTATGTAATATCAGTTTTTTGGTAGTAACACTATTCTTCTGAAATGAAGATCGTCATCTTCCATTGCAAAGGGTCCTCGCTGAATAATATATCTCGGTAGTTCAGTACGTAAGACTCTTTATATACCTCTTTTTACTAAAAAGAGTCTTTATTTTACAGAATCGAACTTTCATACTCTAACGCAAAAACAAGATTATCATTAACAACGATGCACTTAGGGCATGTATATTAAAGATATATAGAGTGTGGAAAACAAAAAACTTTGTATAAACCCCACAAACTTGAGTTTATCTTTATACGTGGAGACATCATGTAATTCATGTCATTAGTTGACAAAATTGTCCTAGTCAATAAATCATCATTTTGCATGGCATTATAGTGACAAAATTGTGAATGTAGAAATTTTAAAATTTGTCCTTTTGTTCCTAATTTTTTTTCATTGGTTCCTTTGATCATTGCCATGTCTCTTTCAATAGAATTTAAACAATGCATCTTTAGGATATATATATATATATATATATATATATATATATATATATATATATATATATATATATATATATATATATATATCCAGCTTAAGGATACCCTCAATTGTCCTTGACAAAGGGGTTAATGTGTAAGTAGTTGTTTGTGTTTCAAGAACTCATTTAGTGTGCCAAATGGAGTCGGAGAAGAACTCATTATAGTTAAAAGAGGCATGTTGATAGGAGTCTGGATCCTCTGGATTGAAAATCGTCGTATGTTCTTTGTTGTTGAAGTGGAAAAAAAGGGGCTATTGTCATATTTTTCAACAAAATTTAGGTGATTTTTCAAATATTGTGGTACCGGTCAAAAAACAAGGGTACCGTCGTTTCCACTTCATGGCAAGGATCAGAGAACGATCTTCAGGACAGAGGATCCGAAGTCATGTTCATAGCCATGTGGTGCTTCAAAACGAGTTGATATGGGATCGTGTATGATAACTTGTATTATACCAATACTCATTTGATAAACGGGCGGTGGGCTTGAAAAACAATATAAGATGCTAAATGATGAAATTGGACAAAAAAGAAAGACATTGGTTGAGAAGGACAAAATAAATAGAGACGTACAAAAACCCTTAATGATAAAAATAGTTTTTGCTTTTTTTCTTCCACCTTAAATTCGGGTAACTAATTACACTGAATTTTATTCCTTTTATTCTAAGAAAAAATGAGGCGTTTTGTATGGGGAAAGCGGAGGAGAATTAAGTCCCACCGGAAATCGCGGCGCCTCAATCCACTATATGTTAATGCGTTTGAATCAGAGGTAGTTGGACCGAAAATAAACAGTCCATATACTCAGGGATCCTCCCTCTTTGATTTAGCTACGGTTGTAAAGCAAAAACATCAAATTCCGGCGAGGAAGAAATCGATTGACGGGAGGATATGGCGAAAGGCAAGCGGAAAAGAAGTAACACCAGCAACACCGAGTAAGTGTCAATTTTCTTCCCATACAGCAAAAATCGAGAAATGTTTGCTGTTAATTCTGTCTGATATGATTTTTTTTGAATAGGCCTATGCGAATATTAAATTGAGCGGATCGATTAGGAATTGATTGAATTATGGTTTTATTTTGAATCGAATTCTGAATATTCTGAATCGAATTCTGCATGTGGATTAGAATTAGTGAGAAATCAATTGGGTAGTTGGCTTTTGAATGATATGAACTCTTTGTTGTGCTGTAATGGATATGTGTGAAATTGTTTTACGGTGTGTTACTACGTCCATCAGTGTGTTACTACGTGTCAATGTAAGTGTACTGTGTGTTTCTACATATCAGTGTGTTCGGTGTGTGAATTTTCTACTTGTCTTGTGTGATACCTAATGTTGCTGTATTTGATGAAAATCATGTGTTACTACACAATTGGGATCATGTTAGGAAAGACTTGTTACTACAATTTTTTGCACTGTTACTACATGCAGTAAATGGACTTATGTACTGAAACATCTTGGGGTGGTATAACAATGTGTTAGTACGCGTATATGTGTGTAGCATTGTGAATGTGTATGTTACTACTTGTGTGTGTGTACGTGTATATTGTACTACTAGTGTTACTACGTGTGGTGTAAATCCGTATATGTATTGGAACATTTTGGAGACATAATGTGTTGTTGCTGCAGACATAAATCGGTTGTTCTGCACTATAGGTTGCACACATAACTGAGATTGCTTATGTGATGTTACTTCAAGATGGACTAGATATGTGTCACTACTATTGTTACTACATGTGGTTTAAATCCGTAAATGTGTTGGAACAATATGTTTTACAATGTCTCACCATGTTAGGAAAAATATGTTTTACATTGCATGTATGCATGTCAAGAGAAGAAGCCACAAAAGTACGTGACAGGATGTGGTGTAGTAGTGAAAGTGAAGAATTTTCCACTGCAACATGAAGAATCGTAAGTACACAATGTCGTACTTACTTCAAGGCATATATTTGATACACATGACATTACAAAATACACCATGGTAATAACTGAATTATATGTACTGCAGAGGTCGATCGTGCATTTTATCCGATTCACTACCTACTGTGAAGTTGTCCCAAGGCAAGAGCGCTCCTCACAAGTGGACAGATGAATAATTGCAAAGGCTAAAATGGATGATTGTGAACTCAGTCATGCTAGACACCTTGCCCTCCTTATTCTGAAAGTATTGAAGTTTTCTAGAATAATGTAAAGACAATTGTTGTGATTTTTCTAAGAAAGATGAAAGGCCTTTATGGACCATTATTCATGAATAATTTGGATTGTGTTTCTTCTGTTATGAATACTATTACTTCACAAGTTGTTATGTATTGCAATGCCACAAAAATTAGATTGTGTTGGTTTATCTTTCATCTTGCTTTGATGTATATGTAGTAACCCCATCATTCAAACACCGATCATTCTTGCTGACATATAATGTGGTGTAAGTGCGATTACACAGCAACCCAAATATGCGTTCGTAAGAACGAGGTAGTAAGAAAGTACTGATATTATGTTCCAGATGCTACATCATTTTAGTGTAGGAACACACAATGTAGTGACACGTTATATTGTGCAACGATGAAAGTCTCTAGATGCTTTTTCACACATGAATTTGTTGAATAAATGGCAGATTTTCAGGTGTATGGATTCTTCAAGAACAAAAATACAGACCGTAGGATTCATATTCAGAAACAGAAATGATAAAGAATTCATATTAATATCCAAAAAACAGAACCGATAAAGATGAAAACAATGAATTCAGACAAACAGAAACGATAAAGAATTCATAATATTAAGAAAACAGAACTGATAAAGACGAATACCATGAATTGAGACAAACATAAACCATAAAGTATTCATATCCAGAACACAGAAACGATAAAGAAATCATATTCAATTCCATTTGAGACAAACGGGTGAAAATCCACAAATGCCATGAACGATCAAAAACTCAGGATTCATATTCAGAATTCAGCAAATACAAAGATGAATATCTTCTGTAAACGGAATAGGAAGATCACAAACTCAGGAACAATTGACTAAAGCCGGGAAAAATGCTGTAAATAAGCTTGGAATGACTTAAAATACTTCCAAAAAAATTTGCGGTATCTAAATTTGATTATTCACAACAACAATATTGATTGAAACGATTGGATTGCAGAAACAATGCATCATCAAGGATCGATTCCTGGCTGGAGTTTGGCTAAACAAAGGGGACAAATAGGATTCTTTGATCGAATTTCGCTAAACAAAGGGGACGGCGGTTTACTTCTTCCGGCGGTTTCAATATCAACATTTGGTTTACTCCGGCTGGATCGACTCCCGGCGGTTTCAATATCGTAATCGTGATTTACTTCTTCCTGGTCGGACGGTGATCAATTTGTTCGTTCGCTAGAAATTTCATTCCAATCATGAAGAACCCTAATTGTTCTTCATTGGCGAGATTTTTTTATTCGGGGATCGTTCAAATTAGAATCAGGAGCAGTCTACGCAGACTAAACGTGGAGCATGATATATGCATAACAGTCGGACGGTTTCAGCAGAAGAAAAAAAAAAGGAAAATATTATTAAAAGGTATTATTGGATATTCATTAATTTTTGTCCTTTATAAACACTGTCTATTTTTCTTGTCCTTAATACTCAAATTAGATTGGAAGTGGTCATTTACAACCTTTTCCTATTTGATAAATGATGGAAATTCATGTAATACATTATAGAATTATCAGACATAAATGATAAAACCACCAATGGGGTCCACATATGCGGTTTATTTGAAAACCAAATCAAATTAAGGTCATTTGATTCGATTCACTTAATAATTCATTGGTTGGTAATATATGGAAATACCACGTTTCAGTCGGGTCAGGTCGGGTTCAATTGGGTTTCAAAATAACCGTTATCGAACCACGTATAATAACATAAACGAAATAGTATATGTCTCTAGATTTACCGTAATGTCAATAATGTTGTTAATTTGGTAAATTCAGAAACCCTAGAAAAGAGGAAAAGTTTTTATTTTTTTTTTATTTTTTTTTTGAAAGGAAGGAAAAGCAAATTGGAGGACAAAAAAATATTGAGATTGATTTGTCATTTATTAACTTGCTAAGAACTCCAGAAATTTCAGCTAGAGCTCGATTTGAAGAGAAGCAGAAGCTGAATTCTTGCAATCATCATGCCTATCGACGAGGTCGAATTCTACCGCATTCTCCACCTTTTTCCGGTCGTCCGGTCGCGCGATTATTACGTAATGATCCATTTTCATTACAGTAATGCTTGTTTTTTTGAATTCGTCTCTTGTTTGCTGAATAACAGCGTTCCTTTTTTATTTTTTTGAGATAATTTCCAGCTATGTTGGTGTTTTTGCATTTTGACTTTGATTTAGCAATTGTTTTTATGTTAATCTTGTTATTCTAACAGCATATCCATCAGATACATGTTTAAATATGGTAGTGCTGCCGCAACAAATTTTGCAGTAACAAAATGTCAGAACATTATAGCCAAGCATATAGCTGGGGGTGTCTGCAAAGAATAGCAAAACACAGCGAAGTCAGGTGTACCAAACCGTAGCAAAGCATAGCTGAGCAATGTTGCGGCGTTTGCTATGCTCCACGATGCTTTAAGAAGCTTTGTTATGCTTGTTGTGGCACTTGTTTTGTGCAATTTTGTTGCGGCACTAGAAGGATTGAAACATATTTGGTAAATGGTAGATCTTTTCATCAAAAATACATATCTTGTGGTTTGACATTGTGTTTTCCTGTTATTTCTGTTGAATTCTGCTCTTGGCTTATCCTTTGAGTTTGAGGGCAATGTCACATTGCCACCAATGGTTTTCAGATTTCATGATCTTCTGGGACCATAGTTATCCCTGGCCTTTGCATGCAAATGTTGAGGAAAGAAAACTGGAAGGGCAGGGTCCTATTGGTTGTGGTAGAGGGGGTGGGGGGAGAGAGAGAGAGAGAGAGAGAGAGAGAGAGAGAGAGGTGGCTCAGCTTTTGGTTGTAGATATAGAGATAATGGTATCTAATATTGGGTTGTGGGAGCTTTCCCTATTACTTCACTATATTCAAACCTCTGTGTTTGCTGTTTGGTTCAAATCGAACATTGTTTCTCCTGAATTTCAAGCAACCTGTAAATCTACTTGTGATTTTCTTTGCTTTCCATTTGTTGAAATTTTGTTAATCAGGGGAGATAAGCTGCATTAAGTTTGTATCCTAATTTTTCTGCTGATCATAAAAGTCTTTCATTCTTTATTTGTCTCAAACTGCGTTAACTACATATTGACCTTTCGCTGCTTATCCCCTGTTATAACCAGCTGGATTTGGAGACTGCAAACCAATCAGCTTCTTCTTCTGCTATCAATACAGAGGCAAGTGAATATGTCTTCTTTGTGTTAGCCTTTTGATCTTCACGGTGTTCCATGTAATTAGCTTTCTAATATCAGTATGTAACTCTATTATAGGGAGGTCAAGTTGCCTCTGCTGCTGTCAGTAATAAAGATGTGAATGCTTCCAGCAGCAACAGGCCTGGTATGTTATTTGTGAGTTATATTTGATATTTTAGCTTAATGTTTTGTATTATCTCTATGAAAATGTTTTTCTTTTAGCATATTAATTAAATATGAAACATACTAAGAGTATTTTTATATTTCCCGATACTCTTTTGGAATAAAAAATGCATTTCTTAGAAAAGAGTATCATTGAAATAGGCTTTAGTTTGTAGGTGTTTGTAATTGTGCTTGAGATCGATAGTCATAACTAGTTTGTGTTCGAATTGGAATTTGTACAATTCAAAAGTATGCTCCACTTGATAAGCCTAATGTTCGATTTAACTCAAATAATTTACACGCTAGTTGAGCGTTGCTGCCATGTCGGTTTGAATGTAAATTGGAACAAGCATCATCTTATATGCTCCGTTAGTGGGCTATTAAATCATTCATACATCATCTGGATTCAGGGCATCTTTCTTACAGTGTTTTCTGATAGTGCTGCTGCATTTCCTCAACAGGTGCCTTTTGGGGAAAGCTTAGGTCAGCTGCAGAGAAGAAGGTAAATCATTATTTGTATAAGTATTTTCATCATGTTTATGAATATGCATTTCTTTTGGTCAAACAATTGGCCTCGCTTTGTTTAATCACATGAGGTTTCATTACCGATCCTTTGGATTGAACCTTCTTTGAGTTGCATTTTCGAATTACGGATTCTTTCATTTCCGAATTATGTCTTGTTATGACTTTTTTTTTCTTCTTGTTTTTGCGCAACAGGTGGGCCCAGCTGAGGCAGATAACTTCTGCAACACTTTTCAACAAGCTTACAAGAAACTTGTAAGGATCATTATTATTCAGTTATATCCTTGTTAGGTTTTTCATCTGGAATGCGATTCGGCCTTGTTTGACAATTTTATTTTTAATTTTTTTTCAGGTTTATGAAGATTTGAGCTTGGAATCTGCCAAGGGCTTTCTAAACTCTACACGTAATTAACCCACCCGAGTTAGATTCCGAAACAAGGCAACTGATGATCCAGGTTTTTCCCGGATCCTGTATGGGTCGGATATGTATTTATGCATAGGGGTTACTTTGTGGCTTTGTTTCCCCTGTTATACTCCATTTCTATCTACTTTTTCTAATCTCTCTTCTTTTGTATGTTGTTGGTTTTTCATACAACACTCAATGCTAAATTTCAACATTATGTTATCATTATTATATATTCTTATTACATCCTATTATATGACAAGAACAAATAATAATACAATTAATCTTCTAATTGATAGAAGTAATGAAAGATGATGGAGTTGGAGGAACAGACACCAAGATGGAACCTTCAAGCATCTGTACAACTCTTTTCATGGTAGGCCTTAAGGAAGGGTCTTCTTGAATGCACCAGATAGCAATGCTTACGAATTTTTCCACCCTACTCATGTCATTCTGAGCCCCCTCATCATCTTTAATCAGCAAGTTTAGTTTTTGTTCCTCGTAACAATCGTACGCCCAATCTATAAGAATATCCTCTTTCTCGTCTCCTACACTCGTATCGATGTTTTTCCTGCAGCACACGATTTCTAGTAGCAAGACTCCAAAGCTGTAAACATCCACTTTGGAGGTGATGGCCTTGTTTCTAAACCACTCGGGGGCTACATATCCGTGTGTCCCTCTTATCCCTGTCATGGTTTTTGTCTGATCTTGCTTGAGCAGTTTAGCTAATCCGAAATCTGATATCTTTGCGGTTAAGGACTGATCAAGGAGGACGTTTTGGGGCTTAATGTCACAATGTATGATATGTGAGCTACATTCCTCATGCAAATAGCATAGCCCTCTTGCTGTTGCGATAGCTATCTCTACTCTTTTGTACCAATTAGGCCTCGGATTATCGTCGAACAGATAGCTGGCTAAGGAACCGTTACACATGTACTCATACACCAAAAGCCGGAGTTGCCCCTCGTTGCAATACCCCAACAGCTGGACCAAATTCTTGTGATTGGTTCTACTAATCGAGCTAACTTCAGCGTTGAATTCATCATCGCTTCGCTTTTCTATGTTACGTAGTTGTTTGACCGCGACAAGTTGCGTACCACCATCATCATGTTGAAGGGTTCCCTTATATACGACCGAGGAAGCACCCCTTCCCAATTCTTCCTTGAAACCATTTGTAGCTTCCTCCAATTCATTGTAAGTGAAGCTCCTTATGTTCAAGCCCGGATAATTAGCCGCCGCCGCCGGCGTTGCACGCGGCGTTTTGTCGGAGTTTTTGCTTAGTAATAGGAGGATGTTAGCCAAAACAGATGTGCCTAGCAGAGCTGATCCAACAATCAAAACAATGGAGTAAACTTTCTTATTATTGTGATTGCTGCTGCTTGTTGTACTTGTATCGGTAGGAGGAGATGATGACATCATAAATCGTTGAATTGCGTAGTCTTACTTTGATCAAACCTTTCCCTATATTAGATGGATCGATTCGCCCGTTTGATAATGGGAACCTCTTCTTCCAACAAGTATTATAATCATCCGTGAAAACCGCAACAGCACAGAAACAATCACTAAGACAATCCTGCCTGCACCAATCCTCTGTCACTGGCTGGAATGTCTCGAAATCAGAACCAGGCCAATGAGCATTAGGTATGTCATAGTATCCGAAATTCGCTGTATCATTTAAATCATTATCACAGCTTTGGGGCACGAAATCCGGCTTACAACCACTCATGCTGTCATTCGGGACTATTAAGGAATACCCCGTGGGGCATTTGCAAGCCGGTTTCTGATCTTTCCCAATCGAACACAAGCTGTTATAACCACAAACGCCACCGCCCGTATCCTCGGTGATGCTGAAACATATATTTGGAGGCAAGAATTCGAATACCGACCAACCACCAGTTGAACTAGAGGATTTCGGATACACATAATGCCTAAGTACTCCATCATAGTCTAACGTCAAACGCTGATAATACTGATTCGATAAAACAGTGTTGGAAAACACTGAAGTTATCAAAGACCCGTTTTGCGCAACAACAGAGATAAGGCCTGACTGATTAAAAACTAGCTGAAAATCGTTACCAGATGTCTTGGTTGACCAATAAGGACTATTCTGATTCGGCAAAGGGTATTGTCTAGTGTAAAGAACCAAATTTCCATCTTTTTGCATTATCAGATGAAATCTTCCACTTGAATAATTTGTCCCTGACAGATTTGGAACAATAATCCCATTTGTAATTAGCTTTTGGGATGGCAATAAAGTATCGGTCGGTGTATCAAAACTCTGCCACAAAGTCGATCCAGTATTGCTTACTAATACGAAATTGCCGGTATCTAGCATCACACCATAAGCAACTCCATTAGCTTCATCCCATTCCCATATGCTTTTTCCTGTTGGATCATTCAAAACAAATCTTCCATCTTGAAAAAGCTGGAGCCTTGATCCTTGTTGGGCTAGATTGTCCCTGTTAGCCGACCAGATAACGGTCTTTTCGGGTATTTTGTTGAACCAAATTGCTAGCAAGTATCCTGGACGACCTGTTCCTGGTGATTGGATGAATCCAAAAGCAAATTCTCCAGAAGGTGATGTCCATGAATTGTTGCCATTATTATCTGCAGTGAGTGATGATCCTAGTGTAACATTAATAGGAGAAAGCTGAGATAAAACATTAAGTGGTAGTAGATAAAATATGAGGAAAATCGCGAAATGCAACATAGCAAAATCCATGAATTTGGACATGCATGGAAAAAACTGCTGCTAATGTTTATGAATTATGAATTGCTTTTGTTATGAATTAAAATATACTATACATTATTCAACTAAACATTTTAGTGTTTCTTGGAATATGCAGAAGGAGACTTGGACTTGGTCTTGGTCTTGGTCTTGGTGGTCCAATATGTACTCATGAAGTAGCTGAAGAATTAACCACACAATTAAAGGACTTTGAAGAATATGGAAAATGATTTTGGCACCGATTTGGTGCACCACTCATCTCCCGAATTTGCATTTGTGTGGTGGAGAATTTTTGTGTTATTTTGTTTTTCTTTTGAGTGTTAAAATATATGGTTATAAAGTGTTGTGTGGATGATTTATGTGTACTTTTTCTGTGCCTAAATCACTATCCGAAGAATATTATGTGGGCAGGGCAGGGCACCAATAAAAGGAAAGTGATTTAATTTATTGAAGGAACCACCCACAGTTTATACAATAGCATGATTTCTTGTTCAAAAGTGTGCATCTAATCTAATCTAATCAATGTGAAGCCAGCCCAGCCAGATGTTAAACAAATTACTCCCTATTGATTCCACCTGATAGTTGGAAATTGGAATATATGATTTATTATCTTGGAAAGTTGCTGGTATAGTATTGCTGCTGTTAATTAGGATTAAAAAAATTAAAATTGTTCTTTCGAATTTTTCCAAAAAAAAAAAAAAAAATTCAATCAACCTTATCTATAATCAAATGATAGTAGCATATTTGTTTGATATTTCATCTTGGAATTCAAACATGCAATTGTTATGACATATCTTTTTTTCCATATAACTATTATTTTAATCCATAAAACAATAATGAAGTAGAATAAAATACCCCAACTTGAGAATAAACCAATGATACGTATAAAAGCAATTACAGTAGTAAATGTAGATAAAGAGGATGTGGTACGGGATACTGGACCATCTGAGACTACTTACACCTTATATAGATAGGACACCTCTATATAGACAAAAGTTTTGATGAAGAAACCAATACTTCGCTAAATTATCCAATCACTCTTTTGGACAAACCAAGGTAGTATAGATAGGCCATATCATAAATGAGGATGAAATGCATGTTGACCCAAGCAAGATTCAATTCATGTCATATTGGCCCCAAACCGAGGGTTTTTGGGCTTAACAGGTTTATACAGGAGATTTGTGCCCCATATGGGATTATTGCTAAACCCTTGATTTTTTAAAACTCGGTAATACTAATGTGACACAATTAATGATTCTATGGCTTTATGATTATTAAATTTGACCGATAGTAAATTATTTGACAAAGAGTATTTGCAGTTCTGATCAATTTGTTAGTATAAAAATATACATAAACATTACACAAATTTTCAGACACATTATATTTTGATGATGTTTTTAGCTTAGAATGAACTTAGAGAGTATCAGATCTCGAGATAGATCTTCATTTGATACAATAAAATACATGATTTATAATAAAAAATCTTATCATATTTAAAAGAATGAAAATGTAATATGATTGAATTTGATGCAATGCGTATGAGTAAGATAAATAAAATAATTATACCAAACATAAAATCATTTTATAATTATTGTCATTATTGAAAATATATTTATTTTATAAATTTAGCGCGCATAGTCAACAATATAGATATAATAATAAGAAAATTTAAAAATAATAATTTAATTAATCCTGCATAAAAGACGCGCATTTTTTCTTGTATATGTATATATTTTGTAACCAGTAAGAACAACTCCTCAACTTTCTTCCGGCCGACTCATATAAACTCATGTTTGTTTGGCGTAAACGTGCCTACCTCGATAAAAAAAAAAACCTCCTTTGTTCATGAACGTTCGTTTGTTTAAAATGAGCCGAGCTCGAGCTTGAGCTTGAAAGTAAGCAAGTCAATATTGAACCAGAAATCTCAGCTTGTATATATAACTAGTGATACTATTTGCCGTGCAAAGCACGGCATGCCCACTACAAAATGTGCATTTTTAATAGATGGTTCAGAGTATTGGGTATGTCCAAGAGTAAAATTATCGTGAAATTAATCGTGTAAGCTAAAACATCATGCTTAACATGATGCACAATATGCTGCATTATTATAGTAATGGACTACAAACGCTAGATAAACTGAAAATAACATCATATGAACAACCAATCGTAGTGTTTCACACAACATAAAAGATACAATAGACTTGAGGAATACTTCCACTTCCACTTCCACTTCCACCATTTGGGCTGCTGGTATTGTATGTCGTCATTAATAAGTATATTTCAATGATATGTAATGCCTATAAATAATTAAATACACAAACATGCTTCTTAATACAAACTGATTAGCTTTACATTAGTTTTAAAAACCTCTTTCTACGTCGGTTGCGAATAGATAAAAAAAAAATGAGATTAAGGATGCATTGTTGTTTGAGATCTCTGTAAAGTTTGGAAAAGGGATATAGTGTTAGATAGGGATATAGACCAAACATCTTTAACAATTATCCCCCCTATATAAACAGTGTACAATCGTCATCTGTTAAACAAACCAACACAGAGCCCTTCAAAACGACAAACTTGCATATACTTCAAAGAAATAAATCTCAAGTCAGAAGTTTACTTTAAACGCCTAGAACCAAAAAAGCTTTAAGAGATGCAAACTACTCAGTTTTTCCGTTAACCACACACCATGGTAATCAAAGAAACTGTGCGAAAATTGAAGCCTATATGCATAGAAGTCGCAGCAGATAAATCAAGCAGCCTTGTAAAAGATGTTGGTAGAAGGATAAAAAGCACTTTTTATGTGGTTAGGACAATCTTTAACCGTCTTCGAATGCATTAACAAAACACAAAGCCCCTTAAACAAATCAAAAATTAAAATTTAACTTCAAAAGCCTGTAATAAGAAGTTCGGTAGATACAAATCTTCCAGTTTCACATGTAGGAAAAGGAAAATAAAATACAAGATATCACTCATCCATGAAATTTGAGGTAGGGGCTTCATTATTATCAATATTTCAACAAGGGTAGGGTCTCAGTCATTATGCAAAACCAAGATAAAGGCAGAAGCAAAACATTAGATTACATAAAAACAAATGGGAAGCAAAGACCCATATGTTATAAACAGAAATTTTTACAAATCTTTTATCATCTTGAACAAAAGCAACGTTTTTTTTTTAGAAACATCTCCATAGTATCTTACTTGTGCAAGCACGAAGCTACTCATAAACACATCATGCACCATGTCAAAAGGCAAGCTACATAAAACCCCAGGAAACAAAGTAAAGTTTAAAGTTTGATCAAACCGATTAAAGCAAACAAGATGACCATACAAATATGAGTAAATCTTCCTCAATGATTTTTGGGTGGACATAACATAATACCATCAAAGGGGAAAACTGAACAAAAAAAAACACTAAAAATTCAGTAACCACACCCCTAATGGTAGATGACAATGGCAAAAAATCAGGCAACCCGATTACAATGCTTACAGAGGAAAACATACAGGAACCTCCAGTTGAACTGTATCTAATAGAGTAAAACATCCAATAACAACAAAAAATGAGAAATCGAGAATGCAATAGAAAACTTACACCAGCTTTACCAGTGATTGTACAGTGCCGCACCATCAAATTAACTGAACCATCTGGCAGTGACTCTGGCTTAGCCATAAAACCCAACATAATTTTTAACCCAAAAACTGAAATTCAATAAAAAAGTAAACATAAAGCGACAAAGGATCGCTTGTAATATAAAGAGAAAAATAAAGTCATCGAACCTGAGGATGAGTCTTGTGCCATGATTTCCGTTCCTCGGCGAGACGGCCACAGGCTAAACCACCAGCGGCCAACAGAAATTTCTGCAAATCTTTTATCATGTTTAACAGGAAACGTTTTTTTTTAGAAACATCTCCATTAAGGGCATCTACAATTTACACTGTTACATCAAAGAGGGAGCAATTGTTTCTCAAATTTCAAAATGCAAAGAGAAAAAGAGGTGACGCATGTGGAGTTTGAACCTCAAATACTTCATCAGAGAACCACCTTGTCTCTTCAAACGGACTGTGTCTCTTCAAACGGGTGACATATCAAACGGAAAAAAATGAAGAGTAAAGCAATTGTTTTACTTAGTCAAGTGCTAACAAACAAGAGAATCATTTAATAGAGCAAGCAGGAGAATCATTTAATGAACTGGAAATATTTAATGCAACAGGAACAGGCATCACAATTTAACAGTCCAAAAGAGCACACAAAGAAACACAGACAAAGCAGTAAACCTGCAAAGGAGGAAGAGTAGAGCAGATTTTTACTCGATGAAGTGGAGCAATGGCACCCTTCAGTATAATAAAGCAAGAAAGAGGTAAGAAGGAGCAACTATTTGTCTACAGATAAAGTATATACCCGGTTTATAAGCCTTGGAATCCGACATTACAGGTCATAATATGCAAGAACCAACAGTTAATGAGACAAATCCTACACATTTTCTATCAGCCGCCATCAATCAAAGGTAATCCCAAAAATCTAACAAAAACTACATTTTACTTAGAAAACCTTTAGATAAATCAGATATTTCATCAATCGAACCAAAGGGTAAAAGGAATGCCTAGTAACATCATTCGATTTCCTCAGCCCCAAGAACCCTAGAAGCTTGACCTCCAATCCAAAACTCGTTCCTCTCCATTTGAAACCCTCCGCTTGCGTAGGGATTCACGAAAATCCTGTTTCCATTAATTTCTTTATCCTCTCGTTCAGCTGTGAATTTGGTCTGATTGATTTGGCTGAAGAAAAGGGAAAACGGCAGGTGGGCAAACCTAATAGATAATGATGACTATGGCATTATCTTAGTAAAAAAGATTACTTTAACAAGAAAATAGAAAGTGAAAAAAAAAACAAAACAAAACAAAACGAAACGAAACTGTCGCCGTGGCCTCTTTTGGCAAGCATTTGGCTCAAAAGAAGAAAAAAAAGACTGTCGTGGCTCGTCCTCAGGGCTGCATTTTCTGCTCTTACTAATAGTAAGATAAGTACTCTCCCCCCCCCTCCCTCCCGTCCTATAATATAAGTCCTTTTGGCTTTTTAATATTGTCAAAATATAATTCCTTCTCACAAAAGCAATCTGATATTAAATGATTGACTAAACAATATAATATTATTAGTCGATTAGAAAAACAATATAATATTTTCAGTTGAAATATTAAAACTAACTTCATTTATTATATTTTATTAAAAGCGTGTGCGTGCATTAAAAGGCCTTATATTATGGGACGGAGAATCTTAATCAACAAACCCGTGCATAATGCACGGGTAATTATTCTTTAGAGATTATTTAAAATGTACATTTCTTTAAATATAAACAATGATGATAATTTTTAAATGTAAGAATGAAATATAATGGAGAGGCAATTGGCCAAAAGATAAAACTATACCTTTTGCGTTGGAAGAAAAACAAACAACCGGTTTGTTTAGATAAAAATATTAAATAATAAACCAAAACATAACCTTATTTCATATTTTCTATTTTGAGAAAAACTCCTAAATTGCTCTTGCCCCAAGTTATCCCTAACTCCTAATAATATTATTTGTCCTTCATTTTTTTTTCCATTTATTTAGTACCTCCATCTTATCCTCTAATCCCCAAGTTATCCCTAACTCCTAATAATATGAAGTATCAAAACCCTTTGAACGTTAAACACTCAAGCCAACCACCACTAAACTGTAGGACCTTTATTTTTATCTTAATTTCTTTGATAAGATGGTGTGGAGATAAAAACAACAATGCCCAAAAAAAAGGCTCTTTAATGTTCTAAAAAAAAGAGCTCTTTAATCAAAATGTGATATCATAATCTTTCCAAAATCGATCTTTACCCTATAATACATAACTTCCCTCAAAGAAATACAACAAAGAGCAAGTAAACATAGATAGAGATACTTAAGTTGGAGGAGCTGATAATTAAAGAGCTTAGAATCCAAGCTTATAATCTTTCTCGCGAAGAAAAAAAAACCTCATAATCCGAGCTAATTATAAATACTCATAATCAAAGCTAATAACAGTGTTATCGGTGTGCATACGGATCCAGTAAGGTATCGGCCTGTTCTTCCACGGCTTCTTTGCCATCTTATTCTTGATCATGAAACTCTTGTGAGACGACATTTCGATCTTACAAGTTCCGGCACGCGGTGGTATGGCTTTCTGATCTGGTGGAGATGGCACAAATAACTAAAGATTAAGTGACGTTTTATAACTAAGTAACGTAATTAATAAAATTTATATTGATACAGGTATGCTATAAACTATATAAAAAAAAAGTATAAAAACAAAAAATGCATATGCTCTTCAACCAATACCTCAGTGTTTTCACACACTACTTGTTGAATCTTCCATTACTTTGTGTTATTTGATCATTTTTAACTGAGATAGCCTCTACATGAATGATTAACAGAGATATAAAATTGGAAAAGAGTTATGGTACAACAATTATTTATCTTTATCAACCACCCATTAGCAAGCAAGCCCCTTTTTGCTCTCCTGTAATTTTGGTTAAACCTTTCCTTTGTGCAATACTTCATGCCTATCAAGTACTCTGGCACAAATTGTAAAATAATCAAAGTATTTTTCCTTACTCAATATCTCTCTCTTTTCCATAGCAGTTACTGGATAGCATGTTCTAAAGGTGTCCATATCATCTGCTCTCGAAAGCATGTTGGAAAAGGAGGAAAGTGTTTAAACTATGTTCCGGAAGATAGATAAACGAGGTCGAGCTCATTCGTAAGTACAAACCTCAAATATTCGACTCAACTCAATTCAAGTACACTACACTACATAAATGAATCATCATCATCATCATCAATATCAAGTCAATCATTCATTTCCTGTAAATATATTATGCCTCTTTGTAACAATTCTAAGATCCGAAAAACAATGTGTCACGTGAAAACTCGGGTTACTCGTCATTTTATATACTAATAATATATGAATTGTTCGCGTATAGTTGATAGTCGATCCCTGAGTGCTCATGCGGTTTTTCGGGTTAAAGCAATAGCTGTCTTGGAACCGGAAGCTCGGCCCAAATGACTGCAAATGAACTCTCCAGCTTGCAAAAGCTTACAAAGATCAACATTAGTTTTAATCCCCATGTCATTAAGCATGTAAACTACATCCTCTGTTGCGACGTTTCCCGAAGCCCCTTTAGCATAAGGGCAACCTCCTAAACCTGCCACTGATGAATCCACTGTGCTAATTCCCATCTGTGCACCAAACAATCATTTCTTGTTATAGCTGAGTCTAAGTTGATACAAAATGAGAGGGTGTAATCGAGCCGAGACGAGTCCAAGTCGATACTCTTTAACTCTCGAGCTTGACTCGATGAAAAAAAAAGACTTACTTGAAGGGATACTAATATATTTGCAAGTGACTGTCCATATGTATCATGAAAATGTACAGCCAGTTTTTCAACGGGCACAACCGCCATTACCGCTTCAAGCATTGGAAGTACAGTACCTACCCAACACAATATCAAATCATATATATATACACATATATACACACACACACACACAGAGTCTCTGCAGTAGAATTATAAAATCGAAGTAGGAATACACAGTTATTAAAGGTCGAAACAATACCTGGTGTACCGACCCCTATTGTATCAGCAAGAGAGATTTCGAAGCAGCCCATATCGTGAAGTTCTTTAGCCACATAAGCAACTTGGGAAGGCGCGATAGGTCCTTCAACAGGGCAGCTAATGGCACAAGAAACATACCTAAACAAATGCATGTATAAAGTTAGTACCAGTTGTTTATCTGATTGCATGTAACATTACTTTGGGTATTATGTGTAAGTTTGTCTTAGAGTAGACCATTTTCTGTAGGTGTTTAAGAAATTTATGTGCAATTGGTGGACAGGGTTGTAAGCAAAACGCAAAGGAAACGGGAAAAAAAATGATATACCCGCGAACAGGAATAGAAAGCTCTTTCGCAGCATCAGTGACAGCACGATAACGAGCCAGACTTTGCTCAATTGTACAGTTAATGTTCGATTTTGAAAAAGATTCAGAAGCTGATGCAAAAATGGCGATTTCCTTTGCCCCGGAAACTACAGCAGCTTCAAAGCCCTACAATTTGACAGTAACAGAATAGGTCAAGTCAGCTAAAACGTCATTGACAGCCACGAAGCCCAATACTCTTAGGAGATAACGACACTTTTTTGGTCCCTTGTGTTTCAAGAAATGCGCACTTCAATACCCCAATATTTTGTTTTTGCACTTTAACCCCTCGTCTATAAACTTTTCTCACATTTTCAATCCAAATAGCCACCTGTCAAACAACCACCATTGAAGGTGCGATAGGCTTCAACCGAAAGAAACTTAACACGTGGCAAAAATGGACCGAAAAGGGTAACAAGGGGTTGAAATGCAAAGAGGAAACATTAGGGATAGAAGTGAAAAAACTGTAAAACAAAAGGGATAAAAAAATGTCTTTATTCCATACTCTTAGTATAATACCACTTCCGAATACTAAGCTCACCTTTAGATTAGGCGTCAAAACAGGAAATCGAGCACCCTCAAATTTCTTCACTGCTTTCATTACATCATTAGCATCAGCCAGCTGTACAAAACCACGAGAATTAAAAAAAGAGAATAAAAGCCCAAAAAAAAAAAAAAAAAAAAAAAAAAAAAAAAAACTCCGATGATGACACCAAGATGCAAGTGAGTGATATACAAGTATAAGCATTCCGTGTATGCCATGTCAGAGAAGAAAACGAATGAAGGCGTTACCTGTGGGACCCATTTAGGAGAAACAAAACTTGTTGCTTCAACCACAGGCAATCCGGAAGAAACGAGCCTCTACGGATTAACTCAACCTTGACTGATGTAGGCACGATTTCTGCTTCGTTCTGTAATCCATCTCTTGGACCTACTTCCACTATCTTGACATAATTCGGTATTCCTTTCGATAACTGCAAGACGAGGAATAAAGAAGCCAAAGCAAATGAGTGTTTGAACAAATGATAATCCCTTTTGTCTCAGGAAATATTCATTTTCATCCCCAATATTTCGTTTTTGCACTTTAACCCCTCATCTATGCAATCAACTAACATAGAAGTTATGAAATGCTACAAGCCTAAATTCGCACACATTATGTCTTTGATTTTTAATGAAAAAAAAGAATACCTTACGTGGCGAATCCCGTATGCCTTTGTTGTTGTTGCATAAGAAGCTAGATTGATTGCTAGCCAAGAAACAAGTTTCAGACAAAACTCCGTTACGTGCTTGATTCCTTTCTAAGCTTAATGTCCGGTTGGAGATGTCTCTGAGTGATGAGTCTCTCACTTGTTTACGCCGAAGCAAAGTCTCCCATCTGCTTTCATCGAAAAAATCAATGCATAGATATAAGATTCATATTATTCATTATATAGCCAGTATCAGAGCCAGAAAAAAACAAGTGAAAAGTAGAATAACTATTGGTAGAAACGGAGGAACACAATTCGAACCCCGAGTTGAAGAGGATGGTCACCATTGTAGAAAGAAAAAAAAAATGTTTGGTCAATTTTAATGAAGACTTACTCGCAGGAGTTGGAAGAGCTGCATTGTCTCCCTTCGATCCAACGATGTCCCATCCCCATCCCTATCTCCGAGTCGTCTCCTAGAGGTCTACAAGCCGAGGAGGAGAACCTACGGACATCAACTTCACTCAAACTCGGAAGTTTATCAAGACCGAGGGGCTCCTCCAAACTCGACATTGTCAAAGCAGGAAGAGAAGCACGAAAGACGTGAATGCTCCTCCGTGAACCGCTGACTAAGATCTGTACTGTTAACATCAGATCAATGGCATCAATGGAGGATGTTTTGGTATCATAAAACTTTACGATTATAAGGCCTTGAAATATACGCGGTCTTTTTTTGTTAAGAAACGGAGCAGTAAATAAACCGACAGATGTAACTACCACTCAATAGTTTAACACATGTGAAATTACATTACATATAAACATGCTAAAATAAGCAACATTAACGCAAATCTCTAGCTACGTAACATAGAAGATATGGATACACGAGTGTGCTCTATAGTGTTCTTTAACTTGTATTATCTCTCCATGTATGACATTTTCTTTGAATGGTCTTGTTTTCTCTCCCCAGTCCACCCATGTCTTCTTTCGGGTCATCTCCATCTCCGTTGTTGGAACGACTAGAACAATAATGGCTAAAAAAATCCATCAAAAGGTCTTCTTTAACACATACACATACACAAACCATCTGAAGTTGATTACTCCGTTTTTGCATTAAAAAAAGTCCGACATCCTTCTTTGTTATGTCTAAATGACTTGAGTCCTATGTGTAAAGATTGTTTTTTCGGTACTGATCTCAATACATTATCTACTTGAAACTAGGTCAGCAAAAACAATTGAGCCTTAGCAAAATAATTCAATCTAGCTACAAAATGCTACCACTTAACATAAACATCAGAGTTTTGGGATGTAAATTGCAATGATCTATGTAAACAACTAGGTAAAAAGCACTCAGACAATAAGAACATCCTTTGTTTTATGTCAGAAAAAAGCAACCAAATTTTAAAGCAATTCCCAGAGGCAAAGACCTATCAACCTAAAGTCCCAAAAGTTGTATCAAAAACAGATTTAGCTTCTTCAGTTTAAACAGACCAAAATAACCCATAGATCATCAGCAATTAGCACTGTAAGACAAACTAAGTAATGTAAAGCAATAATCTTTCAAACATACCTCAAAATCAAAGACAAAGAATGCTAATTTTCCTTCTTAAAAGTTGCTGATCTTCTTCCTCCAGCTTCCTACCTTGAATTAAAAAAGGAGCAACCTTTTGCTCTGTTCTCAACTTCTATAAGCAGAATTATTGCTTTAAAAATTAAGGGACGTTCGGTTGGGTTGGTAGATAGATGGAGAGCCTTACACGTCGTTTTTAATGACTTTTTTTTTTCCTTTAATAATCTATGGCGTTTGTTTTTCTGCAATAAATTCTGAGAATTTTATTACTTTTTTCTGAAATTCACAACGTGAATTGAATGGATTACAGGGTCTTGGCAAGAAATTGGGAAAATAATTGAAAAGAAATAAAAGGAAAAAACAAAAAGCACGGTTGAGGAAGGTTGGTAGGTAGTTTTCAGTTGGAAGTTAGGTCAATTCCTGTATCTATTTATTGATTTTGTCGGGCGGGTAAGGACCCGCCAAATTGTAGCCCGTGGGGAATGGGGATCCCTAAAGAATGTGCCTACGTTTTAAAATAACATTATTACCCTAAAAATATATATATACTAGTAGGAAACCCGTGCAATGCACGGGAGAATGTAAAGTATGAAAATGAGTAACAAAGAAAAATGACAACATAAATGAAAGAAATATGATGTGTTTGAATTTAAAACTGACAGTCAAGTAATATAAATATTGTGTGTATGTATAGTCATTATATTTAATGCGATTAGTGAAGGACCTATGTATAATCATTATGTTTAATGCGATGGTAGCAAAGGACACATTGTATTGATAATATTTTCGATCCCCTGATATCATTTGAATGAAAAAGTGTGACACCATGCAATTATACAAAAGTAAGGATGTCTCTACTTTCTCTTCAATTAATGTATTTTTCTATCATCCATATAAATTAACATGTTTAAATACAGAAGGAAGTGAGTTTTTAGCAATAGACTTTCATTTGCCGTGTAGAAAGACTACACCTATGCAATTCTTGAATCTCAAAGTCGTAAAAAAATTGTTCCTAACTGCAACTGTATATAACACCTGCAAATCATTACTTAGCACCAACAAAATGAATATACACCTCATTTCAAACTCTAGCATTCTCAAATCTTTGTAAATTCATTGTATAAATTTAGCCACATAAGCAAAAAGGTTCAAAACAAACCCCGGTTGTTACTCATAGTCATATTTGCATAGCAGTGGAAAATTAACCCAAAAAAACATGAATGTTTTCAAAAAAAAAAAAAAAAAAAAATAAAATAAAAATCTACATAATCTCATACAGAACCGTCAAATGCATATGACAGAGGGGCACCACAAAAACTCTTCCAGTTATATATACCTGCACATTCACATCAAATGTGCATGAGCAACATCATGTCTCAATCATTTAAAACTTCCATGGATTTTCTCCACATCAAAGCTAAGAAAACTGAAGTAAAAGCACACGCACACAAAAGCGCGTATCTTCCACAATCAGTACATCGCAATGCCAATGGAATAAGGACCAGCCTGAAACACAAAAAAATGGGTCAATTAGGCAAAAGGGAAATACCGCCAAATAAACACACGGAAAAAAAAAAGCTGACACAGTGCTCATAAAGCTTAGCCCCTGAATAAAATTTCTGTAAACACGGATATAGAAAACTCTGGAAAAGAAAAAACTCACCAAGCAAAAGAATCCTAGCGAAAAATGCCGAGCAAACAAACCCGAATCGAGAGAACAATGCGGAAAAGCACTTTGCAATGAGGAATAAATTTAATGAAGCCATAACAAGCTGCAGAGATCAGTCTATAGAAGCTAATGAAACCATACAAATGAATTTTGTTACTATATGCCAAAGCTCCAACATGTAGCAAATCACACTTGGAAATAGAATTACATTGTAACATTTTGATCAAACACACATGAGTCAAATATGATTTATAAATAAAGCTGCATTCGGGAGGTAAAAATTGAATTTACCTAGATACATGATATTTTACATCCGCACTCAATGCTTTTGTTCTTCTTATTAATCGAATCAACCTATCAACATATTGTAATACAAAATATAACTCAAAGAATAAAGAGAGCATGAAAAGATAAAACACGATAACATGAACAAAATTCTGTTTTTCTAAATGAATGTTATTATCTATCAATAACAACCAGGTGTATAGAGAAGCAAAAAAACACAAAAACTAATTAAGAAAAACAAAAAAACACCTGTACCGCAGCCTAGCAGCATCTCTCACTCCAGGTTTCTTTTGAATAACCTCCAAAGTTGGACCAATTATAGACTGGAATAGGGTGTATTGGCGGCAAAGACGTCTCCTCTTCATCACGGCTTCTTCAAAGAATATCGTTCTTATCTTTGTTTCATGATGCCCTTCCCTAAGGTAAAATTTTGCCTCTTTGTAGCGAAAAAGTTATGTTTCGAGAAGCGTAGCGATCGATGCTTTGTTTGTTAATGCTTGGAAATAATTTAATTAGACTCAACAAAGGTGGAAATATTATAAGCACCATGAAAATGATGTCGTTGAAAGAGATAAGTTAAGTGAAACGATAGGGATTGTCAAGAGGGTATTAACGTAGATAGTAATTAAAGTAAAGCGACACAAAATCACAAAAAACATTCATCGTGCTTTGGCCTCTACTAAGTCGCCAATTTTTCATAAAGTTTATAGTTATATGTATCTAATAGACAAACAGAGTACCCCAAGGTCTGAGATACATTCAAAAGTATTTCATAAAGATCACCTTATTCATTATTAATAGCAGCTACTACATGTTTACTTAATATTGGCATTTGAAACAAATGAGCTTAAAAAGGACACAAATTCTTCATCGACAAAAGCAACTTCATAAATCAATGGTTGTATTTGCATTCTAGCAACATATATTTATAGATACATGTAGCAACCGTATATAATAACCATTGACATATGCATTAAAGTTCAAAGAACGTTTAAAGCAGGGGGCATAAACTTACCCAAAAAAAAAAAAAAATAGGAGCGTCCGGATAGTAAATTAGTCTTCTGCATTGATTTGTCTATTGTTTCCTACTTATTTTTAACAACATATCTGCAACTCATTGAAAGACATCTTGTGAAAAGCTAAACCAAAAGCAGAACTAACAAAAAAAAAGCTGGTAATATGCATAAGTAATGAAAACTTCACTCTTTTCAATTTTCTTTGTTCGTTGTTTCTTACACTTGGAAATAAAATTACATTGTAACATTTTGATCAGCACACATGAGTCAAATATGATTTATAAAAAAAAAACTGTTCCGGGAGGTAAAAAATTGAATTTACGTAGCCATGATTTTTGCATTACTACATACATTGCATTACTACATACATTTTCATATCAGCTTTGCATTCCGGGAGGTTAAAAATTGATTTTATAAAGAGCTAAAAATATATAAAAATTACCATAGCGAGCTTGAAGTGGCGGAATTTTTGTTGCTTCCATTAAAGCACCAAAATAAAATGAAACGCCAAGTAATTGAAGGAGAGAAGTTGTGAATCCACAAAGATATTGGCGAATACTTAAAATCGACATGAAATCGAGAAAGGATGAACCTGGCATACTCATCCTTCACAAAAACACATAAGGCACAAAATCGGGAGAGCATCTATGTCAAATCGGAAAATAAATGATAAGGAACGATATTAACACGGAAAGATATCACCTTGCGAATTGAATGCACCGAATCAAGCCTTCATGTTAATCAACACGCTATGCAGAAGCGAAATATGCATCAAATCGACATTAAAGCAAAGCGACTTTTCACCGAACTTTACATATGAGTGATGAAATATTTCATATAGCGATGATTCTGATTATGTCTTAAAATAGAAACGCCAAGCAATCGGAAGGAGAAGTGTGTATCCACAAAGATCTTGGCGACTTCTTAGAATCAAGATCGAATCGAGAGAAAATTTGAACCTTCCATACTCATCCTTCACAAAATCGCATAAGGCACAAAATCGGAGAGCATCTATGTCAAATCGGAAAATAAATGATAAGAGGCGAACACGGAAAGATATCACCTTGCAAATTGAATGCACCGAATCAAGCCGTCGTGTTAATCAACACGCGCGCGAAACGAAATCTGCATCAAATCGACATTAAAGCGGCGACTTTAAGCCGAACTTTCCATAAGTGATTATCGCACATGGTAGATCGAATGGACAAAGGTAATATCCGATTCTTTCCTTAATCGAATGAAGGCATGTGAAGAATAGATAATCGGGGAAAATAGAGAAACGCAGGATTTGATTGCGGACCGAGGATTGAGGAGGAGTAAAGGCAATAGTGGGTTTCAATGGAACCGTTTCAAGTTCGGAGGGACGGAGGATTTCGGCCCGAATAATGTAAATGAATGAGGTGAATTAATTCATTGATTAATATATATATATTTGACCATGTACTTTCCATGACTTGGAGCATATGAGGAAAGCATGAGGGCGTGGGGAGTGGGAAAAGCGAGGAAGTTATCGTAGGGAGGAGGAGGGAGGGAAGTGGCCCGATGATGTGTTTTTTTTTTTTTTTTTTTTTTTTTTTTTTGTGTGTAAAAAACGGGTTTGGGTCGGGTTAATTGAAAAAACGGGTAATTTGTGTTTTTTACTCTAAAATATAATATAAGATATATATATATATATATATATATATATATATATATATATATACTAGTCATAAATCCGTGCATTGCACGGAGACGTATGACAATGTGATACCTGCAGATAAAGGGGTGGGTAGTCCTACGTCATACCTCATTACACCCTACCTCTCTTCTCACCCTGCCTTACTCACCGCTATCATACCATTCCCACCGCCCTATCCTACCCTACCCAATATCACCATATCTTACCATCGACATCTTACCTACTTACCAATTACCTACTCTACTCCACTTTCATCCACCCCAACCCTACCCTACCTTACACATCATACCATTCTACCTTCCCACCACCCCATCATTCTCTATCCTACCCAACCCACCACCCCACGGTACCCTACCACCACCCAACTCTACCTTATCCACCATTCTACTTTACCCTATCTTACCCACCACACCACCATACCTTACATTTCCCACTACCCCAACCTATCATACCCTACTCAACCCTCCCCAACCCTGCCTTACCCACCACTTCATCCTACTCTACCCAACATCATACCCTGCCCTACCCACCATTTATCATACCCTAAACCACCCTATCTACCCTATCCGATATCACATATCTTACCCTGACATCCTACCCACCTTACCCATTACCTATTCTACCCCACTTTCATCCACCTTACCTACCCTACATTACCCATCATACCACCCTACCTTTCCCCCACCCCAACCTATCCTACCCTACTCAACCCTCCCCAACCCTACCTTACCCACCATTTCACACAACCCTACCCACCACCCAACCCTACCCTATCCACCATTCCACTATACCCTATCTTACCAATCACACCACCATACGTTACCTTACCCACTACCCCAACCTATCCTACCCTTCCCAACCCTACCCTACCCACCACCCTACCCTACCCTACCCTATCCACCACTGCACCCTACCCTACCCACCATCCAACCCTACCATATCCACCATTCCACTATACCCTATCTTACCCATCAAACCACCATACCTTACCTTACCCACTACCCCAACTTATCATATCCTATTCAACCCTCCCTAACCCTACCTTACCCACCACCTTGCACTCTGCCTACCCACCATCCTACCCTACCCTACCACCCTACCTTACCTTACCCACTACCCAAACCTACCTTACCTTACCCACTACCCAACCTTTTCGTTTTAAGGTTTAGCAAAATGGATTGTTTCGATTCAGTCAGAAAAGTGTCCTTCAAGATGTTGAACAACCTAAAGAAACATATTCATCAGGAAAAAAATGATTTAATAAGAAGAAGAGTAGTGATGGCAATTTTAACTTGAAACATCAGACAATGAAATTGAAGTGTTATTTAAAAATAAAATAAAATAAAGTAACATGTATTGATCTAAGATATCAATGAAAAATTCTATGACCGAAAAAACATGAAAAAAAAAAACTAACCTTTTCATCTTAAGGTTTAGCAAAGTGGATTGTTTCGATTCAGTCGGAAAAATGTTCTTCAAGATGTTGAACAACTCAAGAAACATATTCATCAGGAAAAGGTGATTGAATAAGAAGAAAAGTAGTGATGACAATTTTAACTCGATTGGGAGAAATGGGAATGAAATGAGGTTTACTGGGAGTAGGGTGCGGAGAGTGGGGGTAGATAATGGGATAAGTGATTGTGGAGTAAATTTATTGAGATTTTGGAGATTATTTTTTAAAAAAAAGATTTTGGAGATTAATTGATTGATTACGGTTTTTTTTTATTATTTTAAACGTGTTTATATGGGGAATGGTCCGGTCAATTTTCGGGTTTGGGTCAAAATTACGGGTAATTGGGTTAAAAACACTCGTCTATATTATATATATACTAGTCATAAACCCGTGCATTGCACGGGGACGTATGACAATGTGATTACCTCAGATAAAATCAAAAACAGACCACACAACATGTTCAAAAATTATACTGATGCCAATAATTGTGGTTATATTACTGCTTTTAGCATTGCATAGGAGAACGAATATTTCAATAGAAGAATTTTTAAGGATAAAAAAGATTTTATTGGCATATTTGTTCTGCGAGAATTGAATTGAATAGAATATGCGAGATTGGAATTAAACAAATTATATAAAAGATGACACATTGAGTGATTGATAGAGTAATGTAGTGAATTAAGGTTGGCTTGAGTAGGCTATGATATGGTTCATAACGTATGATATAGGCGAAGGGTGAGTAGTCCTACGTCATACCCCATTACACCCTATCTCTCTTCCACCCGGCCCCGCCTTGCACCGATATCATACCCTACCCACCACCATATCCTACCCTACCGATATCACCATATCTTACCCTCGACATCCTACCTACCTTACCCATTACCTACTCTACTCCACTTTCATCCACCCCAACCCTACCCTACCCTACCTTACTCATCATTCCACCCCACCTTCCCACAACCCCTTCCTTCCTAATCCTACCCACCCCCACCACCCTACCGGTACCCTACCACCACCCAACCCTACCCTATCCACCTTTCCACTTTACAATATCTTACCCACACTACCACACCACTATACCTTACCCTCACCAACCCTACCTTACCCAACACTTCACCCTACCTTACCCACCATCTTACCTCGCTCTACCCATCGCTATCATACCTACCACCACCACCCTACCCGATATCGCCATATCTTACCTCGACATCCTACCTTACCTTACCGGCTACCCCAACATATCCTACACTACTCAACCCTCTCCAACCCTCCCCAACCCTACCTTACCCACCACACCCTACCACCCTACCTTACTCATCATACCACCCAACCTTACCCACCACAACACCCTTCTACCTGCCTACCCTACCCACCACCTCAACCTTACCCTACTCATCCACCATTCCACTCTACCCTATCTTACCCACCACACCACATTACCTTACCTACTACCCCAACCTATCCTACCATACTCTACCCTACCCTACCCTACCATACCAACCCTACCTTACCCACCACTTCACCTTACCCTACCCCATCCTACCCTACCCACTCTCACCCTACTCTACCCACCATTACCCTACCTTACCTTACCCACTACCCCAACCTACCCTACTCTACTCTGCTCTACCCTATCACATCCTAAGTAACACTACATTTCCCACCACTTCAACTTACCTCCTACTATACCATACCATACCCTACCCACACCACCACCCCTACCCTACCCACTACCTCACCCTACCCTACCGACCCATCACCCCGCCATACCCTACCCACCCCTCATTATACCATACCTTACCCACTACCCAACCTTATTCAAATACAACTACCTCACTTCATACCCACCACATCATTAAATAATGTGGCTAATGCATAACAAATTACGATTTAAGAATATATCGTATTAATTGGCGATATTTGAATTTAGTTATTTTCAAAATGTAATTTAATTTTCGAATATTATTTATCAATGAAGACTCAAAAATTTGTACATAATGATTTTTTTCTTGACATATTTGAATTTATTTATGATCCATATATTTAATTTAAAATAGTTTTACTGAGATTATTATCTTTTGACATATTTGAAATTGTTTTTCTTTTGAAAATGTAATTTAATATAATAATATTTCACGTTGAATGACATATTTATTTAATCTAAATACATTTGCATTACACTGCAAATATTTGAAGTAAGTTGTTCTTGAAAATATAATTGATTGCATGAATATTTGGTATTAAATGGAGCGACTATTTAGCAGGGAATAACTTTAATTTAAGAACATTTTGAATTAATTGGAAAACGTGAATATTGTTATTTTTAAAAATATAATTTAATGTAAAATCATTTGACAATGTAATCTAATGTTAGAATTATATTTCATTAATTGGAATAAATAATTTATCATTTTCAAAAAATATAAATTAATGTAAAAATATGTTGCATTAAATTCCATTTTTTAATTTAGGTATTTTTGAACATTTAATTTAATGTAAGAATATTTGGTATTAATTGGAGTGAATAATTTATATGGGATGTATTTAATGCAAGAATATTTCCCATTAAATGACATAAACCCGCAAAAACAAAACCGAACAAAGTTAATTCAAAAACTATAAACAAAAACAATCGGTGCAATGTTAAAAAAAGAATTGAATGTAAGAATATTTGGTATTAAATGAGCCGCGTTCCATAATTAGAAAAATTGTTTTTTGAAAAATAAGAACATAATTTAATGGAGCAATATTTAGCATTAATTGAAGTGATCTCAATTTGTAGGGGATGAATTTAATGTGTGAATATTTCCTTTTTGAATTTAATTTAATGTTAAGAATTTTTTATTAATTGTTAAAATTGATTTAATATCTTTTTTGAATATTATAATTTAAATAAAAAATATTTCACATTTAATTCCATATTTGATTGAATTTAATGCGAAATATTCCCTATTTTTATTAAGAAAATCAACTTTTAAATGTTTTCTAATTATGGATGAATTTATTCCCTATTATTATTAGAATAATCATATTTCAAATGATTTTTTCTAATTATGGTCGAATTTATTACCTATTTTATTAGCAGTAATAAAATTTTAAATGATTTTTTAATTAGGGTAGGTTAATTATGTAATTATGGTAGGGTTTTTTTTAAATTTTGAGGTAATTTAAATTGCCAGATATGACATAAATTTATGAATATTTTTTAAATAGAGAATTTGAATATAATTATTTTTTTTTAAAACACATTTAATGTAAGAATAATTAGCATTAATTTGAAAGCGGATTTATTCCCTATTTTTATTAGGAAAATCAAATTTTATATAATTTTTCTAATTATGATATCATGTTATTGTAATAATGATGATTATATAAGATGTATTTAATGTCTAAATAATTATTGAGGTGAAAAATATCCATAATTATGTTTTTTGAAAAATAAAAACATAATTTAATGAAGCAATATTTAGCATTAATTGGCGATATCAATTAAGTAGGGGATGAATTTAATGTCTGAATATTTATTTTTGAATTTAATTTAATGTTAAGATATTTTATATTAATTGGTAAAATTGATTTAATATATTTTTTGAATATTATAATTTAAATAAAAAATATTTCACATTTAATTCCATATTTTATTGAATTAAATGCGAAATATTCCCTATTTTTATTAAGAAAATCAAATTTTAAATGTTCTTTCTAATTATGGATGAATTTATTCCCTATTATTATTAGAATAATCATATTCTAAATGATTTTTCTAATTATGGTCGAATTTATTACCTATTTTTATTAGGAGAATAAAATTTTAAATGATTTTTTTAATTAGGGTAGGTGAATTATGTAATTATGGTAGGTTTGGTTTTTTTTAAATTTTGAGGCATTTAAATTGCAGGATATACATAAATTTATGAATATTTTTTAAATAGAGAATTTGAATATAATTATTTTTTAAAACACATTTAATGTAAGAATAATTAGCATTAATGTGAGCGGATTTATTCCCTATTTTTATTAGGAAAATCAAATTTTAAATAATTTTTCTAATTATAGTATCACAGTTATTGTAACAATGATGTTTTTTTTTCCAAAAAATTAGAAGATTGTGAGCGGATTTGTTCCTATAATTATGGTAGGCTTTTGAATTTAGTTTTTTTAATGTGAAATAAGATAGGAAAATGAGATAAATTTAATTTGTAAGAATATTTGAATATTATAATTTAATGCAATAATATTTAGCATTAAATTCAATATTTGATGGAATTAGATGCAAAATATTCCTATTTTTTATAAGAAAAATCAAATTTTAAATGATATTTCTAATTACTACTGAATTTATTCCCTATTTGTTTTTGATATTTATTTAGTTTTTTTATATTTTCATTTTACTTAAAGAATGGATGCTTTTACCTAAACATACTTGATGCACATCATAATCAATTAATGAAATTGTGAATACCTAAACACATACTCATGCATTTGAACAAAATTTAAAATCGTTTTTGAGATAAAAATATGTATAAAAATGATTCAAATGAACAACAGGAATGGTGGTGAACCTTCAATTAAAAATAACGTATCATTGGTGATCTCAAACTTGATCTCGAATCTAGAGCGTGGTGCAACCACAGATGAACATGTAGTGTCAAAGTAGCCAGACAGGCGTATATAATGCGATGGATAAAAAAATTGATACTGATCGAATAGATTAAAAAAATGATAAGCGCAACCTAAGAATCATTCAATCTTGTAAATGCATACGGTATGATCACATCGAACATCCCATGAATTTTAAACGCCAATCAATCAGGAATAAACAACAACCAAAAATAAAACACAAAAATAATAACCACAAATAAAATTAAAACACAAATAGCAATTACTGAGTATATAGACAATATACTATCATAAACAGAACATGCATGCATGCATTTGATTATATATAATTTAATTAAAACACATGCATGCATTTGATTAAGAATTACCTTAATGATGATGAAGAAGATGATGAAAACACCCTTGCAAAGTTGAATATAGTAATTGATTCACTTGTAATATCTTATGAATGAAAAAAAGGTCGAAAATTGCAATTCAAAGCGTTTTGTTGGTAATTAAAACATGGGCATAAATAGGGTAATTATAACATCGTGTGTTTGTTTTAATCAAGCATGTATGTAAATATTTTTTTAATTGTGAATCAATTTTGAGATCCTGTAATTAATTAATTAATGATATTCTACTTACCATAATTGGGTTTTTTTTTTGGGAAAACCGGGTTTTGGGTGGATAATGGGTCAAATAGCGAGGTAATTGGATCAAATTCACTGTGTATATATATATATATATATATATATATATATATATATATATGTTAAAAAAAAAACTATACCTAATATAGTTTTTTTTAAATAATAAACATGATTGAATGAATGAATAATTAATTAATGATAAATAGAAAAATCTAATAAATAATTTCTAAGTATTTTGAAAACAATAATAGAATGGGATTATAAAATATTTCTCCATGGATTATTTTTCCTTTGTGCATGAAAATTTCTATCAGGGTTCCTCGGTAACTTAACAACAATTTATCTGTGATTTTTCTTTTCAATGCAACCGAGATTTGAGCAAGGATCCTCTCAAATTATCCGTCACGTTCAATTTTTGTAACGAATTATCCGTCAACATTTCTCAGTGCAACCGGTTTCTGTGTGGACCGTGAATGTTCAAGTGTTTTTACTATTATGACATACACATTTGAAGTTTTTCAACCAAAAATAAAAATAAAAAAAAATGAAGTGGACTATTGAAATAGGTGTAGAACTCTATGCGCACCATCAACTTGCTTCAGACACTGCAAAATCTTCAGAATATCATATGTAGAATCTTCGTTGTCACTGACGTTTCTACCAACATTGCTACCCTTACGGTAGTATCCCATGAGAGCCAATGATGAATAGATTGACACTGCTACCCTTACGGTAATCTCCCATGGGAGACAATACTGAATAACGTCAATAGTAATGATGTTTCTTGAATGAAGCGTCAGTGACAACAACGATTGAACATGCGAGATGCTAAAGCAATGTGATTCAATAGAAACCGATAAGCATTATACGCATCCCAAATTTGAAGGATCCATTAACCCCTAAAAAACACCTTCCACATTTCAATAGATATAGTTATAAATAGCACTTCACCCAAACATGCTATACATTTTTTTTTAACTTAAATATTTTTTCAAGGATTTTCAGAACCAGGTTTTGCAGCTAACCTAGTAGAAAGAGAAGGCCTCATTTTCACCATCTGTTCTTCATCTACCCCCATCTTCAACGCCGCGTTCCCAGCTTCGAAATAATTTCTTACCGCTTCGTCCATGTATCGTTTCGCTTCTTTCACCTTCATTTCTTTCCCGAAATCTTCCAGTTTTCGAGTTCGCGTATAATCTCCTTTCATTACTGCTGCTAGTTGTAGAAGTTCTTGCTGGAATTCTGTCACTTTAGCTTCTTCGTTGGCGTCGGTCATTCTGATCCTCGCTGGTGTCGGGAGTACCTCTGTTGAATGAATTTCCGATTAGCAAAATGATAATGATATTGTCGTAACCTATGATGCACGATGCACGATGCACGATGCACGTATGACGTATCTCATATCCGCGTATATGTACTCAATTATTCGTACTCGTGCAACCTAGGCCACATCATTGTGTATAGACCATTTGTCAGGGTCAACTCATTGATCGATAGTCTACAAGGGTTACAATGTTGGGACACTACGGCAATGTTTTTTTTCTTATTATTACAATATAAATAGGATACGCCGAATGTAACAAGCAGAATGAACGAGGATAAAGTTAGGAACCTGGGCAATCGGTCCTAGGCGAGGTTCTAGTTTGCACAAGAGAGTCAAAGGTGCCAGCCCACTCATCCCTTTTAGTTAAATAAGGCGATGGCAAGTTGAAAATCTTCTTCACAGTTGCTGGAATAGACGAGTGCTCATATTCGGATGTTGGATATGGTGAGCCTTTGGGTCCATGGACAACTGCACATTGAAAAGCCAAACTATGAACTTATTGAATCTCTCTGAGTCTGTCATAAACTAATCAACGGTTACCCTTATTAAAAGTTGGCCCGACACCTGATTTAGAACAAAATGATACAAACACAACGTTTTGAACACAATGACAATCACCTAAAACCGAGTGGAATCCGCCTATGAGTGATTGGTGTGGCTTTGTTGTGACTCGTGTTGTGCATGTATGAAGGCAAGATAAGCTTTGAATTTTATCGTTCCTCAAACGTCATTAAATTAGTGTAAACAATTAGAAAAGTAATTTGAAAACAAAATTCATTCGGACACATTCATGACTGTAACAATTGTGCAATAGGACAGGCACTGTCCTGGCAGGCAAGGCATTCATTTTCGGTTCCGGACCGACAAAGTGAGGATTGAAACTTAATGATGACCTAAAGTCAAGGCAATCAGTTCAGGCCATATTGTACCTACTTCAATTTTAAATCTATCGATCAATAGTTTTCAATTACAATACACGAAAACAAAAGCAGAAACTCACTTAAGGTGAACAAAAGTTATAATACGCTGTGAAAATGAGAAGAGTTATGGTGCACGAGGTAGTGGGAGCATACAAAGTGGAAATATGTGATCTATCGAACACACCCCCACACACCCCTATTGTGTGAGAGAACGTGAATTAGAACACATCGCTTATGTAGAATTTTCACTTTATTGCCATCTTCTGATTTGGCAAGATGTCAATTTGTCTAATGGAAATTAGTTTAAAACTCAAAAAATGAATGACTTTCAGCTTAATAATCAAAATGGCATAACAAGCTCTCAAGTTTCTTAGCTACATTATAATAAGCTAAGTAAACAAACACCAAAACAATATCTCACAAACATATAGACAATGATATATTTATCCACTAGAAAAAAAAAAAAAAACAGGGGAAATCATGTTTATGCATTCAACTGAAAATAAAATTCGAAAAAAAAAAAAACGAGATTTGTAAGTCGATTAACATACCGGTACCCTTTTCAATCCATGGAGAGATCATGATAGTAGGAACCCTAACTCCCAATCGATTAAATGTGAAATTGAACGGCTCCGGCCCAACAATATCGTCCGGACTAGGTACACCACTCACCGGCGTAGGCACATGATCGAAAAATCCACCATGCTCATCATAAGTGATAATGAACAGTGTTTCGTTCCATTGCGGACTAGCTCTCAGTGTTTCATACACCTCCTTAATAAACATCTGACCTTGATACACATCATGCGAAGGATGATCATCATTTCCAGGTTCAATCTTAGTGTCCAAATACCTCTGTTCTACAACAACATACCCAGGTAATTTCCCCTTTTTAGCATCGCTCTTGAATGATAACCCGTAAGGATGGAATTTGGTAAAGTATTTGAGCTTTCTTAAGTTCCGGTAGAAAAGAGTTGCCGGAATGTTTTGGAAGTAGATTCCGAATGAGATTCCAGCGTCGTCGAGATTCTCGAAGATTGTGCGCTGTGGATATCCTTTTGCGAGGAGACTAGCGATGTTGGAGGTGGCGCCGTGCGATGTGCCGGAGTGGACGTAGAGACGGTTGGGCTGAGTTGACGCCGGTACCGAGGCAAACCACCGGTCGAATACCGCGAATTCTGAAACAAGTGTCTTATATACTGCCACCTAATAAACAAATAAAATAAACAATATAAATTTGGATAATTGATGATGCATATTAATTAAAAATAAAACTAAAAGATATTTTAAGATTAAATTTTACTTTGCAATAGTATGTCTCAAGATAATTTACTACTAATCTAATCTATTAAAACTTTTCAAGCGATTTTTAATGATATTTTTTTGACACATGATGATAAAATAAATCGACAATATTAGGGGAAGTTATTGGACGGTATATCCGTTTACACCGACTTGACATGTAAACAAATCTGGACGATATAGTTTGAATTTGATTTATAAATAAAATGTCTATATTTTGTTATAAATGTGCACTCCGCATATAGCAAGTGCACCAAATTACTTCCCGAATACTACAAACATAGTAGTGGTGATTGGAGGCAAACAACGGAGGTGGATCTTGAGTCTTGACCAAGGTGACGGTGGTCAGGATGACACGGGTGACGACAAGTGGTGGTTGGCCTTGGGTGATGCGTTTTTTTTCTACATAGGCAAATCTATCATATAAATGAACAATTATAGTAATTCACATATGTACTTGATAGGACTAAAGAATTATTAGCTACCAAATGATATAGAGGTCCGGACTAATGCCCGACTAATCCGAAATTGGTCATTTAAATATTTGTAGAGTCTGACTCTTAGTTTTCATACATGACATCTAGCTCTCCTTTCAACACGGGTTGTAAAGAATCAAACAAATGACTTCTCATAAGCATTCTCAAGTTACATAAGGTCTGACTCTTAGTTTTCTTATATGACATCTAGTTCTCCCTTTCAACACATACTGAAAAGAATCGAACAAAGGACTTCCCGTAAGCATTCTCTAATCACCACCATTTGAGTCAGACTTGCAAGTTTAAATTCAATCACATTCTAATTCTATTATTGTGATTCTCTAGAACTTCTAATTCTTTGTAAAGCATTTAATTTCACACCTACATAAGTATCATACTATAATGTTCAGGAACATTTTACACTATTTTATGTCCCACGTTGATGTCAACCTATATGGGAAAGAATAAAGAATTTATCCAGCATGTTCTTCACCTTCGTCGCACTAAATAGTCAACGTCTACCTAATAAACAAACATTATTATTGTTTTCTTTCACTTAATGCATTCTCATTCACATTTTGATTTGATGCCATGAAGAAGATAGCGCACGTTACGTTTTCAACTCATTATTGATTTTTATATAATAATAATAGTATTGTTTTCAACTCATTATTGATTTATATTATAGTAATAATAATAATAATATTTGAACAACGTGAACCGTAGCTTATAGTTTCACTTATTCCTATCCTAGTAATTTATAAGTTTGTTTCTAATCTTACTCATGACACTGACATTGACACCTCAGCTTACTTAAGGGTAGATTCTTACATTGTCACTCTACATAAAATAATTTGAACGATATATTCATTTCGTTTGAAAACTGACGGTATGATTAAGCCATCTCACACCTCCGTCGAATGAACATATAAAAATTTCCCAGCTTAATTAGCCGCTTTCATAAGCTTTGTTGACGGTAAACATTCATATTATTACTTCATCAATTTTTCGGGTTATCATAGATTTTCTGAGGCTTTTTATGACCATTTATTGTAATCATTTCTTATGACCGGTTGTTGATAGAATAATACAATTATTATCATGACACTAGAAGAGTAAAAAATGTGCGAAATGTATATCGCATAACACTTGATATAATTTATTTATCGTTAAAAAATCATACTCATAGCTCAAAAATGATTATTAGAAAAATCCAAAAATAAAAATCACAACCACTGAAATAAAAATAAAAAAAATATTAAAAAAAAAAAGGAAAGCTAAGCTCAGCATACATACATACCATTTGAGGATCAAATCCATTCATAACACTCTCAGTCATGTTGGGATCCATGGAATAAGCTTGCTGAGCAAAGCCGTTCATCGGCGCCGGATTTGCAGAAGCATCGTCGGACCCGAAGATTTGCTCACGAATCGCCTGAAACGAGTGACCGGGGTCAGGATCCACGAAATGAGATTTATTCCCGAAGAAGATCTGCTTCGATTTCGGATCCTTTGTTGACATCGGATTCGATTCTGAACCGGTGACTCCATTGATTTCTGGATTCAGCTTCTTCATCCAACCGAGCATGTGGTCGAAGGGCGGTTTTCCATGACTAAAACGACTACGGTTTTATCGGACTGTCGGCGAAACAGGAGCTTGTGAGGAGGAAGAGGAGTAGAAAAGCTTTGGGAATCGCCATGGAAATGGTGGAGGATTTTGGAGCAAGCATTTTAATTTGTGAAAAAGGTGGCGGTTAGAAATTGGAAACTTTGGCGGAAAGTGGAGTGGAGGTGGTGTGCATTTATCTCGGCCTCATGTTCTAGATTTTTGAGAGATTTTATAGAGGAGCATTGATACTCCTATCGATTCTACGACTCTCGACAAATATCACAATCTGATATATCATCATTACAATTACTTTCCATCATAAAATATATATCATTTAGGATATTTTCATAAAGATTAAGAAATTGAGTTTTGTTTAGAAACAATAAAATTGTTGAAGTACTCCAAATGCACATCTGGCACAATCTTAATCACTAGGATCTAACCCGATTTCAGGTGGAGAGTTCGAGGATTTGAGCACGTTTGGGGTGTGTGTGAGTTATCGCTTTTCGTTTTGAAAAAAAAAGTATGTAAAATATTTAACATGATTAATAAAATGATTATAAAGTATTGAAAATTACTTTGATGGTTAATATATTATCGATAATATAGATAAATGAATAATAAATTCTTTATTAGTAATGTATAATGACGTATATTCTGAAATAAAAAAAACAAAAAAAAACAGGTAAGAGTAACTTATATTTTGTGACGGGATGAGTACTAGTTATAATGATACTTGTCTATAAACATCATATCATCAAAGTTTTTGTATTATAGTAAGTATGTCAAGTAACATTACTTATTTTAAAAATGTTGGTCCCCGCCCACTTAAATATATCTGAGAGATATTTATCGTAATAATGATAAACATATAAGTATTAGTGGAATAAATATACATACGTCAGAATTTTATTGTAACAATGAAATAACTTAAGAAAAAATCTGAAAACGGGAGTCCAAAAGTGTCAGTTCCCCCTCAAATAAAATACATGATTGTTACTCATCAGTTTCATTTTATTTATCTATGTTTAAATTTTTGGTTTGTCTCAAAATAAGTCATTCACTTTATCGTTAATTCTTAAATTTCTTGAAATATCGTTTCTCTTTACAATATTTGATAAAAAATATGTAGTGATTAAATCGCTCTAACAACAACTTAAAGGCATAAGTGTAAAAACATTAGATCATTTAATATGATTCAAAGCATTAACTACACTTTTCTTAATCTGTATGAAAATTCAAATAGAATAAATAAAATGGGACGGAGTGACTATTAAGTTTTTGGATTTTGTTGGCTGTGAAGATGTGGTTGAAACGGCACTCGGTTTTCAAAAAAAAAAAAAAAGAAAGAAACGGCACTCATTTATGTAGGCCTGGCATTTTACTTTTAAGGACAAGCAACAATGTTGTAAAAGATACAAAAGGGGCAAACGTGTGAAACAATAATTATGCATTCACTACCCTCAAAAGAAAAAAATTATGCATTCACCTTTATAAATAAGTGGTTTAAATTTGGGGTGAGTCAGCTAAGAGATGTTTTAATTTAAAGAATTGATCTACATAAGATATATGTTTTAAACTTAAATGGTTGAAAATGACGATCATTACGTAAGTATTCTACGTTTTTGCACATATTCTTCTGCGTGTTACTCACGTTTGTCATCTCAACCATTTTAGATTAAAACGCAGCATTCTGACATTTAACCTTAATCTAAAATGGTTGTGAAGGGCGATGATATGTATTCTACGTTTTATATACATATTTACTACATTGTATTCTTATATGTTTATTATTTTCAACCATAATTTTAGATTAAAGCATGTTATTAACAACCTTTAGCCTTTAAATTTAACCATTTAATCATGTTTCAATCTATGATATTATATATGTTTAATCTTTCAAAAGTTAATTATGCTACTTAAAATTCATCGGAAACGGTCGTATAACAATTGATGCTCAGAAAATCGATTATATTTGTAAATAAACTTATAACAATTAATTATATGTCGAGTAAGGGAACTAAATTATACATGCTTGCTCATGGATATAAAAAGCTTATCGATATTTAAAATGGATGATAATGGTGAATATATCAATTATTTTATGACACTATTTGGATAGTAATAATGTGTCATTTTTATTATTTATTTATAGTAAAAATTCGTAATTTGCTTCCTATTTTGTCCGCATCTTTCAACATCTAGTGAATGCCGACTTGCTTTCTTTTTTATGAAATCAAAATATTTTTAATTATTTGTTTTTTATTTATCTATAGTATGTTTTTTTTTTGAGAATATATGTTATTTAAAAATGGTAATGAGGAGAAGATACAAATATTTATTTGAGAGAAAATTCTGAGTTTTGAAACTTTTGTATAAAAGACAAGAGTATTTTTTTCGTTTTTTATTTTTATGGCGCATTTCCAAGTAAAAAAGCAAACACTTTCTCTTTTATTCATTTTTTAAAACAACATATCTTTCAATCTATAACTTCTAAATTTGAAGATTCTTTCGCCAAATTTTTATTTTTTATTCTCTTTATTTTGATCTGGCATTCAACGTATTAAGCGTGATTTGAAAATCATTGTCGTAATTCAATATTATCTGAAATTATTTATCGATATTCATTGATTTTAGGATTCATTTGGGAAGAATGAATGAATTTGACAGTTAATTTCACGAAAAACGATGTAATTATATCGAACCAAGTATCAAAACGAAGAGCATCAAAAAAATAAAAAATAAAAAATCAGTGAAATTATATGAGCATCAAAAAAAAAAAAACTGGAACAAGATGCATGGCGTCAGAATTATTATTTTATATTTTTTTTTCTTTTGGTTTTGTCGGCGATTTATAAAAAATATAAAATGTGTAAAATTCTCACTTTAAAAATATATGTTTGATTCATTCTTTCTAAAAATATTCCAAAGCATTATGTCATTATCCCTAATTCTCTATATTTAAAATACCGAAGACCCTTATTATGGAATTGCAGAAGATGGCTAGATTTTTTTTTTCTTTTTGGTTTCATCATAAAGAAAAGTAAAAATACATTGGAAGTTTTAGGAGGCGTGTCTTAAAAGAAAAGAAAAATTAATAAATCAGATGGAGGTCTTCGTTTTAGAGATCTAGAATGTTTAACGCAACACTTGAAGTAGAAATGGAGAATCTTAAATAACCCAAAGACAATATCAGCCCAAATACTAATGGTCACGTACGTTGAGCTCATGTGTTTTTGCTTTGCCATTATTACGAGCCACCCATATGCTATATGGAAAAATTTAAACCACACATTGATTTGTAAAACATAAAATAGTTATTATCAATTTAAATATGAATTTTCCCATTAATTTAATTTTATGAGTACTATAAAATCGATGTTTGAGTTTATGAAATATGGATTTGGGTGTAAAAGAATATTATTGATCTAATACTTAAAACCAGAAGCCGTAAAGTGAACCAAGTTGAGTCGAATATCTAATCTTTGCATTTGAGTTTGTTTAGCACAAAAAGAGTTCGAACTTGTTTCTTCAAATAAACGAGCTGTAATTATTATTAAAGCTTGGCTTTGTTACATTTAGGCGACTATTCCGATGATCGAGATTTCACTTGACTCGTTAAACTCAAACAATCCAAACTCGAAGAAACTCATCTCCACCACCATTTGAATCTATCCATCTCCCCACAGCTCCGTCTCAATCACATTGCAGCCCTTCCGTATCCTTTAAACATTACATCATCTTTTGATCTTCTTCATTATTAATAAATCAAACAAACCTAACACCGAATTTTGGATTAATCGGGTAAGTCGATTACAAACAATCTTTTAAGTAATATAAAATTGTTGAAGGAAAATCTTATTATGTGCGCCCGTCAAAGCCCAATAGCGATTATCTTTCGGTTATTATGTAACGTTCAATCAGTATTTATTCTTATCAATGTAATCTGTGTTCACATTGTAACCGTGACTTTATATAAAGGGATTATCTAATGGAATGAGATACGTTTCCTACTTTTACTTTTACGTTATCGGCTGGCGACAAAAAAAAAAAAAAAAAAAAAATCCACGCAGATAAAAGCGCAGCCGGATCTCCGCCCATACCGATTATTGTCGGCGACGATTGCTGCCGGCCAAACCATTAGCAATAATTTGAGAGAGAAGGCGTTTTCTGGTTTCGATTCGATTAACTGCTAAGCTTTATTGTTGCGAATTTGCTGCTGCTGCTGCTGTTCTATTGCAAATCCCCCTGGGATCTCACCATCCAGGTAACACCGATTTCCACCGATTGGCAACACCGATTTGGTAGTATAAATTTAACAAGTTTTTTTTCATCCATTTACTGGTCACTGTTGTTTTGCTGTTAGATTTTTTTTACTAGATGTTTTAATTATTTATGCTGTATCATGTCTAAAATTATCTATGACACTCACCGCCAACGCCGATCGGTGCTTAACTATTGTGTGCTGCAAATTATTTGCACCAATGATGTTATTTAAACCTATTAAGTTAATGGAGGTTTCTGGCAACCGTGATGATTAAGGCAATTATAGACAGCAATGGAAAATTATGTCAGTATTTCCTTTTGGTGATGGGAATTCGATGACGGCGAATTACAGAATTTGCAGATTCAAGGTCGGAGGTTATGGGGATTAGGGTTTATTTATTTATTAATTTATTAATATTATTATTTTTGCCTGTACTGATTTTGTTATTAAAATAAATAAATAACACTTACGTTCTGTGCCTCACATATTGCGGCAGCGGTGGCCAGCTTTAGATGTATAGGGCATATTAGGTTTGGTTCTATTATTGTTATTATTATTATTATGTAAATGTTATGCATGTTGCCATGAAAAATGTTATGTCTTATGTTTTGCCGAAATTTCAATTTGGGCATAAAATTATATGTTGATTGCCTTATAAATAAGATTATATGTCATCCTATGATAAAGAAATTTCATAGGCGTTATATCTAAGTGATAAAACAATCAATGTGATAAAGTATCTTCACAAAGCATCGAAAAAAATGAGTGACCGCTATGTACCGTGGCATCGTGATCCAATTCACACTCTTGAAATTAATTATTGTGGATGTCTTATGACTACATAATTAATATGCTCTTCACTCTTGTTTATGTAGATGGGCGATACAACTCGACCCAATTTGAAATCTTGGACTCGAAGGAATTGAGTACCACAATTGGGGTTGAGATGTGGAAATGGCCTTTGTTGCAAGGACTACACTCTCACTATCAAAACACCCACCGACCTAGGGACGACCCATCTGCTAAAGTAAAAGCAAATGCCCTAATGTTCTTGAGGCGACATATTGACTACAGCTACTATTTACTGGGAGTACGCTTGATTGAAAACACCCAAAGAAGCGTAGGATGCCACAGAGGGACGTTTGGGAACATTCATGACACTTTACTCCCGTAATGCGCATCGCCGGTGGAATGAAATCCGCTTGCTTGACTACAAAAGGGTAGACCAATTCAACAAGGACATGTTGCGTCTTAGAGCACGTCTCAAATTACGTGAAAGGAACTCGCGAAGATGATATGATCGAAGACTCTTTCCACTTTTCCTACTTCAAAGACTTATACTAGCAAACCGGTATAGGCGAGAGATGCGACAAGAAAAAATATTACGACCTTTCACAAATTGATCAACATCTTTGCCAAGTGGTGGCGGCATGATCAAGTTCTCATGAATAATAATGCGGACTCTTTGGGACAAAGAAAATTCTGAGGTTAACTATGGCAAGATGAAAGGTGGAAAGAACCCCAAAGAAAAGGGAGTTGGACGTCTTGAGCCTTACCCACGCGTGGAAACAATGCACCACGTGGAAAGGGACTCCAGGGGCGTGGTATGGGCCGTGGAGGTCCCCACAATGTATGGCGCTTGAGAAATGGTGGTGATGGTCCTAGTGGCCATGGTGGTCCTAAGGCTAAGAACCCTCAAGGAAAAAGGGAGAGTTGGGCTGGAACGAAACTTGCTATAGGTGTGTGGAGTTCTTGGGCATTGGTATAATACTGCCGAGCAAGTAACAAAGTAGCGACCAATTACAAGAGGTATAGGGAATCTCAGAGAACAAGAGGCCCACTATACGGAAGATGGAGGCAATGACAATCGATGTCAACCTCACAATTGCATTTCAATATAACAAGAACCCCGCTCGATCAATGGATGTTCCGGACTTTGATTGATCGCTTTGCTTATTTATTTATTTTTCCAAGAACATTGTGAAGGCGGAATGCCTTATTTTTAATTAGACTATTTTGGTCTTAAAGTTCATTTGAATAATGGTTTGTTGCATTGGATTTTGATGTACGAGACTTTATTTTGATTTTCGTTGGCCTATTAATAAATTTGGATTTTATTACAAGTATTGAATTTTATTCGATTTTATTTACCAGTATATACATGGTTGAAAATAGCACTATTAAGGTGTAAAGCAATACATCTCCATCGAAAAACTCTAAAGAATATGAGTTATGTCTTCGATTTTTTTAATCTCATCTAATTTAAATGTAGGAATGAATCGAGGAGAAATAGAGTGCTTAATGATAGTGGAACCACACACCTTATCTTAAGGAATAGACAATTATTTGTCGAGTTAATTCCATGTAATTCATCTGTGACTACGATGATTGGATCATCACAAGTAATACAAGAGGCGAGGAAATGCCACATTTTTGATGCTAACGGCACAACGATAAAAGTCACAAGCGCCTATATGCACTCAGAGCCAATCGAACCTTGTTAAGTTTCAAAGATATTCGTGCCACTTGGTTATCATTTGGAAACTCAACGTGAGAATGGAATCGAATATTTGTATATTACCACAAATGAATGTGGAAGGAAACGCATACTAGAAAAGCTTATGAGTCAATCTAATGGATTATATATTACTACTATTCGGATTATTGAATCCTATCTTTTGTCACCAACAATGAAATTTGGGACACCGACTCATCTGAAGCTTTGGCATGATCGCCTAGGACACCACTGGTCGAGATATGATGATCCGTATTTTAAAGAACTCACACGGACATCCCTTCTTCTGAGGAAAAAACAAAATGGGACAAAAGTCCGACACAATGCAAAGTGTCCAAAGTAGTGTTGTTTCAAAGCGACCATTGTAAATGCGAAGCACCGGATGAGTTATATCCCTCTTCCTCATTGACCATTTCCAAGGCACACCAATCATTTTGCAAAGCACGCTCTTTAGCAAAAGCAGGATCGAGACCTTCCTATGCTAAAGACATGAAACAAAACATTCCATTCTTACAAAGAATACAAGGTGATATATGTGGACCTATCCATCCGAGTCCCGGGCCATTCAAGTATTTTATGGTTCGGTGGATGCCTCGACACTGGTCACATGTCGCATTATTGTCCACAAGGAATCTTGCATTTGCAAAACTCTTAGCACAGATTATACGTTTAAGGGCTCACCACCCGATCACCCTATCAAGTCTATAAGGCTTGATAGCGGCTTGAGAAGTTCACATCAAAAGCATTTGATGATTATTGCATGTCTATCGGGATTGATGTAGAACATCCTGTACCCCGTGTGCATACACGAATGGTCTCGCGAGAAGCCACCATCAAAAGGCTGAGATGGTGGCCAGGGCATTGGTTATGCGCACCAACTTGCCCCTATCTGCTTGGGGTTATGCAATATGCACGCAGCGACTTTACTTATTCGTTTGAGACCCGCTGCTAGCCAACCATTTTCTGCGTGCCGGTTGGTTCTTGGATATGAGCCTGATATTTCACACTTACGATATTTGGTTGTGCAAAGATATTGTATGTACTGTGCGCCACACAATGCACTAAAATGGGTCCTCGAGAGGCGATTAGGTATTTATGTTGGATATGAATCCCCAACTATTATCCGCTATTTGGAACCTTTGACAAAGCGATCTATTTACCGCAAGATTTGCGGATTGTCACTTTGATGAGATTGTCTTCCCGTCGTTAGGGAGATAAGAAAAAGGATTTTCTAAGGAGCAGCGAGGAATTGTGGTGGTTTGTCCCCACTCAGTCTCATTTGATCCCCGTACCTCACAAAGTGAAAGTGAAGTGCAAAGAATACTTAATCTTGAGCGTAGCGTGGTCGATGCGATCGTTCTCCGATATTGCTAAAGTGACAAGATCACATATACCAGTACGCAAGCGTGCTGCAAGGTTAGAAGTCCCCAAAAAGGGGCACAATCTGTCAGTAGCTAAAGGCATTGCGAGCACACTTAGTGGAGGTGTGGATGAGGCCGTGGGCGCCCAAAGGAAGAGGGAGACCACTTGGTTCGTGATACTCACCCAAGGAAGAAGAGGCTTAGTAAGGCACAATCCGACCCATTAATCATCAATGTAGATAATCCTCTCATGAGATTATCTCGATTCTGATTATGTCCATGAATCAATCTTTTGGAGGGCGCTCCGATGTTTGAATTGATTCCGAGAGAACAAAGAAATCTCAATGAATTATGAGAGTGCATACGAGTTGATGGAAAGATCTTCCATGCACATTGATGATATATTTGCATATCTTTTGTTGCTCAAGAAATCATAGAGCACGATGATGTCGAACCACGCCCATTGCTGTGTGAATGTCTACAAAAGCGATTGGCCTCAATGGAAAGAAGCAATCGAGCGAGAACTAGATTCTCGACAAAGAGGCAAGTATTTGGTCGGTAGTGCTAACCCCACCAAGTGTAAAGCTTTGTAGGACATAAATGGGTATTTGTCGAAAGCGTAATGGAAGAATGAAGTCCTAAGGTACAAGGCTCGCCTTGTGGCGCAAGGTTTCTCACAACGCCTGGAATTGACTATGAGGAGACATACTCTCTCTGTAATGGATGTAATAACTTTCCGTTACTAGTTAGTTTAGTTGTTTCCGAAGGATTGGAAATGCAGCTCATGGATGTGGTTACTGAGATATCTCTATGGGGATCTTGATTGAGAGATATACATGAAAGTGCACGATGGTCTTTCATTGCCCAAGTCAAGTGACTTACAAACCACGGAGTGCGTTTGCAATCAGATTAAACGCTCACTTTACGGATTAAAACAATCCGGGCGGATGTGGTATACCCGCCTAAGTGACTACTTGATTGGGAAGGGATATAAGAATGATGAACTATGCCCTGCGTATTCATAAAGAAAACAAGTTCGGATTTGCAATTGTAGCAGGTATATGTCGATGATATGAACATAATAGGTACTCTTAATGAAATAAGAGAAACCGCGAGCTATTTGAAATCCGAATTTGAGATGAAAGATCTTGGGAAAACTTCGGTTTGTTCAGGCCTTGAACTAGAACACCGAGCTTGTGGAATACTTATCCACTAAATCTGCATATGTCCAAAAGATGCTCGAGCGATTTAATATGGACAAAGTGCACCACTGTTAGCACTCATGATCGGTCGAAGTTTGGACATAAAGAAAGATCCATTTCGTCAAAGGAAGATGACGAAGAGCTATTGGGAGGTGAAATTCCCTACTTAAGTGCAATAGGCGCATTATTGTATTTAGCTCAATGTACTCGACGAGATATTGCATTCTCGGTGAACTTGTTAGCTAGATTCGACTCAGCAACGCAGCTGGCGTCATTGGAATGGTATTAAAAACATATTTCGATACAAAAGGAACCATTGACTTGGGCCTATTTTTTCCCTACACAAAGACAAGAGGACCGTAAATGAAAATACAACTCCTAAAGAAAATGTCGACAGTGAAATCGCCACCCCTACTGAAACCCCAAACAATGTATTAGTTGGGTTTGCAGGATTTGGTATCTATCGACCAGCATAAAGGTCGCTCCCCAAACCGGTTATGTATTTACCATTGGGAACACGGCGATATCTTGGAGATCAACCAAGCAAAGTCTTGTGGCTACCTCCTCGAACCACTCTCGAGATTATTGCTCTACATGAGGCGGTTCGTGAGTGTATATGGTTAAGGTCCATCATTACACGTATTCGAGGACCGGTGGTTTAAGTTCCACCACCTGAAGAGCCTACTTGCATTTATGAAGATAATGCGGCTTGCATCGACACAGATGAAGCTTGGTTATATCAAGGGTGACAACACGAAACACATATCACCAAAGTTTTTCTATAACCGGCAACAACAAGCTCTCGCCGAGATTCAAGTGAATCAAGTAAGGTCGAGGAGAATGTGGCGATTTGTTTACCAAGTCACCGCCTAAAGCAATATTTGAGGAACATGTGAAAAATATAGGAATGCGAAGGCTTTCAAAGCTTCCTTGATCGGTGTAAGGATCGGGAGATATAGACCGAGAAGTCTAATCTGCGTGTTATCCTTAAAGATTAAAGGTGCGTTGTGCTCTTTTCCTTTGACCAAGTTTTATTTTTGTCCCACTGGGTTTTGTTTCTTGGCGAGGTTTTAACGAAGCAACGATCCATGCACCATTTCGCCTTTGACTTGGCACGAGAAGTGTTGAAGGAAAATCTTATTATGTCGCCCGTCGGCCGATGGCGATTATCTTTCGGTTATTATGTAACGTTCAATCGAGTATTTATCGCTATCAATATAATCTGTGTTCGGCATTAGAATAGTGACTGCTATATAAAGGGATTATCTAATGGAATGAGATACAGTTTTCCCCACTTTTACTTTTACAAAAATATTTAAAATAATAGAGTTCTACCGCATCAGTATGTCCTAGGCTCCTAGCGCTTGAGTCTTCCAAAATTTAATATTTCCTTTTTTTTTAATTTTTATTTTCTTATCCCTAACTCATTCATCGCGGACTTTTACCCGATTCTGAACTCATCTATTCCCTGCACGTCGATCTTAAGCTCCGGTGCCGTTTCTGCCTCCGTCAAACTCCGGCACCACCACATAGTCGAGTGGCTGCTAAGCACTGATCTCTGAAGAACAAAATAAACTGATCGTTCAAGCGATTAAGATTAAAAAAAGTGGACTAATTACTGCAGTTTAGCTGTTTTTTTTGCTCAATCTTACGACCTTAGCTGCTCCGGTATTGCTGCTTGTAATCGTTTATTTTTTCCCTGTTTATAGCTCACTCAGTTTGCTTTGTGATGTTGAAGCAGTTTTTTTGGTTTTATTTATTCTTTTTGTTTCTGATTAATGTTCTTTTATGATAGCTGATTTTTACCATGCACCGTGTTCCGAGTGCTGGAAATACTTCTGGTTCAGCTCGCCCCAGGAAGGAGAAGAGGCTGACTTATGTATTGAATGATGGCGATGCCACCAAGGTTTTATCTTTTTCTTTTCTTAAAATTATCTTTGTTTATTAAATTTTCATCTGTGATCCATTTGTATTAATTTGGTGCATATGTAGTTAATGGAAAAGGTAATCTGCTTGTTTAACAATGCGTATTAGTTCATCATTCTTTAAAACTTGAACCTTCTAAAGGTTATTTTATCATGTGGGATTTAACCTAAATTCGATTTTGTTTCGGTGTTAGGTGATTAAAGTTAATGTGGAATTAATTCTAAATCCATGAACGATAAATCTTAATATTTTAAGTTGTCCCTGCGCTAAATTAAATGTCTCGTGTCATGGTGTAATTGTTGGTTGTGGATATTCATGCTGCTTCATGTATGCAGCTGTTTTGTGGTTCTATTATTGTTTTTGATATATGCTTTCTATGTGCAGCATTCTGCTGGTGTGAATTGTCTTGCCATATCAAAGTCTTCTGATGGATTGGACCACCTCTTCACTGGTAGCCGTGACGGCACTTTGAAGAAATGGGCATTGGCTGAGGATGGTGCCACCTATTCTGCAACATTTGAGTCACATGTGGACTGGGTATTGAATAGTTTCTATAAATACTTTAGTTTTTGGTTATGTAATTTCTTAGGAAGTGGGAGCCTTGGCACGCCGGTGAAAGCCGTTGCTGTGTGACTTGAGCATGGATTCGAGCCAAAGAAACAATCTTTTATAGGTATAAACTATAAAATTCTAAGGTTAGGTGGAAAGATAAGGTAACACAGGCCTAAATGGCTCAGGCATCCCTCAGACTCCACGTATTCGGGATAGTTCTATGCTCCATGCACCGTACTGCCCTTTTTGTGTATAGATTTTAAATGGTCTGGCCGTAGTTTTCAAAACTTTACATGGTTCTTGTACTGCTCAATCAAATCCATTATTTTGTATGTTTTGCTTTCTTCGTACTGAATGATGGGTGAATACGAGTATTGCCTTTTGTACACCACAATTTTTGTTCATGGTTTCTCTGTGCTCCTTTCTTTGCATGTTCGTCAATTTTGTTTGTTGTTAATTTGTTTTTGCTCCTTGCCTATCAATGATATTGAAATATATGTTGTCATTCTAGGTCAATGATGCTGTTATTGTTGGTGGAAACACATTAGTGTCTTGCTCCTCAGATACAACCGTCAAGGTTCGCATTCAGTGGGCCTGTTTTGTGCTCTACATAGGTTTTTACCTTCATTCACATTTTCTTACGTGCTATGTTGATCAGGCTTGGGATTGCTCTAGTAGTGAGTACGTGTATTAAAACTCTTCGTCAACACTCGGACTATGTTACTTGCCTCGCCTCAGCTGAAAAAAATGTAAATTTCCCATTATTTCCCATTATTATTTGTGCTGCAAGATACTAGGGCGTATGCTGATGTGTTTTATGCCATATCCATCTTTCATGATAGAGCAACATTGTTGCCTCTGGTGGCCTTGGCGGTGAGGTATTTATATGGGACCTTGAATCCGCATTAACTCCACAATCAAAATCGAGCGATGCAAGTGAAGATGATTTGTCAAATGGGGTTAGTGGTTCAGGGAGTTCATCTACTATTACAGGTCTTCGACCAGTTAACTCGAGCAACAACATTTCTGTGCATCCATCTCAATCACAGACATATGTTCCCATTGCTGCAAAAGGCCATAAGGAGTCAGTTTATGCTTTGGCAATGCATGAGACCGGAACTCTTCTTGTTTCTGGTGGAACCGAGAAGGTAAATTTTTTGTAAATCATCTACCGATTTAGTATTCTTACCTTTTTTTATGCCGCTTTAATGTTGAAGTGGTTTTATTTGTGGATACTTTCAATATAACTTATTAAATTATTTTTAGGGCTTAGCAGTTTGGATATTTTAGGCTTTTCTACATCGTTTAGCTTTGTTATAGGTTGTGCGTGTTTGGGACCCTAGAACTGGGTCAAAGACGATGAAGCTTAGAGGTCATACAGATAATATTAGAGCTCTACTATTGGATTCTACTGGCCGGTATGTTCCGCTATATTTTGTTTTGTAACGTAATTATTTAGAGTGATTGTTCTATGAAATACTTGGCAGAAATTTGATTTGTATGTATTGTACTATTGTTTCTGACTTTCTGGTATACTTCTGACGAATCAAATTCAAGGTTTTGTTTATTCTGATCAACTGAAAGCTAATTCCAATTCACATTGCAGGTATTGCTTATCTGGATCCTCTGATTCAATGATCAGGTATGTTTCAAGATTTTTTTACCTCCATTGGCTGAAGAGTTTATTTTTATTTTTATGTGTTTGTTACTATTGAACTATTCTGTTGATTTATTTGAACATTTAACATCCCATCCTAAGTGTTATCTTGGGAGAAATGAAATCATTATTGAGTTCAAACACTATATATTTTACTAGCGCAAAAGCCAATAGACAACTATGGTAGATAGGAAGCTGAAAGCATGTTTTTATGGGCAAGGTCCATGTGCCCTTCTACGATTTTCTCGATTATTTTTGTGGTACTTCCACCTGATGACTTCTTTTAGCAGATATAATGGTTTTTGAACAGACTAAGGTTGTCTTTTGATTTGTTGTGCGTATTTTAGGCTATGGGATCTTGGTCAACAGCGGTGTATCCATTCTTATGCTGTGCATACAGATTCTGTGTGGGCGCTTGCAAGTACACCGTCATTTGGTCATGTCTATAGCGGTGGAAAAGACCTTTCTGTTAGTACAGTATACTTAGAAGTTCTTTGACATAGTTACCTCTTCCGTTTTCTTTCATTATTTTACTATACACTCTCTCACTTCCATTGTTGAATTTGTAATCCGTAGTTATGCTTGACGGACCTGGCCACGAGGGAGAGTGTATCCCTTTGTACAAAGGAGCATCCTATTTTGCAGCTGGCTTTGCAAGAAGGCGACATTTGGGTGGCAACCACTGATTCTTCGGTACATAAATGGCCTGCCAACGTCCAAAATCCTCAAAAGTTTTTGAAAGAGGAGTCTCGTTCTTGGCCGGCAACTTGTCATTTTCAAGGGCTCGGGTTTCGCTGGAGGGATCTATACCTGTGAGTGGCTTCTCTTTAGCGAACATCTTCATAAGATTTGTTGACTCAAATTTACTGCAATACTAGATTCTCCTTATCGTTTTGTAAGTTGGATTTGTGGCATAGTTCTTTCAAACGCATCTATATAACAAGCTTTTGTTGACTTGCTATTTCTTGGTTTAGGCGTCTGTTCATAAAGAACCATCTTCCACCATCTCAGGAACTCCGGGAATCGTTCAATTTGAGATTCTGAACAATAAGAGACATGTCTTGACTAAGGTAATATGATTACTGGGTGTTTTATTCTTTAGACCTGTTGAGGTCGGTAACGATTTCCCAACTGAATACGTGGTTCACTAATTCAAGGATTCCGCTGGTATTGTCAAACTATGGGAGATCACAAGGGGCATTGTTATTGAAAATTACGGAGAGGTCAGTGAATAGTTTCTCGACTTTTTTATTTTCGGTGTAGGGTTGTAACATTTAGATGAATCTAGACTCTCATGTAATTAGAAAGGTCCAATTACATGGTAGATTTGCTGTCTTTAGATAAATTTGTATCAACTTGTTTATTTACCATTTTCTTTTTCTTGTAAATTTATTTTCAGGTTTCATTTGAGAAGAAGAAAGAAGAACTGTTTGAGATGGTATAGGAAATGATTTTGATTTCCATTTCCAATTTCGAATGCATCTTAAATGACTTGACGTTTACACTTCAGGTGAGCGTTCTTACGTGGTTCACAGCAGATACAAGGCTTGGAAGCTTGTCTATACATTTGGATACTCCGACCTGTTTTACGGCTGAGATGTATTCTGCTGACTTGAACATTTCTGGCAAGGCCGAGGATGACAAGGTATATATAGTTGTATATGTCTTTATCAGTTAACTTAGACCAACTGATTGTGTGTTTACCTTAAACTTTAGCAATTACGGGTTACGGCACTCATTTTGGGCCATAACCACCCCCCCTAGCCTGCTTGTTTACCAGTTTTACTCTATGTTTTACAGCAAGCCATCCAGATTATAGCCTATACTACCTCTGTCCCTAAACAATAGTCGTCTTGATCAAAATAATCTGTCCCTAAAAACTAGTCTTTTGGGAATATCAAGATAGCATTTATGACATTCATCCACTTCCTTAAGATGTGTGAAAACCTCCAAAACGACTCTGTCTCTAAAAAGTGTCACTTTCATAAAAGTCATAAGTGTCAATTTACAAAACCAATACATCATTGATTGCTCTTTTTTCAAATATACCCCTAATCTTCCATCCACTTATTAACCATAATCCCTTCACCTTCCGAAATAAAGCATTGATTAAAGGGCATATATGTCCATATAATAGCAAAACACAGCACATTTATTAAGTTTCTTAATATGTGTGAAAAGCACTTTTTAAGAGATAGAGGGTGTATTGTGTAGGGACGCAAGTAGTATCTCTTTTTTTATTCCCTGCCCTACTCCATAAAAAAGAAAAGACATTCTTGAAACTTGTATCATGGCCCCCGTGTTCTAGAGTTCTCATCTGATGTAACATATGATGTAAGCCTATTATGCATTTACAAGTTGTCTTAAATTTTTGTAATGAAGTAAATCTGTTCCCTAGCCCTCTGTTCGATTTGCGTCTGTTGTGCATGGATTTAAATGTTCGGGAGATGTTTGTTCGATCTTATAGCTGGATCTCTTTTAATCTGAATTCTGTGCCGCTATAGGTTAATCTTGGTCGGGAAACGCTTAAAGGGCTCTTGGCGCACTGGTTGTCTAAACGACGACAAAGATTTGGATCTCAAGATTCAGGAAATGCAGAACATCAAATCGGGAAGGATTTATCTTCTCGGACTTTGACCCTACCAAGATTTGATACAGATAGTAATACGGAAAATGATTCGATGGTGTATGCACCATTTGAATTTTCGGTTGCTTCTCCTCCTTCCATTACCACCGAGGGTTCTCAAGGTGGTTTGTGGAGAAAGAAAATCACAGATTTAGATGGAAGTGAAGACGAGAAAGACTTTCCCTTGTGGGTCCTCGAATGTGTTTTGAACAATCGCCTTCCTCCTAGAGAAAGTACAAAGTAAGTTTGTTGCCTTCGAACTTGTGATTTTTATGTTCTTGTGCTCCCGGGCCCACTCCTGTTGGCTCCCTCGTCCCGCATCCACGTATCCATAGCCGTGCAACCTATTGTGTTTGCTGGCTGTTGTTAGTAGTTTACTTTCTTTAACATTTATAGCAATTTTTGCAGATGCAGCTTTTATTTGCATCCCTGTGAAGGTTCGACTGTGCAGATTGTCACACAAGGGAAATTGAGTGCACCACGGATTTTGAGGATACACAAAGTAAGTACATAGTACTCTCTTTGTCCTAAAATATAAGGCATTTTACCTCTTTGATTTTGTCCCATATTATGTGGACTTATAATTTGCAGGTGGTTAACTATGTTGTGGAGAAATTGGTTCTTGATAATAAGCCTTTAGATAATTTGAGTTCTGAGGGGACATTTTCTGGGTTACATGGAGGTCTGTCCAACTCGGCTGCTGGTGGTGATGTACCTTTTCGGACAGGGCAGAAACCTTGGGCAAAGCTTAAGCCGTCTATCGAGATATTGTGCAATAATCAGGTCTGTGCAATACTGCTAGTATCTCATTACACTTGTCAATCCTTGTCTCTATTTCTCGTTTAGCGTTTCCTGATTCTGATTACACTATCTAATCATGTAATTTATGAAAGTTTTTCAATAAAAAGTTATGATTGGTCACCCTTTAGTATGGTATGGAGTTGAGCTAAAGATAGAGGAAATACGGGTGGTAATAAGTGGAAAAGGCAAATTTTCCCGTTGTATAGATTCTATATAGCTGTTGTTCTCTGTACCAATATATGTATGCAATGTTGTATCTTTACGACTAGTTTGGATTCTCGTGTTTTTAATAATTGGAGGTCTATTTTTGTGAATACGGTGTGCAGGTATTATCTCCAGATATGAGCTTAGCGACTGTTAAGACTTACATTTGGAAGAAGAGTGAAGAGCTTGTGCTAAACTTTTCGTGTGCTGCAAGGAAGATGATCCAACACTATTTATAAGGTGAATATCGTGCCTGTTTTTACTTTAAGCAAGTCGTTGACATATTATCTCTTTAAGGGCCGTCTTTACACCAATTCTACCATTGTGCATCACAGTGACAATCGACTTTTTCAATTGATTCTTACATCTGAGAACCGACTTTTCACCTGCTGATTGTTTTCGGCGTGGTACCATTACCCCTCCCCCCTCTCCTCTTATCGTTAACTGGTGATGAAAATTGCTAAAACTTTGAGTACAACTTCTGTCTTGTGGAAAAAACTCCTATTAGGTGAAAGAGAGTAAATATATATGTTCATGATGCCACCATGCACTTGTACAACCTTGTTGGGTGTATTCTTAATGTCGTCTTGATCATATTCTCCGTTAGTTAGAAAGCCGTCGTCTCACAAACGTTTGTTGTTTGCTACTACAGGTTTGAAGAGATCTAACCTAGTCACAATTTGGTTCATCGCGGCGATGGTGCAATTTTTCGTTGTTAATACATATATATACATCTGGGGAGTCCTTACCATGTTGCTGGTGAATTGTTACTGCCATTGCCAAGCCATGAAAGAAGAAGCTATAAATTTTATTGTCTTTAAAATAGATTGGGGTATTTTTTTTTTCCAAATATAACCAGTGTGGTCCAAATGTTATACTGGAGGCCAAAGTGTTCTTCTGATAGTAAATTAAAGTAGGAATGTGTGTTAGGTTTTCCCACTAATGGAAGAAATGTTTAGGGGCAAATTTCTATATATATAAATATTTTTTTAATTGAGGTTGAATTAAGGATTGATGAAGATGTGATAAAAAAAAAGTATGTAAATTATTAATTCAGGTGGTTTTGACAATGGCTCTTTGTGAAAGTTATAAGTTAGTAAATTTTTTGTGTGGAAAGAAATTGTTTCCCTTACTTATAATTGTAATAAACTTAACTGGTTTTGAAATGAGCAAGTAAACCTTTATGTTTGGGGGCACTACTGTAAATTTATATTTCATGATCCAAGTTCAATTGGATCTTTTTTTTCTTCTTTGTTGATGGCGATTTATTTTACTCGCCGTCTCGATAAATATATTTCGCTTCGACATCATTTGTTTGTCCCTAAATATAAGTCGTTTTCATGTGGATTAATTCTCTTTGAGTATCACTAATATCATAGTTGTAAGGAGAAATAGTTGTATGTATGCTATAAATTAAGCGATTTCTGTCCGACGATGTGTCAAAAATCGTATAAACCGAATCGGTAAGAGTTCGAGATAATCGGGTTTCGTGGATGGAGGATTTTGTGATAAATTAAAGTTGAGCCAATGTTGATTATTTGTCTCACGCATACGAAGATTTGGGATCAAGGTATCAACATAGTTCTGATTTTGTGGGAGATGACACATTCTTATGGAGCTCCGATGCCAGGGTTAATGCGGTGATGTATGTGATTAGAGAATGGTTAAAATGTTGGTAGCGGTAACTCATATGTTAATGGAGTGAAAAACACAGAGCCATCATTATATTTGATTATCATCGTGGCATAACGTCAGCTAAATGACCGAGTTTCCCACCTCTAGTGCTTGAAGTCGATGGTGATGACTTGCCTTGAGCTGCGAGTTCGAGAGCAAGATAAACGAGCTGGACGACGTCATATTCCAGACTAGACACTCCTCCTTGATGTAGGGCTTTTTGACTGGGCTGAGCCTCTTTGGCCCATTTGCAAGAAGATCCGAACTTATCCCATCAAGTGCCATACTAATGTCATGTCACTAACATTAAAGTCCAATGCATTATTCGATGGGTCGTTCTCTTATAGGACTTTCCAGTAGGAAGCGTCTACGTGGCGAGGATGAGGACCACACACTGATTCTTCGAGGTGGAATACACTGAGTGCCCCGTGTGTGGAAATTGTGTGGTCCAGATCTTTGCCGCGTGAGACAGATTCTAAGAGTGGAGTCCCAAGATAAATTTTCCTAATTATCGTAAATTTATATCGTTTTTTTTTGTTGGCAAAGATCACTTATTTAATTTAAAGACGATTTCTTCCGCTTTTTTATCATCGCATTTCACAATTTACTTATTTTTATTTATCGTCATTATCAGACATTTCAATGATCATTTATTCTTTTTCATCCTTTATTAATAAAATATTTACATCTCCAATAAAAAATATACATTTTCAATACTAAAAACACATTTACCAACAAATTATTTACAACTCCAATAAAAAAAATACATTTCCAATATTGTATTTGAGACATATTAATTATTTTCTTAATCTGTGTGAATTTTCTCTCAGCGACATATATAAAAAAACAGAGGGAGTAGTATATATACTATACAAACCGTACAACAACTGTCCTTTTCATAAAACTTATAATTAACAATTTAACAAATACCGTTTCATTCTTTAATTGCAATGTGATTGAGTTTTTTAATCCTCAATATTTCACCAAAAACCTTAATTATTTTGCCTTAAGAAATGACACATATATTATCATCGATCCCATGTATTCCACGTATAGATGCATACACACACATATTTTTATACATATGCTCACATTACACTTGTATATATACACACACTACATTATCGATGCAACATTTATTGCTCATTTCTATATCTTACCCTTAGTTTATTATGAATCAAACAACTTTTCATTACTTAACAACTATTACATTAATGATAGTCAAGAGAGTATTTTAGACATTAACTTTCAAATTAATGACATTCAACCATTTTCTTAATCTGTATGAAAACTTCTAGGATAACTTACATTTTAGGACGGGCATAGTAGCTAATAAATTAGGTCGGACCGATTAATAAATATTTTATTGATAATTTAAAATGACTGATATTCTTAAAAAAAACAAAAAACGACAAAAATGACTTATATTCTATCCAAGACGAAAAAGTATTTTGGAACAAATTCAAGAAGGTGTAATGATTTATATTTTGAGACGGATGAAGTTATATTTTAGTATTTTATTCACCGAATAAAAAAGAGCGTGGAAAAGAGGGAAACGGCGTAGACAAGTTAAAATATTCCAAAAAGATGATAAAATGTGGAAAAGAAAGGAAGGTTGTCATGTGACTTTTTGGGGCTCCATAAACCTACAAAACCCACGGAGCATCACACTTTCTCTCTCTCCAATAATAATAACTCACTGCTCTTTCTTTCAGAAGGAAAAAAAAAAAACAAAAAAGAAAAAGAAGGGACACAGTGCTCTGCATTGAGTGGTTGAGAAAGAACTTTCTCTCTTTTTATTTAATTCTTGAAAGAAAAAGAGAAGGAGAAAGAGAAAGAAGTTCAGAAGAGTACACAAAAAGTCACTGCATATTTTGACAATGAACACATCAGAGAAATCTTTTACAGAATATTGATATCAAATTTGGATATCTGATACTGAGGGTGGTTGTTATTGCTTTTTCTGCCATTACTGCTTCTTTCTTCTTCTCTCCAATTTTTTTCTATCTAGTTCCAGTGCTGTTGTTTGTATTAACAAGTCTTTATCACATGATCTTGTCTCTATATTGCAATTTCTAGACAACAAATAAAAGAGACTTTTTTTTCTTCTTTCTAGCTTCAAAGATAAGTCCAAAATAATGTGTCCCCCGGCCAGTAAGAAGTTAGATGCAGTAATAAGTACCTTTTTCTCTTTCTAATTCTTGATATATCTTCTCTGGAGGAATTTCAGAGGGCCCAATGCAGCAACAGCAGTAGATAACTCAGATTTTTTGCTTAGATTTTGCAATTGTGGCTACTTCTAGGAGGTTGTCTTCTTCTTCTTCTTCACCTTGGGTGCCTTCTTCTTCTTCTACATCTGCTGCTGCTGCTGCTGCTGGAGATCTTTCTCTCAGTTTTAATGCTGGTCCCACATCTGAATCAGGGGGCGGCGGAGGAGGTGGTGGATTTGGAGCTGGGATGTGGTCAGCTTCTTCACCTAATAGGCAGATCAGCTATGGAGTAGTCCCAAATGAGATTGGTATGATGGGGTTTAGAGACATGTTTGTTTTAGCACCAGCTGCAACTTTTCACTATGGGAATAATCAACACTATCAAGAACCTACTTTAAGCTTTGATACCAATATCCCTCTACTTTCTGCTTCTCCTTACATTCAAAACAATGGAATGGATGAAGGTGTTATCAATGGCAATACACACTGCAGAGAAATCCATTTTCAACAACCAGCTGAAACCTATAATAATAATAATATCAAGAAACCTATGATTGGTGCAATTAACAAGCCCACTGCAACAAGCACTTGTATTACTTGCAGAGACTGTGGGAACCAAGCTAAGAAAGGCTGTAGCTTTAAAAGGTGTAGGACTTGTTGTAAAAGTAGAGGTTTTGATTGTTCTACACATGTTAAAAGCACTTGGGTTCCGGCGGCTAGACGCCGGGAACGGCAGCTAATGGGAAGTGGTGGTGGTGGTGATGTTGTTGTTGTTGGATCTGCAGGGTCATCTCAGTCCATTAATAATTCTTCAAGCTCAAAGAAACCTAAAGTTGCTGTTGCTTCTCAAACTACTGCTGCTTCACATGCTTCTACATCAAATACTACTCCACCTACTAGCTTTGAATCTGGTTCTAGCCATCAGGGTAATTTGCTTAATTTCCTACTGCCTTTTTGTTTTCATTTGCTTAAAAATGTTAACTTTACCATAAATGTATCTCCGCAACAAAATAGTCACAACAAAGCATTTACATACCAAAATAGTCACAACAAAGCGATATTAACACACAATCATGAGGAGACTGATGACAATCTATAGGCACAATGATTCACACTAACAATATATATATAGTCTTAAGTTTTATACCAAAGGCGATTCTTCTTATAAGTTATAATGTGATCTTTACAGATAAAAGTCTTGAAATCTTCCATATATATGGATTTAGATGGGTGAAAATAGCTGTCAATAAAGTTCTTGATCATATATACACATAAGATGCAAAACTAGTTTTAGTATATAATCATGCTAAAATCACTGTGAAAACATGTAAACAAAGTAGATTAAAATGCAAAAAAGACAGCAGTAAAGAAGGGTTTATTAGTGAAAGATTTGTGTTTGTGTATTTGTCTGTGAGAGAGAAATGAGAATTGTGGATACCGAAATTGAGTAAATCGAAGTGAAATGAAATAGTAGCCCTAGGGAAATCATATTGAAGAAAAAAGTGAAAATAAAGCAAAAATTACGAAGCTAAAAAGTTAAAGACTACTCTACCTAAGCTAGGGCACCGGTCTAGAAAGCTGAATTTCTCATTACTTTGTTGCCTTTTTTGATTTTGAAATTGACCGGCGATCTCTGCAGCTGATCATCGAGACGTTGACGGAAAATCGTTCGCAACAGCAGCAGCTGGAGACGGCAGTTATAATAATAATAGTAAGGAGCCATTACCGGGGCAAGTGCGAGCTCCGGCGGTGTTCAAGTGTGTTCGAGTAACTGCAATGGACGACGGAGACGATGAATATGCATATCAAGCTACAGTGAAAATCGGAGGTCATGTGTTTAAAGGATTTTTGTACGATCAAGGTGTCGCCGATCAGGTAGTAAGTAGAGATGGAATTCCGAGTTTGTCTGATTTGCATTTAGGCGGCGGTGGCGGCGGCGGACGAAGAGACGGTGGTGATGAATCTTCATCGCCGGCGGTGCAGAATATGCTTCATAGCTCCGACGTTTATGGTATCTCCGGCGGCCATTTGCTCGGAGGTTCATCAACTTCTTTCATTTGCTAATGGATCATTTTTTAAATACATCACAACGAATCTATTTTCTTGTCGAATTGGATCTAAAATCGAATTTAAAACTAATAGTCAACTATGTAAAAGTCGAATATAAACTCTATCATTCGTTTCAGAAGTTGAATGTCTATTTTCGACATTTGTAAAATCAAACATAATGCTGAATATAAAATCACGATAGATTCGTTGTGAAGTATTTAACATACGCATTTTATTAAGAAGGTTTTTATTTGTATCACATTAGATCTACTGTGTACCACACAACATGTGAACCACGGTAGTTACAACCTTGTGAAAATCGAATGTACTAAGCAACATTTGACCTTTCCTAGTGTCGATTCTAATTCGAAAGTGCGTGAAATCAAATGTTGTTTTATACATTTGACTTTCACAGGATCAATTCTGCGAAAAATGATGTGTACGCCGATAGGTGTGTGACAACAAGTAAGTCAGCTATTGTGTGAATAAACACCTCTTTTAGTAATGGTAATGGTGTATTATGATATCACTTATCTTCTTCCATTTCATACAAATTACATCTAAATTAATCAAGTTTGTTTTTGTTGATATGAGAAGGTTGCATACATTAATTGTCTAGTTTTTTAATCTTTACCGTTGAAAAAAATACAAATAATTATGTACGTTGGATCATTTTTTTAATACATCATAGTTAATGTGTATAATAACACACCTAATCAATCATTTAAATTGCTAAACCGGTAAACAATTTTAAGAAAAAAACAAATTAACTATACGGCAATAATTTTTTTTCCTTTTAGAAAAACACCTCTATCGAAGAAACAAAAAAAACACCTTTCTCGAAGAGTTCCTGCTCCTGTCAAAAAAAAAAAAAGAGTTCTTCAAGGTTGCTCCATGAATTTTCCTCCTCCTCTCCGGTCGCCAATCCTCCACTCCGGTCGCTAGTCAGCACTTATTGGGGCGCCTTATCGTCACCATCATACAGCTTGAGGATTCACGGCGCATTCCTTCCATCAAAGCAGGTTAGTTTTTATTTTTTTCTGCGAAACCATAGGTATGTTGCCGGAATAGTTCACGTTTTAAAAAAATGTGCCGATAATTAATTTTGATCCCAGAATGTACGGATGATTGTGCCAATAATAAATTTTGATCCCAGAATGTGCAGGAACCCATCATAAGGTTTAAAAAAAAGATGTGCCAATAAAGTTGATTCAAAAGTCGACTCTACGAAAATTGTTGAGTTAAAGCCCTAAAACATGATGTAATGGTTGTATACAGTGAATGATCTCTGTGTATCCAATGTTTTTCACGTCTTTAAGCTTCCTTTTGTGACTATGTAGTTTAAACCAGTGAAGTAAGGAATGCGTGTTGTGTTTTTTAAGTGCTCCTTTTTTTGTTTAAATTATTATACAGTATCTCGTGATATGATGGAGGTAGAAGAATCTAAAACTTCTAAAGTATCAGAATTAGACGGTTTGTGTGTTGATGATGTGGATGTTGATAAAGTCCTCGAGATGCAATTCAATTCTATTGAAGATGCTGAACTATTTTATAACCTATACGCTAGGTGTGTTAAGTTTTCTATAAGAAATGAAGATGTTTTCCGTGACACATATGGCACTATAAAAATGTGAAAGTTTGTTTGTCATAGGCAAGGTTTTCGTAGGGAGAGAAATTCGGAGTCGGAGGATCGTGTGAGAGAACCGCGTCCATTGACGCAAGTTGGTTGTGAAGCAGCTTTCCGGGTTAGGTTAGATGAAGGGTTAGGAAAATTTGTGGTGACTGATTTCGTTAAGGAACACAATCATGAAATGGCAGACTCGTGTAGTGTTTCGTTCCTTCATTCTCATAGGAGTGTAAAAGTAGTGATATAGCTCAAGCACGCACTATGCATGAAGTGGGGTGGTGAACTAGTGATGTAATGAAATTGTTTGCACACCAAGCTGGTGGCTATGACAAGGTTGGGTTCACTTTGAAAGACTTATACAACCATATTTGTATGCCGAGTGACGTGGGGAAATTAAGGATGGGGATGCGGAGGGAGCTTTGGGATATTTGTCTGCGAAGAAAGAGGATGATCCATTGTTCTTTTATAAATATGACGTGGATGAAGTGCAACGGTTGTGTAGGCTATTTTGGGCGGATTCAAGCCCCCGAACATATTACAATTGCTTCGGCGATGTCTTAGTATTTGACACTACATATAAAACCAATGCTTATAGAAAGCCATTAGTCATGTTAGTGGGTATCAATAATCATTACATGATTACCGTGTTTGCATGTGCTTTATTGTCGGATGAGACTACAGATACATATGTGTGGGTATTAGAAACTTTGTTTGAATGTATGGATGGGAAGAAGCCTATATCAGTGGTAACTGACGGTGATCTTTCCATGCGAAAGGCAATAGAATTAGCTGTTCCGGATGCCCGCCATAGGCTTTGTAGCTATGTGAACTCGTTGGAATTTAGAGACGGTTTCAATAAATGCATGACAGAGGTGCAAACTATAAACGAGTTTGAACGGGCGTGGCGGGCCCTAGTTGATAAGTCGCAACCAACTAATGTGAAGTATGTTGAAGAACTGTACAACACACGTAGTAAATGGGCAGAAGCTTACCTTAGGGGTCATGTCTTTGCTAACGTGCGTGCGAATCAGAGGTGCGAAGGCATACATGCATTTGTGAAGAAGCATGTAGACGAGAAGTTGAGGTTGTTTGAGTTAGGTAAATCTTTTGAGTTAGGTTTGGCATGGTTAAGGAATCAAGAATGTGGAGCACATACAGAGACCAAAGAAACCAATCCTGTTATGAGCACCCATACAGAGACCAAAGAATTTTATTTTGTCTTCCGAATTGATATTTTTAATTTGGATTTCACTAGTACGGTACCCATTGGACATGAAAATATTATCGTTAGATAATTTATCTGAGATTTGATCCACGATTTCATGATGATGGTTAATAAGAGGCAGTTGGTTTAGAGTATTCTCTTGTTGTTCCATCTGAATGCACAAAATCAGAGATTGTTATGAAGGGTGCAAACAGGTTGTGTACACTACCTTTTGTGCTGTATGGTGCATACTCAAGTTTTCCTTTCTTTGCATCAAGCAATATTTTATCACAGTGTTGTGTTCTTTGCTAGTCAAAGGAAATTTATCGAGATGGATATGGATCATAGCTTGGCTCACAGCTTAGGATCTGATTGCTGGTTTTGGGAGAATGTCTTAGATGTACAACCTCTGCAGATTTTACATCTCAGCTTGGACCTTTTTTTTCTCTTTTTTTTGCTGCATTTCTTTATATAATAGGCAGGGGTGCTTTAGACTCCCCCTCTAGTTTCCTACTTTCAGTTTTCAAATTTATGGAAGAGTCAGAGGCCGACTTTGTAAAACTTCGTGTTTTTATTAATAAAATGATCTGAGTTTTCCTATTAAAAAAAACCCCTATAATGCACTATGCCCTTTTTATATTCATTTGATTCAAACTTGCATTGAATTAGACATGTAATTGTTCATCTGCCTTTTCGTTTAATATCTTCTGAAAATCTCCTGTGTATGCACATGTTCCTTGGCAGTGTCTGAATCAAACTACTCGGTCTGATAAGTGGTCGAAGTCAAGTAAATTTGAAAGTCAAGTTTAATACATTTAAGTGTCAAAAGCATTATGGACCTTTATCCGATTGGACAACATAGTTGAAAAAAGAACACTCTATAATGTGTAAAATGCCTATGATTATCAATTTACAAATACATATAGTTTCATAATAAATGGGACACAAGGGTGTTGTAGGTGCTAACGTCAAGCTTACTCCACCTTACAAACGGGATAGTGTTGTAGCTTGTTACATATATATATATATATATATATATATATATATATATATATATATATATATATATATATATATAACATACTCTCAATACGCATTTATAACGGTACTCGAGAAAAACAACGGGGAATTCGCAAAAACATCGTTCCGTCAGTGTCGTGTGACAATGTTCATAGTGGTAAACTCAAAAAACATTCACAAGTGTGTTTTTATGAATGTGCACCTAAGCAATTACATTTGTACACTTGTAACATTAATATTTTGTCAAGCATGTACATTTCATGGATTTCTTTGCTCGGGCCACTATATCATTATGAATAAATCTATGCGACATTCACTACACCTTAATCCCTGAACCTTTAACCGTGAATCGTAAATTGTAAAACTCCCATGATAGAATCGAACATTGTGTTTGATTGTCACTAACCGTGGATTGATTGATTATATATGACATTCATTAAACCCCGATCATATCCACTACTCATTGAATCCTCAACCTTGGACCCTGAAACTTGAACCCTAAACACTAAATCATTAACACAAAACGCTAATGTGAATCATATGTCTTTCACTAAATAAGGATTGTTTGATTATTTATGACATTCACTATAGTTGCCATAATGGAATGAAGCATTGTGTTTAATGTAACAGAGAATCAATCAACATGAAGTCATAACCTAGGGTTTGAATGCTTATATGCCACATTAATAAAAACAAAAAAGAAAAAAACTATACAGATGCAATGAATTGCATTTCTGAAATTCACTAGACGTTTAAAAATGTACAGATTTTTGGTCTATGCATGACGATATCTTATCATTGAACTAACACGTTCACGGTTCGTGATTTTTGGATCATGCTTCAATTTATTAGGATTTAGGGCTTCATGATATACCAATTTCTTGTTGAATCGAAAATCAAATTATTAAAGGTTATTCAAAAATTCGCACAACAATTTGGGTTACGGAATTTTTTTTAAAATTTTCAATTTCATTCATTGTGCCGCTAATCTATCTTTTTGGTCAAATACATTCAAATTTTTTTTAAACTGGCACAACGATTGGACGACTATTTCTATCATTCACTAAGCCCTTAAACATCGTTCATTATAATAATTATTTTACAAGAAACGAGAGAATCATTTATTCAAACCGAACAAATCCTAGATGGAAAAATAACCACAGTCTGTGTTTCTCCCCTTTTGAGACCTAGAACGTAAAATAGAGCTCATAAATGAGCTCAGAATGATCCATTTAGCTAGGAACCGGTCAAACTTTGTAAAATAATAGAGCCAAATTCGATCACGTCACATTTAACCGCTGTCAGTGTTTCTCCCTCTTTGAGGCCTCGAATGGAAAAATAGAGCTCGTAAATGAGCTTAGAATGATTCAATTAGCTAAGAACCGGTTAAACTTAACAAAATAATAGAGAAAATTCGATCAATTGTCAGATTTGGGTTAATGCGGATTATTAACCGGTTTAATTTCTGATCAAAAAAGCAACCGGGTCAGGTCAGACGGTGCTGCAATTTCAACGAAGGAGAAGGAAAAGAAACAAAACAAAAAAAAAATATAACTTTGACCAATGATATCTTTAAACTTAGAAGTCGTTTTAAATGCAGTTTGTTGCGTTGAATGACAGAAAATCGGAGAACTATTCAATGGAATATATAAAATTTGATTTTGAGCAATTTCCTGTGTCGTTTTTTTTATAACAAATCATGGCTTTGATACCAATTCGTTGTGCGGAATCACCCGAAACGAAATAAAGACGAAAAAAAAAATTGTGACAGAAAAATATTATTCTAACGGGATTGCTGTGAAAATTTGAATTTGTTTTTGTTTTTGTTTTTTTAGTCGAAGCATAGTGGATGGTGTTGTCAGTACGCATCATGAACGATTTAGTCATTGTCTGATTCCTTAATCATGAACGTTTTTTTTTTTTTTTTTTTTTTTTTTTTTTTTTCTGTCATCCGATTTAGCTTAACGATTTAATCATGAATGAATGATTTGTTTTTTTTTTAATGGGTGGCCAGGTTAATGCTTGATTTGTGAGTTATATTATTTTTACAGTACACGATAAGCTACAGGGCGTCAAATTAATGCAACGGTTGCTATTATTTTAATATTGATCTGACGGTTAACTGGACCGGCCCAGGTTTAACAGATCTTGGCCAGTGCTGTAGTATTTTCTCATTTTATTTAAACTATTTAAAATCCGAATATAAAGTTCTACGAAGTGACATACAAATATTTAATTCATGCTTTTTTTTCACATACAATCCTTCCATCGGGAAGTTATTGTGTGGTGGCTCCACACGGTGTGGAGACACCTTGTGGTACTTTCCAGACCACACAGTTTTATTCTGTATTTAAATTGTGTGGTTCTGATCGTTTCACCCGACACTTCACCTCAAATTCTCTCACCACACAATAACTTCCCCTTCCATTCATGTTTTTCTTTTTCTTTTTCTTGTGCGGTTACTCCAGATACTAAAAGTGTGTGGTTCAGATTAAATCACGTAAGTTACTCCATATTAGGAAGTAACGATATAAGAATTTCCCCTTTTTTCTAATATACAAGTCATGTGATGCGTTTCTTCATATGACGATAGTATTAAGTGATGTGTACCATATATATCATGTAATTTATATTCATTCAGTTTCTAATACAATCGTTATAGCAAGATTCGACGAAGTGACATCTATCATAGTCTTTTATTTATACTCTTTTTACATTACATACAATAGAGCAATATTGAGATGATATGTACCGTGTCATTTGATATGATTTTCATATGATGGTAGTATTGAGTGACATGCATAATATTATTTCATTTATACTCTTTCAAAATTCGAATATAAATGTTGTAGGAAGATCGTGACATGCATGATACACTTTCATTTATGTTTTGTTCTTTCATATACAAAAGAGCATTAATGAAATGATATGATACATGTTATTTGATACAATCTTCATATGATGATCTTATTAAGTGACATTCATTATATTATTTCATTTATAGTATTTTGAGTCCGAATACGATGGTTAAAATAAGATTGTGTGAAGTCTCATACATCATATTTTTCTAATTATGCTCATTTCATGTATAAGAGAGTATCAATAATAGGATGATAAGGTATATGTCATTTCATATAATCTATATATAACAAAAAAAATTTGACAAATATATAACAATTTCTTGATACATCTAAAATAAGTTGTTACATTATTTATACTTTCTCTTCATCTCTTACTTATAGTCTTAAATACAAAAAATAAAAGAAAAAAAGAATTATCTTTGTCCAAATAAGGTGTACACACATTTTCTAATACTATAAAAGTATATGTATGTGAAAAGTTATGATACGACGGTGATTTATAGGTTGTACCAAATAGAAGATTATGATGTATCCAAATTACTAATGCACACCACTACTATGTGTGTGAGAGGGTGTATAAGTATTCGTCACAACCTTCCACTCGGTACAACTCATGACTCACCGTTGTATCATAACTATTTTCTGCATTAGACCACTTGCATCTCTTACGCACTCTTAACATATTCTCTATTTTAGGGTATGAAACAGTACTTCTTTTAGTGAAAAAAAATTTATTTACAATAAAAATGCATTATAGTCTCTACAACGTAATTTTTTTTTTATTTTTAGAAAAGCGTAAAATTTAAATAGAGAATTTTCATTTTATGTGCATAATTTACGGATACTGTATTTACAGATTCGAGTACAGGTTATACCGCAAATTGTTTTCTCTGAAACTGAATGAGTTAATATCTAATTTATAAATTTATCTTGTTTTGCAATATATATATATATACTAGTCATAAACCCGTACATTGCACGTGGACGTATGACAATGTTATTACCTTCAGATAAAGTCAAAAATAGACCACACAACATGTCCAAAAATTATATTGATGCCAATAATTGTGGTTATATTACTGCTTTTAGCATGCACGGGAGAACGTATATTTCAATAGAAGAATTTTTTAAAGGATGAAAAGAAGATTTTATTGGCATATTTATTACATGAGAATTGAATTGAATAGAATATGCAGGATTGGAATTAAACAAATTATAGAAAAGATGACACATTGAGTGATTGATAGAGCAATGTAGTGAATTAAGGTTGGCTTGAGTAGGGTATGATATGGTTCATAAGGTATGATATAGGCGAAGGGGTGGGTAGTCCTACGTCATACCACATAGCACCCTACCTCTCTACCCACCGCTATCATACCCTACCCACCACCATATCCTACCCTACCCGATATCACCATATCCTACCCTACCCGATATCACCATATCTTACCCTCGACATCCTACCTACCTTACCCATTACATACTCTACTCCACTTTCATCCACCCCACCCTACATTACTCATCATACCACCCTACATTCCCACCACCCCATCCTTCTCTATCCTACCCAACCAACCACCCCACCATACCCTACCACCACCCAACCCTACCCTATCAACTATTCCACTTTACCCTATCTTACACACCACACCACCATACCTTACCTTACACACTACCCCAATCTATAATACCCTCCTCAACCCTACCTTACCCACCACTTCACCCTACCCTACCTTACCCACCATCCTACCCTGCCCTACCCACCGCTATCATACCCTACCCACCACCCTATCCTACCCTACTCGTTATCACCATATCTTACCCTCGACATCATGCCTACCTTAACCATTACCTACTCTGCTCCACTTTCATCCACCCCTACCTTACCCTACCCTACTGACGATGCCAAAAATGGTACATCAATGTTATCAAACGGAAGGATATCATTTCTCGGTGTGTGCAGTGGTGGCTCTCCGCCAAATGGATGGTGTTTGGGGTGGTTGTGAGCTGAGCCGTGGAGGCTGCCTACGTACCCTGTAGAGAGGGATCAAGCCACGCGTAGTTCTCCGTATTGGAAGAGTTGGTTCATTTAGTGTGGAGCCAAGTGTTGTATTAGGTATCTTCCGAGAGTTATGGTGGAGGAGACCTCTATTTATAGGTATGAGCCCATTTAGGGCTTAGTGTGTATTTACGGTTAAGGCCAAAGCGAGTAGATAAGACACGTGGCTAAGATAATGGGCTCGGATACGAGGCTTAGCGGATGATCGATGCCTCGAGCCGAGGTAGGCGAATCGAGGTCAAGAGGCCGAGGTCGATTTAATCGAGGTCGAGAGGCCGAGCCCGGTGATCTTCACAATAGATAAGCTCGCCGAAATAAAGGCGAGGTCACCGATAAACTTCGTTGGACGGGCCCCTGGTTTGGGGTCCGCCATGAGATACATGTCACGGAGGGGCTCGATAATCACTGGTTTAATCGATGGCGAGGCGGTGACATACTTGACCCGCCGTTGGTGATCTCATTTGGGAAGATAAAATATTATAATAGGAGCGGGGCAATTTCTGGTGTATCAAAGGCCCCCTGCTCTGTGCCTTGAGCGATTCTCTTGAAGCGAAAGGGATAGAGCAAATAATTCTGGATTATATGCAAGGAAATTGTCCTGTGAGTTGACTGTCGCGGCGCGTCATCTTTCCTCTTCGCCTTGTTGTAGAAGAGTAGGCCATATAATAATATAATGCATTGACTTCGCATGTAAAGGCCCCCATGCAAATGCAATGTCGACTGAAGTCGGGTTTGCAAGAAGTGCCCACTGATTGGCGAGTTCCACAATAATAATGCCGAGATGGATCGGACTTATAGGAGAAGGCTCGCCGAATGGCGAGTTCCAAAATAATAATGCCGAGATAGATCGGACTTATAAGAGAAGGCTCGCCGAATGGCGAGTTCCAAAATAATAATGCCGAGATAGATCGGGCTTATAAGAGATGGCTCGCCGAATGGCGAGTTCCAAAATAATCATGCCGAGATAGATCGGACTTATAAGAGAAGGCTCGCCGAATGGCGAGTTCCAAAATAATAATGCCGAGATAGATCGGACTTATAAGAAGGCTCGCGAATAATGGCGAGTTCCAAAATAATAGTGCCGAGATAGATCGGGCTTATAAGAAGGCTCGCCCATGGCGAGTTCCAAAATAATGATGCCGAGATAGATCGGGCTTAAAAGAAGGCTCGCCGAATGGCGAAGTTCCAAAATAATCATGCCGAGATAGATCGGACTTATAAGAGAAGGCTCGCCGAATGGCGAAGTTCCAAAATAATAATGCCGAGATAGATCGGACTTATAAGAGAAGGCTCGCCGAATGGCGAAGTTCCAAAATGATAATGCCGAGATAGATCGGATTTATAGAGAAGGCTCGCGAATGGCGAGTTCCAAAATAATAGTGCCGAGATAGATCGGGCTTATAGAGAAGGCTCGCCCCATGGCGAGTTCCAAAATAATGATGCCGAGATAGATCGGGCTTAAAAGAAGGCTCGCGAATGGCGAAGTTCCAAAATAATCATGCCGAGATAGATCGGACTTATAAGAGAAGGCTCGCCGAATGGCGAGTTCCAAAATAATAATGCCGAGATAGATCGGACTTATAAGAGATGCCGAGATAGATCGGACTTATAAGAGAAGGCTCGCCGAATGGCGAGTTCCAAAATAATAATGCCGAGATAGATCGGACTTATAAGAGAAGGCTCGCCCAATGGCGAGTTCCAAAATAATAGTGCCGAGATAGATCGGGCTTATAAGAGAAGGCTCGCCCCATGGCGAGTTCCAAAAATGATGCCGAGATAGATCGGGCTTAAAAGAGAAGGCTCGCCGAATGGCGAGTTCCAAAATAATAATGCCGAGATAGATCGGACTTATAAGAGAAGGCTCGCCGAATGGCGAGTTCCAAAATAATAATGCCGAGATAGATCGGCCTTATAAGAGAAGGCTCGCCGAATGGCGAGTTCCAAAATAATAACGCCGAGATAGATCGGACTTATAAGAGAAGGCTCGTCGAATGGCGAGTTCCAAAATAATAATGCCGAGATAGATCGGGCTTATAAGAGATGTGCTATAAGGAGCTGTTCTCGATATACGCTAGTAGCAAGTGGTTTGAAATGCACAGTATAGAACGTCGGATAGGCGCAAAGGTCGCATTACGATCGCCTTCGCGCTTGAGATGCCGCGATATAGAGCTAATCGAGGATGCGCGCGAGGTCATTCGATCGCGCTCGCGGCTCGAGATGCACGATATAGAGCTAATCGGATGCGCGCGAGGTCGCATTACGATCGCCGATCGCGCGGCGAGATGCATGCAGTATAGAGCTAATCGGATATGCGCGAGGTCATTACGATCGCCGATCGCGCTCGAGATGCACGATGATATAGAGCTAATCGATATATCGCGAGGTCGTTTCGATCGGATCGCGCTGCGGCTTGAGATGCGATGTCGAGGACACCGGCTTTGTTCTTATGGCGAGGGCTTCTTCCTTGTTGTGTTGCGAAGAGCCATCTTCATATGATTGTGAGATGAGAACTGGAGTCGCTCGCGAAAACCAAAGCTGCGAGTTGATATGCGATCCGCCAGGAGGTCTTCGTCAAACCCTTGGTGAGAAGAAGCTAAAGCGCGGTGAGGTGGTGCGCCGTACATCAAAGCGACCCCAAATACCAGGACTTCGCCTATATGATAAAAAAGGTATCCATGGCGAAGCTCAAATCGAATTATCAAGCGAATTAAAAACCGCAGGAAGAAGTCATCTACGGGTAGTAAAACTTGCTTCGAAAGTCGAGGCGTCGTGTGTTAGAACTGAAGCGCACCGAGGACATTTGAGAAATGTATTTCAATTGAGGAAGTCACCGAGATCACAAATGTGAGTTGTTGTCGAGGTCACAAAAGTGAGTCGTTCTTGGCGGCGTCATTTGGAGGCCGAAAGCCGTTGATGATCGAGTTGCGATGATTCTCGAGGAACACTAGAAGTCCGTCGACTGAAAAAAGCTGTTGGTGGCGAAGCAAGATCGGTGCGGTATCATTCGATTACCCTTTTCGGCGAGATTAGATGGGAAAGTATATCTATGGTCGAAGAAAACTACTGGAGCGATGCACTGAACCGTTGAAGCGCACCCCAATGGTTAACAGGAGGCGGTGTTCCATGTAGTTGGCGCGGTGCAATGAACCGTCGAGGCGGACTCTAAACAGTTGAGGCTGTGCGCTAGACTGTTCAACAAGTCTGTCTATTTTCGCAATAAAAATGCAAGCACCGAAAGAGTATGTACACATATACTCCTGATTCCAAACTTTGTAAAAACAATTTCATTTGATCTCTGGAAAAGTTTTAATTTTCCCAATTAAAACACAAGTACTAAGACGATGGGGTACACCCCTACTCCCTCTTTTTTTTTTGTGCGAGTAGCTATGACGTGTAGAACCTCTCAAGACTGTGAGTGGCGAGGTGTCTAGATCGATCGAGGCCAAAGCTAAGTCGAGGCCTTCGGAGGCCGAAGCTATGGCGAGGCCAAAACGAGGCCGTTGATGTCGAGGACGAACAAAAGCCAAAGCTAAGTCGAGGCCGACAATATCGAGGCCAAACTGGGGCCGAAGATGTCGAGGCCGACTGAGGGCCGATCTGAAAATAACATAACCAGGCCGATAGAGGCCGCAGGTAAAAAATATAGCGAGGCCAGACTGTGGCCGCTGAGTTTACATGTAAAGATGGGCCTATAAGGGCCGTCTCTAGAACACCGCAGGGGGCGATTTAGCCCGCGGTTCCAGAAAGGTCGCGAGGTGAGTTGTTCCGCCGAGCCCGATAAGAAAACCATAAAATCCAGAAAATCCAATGCGAGGCCCCCTTGTCTCGGCTCGTTTCGCACCAAAGAGGTTTGGCTTGACCCAAGTAATTCCAATATGTAATTTAACGGGTCCAGTAAAGCCTGAAGAACTCTTGCACCAGCTTGACCGTCGAAGTGGCGGGGGAGTAGATGGGTCTGGGCCATAGCTTCATCGCCGGAGTCTTTGACCGGAACCTTCATCTCCAGTGAACATGCATTGGCGGAGAAGAAAGCGTAGAGAAAGGCCCGTGAATATCTGTTTCCTCGATTGGGATTGCGAGCAGCGGTGGTCTTTGCAAAATTCGATGGTGGGGTAGTGCGGCGAGAGGACGGAGATGAAGAGGCGCAATCTCGGCGGAGGGAGCTGCGTAACGAAGGCGAGGTAGTTGGAGGAGGCGATGGTTCGGTGGTGTAGCGAGAGAACAAGAAACCTTGACTCGCTAGTGACGTCCGGTACCCATGATTTAACGCACTTCATCTTCGTTCAATATTTTCCTCTTTCTTTTGTTCTGATGTAATAAAACGATGGTAATAGCTAAAAAGTGTTGAATCTATGGTAGATCTTGTAAAATGATGAAGATCTTGTTAAAGCAGATTGACCGGAAAGAGTAAATCTCGCGGAGAAAAGCAGATCTGGCGGAAAATGCAGATCTGGCCGGAAAAAGATGGCTTTCAAGTCATTTCCGGTAACGGAGCCAATTGACGATGCCAAAATGGTACATCAATGTTATCAAGCGGAAGGATATCATTTCTCGGTACACGATGGTGGCTCTCCGGCCAAATGGATGGTGTTTGGGGTGGTTGTGGTGAGCCGTGGAGGTCGCCTCGTACCACTGTAGAGAGGATCAAGCCACGCGTAGTTCTCCGTATTGGAAGAGTTGGTTCATTTAGTGTGGAGCCAAGTGTTGTATTAGGTATCTTCCGAGAGTTATGGTGGAGGAGACCTCCTATTTATAGGTATGAGCCCATTTAGGGCTTAGTGTGTATTTACGGTTAAGGCCAAACGAGTAGATAAGACACGTGGCTAAGATAATGGGCTCGGATACGAGGCTTAGCGGATGATCGATGCCTCGAGCCGAGGTAGACGAATCGAGGTCAAGAGGCCGAGGTCGGCGAATCGAGGTCGAGAGGCCGAGCCCGGTGATCTTCACAATAGATAAGCTCGCCGAAATAGGCGAGGTCACTGATAAACTCGTTGGGCGGGCCCCCTGGTTTGGGGTCCGCTTCGCAGATACATGTCGCGGAGGGGCTCGATAATCACTGGTTTAATCGATGGCGAGGCGGTGACATACTTGACCGGCCGTTGACTGATCTCGCTGGGAAGATAAAATATTATAATAGGAGCGGGGCAATTTCTGGTGTATCACCTACATACCCATCATACCACCTTACCGTCCCCCCACCCCACCCTTCTCTACCCTATTCAACCCACTATCCCGCGTGACATTACCCACCACCCAACCCTACCCTATCCACCATTCCACTATACCCTATTTTACACATCACACCACCATACCTTACTTTACCCACTACCCCAACCTATCCAACCCCCCCCAACCCTACCTTACCACCACTTCACCCTACTCTACCCTACCCTACCACCCTACCTTACCTTACCCACTACCCCAACCTACCTTATCATACTCTACCCTACTGTACTCTACCTACCATATCTTACCCACCACTTCACCCTACCATACTTTACCCACCACCACCACCCCTACCTACCCTACCTTACCTGGTTTTTAATTTCTTTGTGATTTTTATTACGTGGGGCTTAATTGTTTTAATTTAAATTCTTTGAGAGATTTTCGATTTAACAATAAATTCATTGATTTTGTTTTTTTTTTCCCGGTTTTTTTTTTATTGACTGGCAGATTTTTTGGATTTAATGCTTGGGACCGGGAGAGATTTTTGATTTTGTAATAAATTCACTGATTTTGTATTTTTTTTAATTTCTTTTCCGGATTTATTTACCGGTTTCATTTAAGAGTAGATTTTTATTTTTTCTAATACGCTGACTTCCATTTTTGGTTCACTATTAAATTGATTTCAGTATAAACGCTATTAATATGCTATTATTGCGAAATCACACGTTATTAATGTGTTATCATTGTGTAAATATTTTAGAGGATTACACATAAATTCTATTCATGTGAAATCTTTAACCACATTTTTTTTAAGAGTTGTTTTTTTTCTCAAGATTCGGTTTTTTAAATTTGCATTTTACTATTTTCCTAAAGAGGCGGTTTTTTAAAGTTACGTTTGACGTTTTTTTAAAGAGGCTATTTTAAATTGATTTGAATATAAACGCGAATTTTGTAATCATGGTATGTTTATTATTTAAAAATTAGAAGAATTTGAGCCGAATTTATTCCCTATTTTTATTAGTAGAATCAAAATTTAAATGATTTTTCTAATTAGGTCCGAATTTATTCACTATTTTTATTAGGAGAATCAAATTATAAATGGTTTTTCTAATTTTTTTTCTAATTACGGTAGGCGAATTTTATAATTATAGTAGGTTTTTTTTTGAAAATTTGAAGAATGTGAGCCGAATATATTCCCTATAATTTTGGTATGTTTTTTGAATTTAGTTATTTTTTAATGTGAAATGAGATAGGGAAATAAGATGAATTTAATATGTAAGATTTGGTATTAATTAGGGTGGCTAATTAGTTATTTTTGAAAATTTAATATGAAAGAATATTTGGCATAATTATGGTGGCTAATTTATAAGGATGTTTTTAATGTGATAATATTTTTCATTAAATGACATAAACACGCAAAAAGAAAACGGGTCAAAATTAATTTTAAAAAAATATAAATAAAAATAGGTGCAATGTTTAAAAAATAATTAAAATTTCGAAAATTTGGAATTAAATGAGGCGGCTAATTTTCCGGAGATGACATAAATGTAAAAATATTTGTATTAATTAGCGAATTTGAATATAATTATTTTTAAAAACAAAATTTAATGTAATAATATTTAGCATTAATCGAGTTGTCTAATTTGTAGGGGGTGAATTTAATGTCTGAATATTTCGTGTTAAATGACATGTTTGAGTTTAGATATATTCCAAAATTTAATTTAATGTTAGAATATTTTGCATTAATTGGTAAAATTAAATTAATATTTTTTTTGAATATTTTAATGAGACATTACTTCTAAATTTAAAGCATCATCGATTGAATGGACTACAGATTTACCAAATTGGTTATAAATATGATGTCAAAAACATTCAAAACACAACAAATATGAAAGAAAGAATGTAGTTCAAAACAAAAAATAATAAACAAAAATTGAAAGAACTTAATAAGTCGATAAAATAAAAGAAAGTGAGATCTCACCAGACAATTCCTTCTTATGGTTGACGGGTTCGTCAATTTGGTCAAGAAATATCTGCTGAAGAAAATATTCAAAACAAAACATAATTCAATCCCATAAAACAAACACAGCTAAAAGAAAACAAAAAAAATCCAGAATACAAACCAATCGTATTTCTACACCATAGGGTGAACGTTTTTTTTTTCTTTTCAAAATGAAGAAATGGAAAAAGGTTGTAAAATACGAAGACTGGCACTTAAATTTGTGATTTGTAGTTGCATTTGATTTGAATTTTAAATGAAAATCACATCAATTGAAAGACATTTAAAACATTCAATTCAACGGAGAAAATAAATTGAATTTAAACATGAATCATACCGTCAATCAAATGTTTCCTAGATTTTATTCAACACGGAGTGTACTTTTCTCGAGATTCTCACGTTCATCTGCCACCAACTGCCCAAAATGCGAAAAGTTGCTTAAAATCGACAAACGAAAAACATGAAAAACAAATGCCCAAGCGAGAAACGAAGACCATGAATTCAAAAATCCAAAATCAAAGTTCGAAGGAAATCAAATTGCAAATATATTTCTCATACCTTGTGTATTCACACCTTCTAGGATGATCATAGAATAAACATGTTAAATGTAAAAGTGGAAATGGAGAAAATTACAGAAAAATAAATCATACTACAAGTGCTTTGGAACCTCCACTCACATATGAAATGTCTAGGAATGAAGATGATTTTCTTCCCTTTTAAAAAAGCCTCAATCAAATTTTGATAGGTAATTATGGTAGGTTTTTTTTTTTGTAATTATTTTTGTTATTTTAATTGTGGTCGAATTTATTGCCTATAAATATGGTAAGTTTTTTTTTCCCTTCACATTAGACGGGTTTGGGTCGGGTATAGAGCGGGTCAATTGGGTAATTGGGTTAAATTGACTCCTCTATATATTATATACTAGCCTAAAACCTGTGCCATGCACGGTCTTATTTGAATTTATGAAAAAAATTGGACATTCAATGTAAATATATGATGAACGATGACATTCTCAAATATATATATCATATATCAATATCATTAACATAAAAGATAACGATTGAGTGCGACGACGTATACCACAATATCAAATTACCTAACCATCACATATGTTCCTCCACCCTACTACCAAACCCCCACCCCAAATCATGTTTTCACCAAAGTATCCAACTACATCAAGCCGTCACTTGCGAACATGCCCTGGCATTGATATGGTACACGGTCAATTAACCACGAGCGTTAATTATATTATGACCCTAAAAAATAGATGAAAATTTAAACATCAAGTTGATTTGATAAACTCAACAACTAAGAGGCGGTTAAATTCTCATATGTTTTAAAAAAATTAAGCAGATGCATTTAAAGCAAACTAAGATGCATTGCTTTCGAATGTAAACACCAAGAAAAACATGTATGTGTTGAAGCGAAAGCAACAACATGAAAACTTTAATACATTTATGAGTAAAGAGAACTCGTGTTTTAGGTTAATGGATGAAAAAGACCACCCCCCCTCCAATAAAAGAAAAAAAACTTGCATTCAGGTGAAAAAGAGTGTAGCTAGACTTATTTTCAACAATAACAATTTCTTTTATTTTAAATTTCAAATTAAATCTCTCCTTAATCAACGCATAAATCACTCTTTATAATCCATCAACCATAAGAACTCTTTATTCCAAATTTCAAACTTCAAATTAAAACTCTCATTCATCATCAGTGTAGACAAAATTACACGTTTAATTCATTCCAAAAATAAAAAATAAAATCACACATTTAATGCAAATCCATTCATTTTTTAGGAAATCTCTTGATCCGCTCCAAACCGTGGAAAAAATAGCAAGTCAAGTCAAGTAAAAAAAAATCAACGCATTAAAGAAGAAATCAATCAACATTACTTCACTCCCTATAATCTCTTAACCATAACAATTTATTTTATTTCAAATTTTAAATTAAACTTCTCCTTAATCAAAGCATAAATCATTCTCTACAATCCCTCAACTATAAGAACTCTTTCTTTTATTTCAAATTTCAAATTAAAACTCTTTGCAGATAATATCATACGTTTCTTCCAAAAATAAAAAATAAAATCACACATTTAATACAAATTCATTCATTTTATTAGGGAATCTCACGAATTTTCATATAATTGACTACCCAAAATCACACATTAAATTCTTTTCAAAAATAAAATTGATTTGACCAAAACCCGAAAATTACCAATTAAATCCGCTCCAAACCAAGGAAAAGATAGTCAAGCCAAAAAAATCATCGCATAAAAGAAGAAATCAATCAACATTAACCCACTCTCTATAATCACTCAACCATAACAAATTATTTTATTTCAAATTTCAAATTAAAAATCTACATAATCAACCCATATATCACTCCCTATAAGAATTCTTTCATTTATTTTAAATTTCATATTAATACTCTCATAAATCAGTGTAGACAAACCACACATTTAATTCATTCCAATAATAAAAATAAAAAGTAGAAAATAAAATCACACATTTAATGCAAAGGAATCTCGCAAATCCGCTACAAACCCGAGAAATTGGAAACATCATAAATCAACAACAAAAAAAATGAAGATTTAAAGAATGCCGTTTAAAAAAAATACTCGAAACATAAGAAAATCTAAACCAAAATAAATTGAAAATAATAATTTAAAAGGAACAAATGTAAGATCTTATACAATCTTTATGGCTGGGAATTTGTCAAATTGCTTCAAATAACATGGGACATCAACTGCAAAATGCAACAGGCATTAGTAAATCCATGAGAACATAAAAATGGAAATAAGAAGTAAAAAAACAAATGACAACCACTTCAAAATCGGCAGAAAGTAAAACTAAATAAAAAGGATAAATTCAACAAAATATGAGAGACATGCTTACAAATTACGATTCTCCCCGTGTCTCTGTGGAAGAAAAATGAAAGAAAGACACAAAAATCATATACATAAATGGAGGAGGAACAAACCGATATAACATTCTTGTACAACTCCATTACACACTTTCATCTACAATCATTAGCCAAACACTACAATAATATATTTTCTCAAAAAAAATTCGTTTCGGAAAAAAAAATAAAAAAATAAAAAAATAAAAATATATTTTCTCAAAATATTATTAGAAATGTCAGAATAATCTTTTCAAGCTAACAATGATTTTTCGAGTTCACTATTGTTTATAAAGAAAAAGGAAACACTTAATTTAAATAAACAAATAGAAAGATGTAAAATTATGCAAGAAAATTGTATTACTCGATGGTATGAAATCCCATAGCCGAATCTGCAAGGCGTTGATACAACTGTAGTAAGGGGTTGAGCATAACTCTAGCAAAAAGCGAATCTGCAAGCAAGAAACATACATAAAACAACAAACAAAAAATTTAATACATTGATAAATCAAAGATGGAAAAACACTTAAGCTAAAATGAAACATGGATGAAGAACCCGGATGCAGATGAAGGGGACAACAAAATGTAGTGAAAGTGGCAAGAGAAAGAAGAAACGGACAGAAAAGGATAAACATCAAAATTTAAGAGATTAATAAATCGAATAAGGCAAAACTTAACGGAAAATCAAATATAATATAAAGAACGTGGATGTGGACAAAATAAAGAGGTAAAGTCGCTGCAAACGCCTTTGTATATTTGGTATTTGATTTCTTCGTTTTGGTAAATTCCTGCGATTTCAATAGATTTTTGAGGTGATGATAAGGTGAATCCACACATATTTTCCTAGAGTTTTGAGGTAGTGAAAAAGTGAATCACAAAGATTTGATTTTTGAGGTGATGAAAAAATGAATCACAGAGAGGTTGATTTTTGAGGTGATGAAAAAGTGAATCACAGAGATTTCAGTAGAGTTTTGAGGTGATGATAAGGTGAATCCACACATATTTTCCTATGATTTCAATAGAGTTTTGAGGTGATGAAAAATTGAATCACAGAGATTTTGATTTCGTGGAAATTTTGATTTTGGTGAGATTTTGATTTAAATTAGAGATATTTGAATATATATAGATTTTTGGTATCTAAAGTAAAAAAGAAAAAAGAATTTGAATTTTACATAATTATGAATTTAAATAATAATTTTGAATTTGAATAATAATTATGTATTTGAATCATAATTACGAATTTAATGCTCTATTTTAGGAATAATTATGCAATAATTATGAATTTAATGCATTATTAAGTTTTGAAATGAATTTTGAGTTTTGAATTTGAATATTAATTATGAATTTTGAATTTGAAATAAAGCGGGTCATGGAGCGGGTTGATTGGACTAATTGGGTCATTCAATTTTATTTCCTCTCCTAAATATATATATATATATATATATATATATTGCAAAACAAGATAAAAAAATTATTTCATTGAAGCATTTTGAAACTCACAAAGCAGAGTTTCTAGCTTTTCGGAAGAAAAAAACCAGGAAAACACAAAACTAAAGATCGAATTAATATTTGCTTTTACTTTCGAGTTCGAGTAATCTTATGAGCGGAGTAAACTTTTCTATTAATTCCTTATCCGAAATGTACTCTCCCAGTTGAGCTTTTGGATCCAAACTCATATATTTGAGCTCATCTTGGATAGAATTTCGACTATCTTCGTACATTCAATGAATTTAGTGGAGCACATTGCTTTGTCGAAGGCATAGATAGGACCTCGAACGGATTGCTTATAGGACAACCTTCAGAATACTCCCTTATCTTCAACAATAACCTGCTGCTCACCCAAATGATCAGTCTCATTACCCTTTGCAATAGCCTTTCCAACATATCCAGTTGAACCTGAACATTGCAAATCACCCACACCATCGAATTTTTTAGGGCCATCACAGATTCTTTTGTCCAATTGTTTATACTCCACAGCACCTAGAGTTGGGGTTGACAGCAATGCTGTTGTTTTGCCCTGATGCACTTGAGCTGCAACTAGAGCTATTTCAACTGCTTCCTGCTGAGTAATCTGTGATCCCATGTCAGTATAACCTTTTTCAGCATTTTCAGCTTGTAGTTGCAAGGAAGCTGTTGCATTTGGAGCTGTTGGAGAAGCCTGCAACTCGCTAATTTGCACCTGCATTTGATTAAACTTGGTGGCACTTGGTTGCACTTGCACCATTGTTTTTGTTTGAGCCAGTATTTGGCAACTTTCTTCATATGTGTTTCTTTCCTGCATTTAATTATCCTTTCCCTGGGCTATTTTCACCATGTTCATGACTTGAAAAGGACTTGGAGGCGGTGAGGTCCACAACTAATGAGCTTTTTCCATTTCTCTGTGAATCTATATCTTGCGTAGCATCCCCAAATTGCTGGGGCTTTGGTATGTACTCTTGTTGTATGATTGGTCTTTGTTTCTAAGCGTAATTGTACTTCAAATCTGAGTACTTAATCCGTACACACAATTGCAATATATATATATATATATATATATATATATATATATATATATATATATATATATATATATATATATATATATATATGTGTGTGTGTGTGTGTGTGTGTGTGTGTGTGTGTGAATTTTTATTAAGGTTGCAATATATATATTGTAAATGCGTATAGATACAAAACAATTAACAAGAAAATCTCTAGTCAAATGAGTAAAATATAAAACGTGTAATATGTACATTATTTTTAATTCATAAAATACATACTCTATTTTTTCTATTTAATTTATATCTTCTAGAAATTCTGATGTATATAATTCTAAATACACATTATGTAATGTAGAAAACAAAAAATTATTGACATGAAATAATTGTTTTCTAGAGGAAGACAAATAATTGTTAGGAGTAACACAAATGCACAATAAAACATAAGATTTTATGATGAGATATGGGGAATGAGGGAGAATGAAACCCAAAAAAAAAAAAAAAAAAAAAAAAAAAAATCTTCAGGTGCTTTTTTTCACCCAAAAAAAAAACTCATCGGACTTTTTCTCTCATCCATTTTTTTAAACACTCATATCTCTCAATCTAGAACTCTAAATTTAAAATTTCTTTCACCAAATTTTTTATTTTTTCATGCTCTTTATTTTGATACCACATTCAACATATTCCGACCAGATTTCAGAAAATCCACAGTCGAAATTCATTGTTATTCGAAATTCACTAAATTTCGGGATTCACCGGGGAGATTCACGGAGTGAATCTCTCGAAAAACGATGTAATTATATCAAACCAAGTCTCAAATCGAAAAGCATCAAAAAATAAAAAATTCACTGAAAGTTTTATCGCGTTTGGAGATCTTGATCAAAGATATGATGACTTGAAAATAGAGGAGGAAAGAGAAAAAAAAAATCCCACTCCCAGGTCCCAAATCTTGATTTTTTTTTTATTTTTTTATTTTATTATTATTTTTTCCTTTAGGCTATAAAAATTATAAAAGTTGTCATTATCTCAATAAAAAAATGTGTGGTTGTCCTGTTAGTAAAAAATATTCCAAAACTGTACCCTAATTCTCCGTAAGTTGTTTGGTGTAGAAAGGTGATATCCCTCGCGTACATGTCTCTATATCCCGATCCAACAAGATGGTGAAAATATTATTTACGATGACTCGGTAGGTCATTAGGTGAAAAGATTGGAACTCAATGTTCAGTTGGAGTCATCATTTACGGAGCTAACTCCCACACTAGAGTTGTCGGGCTACATTTACTACAAACAAATGTCTATAGTAGAAAATAGAGACAAACTGAGGGGTATTACATTACATTCCCTTCCATGTGTGTGTGTGTGTGGGTGGGGGAGGGGGGGAAGGCGTCACTGTCCAAATTTAGAGCTGAAATTAAAAAAATTTAGGGGGTGAAGCAGTAGCCAAAATGTATATAAAAAAAATAAAACAAAAATCTTTGCGTGAGATAGTCATGGATTTGGAAGAAAAAAAACCTACTTATTCGACTCTGGCTTTTTAGTTTATAAAAACAAAAATTATTGTATTGTAAGAAATTTGAAAGCTGCGTCTCAGTGCTCAGTATACTTAGACTACTAACTATTAAGATACTACATTCATTATTTATATGAAATGGGTTCATATACATACCTATTGATCCATACTTACCGTACTTACTACTAAAATAGTGCGTCGATCATTTATTTTAATAAGATTCAATTATTGTTTGAGTGCACCTAGTTTCCTATGAGCTTTATATAATAAACAATAACATTTTATACAATAACCAGGTCTTGACTCAAACAAAGCAAGTCTGCACTAAAATAGTGATCGAGATCTTGAGTATGTAGGTATGTATGGATAGTATGGTATGTAGGGGAACCCAACCCTTATTTATATAAATACAATATATATATAATATTAAGTCAAAATTTTATGGAGCCTTTAAATTTATTAATTTTGGAGGGCTGACCGCCCTGTACTTGGCATGGCCTCAGGGGCGCGCGCAGGGGACACGGGCGAGGAAATTATGGAGCATGCTCTCATGACAACATGCAGCTTCACGGATGAAATATGGCATGAATTAACGGATATTCTTTTAACACAACCCCCCCACCCCCGTAACAAAATGAGCCACAAGTCAAAAGGGTCTTACTGTTTTGTCCCTACAATGATGAAATATTAAATGTTAGAAAAAGACTTCAGTGATGTCTCCCTGCTGTGATTCTCTATTTTCTGATTCAAACACTATTTTTTCATTTTTCTGAATCTCTACCAAAAGTCAAATGCGTGAATCTCTAGTAGTAATATGTAGAACTATCAAATAACTCTAAACTATAATAAAAAAAACACATATCGACACACAATCTAAAATATGTTAAAATATTAACAATATATACAATATTAATTAAAATATATAATTTTGTTTTATTAGTCATTGTCACTTCAATAAACGTGAGACATTTTCCTGAATGTTTTCAAAAAAATAATAAAATTTACCTCTAATATTTGCAACAAAATTACAGAAAAGAAAGGTATAAAAAATGAAGTAATTAAATGATCATATTAGTAAAGCATTACGGCACAACAATATAGTGGGAAAAGACAAATAAAAAAAGTAAAAAAAAGAAAAGAAAGAAAAAGCATGCGTCCAGATCCTATATAGTGCGGGAGATATACCGCAAGTTTTATTGAATCTGAATTGTACAGATTAGTGTACAGATTCTAATGCACCTCCATTTTTTGACAAATCTTAAGAATTAAATCTGTAAAATACAGATTTAACATCATTTACAGATTCTACCGCGAGTGCTCTTACGTCTCTGTGATCCAGTATACAAGATTCGTATGTACATATATTATGCGGGAAAAAAGTTCGATTATTTATGACGCGCTTGTATTGCAGGAATGTAATGAAATGTTTTTTTTTCATTTTATTCCATTATTTTGACGTGTTTGGATAAAAATGAATGAAAATATTTTTCATTCCAATGGAATGAAATTGGGTCACGATTACCACGATCACAACTCACCACCGTCCGATCACCCGCCGCCACGATTACCACCGATCACCCGCCATCCCACCATCACGATCACCCGCCGTCACGGCCACCACGATGACCACCCAACGCCGTCACCACTGATCACCTGCCACCACCATTATCACCACCTACCACAGTCACCACCGATCACTCGCTACCACCGCTAGGGGTGTACACGGTTCAGTTCGATACGGTTAATGGCCTTCCTGAAACCGAACCAAAATTTTCGGTTAATTGAAATTCGATACCGAAACCAAACCGTTTGGTTTTGGTAACCAAATTGAACCGAACCAAAATATACAGTTTGGTTCGATTCGGTTAACCGAAAATTGAAATAAAATTTAACAATTCTATTACGTTATAAACAGTTTGGTTTTTATTCGATTATTTAATTCGGTTAAAAAATGTTCGAACAACGGTTTGGTTATGCAATTTTTCATAAACGTTAATAATATTTTGGTTAAGAAACTACTTATATAGGCTAATAATAGATATTGAGGTTACGATTTTCTATTCAATTTCAGTTAATGGGTCGGTTTTGTATTCGGTTTGGCTTTCGGTTCGGTTACGGATAATTTAAAGAGTTACCCGTAACCAAACCGAAAATTTCGGTTTCTCTACAATACTAACCGAAAGTAGTAATTAACCGAACCGAATTGAACCAAATGACCATGGTTCGGTTTGGTTTTCGGATAATCCATATCCGTGAACACCCCTAACCACCGCCACCACGATCACCACCGACCACCCGCCACCACCGATCACTCACTGCCACCACGATCACTACTTACCACCGACACCACCGATCGCCCGCGACCACCGCTACCACGATCTTCACCCACCGCCGTCACCCGTCGACGTCACTACCCGCTTCCGCCACCACACACTGTAATCACCTCTCATATCCCGCTGCCGTCACCACCCATTACCCGTCACCTGCCATATTCCTTAGTATCGGACATTCCATTCCAGCATGCACCAAACGTAGTAATGGAATCAAGTCCATTCCATTCCAAAATAGTCATTCCATTCCATTTATCCAAACGTGTCATTACGGAATCAAAATCCGCAATCGGTACTCCAACTCAAAGACTAAACTATCACTATAGAATTCCGCTCTTTTACCGGTGCCCTTTAAGGCGGAAATAACGAATATTCTTACAACAAGGATACCTACCAAGAACTTAAAAGAGTGTTACAAGAATGTCACAAAACATCGTAAGCAATACAGGGTGTTAGTTTAACACGTGATATATGAAATAAACGATATTATATAACAGGTGACACCGTGAGAGGTGGGGTGGTGCAATAATGGTAGGGTTGAAGGTTTAGTATTAAGGGTGATAAGGGTAGGGGGTATGGTGATGGGGAGAGTAAGCTGAGAATAGGGTGCTTAAGTGAAACAAGGCCGGTGGTTAGGCCGTTAGGGTAAGCGTCGTTAAGGTAGAGGTAAAAGTGAGGCAAGGGTGAAGGTGGTGTGGATAGGGGTTTGGGTATGAGGTAGGATGATTAGGGGTAAATGTAGGGCGGAGAATAATAAAGGTGGGATAAAAACTTTTCGCCATTTGATTGTTTTTGGTACGGTGTGGTGTCACTAAAGACAGGCATATTATAATCTTAAAAGAACAACAAAAAGAAATCAATGACACTGCATATATGAATATTCAATTGACAAAGCATATCCCGTCATCAAAATGAACATACACACAATCAGATGAAGAAAACGTGATGTCGGATCAAAACAACCAGTAAATGTTCAGAAAAGCATCAGCTCTTACAAGAATAGAGAAAATCTGGACTTTGTCTTGTCTTAGGCACGAAACAAACCGAAAGGAGCCATAATTTCGAGCTAGCACCGCCGGGGCTGTAAAAAAAGTTCCTACAGCATATTTGGGACACGGAAAACGTCACTCTCTCTAGGTTAAAGATCAAGAATTTTCTTCAATGGAAGAAGCAGCCACACTGTAAAACAAGAAACTAGAGAAAATTCAAGTGACAAGCTGGACAAGAAAACAACAGGTAAAGAAACATTGATCCTCAAGAAGAAAATAAGAAAAAATAAGCTAATCAATTTTTTTTTTTTTTTTTTTTTTTTTGTGTTTCGACGAAATCATAACTTGAAGCAAATAACAATTTGGTGTAATAATGCAAAAGCATGATATACAAGAAGCATAATCTTAGGTGCTGTTTCATTTATATCTGACAGTAGTAGCTATTGTCTATGATGGACGTATACTTCAGTTTGGTAGCACAATACGTGTCCAACACAGATACGAAATGGATGCTTGAGAGTGGGGAAAATTTGTAATTTTCAAAAGTTGAATACGGAATTAGCATATGCATATCCAGGACTCGGACATGTTCAGAATTGTGTAAAAACCCACGCATTAGTGTATCACGTATCCGTGCTCATGCAATCTAGGCTATTGTCACACAACAGAATACAGAGTAAGCAGCAACAACATTCTGAGAACTAAACCATTAGTAAAAACATACAAGATTACAATCTCCACTAGAAACACACACAGTAAACATACAAATCACCCCACAAGCGAAACATAGAGCTGCTCAAAAGACAAATCAAGAATGAAATGGTACATAAACAAAGAGATGAAGAAAGAAAACTCACTTGTAAAAGTCGATTATTTTTACCACATCTCCATCCATGAACTCTTAGTTATCATTCATGTAACCACAAACATTGCACTCCTTCAGATGAGTTGATTCGGATCCCATAGGGGGTAAAGGAGCCATTGTGCCCCAACAATTTTCTTTAGCACACATGTATTTCAAGAAGAAATATGCATGTGGAAAATCACTATCTTGTTGAGCAGAAGTCCCTTCATCATCAACAACTTCTCCCATCCCTTCATCTTCATCTTCATCCTCATCCATTGCAGTCTCTCCAACACCGTTATCCTTCTCTTCTTCATCCGAACCCTCCTCGCCCTCGCCTTCGCCTTCTTGATCGGACCAATTAGCCTCGACATTACACCGATCACAGTCACAAACAAATCCATAATCTTCAGTTAACCTTCTTTGCCTCTCAGAATACTTCAAATTCACAGGGAAGTAACTCAAACAAATCTCCCTTCCCTCAGGAACATCATGAATCATCCTAATCGTGATATCTGTATTATTTCCTTTTCCATTGTCAAGATCAAAATAATCGAACCTACATGCATTCGGAAGGCAATCGTGATTGAATAACGACGCATCGGGATAAATCCCGTATGCCCTAACAGACCTTTCATGTCCTGGTTCAGAGGACTCCATAATCCCAAATGCATTGATTTTATCCTTAGCTAAAAGTGTAGCAATTAGCTCTATCGAAAATCCCCTTCCAGTTGGAAAAAAAGATGATACGAGATCATGGAGAAAATTAACAGTGTTAGTCGACTCCGGCGATACGAGAAAATCGGATGGTCCTCCTTGTAGAGACGATAGAGTCTGAAAATCAGAAGGGGATAACTGGGAGAGATTATAGGCGGCGATTAAGAACCTGGCTTGAACTTGAAGCTCAACATTCTGTTGGAGAAGCGGTGAAGAGGTGGCGGAGTCTAGAAGTTTCCGGAAAGATTGACAGACTAAAGGTGTGTGTGAAGAAGTGACGGACATGAAGAAGCAATCCGAGGAGCAAAAATGAGAGACAGAGCAAGTTGAGCAAGAAATGGTGGTGGCAACAGTTGCTGAAACGAGCCTAAAGCAGTGAGCACAGTAGGTGTTTCTAGGGTTTGGACCGCCTGACGGTGGTGATGGAAGTATAGGGAGGGCGGAATAAAGGAGGACAGCTGAGTCTCGGAGAATTACCTGACCTCCGATCAACGGCGCAGCCGCTACATAGGACCGTCCTCTTCCGGGAATCTCCACCAGCTTCAAAGCGTCTTGGTTGATGTTCTCCGTCATTCTTAAGCCCCTGCTAGCTACCGTCGCCGCCGTTCTTTCCAAAACCTCGCCGGAATGCAGCGACCGACGATTAGTCCCAATTTACGGTGCTTCTTATTAGAGACTCTCAAACGAAGTTTACGACGTCGTATTTTATATAATTATAAGTTTTGTAATTTGGTCCGGTTTCTGTAACTTTCACGGTCACTACGTGTTATTAAGTTACGTAAGTAGTTTTTCCTATACAAATCATGCATGTGCTATACACGTGCACGTTTAATCAGTTTTACTTACATAAGCGTTTTCTGCGTGTTGAGTGAGATATAGAGTCCAGATAGTTTTTTCTATGCAAATGATGCATGTGCTATACACGTGTATGTTTACTCAATTTCATTTACATAAGCGTCTTTCTACGTGTGGAGATGGCCATGTAGATTTTTCTATGCAAACCATGCACAAATGTCTTTCTATGTGTATTTTCACTCAATTTCATTTATATAAGCATCTTTCTACGTGTCGAGATATAGTGGTCACGTTCGACTTTCTATGCAAACCATGCATGTTCTATACACATGCATGTTTACAAATCCTACCACGGTTATTCGGTTTTATTTACATAAGCGTCAGTTTGTGCGTCGAGATATAGTGGCCGCATCGGTTTTCTATGCAAATCATGCATGTGATATACACGTGTATCTATATACTCAATATCATTTACATAAGCGTCTTTCTGCGTGTAGAGATATAATGGTCACATACATTTTTCTATGCAAACCATGCATAAGCGTTTTTCTACGTGTATGTTTACTCAATTTCATTTACATAAGCGTCTTTTTGTGTGTCAAGATAAAGTGACCATGTATTTCTATACAAACCATGCATGTGCTCTATACGTGTATGTTTACTCAGTTTCATTTACGTAAACGTCTTTCTACATGTTGAAATATAGTGGCCACTGGCCACTTAGTTTTTTTATACTCCGTATGTAAATCATGCATGTGTGCTATACACATGTATGTTTATGTAAATTAATACATGTATCCAATTATACACATGTATGTTTACTCCGTTCAATACATTCAACTTATTTGTCATTTCATACTTGAAAGAAGGAACTGAAGAACATCAGCAAAAGTCTTAAAGAAGGAGGTGAGCTCGACTCGAGCTCGAGAAATATATTAACAAACAGAGCTTTAAACATAAAATCTAATCCGTTTATTAAACATCAAACTCATTCATGAATTAAAAGTACAAACTCAAATACTTAATACTCCATTCGGTTGGATTACTTTACACCTCTAAATCCATGTTCAACTCACAATTTCTGCAAGTTGTTATTACTATTATGTCTCTTCCATTTATTCAAATTGTTAAGCCAAGATCCAAATATTGATGATGTAACAGACATCAAATCCTTATGCAGATAATCCCATCTTTTCAATTTCCAATCACTAGATGGCCATCTAAAGTTGAAGGGCACACTCATAGTTTGAAACCCCAAAAGGTTCTGTCTATAAGGAATTAATACATTTTTCAGACCTGCATTTCATAATATCAAGAACGACTAAGAACGCTTGCAGTAAATACTATAAATCGAGATTGAACTGTAAAATAGAAATCCAAATCATAATACCTGAAATGCACATTGTCTTGTACAAATGAGCAATATGAGGATTTCCCTTGGGATGCATATTAGACCTCTCCAAACACTCCAAGAATGCTAAATCTGCTTTCAAAAGCTCAGCTTGATCATGCGTATCGTACCCAATGTCATGACAGTAACAGCAATAATCAAGCCAATCGATCGGTCGTTTATCCCATACTAACGATCCTTTATCTTTACCACTCGACCAATTCGGTCCACAGTAATGACCATACCGAGGAAAGAACTGGGATAGGATTCCTCTTAAACCTGTGTGCCATGGAACCTTGCAAACATAAGGTCTGAACCGAACGGAACTGGAAGGTGTGATTGTATGAGATTGCGCGTATTTCTTTAATGCTTGATTGACTGTTGAAGGCATATGAGATTTGTTTTTATTAAAGGAAAGAAAGGACAGGTCTAAGAACTTCATGTTGAAAGGAGGCATTGATTTAGGAGGTTCTGAAACAGCAGAATAAGATGTAATAAGAGCGGTTGAGTCTGTGTTCTCGTAACTGTGTGCTGCTGCTGCTTCAAACCATGGAATTTTGAGAAATCCGAAATTCATTTTATGATATGTGAGAGTGTCAGCCTACACGGTCACACGGTTATCAGCATGTAGATCACCTGTGAACATTAAAAGCTAGAAGGGTAAATAAAATACATCCAGGCACAATGAAAGCTAATGAAAACATTCAGGCACAAAAGATGAACGAGCCGTTGCAGAAAAAGAGATACAGTAAGATTTAACTTGTCAATAAGTCATTGACAGTTAAAAACAGTATGCCTCTGAAAATCTGACAATTTTGTTGCAGAACAACACCGGCAAATAAGGCAGATTGGAGGGCTAGGGGCGGTTATCATATGCTTCGATTGATAAAAATCACTAAACAATTCGATACATGTGTTTGTTCTTCTCTACAAATGAGGCATATTTTATCATAAAGACTTGTAAAAAGCACAGGCAAAACAAAAGGATAGACACTACTACACTCATGTAGGACCGTTTATCACATTAAGCCACATTGATCGATGTAGCATCCAAGTGTCTGAAGCGTTTTTTTGAAGTGTTGCAACTAAGGTGTACGGTGTACCTATGAGGAAGATCCAGGTGACTAAAGTGTTTTTAGAGAGGTAACTATAGCTCTCGTTATATTTTTTCACTCAAAGCACCCGGTATCCGGATCAGCTGGCCCAACTAATCTGGGGTTTGGCTCTAAATTTTTTTTTTTTTTTTTTTGCTTAAAGCTCCCGATATCCGGGACCAACCGACCCGACTAATCCGGAGGCGTTTGAATGTCGTTTTCTTGCATAAAGCTGCCGATAGCCGGAGCAACTGACACGACTAATCCGGAGTTCGGTTCGGGAAAGGGAGCTCTTTAAGATGGGGCATTGCAAGGGAGTCGAACATATGATTTCCCTGGTCATTCTCAAGCCACTAACTAATTAAGCCAAGCTGCTGGGTTACTACAGCTCTCGTTTTGCAGCAAAGGTGCGCGTATCAATCCAATAGCTTAGTAATGAACACCCAATATAACACTAAGCTTCAAACAGAGAAAGGAATTCAAAATCTTCAACACAAAATTCGGTTTTAAGTGCTGGATTTGTTCGTTACTAATGACTGATTACTGACAAATACTGTACAATCAAAAGCAAATACTCGAAGGAAAGAAAAAAAAAAAAAAAAAAAAAACAAAAACAACAAAAAACAGGTATCAAATCAAAGGAATGTGAAGCACAGAGGTAGTAGTGACCTGGAGAGCGATTTTTCCACAATCTTCCTGCTTTCGTTTCTTCTCGACTGTAATTCCTACAATGCAAATAAGCTTCACAATCAAAATTTGTGGTAAATTGTTTCTCCAAATAAAATGATGCGGTATGGGTAAAGGGTAATGGGAGTGGGGGTACAGCAGAGCTGGATAAATCGTCTTCTACCACCGCCACACGAATATCATATTCTTTGGTATATTCACTTTTCCGGTGCAGTTTCTTTCTTTCCTTTAAACGTCGTCGTTTCAATACTTTAATACTACAATAAAATTGAGCTCGTGAAAGTATGAGACAACATAAATCGAGTCAAATCAAGATCAAAAGTGTGGTCAGTTACATGTTGCCTATATATTCGACTTTCGTTGATTCTGTGTTGATATTCTTATGCACCAGCAGGTGTGGGATAATGAGTAAATCAATTGTTATGCGAATAATAACTCCTTTTTATAACAATGCAGGGGATGTAAATGAGTTGAGCCATTTACACGCAACTCGACGTTCGCTCGAGAAAATACTCGATCATATATGATTTAATCAAACTTGAACCGAAACTTGACCGGTTCATGAAAATTAACAAGACAAACTCAAGGATTTAAATGCTTGACACAAAATTGTCACGATTTTTTAAAATATATTTCTTTTGTATTGTTTTGCCAAGTTAAACTCGTTCAGTTTAAAGTTCAACACTTATTCGGGCCGCTCGAATGTGAACTTAATCTTTTAAGTGTTCGAAATTTTATTCCAAGCCAATCTCGAAGGAATGTTTTCCTTGTTTAAACAAACTCTAACCGAATTCAAGCATCCCTGTTTTAGGTGATTTTTCGATTCAATAAGTAAATGTTTGATTCATATCAGATTGTTTTCTCACAACTTGCTTTGCCACACATAAAGAGGTACAATTTCAAATCCATATGTGACATCATCTTAAAATCCATGGTAGGGTGTAACCCCCTTTTTTTCTTCTTCTTACAGATATGCAAATGTCACAACAAAATAATCACGATAAATGACACTACACACTTTTATATCTTTAATCATGGTGGAACCGATATTTAACAATGCGTCCTACGATGTAAAAGCGTGTTGTGTTACTTATCTTGGCCATTTTGTTGTGGCAGTAACAAAACAGTCTATTTTTTCTTTTCATTTTCTTGAAAGCATAAAACTGGGAAAACATGTCCAAAGATCTTCATCCATTTGATCACCTAGTGAGGTAGTAAACGACGAGGAAAAGCACGACAAACGCTGCTACAAGCGTGAACATTCTTCTGCTCGATTTCGTCTCAAAAACCTGCATTTTTGTTATGAATGAATATAAGAGAAGATCTAAGGACATTGAAAACAATGAAGAAAGGTGTGATTCGTGGTGGTACCGTCTTGAATTTATCCATTGTTCCTGCTAAGATTCCCTTGATGAATCCATGTCATTCCCTGAAAGAGATAAACAAGCCAAGCGCGCATTAATGACCGTCTTTAGTGGCATCACACCAAATCTACCGTTTACGGCACCACAAGTAACAACCGACTTTTCCACAGTCGATTCTAGAGCCTGATGATCGACTTTCTGGCGGTCAATTGTAACAATCAACTGTGTGAAAGTCGATTCTAGGGCAGAGAATCAACTTTCTGGCGGTCAATTGTCACAATCAACCGTGTGGAAGTCAGTTCTAGAGCTGAAAATTTTCAACGATTAAATGTTCCTGGTGTGGAGAAACTACAGGTGCCCAACATTAATATACAGGATTTACTATGTATACATATATACTACATCAATATGTTAACGCAGATACGCACCATTCTGTCCAACATAGCATTATGTGTCTCAACTTCCTCATGAATATCACCTGATAACTGAGTACCAAAAACGGGTGAGAAATGTAAGACCCCGAAAGCTCAACCAAGTCACACTCTATGTCAATAGGGATAGAAATTACCATTTTCAGCAGACTGATACGATCCTGCAACCCATCCACCGCTCTTTCGTTCTCTTGCTCGTCAATCTCATAAGAAGATGAAGCACGAATGCCACCTTCCTCAATTCCATCGAAAAGGGCAACTCTACCATTGCGATCCCTGTATTAACATATATCATGGACTTATCACGAAAAAGAAGACAATTCTTAGCATTCAACAATAAGTATAAACAACTCACCAGAGAAAAGATATGAGAAAAGACTAGAAAAGTGTCCGGTTAATTGACTACTCTTGTATTTCAACATATATATAACGAGGTTAAAAATACAGTATGACAACAGATAAACAATCAAAACATGACACAATGCTAGAACTGATTCCATCTCATCAAAGGTCTCTAGCAACAAATGGTGTGTTAAGCAACAAGGTCATGCATGACATTTAACCACATCGGTGAATTGATTCCCGTATGATAAATTCTGCCTTGATTTGATTCCGGTATGATAAATTAAGCCTTCAATTGATTCCTACACATTTACAACCCTGATGATTAAAATGATTGTAATATACAATGAGTTTCAAGTTAGTTTACACTCATAACTCTCTGATAAGTAAATGTAAGCAGACATACATTCAGCAATTAAGAAAGCACCAATAATGGAGTAAACCACTCGCACATAAGAAAACAATAGAGCCCACAATACTAAACAAATGAAAGAGGGCAAACCTTCGGGAATTCATTGTGAAGGAATACGTGAATCACCGAGTCTCTCCCTTAGAATAGTCAAATTATGCAGCTTAGAAGTCTTCCAATGGCGGTGGCACTGATACAAAAGAAAAAACACTTATATTCATTAAAATAATCGAGGCAGCTTTAAATAATACATTGGCAGAATCAGAAGAACTGTATGTTTCACTGGTTATACAAAAACCATCAACTGCAGCAACACTCTTGAGCTTAACGAATACCATAATTTGGGATGTAAAAAGTAATAAAGTAGATGTAAACTTGATATTGACATGATAATTGATCAATAACTAAAACATATCAGAATAATATCCTCTTACACATTATATTTTGAACAATGGAATTACCTCGAGTCTGATATCATCTGAATGACTGTATCCCTACGTTGGCTATATGTGTAAAGACGTTTAGAACTTAGAAAGTGAGGTTTAGTTGATTATGTATGCATGCACAAATTGATGAACAAAAAAAATGAAGCTGGAGTTCGAGAACATTTCTGCTTTGAGATCAAATCAATAACAAAAAACTAAACTACGCAATCTAGTTTTCCCACACATATCGTATTACCACGATCCAAAGTCAACAGGCATGCCTAATCACCACCATACTTCTGATATCAACAAGAAAACCCGTAAAGCATAAGCACACACATAGGCTGAACCTTTTCAGATGCCTAAAATCAACAAGCTGCCCAACGTATCACCTTATAGATAAGTTCACAGCACTTTCAAAGCTGCAAAACATTTATCCTTCAATAACATTAGCAACATATTCCAAACGATTAACCTACCGATCCAATCTTATTGAACAGGGAGAAACATGAACACGAACTGGATAAAACCAACACAAAAGAGTAATCCTGTATATAAAATTTCAGAAAATCCTAGAGAAATCACCGAAGTTTAACACACTTTCACATCCATGTCAATATTAAACTGCAGAATCTGGTTGACAAAAATAAGAGTGATATGGATCCTACGGATGATCTAACACGATCTGAAGGCACAATTCCATGAGTGCGATGTAAGATTCCCATAAAAAAAAACACAGGTAGCTGAAAAATGGAAAAGCAATGAAAAAAAAGCTTGAGAAACATCAAACTGATAACCAAATGTTAAAATAAGAGCTAGTAATCACCTGAAACAGTGATTCGCTTCGCAAATTAGAAGAAAGTTGCGCTGCAAATCGATCAACGCCTAGAAAGAAGAAGAAGATCAATTGACATAGCGAAGTAAATTAAATTAAACCCTATTCAAGCCCATAGACCAGAGGCCTAACCCAAGAAGAAACCGAAGGTACATTTTCCACGTGATGATTACTTGTGTTTACTAGGATGTAAAATGAGTCGAGTCGTGCCGCTTGCGAGCAGCTTCAAACTCAGATTGTGAAAATCTCACTCAAATATAATTTGATAGAACTCATGCCATGCGCCGCTCACGAAGCCGCTTCACGCTCTCGGCTCGTGAAATTCTCACTCAATTATAATTTTAACCGAACTCAAAGCTTGAATGTCGGTATGGCGTCTAAGATCCGTTGCGGTGCCAATGACACTTGTCATGATTCTATTCATGCACAGTGAATCTATTGTGATTCCAGATTTGGGCTAAATTGCGCTTTTCACCGGTCGAATGTAATGTAATTCCATTAACATTTGACTTTTCATATGTTTAATGTCGGTATGTCATTCCGATAGTAAATTCAATGTAGTGTCATTAACAACTGTCTTCTATTGGTATCATAAAAATGTTTTGGGCACCATATATTTTTGTCATTATTTTTCAAGGAGGAAAAATCACTGATATTGACATGTTAGAGGAGCATCAATCAAGGGAAAGATGGTGATAATCGTCATTAACAGTGGCGTTTTACCGATACCACAAGTCAATAATGGTGACATTTACATATTACAATTATTATTAACGATTGTATTATAAAATTTCTCGCTTTTTCAAAAGCCTTAAAAGTGACAATAACTTAGAAAGACTTGCGGTAGAATCTATAAAAGATAGTAAATCTATATTTTCTGAGATTTAACTCTTGAGATCTTCTTTGAGTGCTGATTGCATCAGAATCCATTTACATGATCTGTATCAAATGATTCAGACATCATAATCTATATCCATCGTAATCTAAACGAATTTACAAATCCAAGTATTTACTCTTTTCAAAACTTTTTCATATATATATATATATATATATATATATATATATATATATATATATTCGCGTGTGTGTGTATGGATATTAGTACCTTCATAAAATTATGTGTGTGTACATATATATATATATATATATATATGTATTCTTTTTCATATACTATTAATTATATATATGGTTTGTAGTCATTTTAATGTTGTATAGTAGAGATTACGATCAGATGATTTGAGTGTAGAGATTATGTAAAACAAAAAAAAAAAAATTGTTTGAGACTGTAAGGTAAAAATCATAAGAGACATTGATCCAACGCGTCTTCTTTACACACAATCAAACCAAATGCAAATGAAGACGTTCATTAAAATTTAATTGGCAAATTCAACAACAAAATTGTACAACAATGGTTACAGCAACAAAAATTAATGTATCCATTCACAATAGTCACTATGAGTGAGACTTAAAATTTTCTGCACCCAAAACTTAATATGGAATATATCTAGTTAAAAAAAAGGTGGAGGCGACTAAAAACAATTCACAGGGAGTGAACTCTTATACCTGTTTATTTTTTTCTTCATACTAACTTAAAAAATAAAAATAAAAATAAAAAATAATTAGGAGGGGGCCACCACCGGTGTCGGAAGGGTGGTGGTGGCTCAACCTCTACAAACCAGTACAACAAATTACAGTGTACTCTCGTTACACCACACCGTTAGACGCGTGGACAAGTGTGTGCATATATGTCTTCTTGCACATGTCGCACATGTCGCATGTCCAACGGTTCCCGTGTCTCTGCATCAGAATTTCCCCAATAGACGACATCAAGATGGAGATGAGCTTTCGGGTTTTCGTGGATCTATAGAAGGAGGATTACGGCTAAAACGAAGACGTTGTAACGGCGTCCAGGCGTAAATAAACATCCCTAAAACCAAAGTAAAACCACCTGCTACAAATCCAGGTGGAAGAGAAGATGGCACCCCGAGATATGGCAATGGTAACGTAAACAAAAATACCGCTACAGGAACTGCAATATGACAAGTTAACCGAATCATCAGATATCATATTTCGGATGGAGACATATTTCGTAAAACCGTTTCTCGAGAAAACGGGGCGTAGTACCTGAAACAGTAGATGCAAGACAAGAGACGACAGCTGATGAGATCTTGAGCAGATGCAATAACGAAACGTTGAATCCCATGTTGATCATTACGAATAATAAGGGTAGCAATGGTGCACCGTCGCATCCTGCAAGATATAAGTAATTGCAAAAGAACGAAATAACGTGAGATATATATCATTATTTTGCATCGTTTGTTATCGTTTTTGTAATACGAATGACATTATGATAAATGTTGTTGCAACAAAAACCATGGATCTGACATGCCAGATCAGTTAGCAGTAGGGTTTAGTACTATAAGGGAACTGGGCTACTTGTGAGCTACTCGTACTCGGCTCGGAAAGAAGTTTGACTCGATTAAGTTTTTCTTGAGTTCTAGTTCAAGTCGAGCTACACGAATGATTAACCGAGCCGATCTAGAGCTTCGAAATACATTAATCGAGTAGGTCACGAGTTAGTCGAGCTATATTAAATAATTATTTTAATTATATGTGTATAAATTTATTACTAGTCGATTCGAGTATTAGAAGAGTCGAGCTCGATCTTTTCATATTTTATAAGAAAAATTAATGAATTCTAAAAAATAACCGAGCTCACGAGCCGAGACGAGTTATATCGAGTATTTGACGAGTCGAATTCGACTCTGCCTTTTTTATTGGCTCGATCGAGCTCAAGCCAAGTTTCGAGCCCGAGTCTTTTTAGTCACGTCGAGCTCGAGCCTTGGAGAGTATCAATTCGACTCGACTCAGCTCGGCTCAATTACACCCCTAGTAGGGTACAGGGGACAATGCCTGATTGGGGGGGGGGGGGGGCAAGGGGGAATCAGATCGAGCTCAAGCGGAGTTTCAAGCACGGGTATTTTTAGTCACGTCGAGCTCGAGCCCTGGAGGGTATCGATTTGACTCGGCTCGGCTCGGATCGATTACACCCCTAGTAGGGTTCAGGGGACAATGCCTGATTCATGAACAAATGAACATGAATTCATGAACAATAACAAGAAGCAAGTACTTACCGCTTGACACAGTACCAATGTTTAAAAAGCAAGCGGCACCATCTTTAATGTAGGACGGTAGCTGATTGAATGGAATACCCCATAACTTGGACATGAATGGGAGGAGTAGGCAAATAAAAACAGCCTGTGTATACAAACTAACAGATTTCAAGCCTCTTATACATTTTATTATACGAGTTGAGTAAAGGAGTTTCAACAAATCGAATACTCGCCTGGAGCGCTGGATCCAAAAGAATTTACTACAAACAGATCCAGTGTTCCTCCCTATAAACAAGTTGAGTAGTTAATAAGAGTGATCACATGCAAACACAAAAATAACCAATAGGTTGCACGTCAGCACGTGTATATACCGTAGAGATGCGAGATTTTAGAAACACACCACTTCCCCCCAAAAATGGGATGCGGAGGGCATATGTGTGAATATAAAAGATATAGGGACCAAACAATACATAATAAACTTCAAGAACCGCATAATAAATATTAAAACACATAATTTTCTTCATGTTTTGGTAGTTTTTCATTTAATATGGTTGTCTTTGTTTCACATATTTGAGCTATGGATATGCATATCCGAATCATGTATCCAACTTCAGTACACTAACCTTCAATCTCTGAGCCGCGTCCAGAAATATTATTTCCTACAAACAAAAACTACAGCTTGTCAGGGGAAAAAAAAGATAACAATTACGATGAAGACGGATATAGAGACAGTGGTTTAACCTTTAATACAGTATCAGCAGCTTGAAAAAGAAAAGAAAGAATCATCAAAAGACTCCAAAATATACCGGCTTCCGCCAAGGAACCAGTACTGGTGCCACTGCACAGTAACAGACCAAAAATTAGATGAAGTATGGCAACATTACAGTACGAAGGTTGAGTTTATTACCTCGCTACGGTTATTATTACACCAACAGCAACAAGAAAACAGCCAAGTAACTGGTCCAAACTATATCTTCTGCCAAGGAAAACAAATGACAATAGAAGTTGCCAAACAAGAAAGCTCTGCAAAAGAATTTATGGACGATAGATAGATAAGTAAGCCCAAATTTCATCTGTTGTTTCGAAAAGCAAAGGCTACTGTTGAGCCCATGTAATCACTTGTACCAAGTAGCTAAACCTAGGACCCCACCCCACCCCACCCCCTCCACCGCCCTTGAGCGTGGTTTGTTTCTTTGAAAGTAGCCAAGAGAAGATAGATAAGGACATAATAAAAAATTGATTTCTTTTTACCTGGGATAGAATAGGGATGGCTGCTCCAGAAAGAATAGCTGTTGGACAGATAAATTGCATAAAAAAGATTAAAACATAGTTACAAAGAAACATAATCACCCGCGTTCAAAGCCTATTCTTGTAGAACAATAAACGATGGTCAAAAAATCTAAAGGCCCTTTGAAAAAAACAGGATCTTGATAAATCTTTCACGTTGGAAACGAAAATTTTGAATATGAAACGAAGTAATAGCCGCGTATTACCTCCTGCAGCCATTCCACATGCAGCACCAAGAGCTTCCAAGAAACCAACAGCAACAAATGGAGCTTTTGGTAAGGCAAGCATTTCACTTGTGACCTTACCTGAACGATATCTTACATAAAGGACGGAGAAATAGACAACCACGTATCTGTAAATATACGAGGGAAGAACATGAAATGCAAGTTTGATCCTTATTTAATTCAGTATAAAAACTAAACATCTTAACTATGTACATAAATATATGAAATGACCTGTTATTAAGAAAGACACCAGTGTGGCACCATACCAGAAACAAGCATCTGCCGGAAAGTCGATTTTGGAGCTAAAAATCGACTTTCATCTGGTTGATTTGCTACCACACTGAATCATCTGCTGGGAAGTCGGTTTAGGAGCTAAGATACAACTTTCACAGGTCGATTCACAGTCTACTGGGTGAAAGTCGAATCTTTTGCACCATACCAGATACAATCATCTGCAGTAAAGTCGATTTTAGAGCTAAAATTTGACTTTCACCCAATCTTCTGCTGAATAGTCAGATTCTAGAGCTAAAAACGGTCTTCCACCTGATCGATTTGCCACCATGCCACTACACCTGAAGCAATCATCTGGTGGAAAGTAGCTAAGAATCACACGTGAAAGTCAATTCTTAGCTCTAGAATCAACCGTGCAAAAGTCGATAACACTGTGAGATGCCAAAAACACAAGATTTTGTGTAATGCCCTTAGAAATGAGACATTTGAATCCTTGTCTAAACAGCAAGCAAAGATGCAAAAAGACATGAAAAAATGGAAGCTTGAAAAGTACCCAAAAGTAGCAAACTGAGCTAAGAAGAAAGGATAGTGTTTGAGAGGAACCAAAGCCAGCTTATACAGCACACGATTCCCTACACCGAGCACCACCGTGACAGCCGCCGCGACAACCACCTGAGCATTCCGGTTCTTTCCTCGACTAACCAATTTCTCTTCCAGTTCCACCTCTTCTTCCTTACTACTACTACTACTACTACTAGTAGTTTCCCCCAATTCTCCAACTGCATGCAGAAAAAGCTCCCTCCCCTTGTCATTTCTCTTCTCTGATCCAAAACTCTTCCCTCCTGCTAGATCTACTGCATAGATTACCTTGAGTCTTGATTTGAGAGCTATAGTCCGTCTTTGATTCAGATGATGAATCGCAAAGCTTTCCGGAAATTTAGACACTTCACGATTTTCCGTTTGAATGGAGACGGTAGCCACCGGTCGACGGGATATAGACGCCATTCTTTCCGGTGGAAATGGGATGAATTAATATATAATAGCTGCAAAAGTAATCTTTGAGCAAAATACTACTATAAAGGATGAAATATTGTTAAAAAAAACAGAGACAGATGCGTCTACCGGCCGCCGGGAAGACTGCCACACAGTATAGAGATTGAATGGAGGTCACTGTCAGCATATAGTCACAGTGACACAGAAAGCGCCATATCAAGCCGAAGTTCGACCATGAAAATTCGGTCTATTCTATTTTTGTTTTTTAAATAAGGAAACAAAACATTTTACTAGATAAAGCTATTATTTTTATCTTGATATAAATCCACCCTTCAAAAAAGCAAAAAAATCAATATTTAAATCTTCTTACTGTACTTCTCCTCTCGGCTCCATTGCCCACCTGTTCTTCCGGTAATCAGTTGCTAGAGGTACGGCTTCCTCCTCCTTCCTCTTCCCAGAACCACCATTTCCGGCGAGGTATGCTCTGTATTTTTTTCTTGTTTCTCTTGCTATTTTGCTTTGCATAGGTATCAATATTAGTGAATTTGCTTGAGGGATGTTATTTTATTGCAGCGATTATAACAATATAGCTTTGAACAACATGAGTAATTTTGCTGTCAGGAATTTACATGAAGTTTCACATTGATAAAGATAGTGTCTTTTTGGGCCTTTGGTTTTTATGCAACCATTAGAATATATATATACAGAAGCTTTTTAATCTTTTGTCGGTGAACTAACTAAATTTGAGCTCAGCTCCATCAGAAAGAGAGAATTTATCCTATTTAACTAGGTTAAGAATCTGCAGCTGAAAGAGGAAAAAAGCTATACTACAATGGTATTAGTCAAAATCCTTCTTTGGTTAACCTCCTCCCTCCCTCCCTCCCCCCAACTGTCTCCTCGTGGATTCAGTCTGCAAGAACTGCTTTTGTTAGTCAATTGATCCTGTTGAGCTCTTTCTGTTGATGAAGTTCATCATTTAAATGTAAATATACTAACTTAAGAACCTTGCTTTTACAATATCAAATAGTGAAGTTGATATTGTAATTGTCAAATGAGTTGGTACTTCTCGAAACCCTGTATAAGTGCCAGGTTGCCTATTAAGTTCTTATTACTCTCCGGGCTGCCCATTAAGTTCTTATCACTTTTCTATATAAGGGCATGTGAAACTTTATTTGTTTATATTTAGCTATAAATTTGTTGAAAGCTCGACTCTTTTTCTATCTGTACTTATCCCTTTTTGGAACAATTGCAAATTCAAACTGTGCTAGTTGCTGTCTTGTTTGAATCGGTGAATGATGAATTTGATTCAATTTTGTATATCTTATGGAAGAATTAAATTCAGAGATCAAGTATCCTTCTGGTCTCAAACTGTTGCAGGCCTACCTAACTACATGCCTGCTCATAGGGGGTCGGGTTTGGACTTTGGACATGATATGTATTACTTCAGTTAGGCTTGATTTCGACTTGTTTGTATCCCTATGACGGATAAAATAAAGCAGAAGTATGTTGATGTTAAGCATTTAGCTATCAACACATACACCATGTTTAGTTCCAAATCATATACTGCCCTTCTATATTCGGACCAACAAAAAAATCCGTTAATGGTCCTTTGAAGATGCCTTCATTTGACAATTTTTGCAGGTTAAGCTTTGCAATTCCAGCCGACAGATAACTTTGACCAGTATGCTGAGGCCTTCTCGTTTCAATCTGCAACTGACCACTACGCTCCTCGGCTCACCCTCCAGTTACCCTTACAAACCTCCATGTCTTCCTCTGTTTCCGAAAGGCCACGTTTTTAAAGGGCCGATAATAAATTTTTCTACAGCAAATCATGCATTATCTGCCCCAAAGACACCTAAGCCTAGTTCAATACGTGGTGCTACTGCATTCATACAAACACCCTTGTTTGTGGGCCCTGGGGTTGATCGAGCGAAGTAACAGATAAGATGGTCCTACCTGGCTCAAACATTGTAGCTGGACCTTATGCAGGTGATTCAAAGATTAAAGAAATCGAATTTGTGAAGAGTAGTGATCGACCCAAAGATTGTCCTAAGGACGGACGTCCTGAATTTGCTTTATTGGGACGGTCTAATGTTGGGAAGTAAGTCGCTAATTAATGCTCTTGTCGGAAAAAAGAGGTTGCTCTTACTTCTAAGACCCCAGGTTTTGATTCCTTCTAACTGTAATGCTACTGCCACAATCACTCTAACACAACAAATATCACAACATACCCCCACTGCCACATCATGAGTATAATTATTCTTCCTTCTAGTAGAATTTGTTATTATGTTGGCTAGTTTTTGAAGGTTTCTTATTGGTAGAATCTTTGTTGATTTTGTGTAGGGAAAACACAGTTGATTAATCATTTCCTGGTGAACAAAAGTTGGTACCTTGTGGATTTGCCTGGTTATGGGTAAGATATCCGCCGCCAACCCCCCTCCCCCCCCCCTCTCCCCCCACCCCTCTCCCTGTAAGAAATATATATCTAATTTGCAGTTATTTATGGCCCTTTTTTATCCTATTACGCGCCACGAGTCTTACAACTATACAACCCTTATTCCCACTTCATCCTTTAAACTTGACCTAAATAGGGATTTGGTCCTGTTTTTTCTAAATACCAATGGTCATCCTTTAACATGTACATTTTTTTCTTCAATTTTAGTCCTTTAACTTTCTTTTTTTCTTTTTCCTTCCAATTACTGAACCTAAATAGTTCATGTATCATCATATGTGTACAGTTTTGCTAAGGCCTCAGGTGCTGCTAGAATGGATTGGTCTTCATTCACAAAAGGCTTCTTTTTGAGCCGCGAAACCCTAGTTTCTGTCTTGCTTCTGGTAGATGCTAGTGTACCACCCCAAAAGATTGATCTTGACTGCGCAAATTGGCTCGGGCGGAACAATGTATATATCAACTTCATATTTCACAATTCATCGTTTAATTACTACGAAGGGACAAAGACCCTTTTTGTCCCTTTTTGTTTCACGATTTTCGCATTTCTATTCCCAATGTTACATTTTGGCACTTTTACCCCTCATCTATGCAATATATACCTTTTCAGTCCCATTGTTGTCACGTTTCAAGTTCTTATTGACTGGAGTTCAATGCTAGATTTCGGACACATGGAACTTTGGACTGAAAATGTAAATAAAAATGCATAGATGAAGGGTGAAAGTTCCAAGATGAAACCATGGGGATATATGTGAAAAAATCATAAAACAAAAGGGACTAAAAGTGTCTTTATCGAGATAGTGCTAACGCCTTTCTTTTCGTTTTTTCGTGTGGGCTGAAATATATACAGCAACCAATGACATTTGTTTTCACAAAATGTGACAAGAGAAAGGGAGACAAAGAAAACAGGCCGGACCGAAACATTAGAACTATGTTAGAACTTATCAGAGAAAATTACAGACAACATCCTCCATGGATTATGACTAGCAGTGTCACCGGTTTAGGCAGAGACGAACTTCTTTTGCATTTATCGCAGTTGAGGAACTACTGGGACAACGAAGAGTGAAGCATACCAAGAAGCGGTTTTTTACATTGGTCGGATCAATACAGTCATGAAATACTTTGATTTGTATCTTTTGTATGAATTGAATGGATTTAAATAAACGAATCCCAGGTTTTAGTTTAGTCTTTCTGGGATTAACTCCGAAATCAATTTTGTCTGCTTTTTGTTGGGATTGGTTCTTGTTTGTATATTCTTGTCTGTATATTCTACTGAATTCTCAAAGGAGTTTATTTTCTGCAATTGGCTTAGTAGCAGTAAAGTATATTGAAACTGTATTATCAAAATAACATCTAAAATCTTTATGAAACATACACCTACTGTATGTCTGTGACACAAAAGGAAAAATGATAAAAGTCTAATCTTTGCGACACTCTGGTCATCAGAAGCCGTTGATCAATGTGGGGTCCAGTACGATCAATGGCTTCGTATGACAGAAATGTCACAGATGTATGGGTGTCCACTGGACTACATCCCCCCCTCCCAACATATTGACCGGCATCTTTGTCCATGGAAAGACGCATGGTTACTGATCTGAAGACTCCCTCGACATCTCAGATTCCCAGGCCGATATCAGGTTCGCCTTTGCACTTGATATCTGTTCTGAACTGTACCCCGAGGCCACGAGCAAGTGCATCAAACTTTGTGTATCTCGTAAACATTCACTTACATTCCTTAAGTTGAAATCTGTCCAGTGTATTAAGCCTTTGTCTTGAGAACAAGCCACTCAATCAATGCATATATAGGTATCATCTCTTATGCCCATTAGGACACCTCTTTAGAAATAGAGGAACAGGATCTCTCTTGCTGGTTCCATTTTCTGCATATATATATATAAACTAAAAAAATTACAATTGGAGCATGATCCTATAGTTTTAACCGCAAGAATCTCATTAACACGAGCAACTTTTAATCCCCCACCACCCTTTGAACGCAAGAGACAAATCAGGAAGTCAAAGTTCACAGGCACATGGTTAGCTACTTCAAGAGGATCAGAATGTGATGAAGTCAGTTGTGTTTACTATGTGCAACTTAAGCTTTTGAAAGATTTGTCATTTATATGTCTTTGCTTGCCCAGTGTTCGCCCCGGCTATTTGTTATGCCACTAAAAGACGGACTTCATATTTATGCTAGAATCAACTCATATGATCTTTACTCATGAAGTTTTCAAGAACTTTTCCAGAAGTGCTATACAATTAAGTCATCAATGTCTCATTCTTTGTCTACACAACTTCATTAACTTCATATAATTAGACATATTTCTAGATGCCTCACAAAAATGTAGAGTATTATATCATAATCAACTAAAAATAACATATTTACAAGGAATAAAGCATTACCTCAACATATTTGGGTGTATGCATGCACCTTTCATATGATAATCATCAACTTGAGAGAAGCTTTGGAAATTCATCCTTGAGTTTTATCAGTAAATCCTTACATGGTTGTTGTGCGTTTTCGATGTAACATTTGCAAAACTCGGACGCTGTTGAGCCACATTGACATCCTCAGAGACATTTGCAAAACTTGAGAGAAGAGTTGGAAATATATCCTCGAGTTTTATCAGTAAATCCTTACATGGGATGTTGTGCGTTTTCGATGTAACGTTTGCAAAACTTGGAAGTTGTTGAACCACGTTGACATCCTCAGAGACATTGCATAGACACATTAAGATAGTAGACGTAATTCTCGAGTCCAGAACAACGTCCTTTTCAGCCATGTGATGTAGCAAACTAATAATTTCATCCGTTGCACCGACTAAATTGAAGCCCTTCAGAAGACAATCGTAAACAGCGACATTCGGTTTAAAGCCAGCTGAAATCATTCTCTCAAACAAGTTTTTAGCCTCATCCATTTGTCTCAGTTTCGAGAAACGGTTTATTAGCACCAAAAAAGTCAAACCATCAGGTTTCAACCCCCTTTGAAGCATGTCAAAAACTAAATCTTTTGCAGATTCAAGATTTCCGGATTTTAAAGTTGAATCGATTATAATATTGTAAGAAACGACGTCTGGCTTACAGTCACTATCAATCATTTCTTGAAAAAGTCTCTGACTTTGCTCGATGCTTCCTTCCTTACACAACGCCGTCATTAAAATGTTGTAATCGAGCAAGCTAGGAGAAGGGCCGAGTTTTCTCATCTTGAGAAAAGCCCCTTTTGCAATGTTCAGAATATTTAACCTGCAAAATCCTCCAATCAACACGCTTAGTCCCTTGAAGCATCGATCAAGCCCGATTCGCCGCTTGTTTCCAAAGTTCCATTGCCTTTTTATGTTTCCATCTCTTAAATAGGCTCCAATCAAGACTCTGTAATTCGGTGCTACGTCACTAATCTTTCTCTCAACCAATTTCTGTTGAATTTTTGCAGCTTGATCAATACATCCTTCTTTACATAGCCCTTGTATTACCAACGAGTACGTTACAGCATCCGCCTCTGAGTAATCCTTATCCGTCATCATCAAGTCAAAAAGAGCCATAGCATCGTCAACTTTCCCGTTTTGAAAAAGCCCTTTAACAATCGTATTATACGTAACAACATCAGGCCTTTTGCCCTTGTCTAACATTCTTTCCAATATCCCAAATGCATCACCTAACAACCCGTTATTGCAAAGTCCGTTAACTAAAACATTATATGTTACATGATTCGGTTCTACTCCTTTTTCCAACATATACTCGTACAATTCCAATGCCTTTGAGATCTGCCCATCTCGACATAGCCAAGTAATCAAACCAGTAAACGTAACAACATCAGGACGTATTTGATCCTTAATCATCAAATTCATTATTTCTTTAGCTTTCTTTAGCTTTCCTAACTTACAAAAACCATTCATCAAACTAGAATAAGTAACAACATTCGGAGAAATCCCTTTTCTTACCATCTCATCTAATAAGTCCTTCCCCTTACCGACATCTCCGTTATTACACAATCCCTTTATCACCGCGCTATAAAGAATGACATCCATTTCCAAACCCTTGGCTTTCATCTCTGTCACTAACCCCATTGCTTTAACCACTTCACCTTCACCACAAAGGGCATTTATAAGAGTATTATACGTAATTAGGTTCGGAGCTAAATAATCAGCCAAAGCTTCCATCTTTATTTTCAAGTCTAAAGCTTCTTTAATCCTCTTTTCTTTACAAAGCCCTTTTATAAGTGTATTAACACCAACTATATCTGGCGATACAAAAACGTTGGCCATCTCAAAAGACAAATCAACAGCCTTTATAGCCATACCACAATCACAAAAACACTTCAACAGAGAATTCATAAGATAACAATTGATGCTATAACCACTCTTCATAATCAATCCAAACACACTTACAGCATTTAAAGGCCTCTGAAAATTGATATAACATTCAACTAAACCACCTAATGACAAAAAACTAGGAGCAACATTGAAAAGAATCATCCTATTATAAACCTGGTAAGCCAAATCATAGTGTTTGTTCTTCACAAGTACATTGACAAGGAAATTGCAAGTGGGCCCAGATGGAAAAACCCCAGAATCAACTACCTTGTCAAAAAAGGTGAATGCTTCAACAAACTGAAAGCTGGGTTCTTTACAGAGTGTTCTTAATCGGGAATCTATGGTTGGTAAATCTGATTCACTGGGTTTATTAAACAATTCGGAGAGTGAAGATGTAGTAAATGGGGCTGAAGAAAAGAACAAAATTTTCGGTTTGAAATTATATCTCGAAGTGAAATTGGGATGCAAGATTAGCTTTGAAGCTTTGATGAATCTGTGGGTGTTCATGAAAGCTGAGTTTGATGATGTATATCAACTTGTGGATGAAGAAATAATGGCGGGCGCGGTTTAAGGTTATCAGCAGAGCGCCATTGTTGGACTCTGAGAGTGAATATATACAACTCTACAGAACAATTTTGGAATAATTACACTTTAGCCCTTTATCTATTTTTATTGTTCATATAAAAGCACGAATTTTATGAATTCACACTTTTCATCCTATATTTATAAATTTTGGCAAATTGACATGGCGTGTAACTGGAAAATTATTGTCAGGGCTGTCTTTAGACAATTATCCGAAAAAAACAAAAATAACCCCAATGGTATATTATTAAAAATTGATAACCCAGTGACTAGAGACCCTGATATATTTTTATGGAATAGAGACCTCTAAAAGACATTCCATACACACAAATCGATTGAATCATCCACTGAAAGTTTCAGTGAGGTCGTCAAAGATGTTTCAGTGAGGATGGAGGTTCGCGGGTCATGGGTCGGACACTCTGGGATGGTTGCTAGCGGGGTTGCGTGTCATGAATGCAAGTGATAAAATGCTGAAAATGTAGAATTAGAATAGAAAAGAAGATGGAGAAATTGCAGAAAGGAAGATAGGAGAAGGGAAGAGGGAAGAAGAAGATAAGGAGGAAGAAGTTGGATAATATTCATTCATGCCCTTCAACATTACAACGGAGCACCTCTTAAACATTGCACCCAACAATTGATTCTAACAGAAAAACAACTCTAACAAACTCTATGATGTCATCCACAAGAATGCTGACATCCATTTTAGGTAAATATATACTGCAGCTAAAAAAGGAAACTCAATCTAAAAAAGGAAACAAAAACTTCCAACAGCTCGATTTGTTACAACTCTGCCCCCTTAAGAGCTACCTTGTCCTCAAGGTAGGGTAAACTTAGGAAATTGTTTCTTTAAATATGAAAAATCCTCCCAAGTTTCCTTATCAGCATCAAGATCGAACCATTTCACTAGCCATTGCACAACCGGATAGTTGCCACGTTTAATGGTCCTGATGTCCAACCTTTCCTCCGGATAGAGAACTTACTGACCATCCGGTGATGTAATAGGAGGTGGAGAAGTAGCAGGAGGGGTATTACCAGTAAACTTTTTGAGCATTGATATATGAAACACTGGATGTAATAGAGCAGTGGCAGGTAGTTTCAACAGATATGCCACAGGGATGATCTTTTTCTGAATCAAATAAGGACCAAAATATTTGGCTACTAGCTTCAGATTGCGTCTAACCGGTAAAGAAGATTGTTTGTATGGTTGTAACTTTACCAAGACCATATCACCTTCCTGAAATTCCTTGTCCAACCTGTTCTTGTCAGCATTGGTTTTCATCCTAGACTGGGCCTGCATTAAGTGATTGATGATACAGGGTTTCACTCCCTCCACGTGTCGTCTATCGGTTGGTCATCACACTATAAAATAACACCAGTGTATTCATGTCGATGCCCAGGCTCGAGGCCAAGGCCATCATATAAAAGCCAGGCTACGACGATCGACTATCGACTACCGAGCAGTGTAGGACGTTCAGTCCGCACCAGCCAGCAATGTAGGGCATTGAATCCCAGAGTCGATAACCGCAGGTCGGCATATCGACATCGAGGACAGAGTCCGCATCAGCTTACTAAGCCCATTAATAGCGATAGCTTGGGCAAGGGTCAAGGCCCATTTAAGGGTAAAGGTGACAATAGCATAAGCCGACTTAACCTTAGGGTTTAGGCAAGTGTTGTCATTATAAATACCCCATTCCAGGAACTACGTAAGACTTGATTCCTGGAATTGAACAGGATACGTAGGCAATCTAAGATACAGTCTTAGACTCAGCCGCATACATAAAATCCATCCCCTCATTCCTTTTTGGCATTAGGGTTCTTGTGTATTCATCACTAGATTAAATCAGGGCTCAAATCATTAAGGTGACATAATTTGTCATCGTCATTGGCGCTAGAAGGAGGGCCTTCTATTGATTGAACGGGCAAGAACACGATGCCTCCCAAGAAAACCGCATCCAAAACTGCATCCAAAGCTGTCGATCAAGGCTCCCAAATGAAGCGAGCCAATCGATCACGATATGCAAGGAGAAGAAGATCCACCTTGGATCTTGTTCAAGACGATCCTCGCCAGAAACAAAGGGAAAAGATCAAGCTTTGAACCCTATCAGAAACCCACCAACCGTAGAAAAGCAAGCCTTGCTCCGGAATATCGGGCGCTTGCGGATCGGCAGTGGGCGGATTTGGAGGTAATGTCCGAATAATCGCCGAGGCGCACGACGGCGAAGGCAAGCGAGGTATTCTTCGCCGCACGAGAAAGAAGCTATGGCCGAAAGCGCCGAAAGAGGTCGTGGACAAACCTAAACAGACTCTCGAGAGGCGAAATAAGCGCATCATCTAGCTCGGTGGAAAGGAAGAGACGCGAGATCCACCAAAAACACCAGAGAGGGGACGATGACAGCGCCAGGGAGGAGTTGAATGCAATTTTGGGAAAGAATCAGGTGTCGTTGTGGCTCGAGTCTCCCTTCACGAAGGAGATCGAGAGCTTTCCTAAACCCAAAGGGTTTAAGATACCGAAAATAGAACCTTATGATGGCACCACCGACCCAGAGGACCATCTCCATAGGTATCTATCTCAAATGAGGTTGGATGGGGCACCCGATGCAATGCGCTGTCGGGCATTCGAGACGCTACTCGTGGGTCGAGCAAGAGAATGGTTCACGAAGCTACGACCAGGGTCGATCTCCAATTTTGCCATGCTCGCTCGAAAATTCCGAGACGCGTTTATAGTCAATAAGAAGTTTCATCTGAGTGCCACGCACCTCATGAACGTGAGGCAGCAAAGAGATCAAACAGTAATGGATTATTTAAAGAGGTTTAATCTGGAGGCCATGCAGGTCAAAGATGCCGATGATCGACTCCTGATCACGTCATTCGTCGGAGGGCTGCGTAATACTAAGCTGTATATGAAGTTGAGCAGAGATGTCCCGCACACCATGGACGAATGCGTCAATGTGGTGCATCGATTTTGTCAAGGGAAGGAGGCAGTGCGAAGGCACACCCAATCCGACTGGATGGAATCCAAGAAAGACACCCGAGGTCCGATCAGGAATCAGTCTAAGAGGAAGGATGTCGAGAGTAAGCCTTTAGTATGGGACCGTATCGACACACCCACCTCAGACCGCGGGGGCAAGAAGGGACCCTCGCGTGATAAGGATTTTATCCCACTTAACCGACCTCGATCCGAGGTGTTGTCTATTATGCTTTCAAAGAACTTGGCGAGGAAACCGCCACCATTGAAGAAACCTCGAGAAAAGAGGAATGCAAGCAAGTATTGTGATTTTCATGAAGATATAGGTCATACAACAGAGGATTGTATCGATCTGAAAAGAGATATCGACGTCTGCATTCAGGAAGGAAAGCTAGACGAAGTTGTTGACAGATCTCGGTATGATGGGCCCAGGGGGTGTGGAGAATTTAAGAGGAAAAACTCCGATCAAGATAGGAACCGAGGTCGAGATGTCCAAAGACGAAGGGATCGATCACCTCCGAGGAATCGATCCCCAGGTCGGGAAGGAAACAACAGGGATAACTTTGGACGGGACAGGTACGAAGAAAATCGACCTGTAAACTATGTCAATACGATCTTCGGTCCAGATGAAAGTGATAAGGATCAGACCAGTGAAGAGCCAGCTAGTAGTTCGAGAGAGCGCAAGCAGCTCAGATTCACGACAGAAGTCGGATACGGCCCTCGAGATGATATCCCCAAGTCGAGGAGTCATAGTGAAGGGTTAGTTATCGAGGCGATTATTAGCCGAGCCCGTGTATCGAGTGCAGATCGATAACGAGGAGTGCGATGAACATCATATATCACTCGGCGTTTCAAGCGATGAAGTTGAAAGAGAAGGATCTAGCCCCATACGCGTCTCCCTGTTCGGATTTCTGAGGCAAGCGATCCATCCCATGGGCTCGATAAAGTTACTCACGACGATTGGGGGACGGCGAAAGGTAGGACACTCGAGTTAAGCTATGTGATGGTCAAGGCTCCTTCGCTTATAATGTTATCTGGGACGACCGGCCGACTTTTTGACTTTGCGCTATCATTTCGACGTTCCATAATAGCATGAAATTCCCTACTAGGAACGGTTCCCACGAAGTAAAGGAGATGTTGAAGTCGCTCGGAGTTGTAACTCTGTTGTCATGAATGGGAAGATGGCGGTTCAATAAGTCCTGGTCGAGGAACCGATTCGAAGAAGAAGAGGAAAAGAACTGGGTATCCAGTGATGCAGTGGAAAATGTCCGACTCTGGGAAGGAGAGGACGATCAGTGCGTGCAGGTTGGGATTTGGATCCCCTCGAAAGAAAAGCAACTATTGATTGAGTTATTAACCGAGTTTAGGGATATCTTTGCCTGGAAAGCCACTGACATGCCGGGACTATCTACTGATATCGCGGTTCACAGACTCGAAATTGACCAGGCCAAGAAGCCAGTCAAGCAGAAGAAGAGAAACTTTGCCTCTGATCGACTCGAGGCAATTGAGTTGGAAGTCGGCAAGCTACTAGCAGCTCAGATAGTAAAAGAGGTTTTCTATCCAGAGTGGCTAGCTAACCCGGTGTTAGTCAAGAAGCCTGATGGGAGTTGGCGCATGTGTGTGGACTTCACAGACCTAAACAAAGCATGCCCAAAAGACTCATATCCGCTGCCTAAAATCGACAGGTTAGTAGACTCGACCATCGATTTCGAAGTTTTTGGTTTTTTAGATGCGTATAAAGGATACCACCAGATTCTAATGGATCCTCGAGACGCGGAGAAAACAGCGTTCATCACAGAATTCGGCACCTTCTGCTATGTGACCATGCCATTCGGATTAAAGAATGCTGGGGCAACATACCAGAGGGCAGTCAATAAGATATTTGCAAGACAAATTGGTAGATGTATGGAAGTGTATGTAGACGACCTGCTCATCAAGAGTCGATCTATGAGACAATACCTGGTCGATGCTCGAGAGGTTTTCAAAGTGTTGAGAGAAATGCAGATGAGATTAAACCCGAAGAAGTGCACTTTTGGAGTTAGGTCGGGTAAGTTCTTGGGCTATATGATTTCGAAGGACGGGATTCGAGCGAATCCGGATAAAATCGACACGTTGAAGAATATGCCCGCACCTCGAAATGTAAAGGAAGTGCAGAGACTCACGGGTAGAATGGCGGCCCTCAACAGATTTCTATCGAGATCCGCCCAGCGAGCGCTACCATTCTTCACGATACTCCGCAAGGCCAGTCCATTTCACTGGGACAATGAATGTCAGACAGCCTTCGAGGAGCTGAAGGCCTATTTATCAGACTTACCGACCCTAACTTCACCTCGAGGACGGGAGAGGTTATTAGAGTATATGGCAAGATATCGAAGAGGCGATGAGTGCGGTCCTAGTTCGAGAAGGGGTACATGGGCAAGTACCGATATATTTCGTCAGCAAAGCATTACATGGCCCCGAGGTCCGATACTCACCAGCCGAGAAGCTAGCATTATGTCTTGTTCATGCCTCGAGAAAGTTGAGGCCCTATTTTCAAGCTCATCCTATTGTGGTAGTCACTGACCAACCACTAAAGCAGATATTGGCAAAACCCGACACCTCAGGTCGATTGGCAAAATAGGTGATAGAAATGGCCCAGTACGACATTGAGTTCGTACCTCGAACTGCGATCAAAGCACAGGCCTTGGCGGATTTTTTGGCCGAGGGGATCTCCGTCCAACTTGATCAGGAAAAACAAAGTCCAGAGGAAAAATGGACTCTCCAAGTCGATGGAGCATCGAGTAAGGAGGGGGCAGGAGCAGGACTCCTTCTGGTAAGCCCGAAAGGCGAGGAATTCCCATACGCCATTCGATTCGACTTCAAAGCAACTAACAACGAGGCCGAATATGAGGCCATGATTACTGGTTTAAAGCTCGCGTTGAAGCTGGGTGTCGAAGATCTGACGGTTTACAGTGACTCGCAGTTAGTGGTCAATCATGTGAAGGGAGAGTATGAGGCTAAGGAAGAAACCATGAAGAATTACTTAGCAGTTGTCCAAAGCCTCATACCAAAATTCAAAACAATTCAATTCGAGCAAGTCCCCCGAAGTCAGAACAAGAGAGCCGATGCGCTCTCCAAGTTGGCATCAAACTTCATGTCAAGCAAGAAGGTTACGAGTCGAGTTCTCGACCGATAGGAGTTACATCGAGACGGAGGCCCAGCCGATTACTCAGCAGGCCACGTGGATGGACTCGATCGCTCTATACCTTAAGGACGGAATATTACCATCTGATAAGGTGCAATCAAGAAAAGTTCGACTCCAGTCCACTCGATATGCTTTCTTCGACGACATCCTTTATCGAAAATCTTTTATAAGTCCATGGTTAAGATGTGTCTCTGAAACTGAAGGCGAATATCTCTTGGAAGAAATTCATAGGGGAGCATGTGGAAATCACTGCGGGGCTAGAATGTTAGCTCGAAAATGCAAGTTAGCTGGGTATTTTTGGCCGTCGATGCAGCGAGATGCGAATAATCTTGTCCAGAAATGCAACGCTTGTCAGATCCATGATAATATCTCGCATCAACAAGCACAAGATATGAACGTCATCTCGTCAGCATGGCCGTTTGATCAGTGGGGGGTCGATATTGTCGGACCTTTGCCCCGAACTCCGGGAAATCTCAGATTCGTGGTCGTTGCGGTGGACTACTTCACAAAATGGGTAGAAGCTAAGGCTTTGCCCGACATCCGAGCTGCAACCATTAAAAAGTTCTTGTGGGTCGATATTCTATGCAGGTACGGAATTCCAAAGGCTTTGATCTCGGATAACGGTACCCAGTTTGAAGATCGAAAAGTTAGAGAATGGTGCAGCGAGTACCAAATCGACCAGCGATTCACCTCAGTGGCTCACCCCCAGGCAAACGGTCAAGTCGAACAGACTAACCGATAGATCAAGCTGGGGTTAAAGAAGAGGCTAGAGGCAGAAGGTCGAGATTGGGCAATTCAACTTCTGAGCATCCTATGGTCATATAGGGATGACTCCTAATTCATCGGCTGTGGGAAACTCCTTTCTCTTTGGTGTATGGGTGTGAAGCGGTGATTCCCGCCGAGATCGGAGTCCCCTCTCCTCGAGTTCTGGCCTACAATGTTGAGACAAACGATCCCGAACTCCGACAGGAAAGGGACAATGTCGAGGAACGAAGGGAGATAGCCTCAGCCAGGATGGCAAGGTATAAGCAAAAGATCTCCCAGTATTACAACTCGAGGGTAAGACACAGGTACTTCAAGGTTGGCGATCTGGTTCTAAGGAAAAATGAAGCGAGTCGACAGGAAGCAGTCGGAAAGCTGACCCCGAATTGGGAAGGCCCATATCAGATTCTGAAGGTTCACCCCAAAGGGTCTTATCAACTTGGTCGAGCAGATGGAACCACGATTCCTCGACATTGGCACGCCAACAATCTGAGGAAGTATTATGTTTGAGATAAGCTTTACTTTGATGAACTTGTTTACTTTTCACTTATGAATCTTGTAATAAGTCCATGAGACAATTTTATGAGTATTCAAATATATTTGTATCTTTTCGAGATGTTTTCTGTGTTTTTTAGGATTTATAGCCAAAACGATACAAGTCCAATGTGACAAAAAAAGTTAAAGGCAAAACAATCGTCAACGGGTAGAGAAATCCGCAGGTCGGACATCTCGATAAAGCCAAGGCAAAGTTAGCCTAATGGCGACGAATGCAAAGGCATAGAGACGGTTCGCAGGGTCGGGCCAAAGATCCAAGCTAAAAGCCGAACGAGCCCAAGAGGCAAACAAGGCTAAAGCAAATGACGGTTCGCATAGTCGGGCCACCTGTCCCTGTCGAAAGCCGAATGAGCCCGAGTGGCGAAAAAGGCCTAGACAAAGGACGGTTCGCATAGTCGGGCCACCTGTCCCAGTCGATGGTCGAAAAAGCCTAAGAGGCAAAAAAGGACCAAAGACCAGGGACGGTTCACGTTAAAATGCTCACCTAAGGTCAAGATAAGCCCAAGGGGCAAAAGACTAAGGCAAGCAAGTCGATCTCAAGTGCAATAAGAACCAAGGGTTCATAATACACTTGGGGGGCAGAGCCAAGGCTCGAGAAGAGACTACGAAACATTAAGACAAGCAAGATAAAAAGATAAGAAAAAGATGGCAAAATCAAATCAAAATTCAGAGTAAAGTTGTCACAAGACAAGGCCAGGTTGAAAAGACCAACCAAAGTTAAAATAAGTGTTGTTACAAATCAGAAGTTCAAATATCAAGAGAAGAATTAAAAAGACAACGATCAGGGGTCAGTTCGGGGGTCGGCTCAGAATTAGCCGAGCTCGGATCGATAGCGGTTGGGTCAGCAACAGGGGCAGAGCTAGAGGCACCATATTTGATGGCCAAAGACTCTCCTCGCTGAAACTCTTCGAAGTATCGATCGTAAATCTTCTCCGAATCAGGGTTATAAAACATAGGCGTCTCGAGGGATGATACGTTGAATCCTGATACGACGGCCTTCACTTGATCGACAGCCAGTGTGTATCCGCCAATCATCGAGGCACGCATGATCACTTCCAGGTCGTCTTCAAGGTTGCTCGACTTACGATACTCCATGATCGCATCGGTCGAAACAGTCTCGAGATGCGCGTGCTTGGTCCAATTCAACTTGAAGCGCATCTCGGTCTGTCGAAGCTTCGCTCTCCCAAGGAAGCCTTGTACCATGCCTGAACCTTCTCGAATTCATGGGTCACCTTGAGTAGCTCCCTATCCTGATCTTGTCTCTCAGCCCGCAGTCGAGTCAGCTCCTTCTCGGCATTTATCAGATTTGCCTCAGCCGCCGCCAGTTTATCTTGCAATTTTTGGCACTCGGCGACCGACTCGCGCTTCAACGCATTATATTGTTTTTCAACAGCAGAGAGGGTAGCACTCTTTGCGACGTTATCTTGGAGCAACTGCCATTCTCCTTCTTGATTTCGTCCGCCGACTCTCTCCGCTTGGCTAGCCGTCGGGCAGCCTCCCGACCAACAAGTGGTATTCTACAAAACATAAAAAGTATATCAAAATGGACAAGGCATAGGCCTCGAGAAAAGCTAATGTAGAAAGAAGAATCGACTTACGAGGCGATTCAACTTCCGAAGCACATGAGACAGGTCCTTGTCATCTACACACGCCAGTAGTCGCCGAAGACCCAGTCCACACCGATCCTCGACTCGGTAGAGGTCTCAAAGAACCTTCTTCCTTTTGCCTCAAGTTTGCTCCTTCACTACCTCGGCAACAGCTTGGCCTTTTCTTTGTCCGCGTCGCATCCTCCTTGATGTTAATCTCGACATTCGAGGTCAAATCGACAAGCTCCTCCTCGTCTTCATCTCGAAGAGAGCCAAACCGAACAGTTAAGCTACCAGCGGTCGGAGGTAGCTCGGTCGATCCGGCCGCGGCAGACGGTTCGAGGGCAGCAGGGTTTGTTTCAGGTTGAGGAGCACCCCCCTCTCGGGAAGATGAAGGCACCCTGGTCTCAGCCACTGGCAAATCGGGAGTGGCCTGACCCTCGAGAGGTGGAGCAGCTATGACCGTCGACTCGGGGATACGCTTGGGGTTGGTAACCTTGGAGAACTTGCCCACTGCAAAATGAGAAGAGAACAAGTTAGTTCTAACCAACAAACAACAAGTTATCAACTCAACAAATAATAAGCATGTAAAAACAAGCAAATAAGGAATATCCTACGATTCTCGTGATCAGGGACGCAAAGGCCCACGTAAGGCATTGGGCCAGCTTCCCCCAAGTGGGCCAGGTGATACAAGAGACTCAGGTCTCGAGTACACACCTCGAAGTTGTGTCCACTCAAGAGTTGAGCCTCGTGAGGAGCCGATTCCTTCCCAAGCTTGTCTTGTTTCCCCTCTCTCGACCTCCACTGACCGATGTAGGGGTTATCTTGGCCGTGACGGAGAAAGAAAAATCGAGGCTTCCACTCCCCGTGGGAAGAAGAAGGCCCTCGTTATAAACTCATGGCGATTTGCTCTCTCTCGGAAGGAATACCATAACTTGTCGGGGGCAAAGCAATCTTGTAGTAGTATCGAAACACGGGCACCGAAAAACAGACTTGAGCCACTCGACATGCTATGAGGAACCCCATCAGAGTTCTGACGCCATTCGGGGCAAGTTGGGAAACGCTAATCTCATAGTGGTGCAGAATCGCGAGGATGGCCGGGCAGAGTGGAAACCTTAATCCGCTCGCGAGCTGATTCTCGTAGACAGCACAAAATCCTTCCGGGGGCTCATCGGCAAACATGTGATTACCAGAAGGGAGTCGAGACTCGAACGGAGGACTAACAATATTATACTTCCTGCAGATTTCAACAATGTCCTATGGAGAGAGTGTACTAAGACATCCTTTTGCTCCCTTTCCATCCATCCTAGTTACTAGTTTTTTAGGCTGGTTAGGGACAGGAGGATGGGAAGCAGCAGGTTCACCGGAGTCTTCCCGGAGAGGAGGATCGGAAATAATAGGTGCCGGAGATTGGCTATGAACGGGCGTTTCACTACCCCTATCTGATTCAGTTGCACTACTACTACTAGACATGAACAAAATCACAGAAAAGATGAATGCTAAGGAAAAGAAGGAGTCTTACTTGGTGTTTTGGATTTTGGAGATGGTGATGAGAAATAGCAAACAAGTTTGCAGCGGCGTCTATCCTCTCTCCTTTTATATGCTAGTGAAGAAGTTACAAATGATTTGAGGAGACGTGGGTAATGGGGGTTATAACCCCTGGAAATCGCGGCAATCAAGGCAGTGACGCGTCTTTTGTGGGATTCGAAGCGTTTCATATGCTAGATACCGTTCCACATGGCCATAAGGCAGTTAGGGTTGTGAAAAGGCGGGTTTTCTCCCGCCCAAAGAAAAACCCAACTCGATGACGATTCAAGTGACAGACTCGACCTCGGACCACGGAAGTTGCCTCTCTCAAGTCTGGGGGGCTTATGATGATACAGGGTTTCACTCCCTCCACGTGTCGTCTATCGGTTGGTCATCACACTATAAAATAACACCAGTGTATTCATGTCGATGCCCAGGCTCGAGGCCAAGGCCATCATATAAAAGCCAGGCTATGACGATCGACTATCGACTACCGAGCAGTGTAGGACGTTCGATCCGCACTCCCCAAAGAATGTAGTAGGCATTGAATCCCAGAGTCGATAACCGCAGGTCGGCATATCGACATCGAGGACAGAGTCCGCATCAGTTTACTAAGCCCATTAATAGCGATAGCTTGGGCAAGGGTCAAGGCCCATTTAAGGGTAAAGGTGACAATAGCATAAGCCGACTTAACCTTAGGGTTTAGGCAAGTGTTGTCATTATAAATACCCCATTCCAGGAACTACGTAAGGCTTGATTCCTGGAATTGAACAGGATACGTAGGCAATCTAAGATACAGTCTTAGACTCAGCCGCATACATAAAATCCATCCCCTCGTTCCTTTTTGGCATTAGGGTTCTTGTGTATTCATCACTAGATTAAATCAGGGCTCAAATCATTAAGGTGACATAATTTGTCATCGTCAGTGATCTTTCAACTCTCTATCTAGAATTTGCTTTTGTTTGAGGAACTCATCAACTGTTTGGGAACTTGAAGAACTAAAACTTCCCAATGGCAAGGTGGTAGGAGCATGACCATACAGGGCCTCAAAGGGAGTTCTTCCCAAAGATGAATGGTAACTTGTATTGTACCATGTTCTGCCATAGGTGTTAGGAAATCAATCGAGTAGCACAGTGGAATTTCAAAATCGATTTCCCGATCCAGGATCGACTTCGTTTAAACAATAAACATATAAGAGAGGGGACGGTAATACTACCTTGGTTGATCTAAAAGATCGACGCTTTGACCGTCCGGTCGCAAGCCGTCCAAGTGTCCAGCCTCTACCAGTAATCCACACGAGCACCTCGCCGGAATCCCGCCAAGGATTTCTACTAGAAAAACTCGACTGCTAGGTCGACCTTTTCTCTCTATAATCTCTCTCTAAGAAGCTCTCTTATTTTTCACAAGAACAATTAGCTCTTGGAATTATAATGTACAAAAGAGCTAGCCAATCTCCTCTTAAATAGAGGCGAGTGCGCCCCCTTCATTCTTATTCCCCATATGATTAGCTTCTGTGTAGATTAAGGAGAAAGAAAATATTTTCCTAATAAAATAAGGAAAATCTCTTTGATTGATTTATCTTATTTAATATTCAATATCTTGTTCTCAAAAAAAAAATTCAATATCATATATTAAATATATTTCCAAGATATATATTTACAATATCTCCTATTGAATATATCTTATCATATTACCATAAATCTATTTTTCCAAAAATCAATTAATATCCAATATTAATATTATGATAATTTTATTAATTAAATTGCACAATCTAAGTGTATCATAATAAACTTATGCGCCCCTTATAGACACATATTGGCATGCGAAATATTTTTTAATTAATATAACGCTATGATGAATTAATTTTCAAATAGGAGAAGGTCGTAGAGGACGGGTTTACATCTTATTTGTGTAAAAAGGACAAGAAAATAACACAATGGTTGTAAAGGACAAAAAATAATGTATATCCAAAAATACCATTTATTACTATTTTCCTAATTATTTCCCACGATTGAAAATCATTTAATTATCAAAATATTGGTCGCTAATTCATTCATTTCTCATTTCCTCACACCCTAATTTCAAGAAACCCTAATTGCCTCATCCTCGCCAATTCATTCCTCAACTTCTCGTATTGGTTGGTGATACTCAAAATCCCAAGATAGCCTGTAATAAACGCTCCATCTACTTGCCTATTCCGTTTGATATCGAGCAATGAATTCTCGATTTGGTGATGATTTGCAACACGAAAAACTTGAAGGCTCAATCTTTCCATCTTTCCAAGAATATCGAGCATTGATTGTTTGCTTACGGGTCATTCGGTCAAGTTTATCATACGTAGACGTGAAAGCCGATGTCTTTCTTCTTTCCCTCCGATTCAAGTGTAAATGGTGAAATTGCTCTATTTAGTGCTTCAATTCACTTCCGTTTTCGTGTTGATTTGAAGTGTAAACGATGAATATTAATTGTTTTCATCTTTATCGGTTCTGTTTTTATCGGTTCTGTTTTCATCTTTATCGGTTCTGTTCTGTTTTCTCTATTGGCTACAATTCATTGTTTTCATCTTTATCGGTTCTGTTTTTTGGATATGAATATTAATTCTCCATTGTTTCATTTTCTGAATATGGTTTTCGCAAAAGATTGAACTCCAAGATTGAATTCGATTTGGACTCTGTTTTCTCCATCGTTTATTTTTCCAATATGGTTTTCATCATACAATGGTTTTTGGTATTTGGACTCCAAGATTGAATTCGATTCACCGGATCATTGTTTTCTCAAAAGATGTAGTAACAATTAAAAAACACATTGCGTTGTTGTGGATCGTCACTACAATTTTTGGTACTACGTGATATGGTGTATTTTGTCTATGTGGTACTACGTGATATGGTGTGCAAATTCTTGGATCTTTTATCCATGTCGCTGCATTACGTGAGCGATCAAAAAGCGATCAACAGTTCAACATAATGTAGTTACACTTCAAAAAGATGTAGTAACAAAAAAACAAACATGTAGCACTAGTTCAAAATAATGTAGTAACATTTCAGGAAAATGCAATAACAATGCAACAAACTGTAGTGACAAACTAATGCAACAATAAAATAATTTAGTAACATTTCAGGAAAATGTAGTAACAATGCAACAAATTGTAGTGACAGTCCAAAAATTGTTGTGACGAATCCACAAAAATGTAGACACAATTGACAAAAAATGTGTAACATGTGCAAAAAATTGTAGTACCTATTTTTTATTTTATTTTATTTTTTTGATTTCGGCTTTGATAGAGTTAAATGCAGTTAGAGTCCATTCCAATCATCCTCCCTTGATTTCAGCGCATTTATTGGTCCGAATTTAATGTTAAAAAAAACAAATAAATATTTTATTATCATTAAGGGTTTTTTTGTACATGTCTATTATTTTTGTCCTTTTCAACCATTTTTTATTTTTTTTGTCCATTCATTATTTAGCATCTTATATTGTCCTTTAGGCCCACCACCTGATTTTCAAAATACATGTGTATCAATATACACATATAAATTTTGACTTATATGTATCTATATACATATTTAATTAATCAACGTAATTAATATCTTGTATTTGATTTATTCATAATAAATAAATACCACCATATTAATTTACCACTATAACTTTTATAATATGAGATAAATTCTTTCCTTATTTGGTTATCAACTATAACCCTATTTTAATCCGACTTGATATTCATATGTGTGTGACCTGATAGGCTTCCGAATATGTTGTTCGTAGATATAAGGCGTAATTACAAAAATGCCCTTCACCTCTAACAATCATGGATAGCGTCTAGAAACACGTCTATGACCCCAAATCATTGGAAGAGTCAATACGCAATGAATACTACCTTTCATGTGCTCGGTTAGCGTGTAAATAGAATCCTATCGCCGTAATAATATCAATACGGTCGTACGTCGAGTGTCAAGCATCAAGACCGTATCTTATAATCTGGATATCCTGCTCTCTTGAAGTAACTCACTTACTTCCACTTAGCAAAGATTCACGAGAGTAAGACATTCCTTGTAAGAAGGCCCTTTCGGATATTCACCTCTACTGATAGGGTACACGACCAAAGATGTATACTCCGCATGCTTCAGTATCACACCCAATCACTATCGTATGATCGCCCTATGGCTAAGGGAAACCTCAATAGTGTCAAAACATGACAATCCACACCGTAATGCCATGTAGCTCCGGTCCTAACGATAATTACACAACCGTCACATAGTGTGACACTTAACAGTGTAAGTGGGTCAGTCTAACGTACGCATTCTCTAATACACGTCCACGTACATTCCAAGTGTCTCTACACTTCTATAGACGAGATCTATCACTGCCCTTAAAGACAGAAGACATCTAATACGTGCTAGCCTGTTTGTACTATCAATGCCCTGTTTAATAGTACATATGCCTAGAGACATTTAAGTATCAAATTTATTAAAGTGTTTAGAGATCTCATCAACCATAATCGCCTATCATGGTTTCTCTATCATGGTTTAATACTAAGGACGTCTTCATATAAAAATTCATAATTGGTTCTTTAAAAGAACAAATATATGACAACAGAAAAACCATTTATTATATATGTATAATCATAAAGAAATAGTAGAAATGATCCGACCTGCTCGGATCTGGTCCAACCTGATTGGGTTTAGGACACTATTTCAACAATAGGAAGCCATGATTTCTATTGCTGGGGTCTCTGGAAGATCATGCATCTTAGGTACATCTCCAAACACTGATTTACCCTTTCAGTTTGACCATCAAATTGAGGATGGTAGGCTGAACCGAGATTAAGAGTCACCCCTTCCATCTTCATCAGTTTAGTCTAAAATTCAGCAGTGAATACCTTATCTCTGTTTGAAATGATTGTCTTGGGTAACCCATGTAGCTTATACACCTGTGAGAAAAACTCAGAAGCAACAATATCTGTAGAGTACTGCCTTACTAGAGGAATGAAATGAGCATATTTTGTAAACATGTCAACAACTACCAATATAACTTCTTTACCATCAGATTTGGGCAATCCTTCAATGAAGTCCATACCTATACTTTCCCATGTCTGGTTGGGTATAGGCAAGGGCTGTAACAAACCAGCAGGGTGTTGATGCACATCTTTACACTGCTGGCAAGTCAAACACTCCTTTATCATAACCTCAATGTATTTCTTAAGATTTGGCCAATAAAATATAAATGCAACCCTCTTGTAACATGAGTGTATACCATAATGGCCCCTAACAAGTGAGTTGTGTAGCTGTTGCAGGATGGCAGCTCTCAGATCCCTATTTTTACCCATATACACTCTGTCTTCAAACTTAAGAATACCCTGGTGTGAAGAGAACCCAGGGATAGCATTTTCATCAATTACCAACTTCTGGATATGGTCTTGAGCACATGATCCCCTTCATACGACTCTATTAAATCCTTCAGCCAATTGGGAATAACAGTGGATATTGCCAATAGTGACTCATCATCTTTACCCCCAGGTGCAGGATTGTTATGAACTTGTCAAGATAAAGTATCTGCTACCACATTCTCCCTTCCTTGTTTATACTCAATCTTGAAATCAAGCCCTATTAACTTTGAGATCCTCTTTTGTTGTAATGTAGTGGTACAATAAACTCTCGATAAAGAAATATCCTCAATAAGATAATAATTTCTTCCTGTCCCGACTTGGGCATGTGTACTAAAGTAATAATTTCGCTAAATGCATTAAGTAATAAAAAGAAATTGAATACAGTAAAGCCTAATAAAAATATAAAATAATAAATGCATAATTCCAGTTAGAAATTTATTTATTAAACTTACATATTCTCGAAATTTCACATTTCACTTCATATTTTCTGAAAATATGCATCTAGAGCAACTTGTTTCTTCTTAGTGGCTAAACCAAATTCGATCCCTTATTTAACTTTTTGTAGAGCATACACAACTTCAGGAATATTTTGTTCATGTTGTAGCAAGTAGATCTGTGAGGTGATAGTTGCTGAAAGGCTTCTTTCGATGAAACATTGGGTAAAACCGAACTATCGTCCGGTTCAGGATTGAACCTTTTTCATTTTTGATTTCGATAATAATCCACGAGCACAAATTCTTATAATCTTTCTAGCTTCCCAAGCATTTTAATTAATATTTGTCTCTTCATTTTACAGACTAGATGCATAATATTAATTATTTCTTTGTAAAGTAATAAATATTAATTTATCGATACATGAATAAATTATTCATTTATCGATAAACAAATAAACTCGTTAAAGTAATAATTTTTGTCGGTCCTAAAGGTATGCATTTATTGAGAGTTTACTGTACCTCTTTGCTCCAACAAGTGCTTGAGACTCTGTTGATCCGTTCTAATAGCAAACACACTGCCCTGTACATAATGCCTCCATTTTGATACGGCCATGATAACAACCATCAATTCTTTTTCATAAGTGGACAATCCCAAGTCTCTAGGTTTGAATGCCTTGCTCAGAAAGGATATAGGTCTTCCTTTTTGATGCAAAATAGCTCCTACACCAGTTAAACATGCATCAGTCTCTATACAAAAGGGGACATTAAAATCTGGTAGTGCAAGTACTGATGCTACACACATGGCTGCCTTGAGTTGATTGAAAGCTTCCTCAGATTCCTGTGACCAATTGAACCCTTCCTTTTTTAGAAGTTCTGTTAAAGGCTTAGCAATAATTCCATATTGCTTTATGAATCTCCTATAGAACCCAGTAAGGCCCAAGAACCCCCTTAATTCAGTGACATTCAAGGGTATTGGCCAGTATTGCATTGCCTATATCTTGCTTGGATCAGCTTGTACCACCCCATCATGTATTAAATGACCCAAATACTCAACTCTCTACTAGAAAAAAAGACACTTGCTCATTTTAGCATAAAATTTGTGTTCCCTCAGAGTAGACAGTACAACTTCTATGTGTTTGATATGGGACTCAAGATCAGGGCTATAGATCAATATATTATCAAAAAAACACTAGGACAAACTTCCTAAGAACGGGATGCAAAATCCCATTCATACACTTTTGAAATGTAGCTGGTGCATTTGTTAATCCAAAGGGCATTACCTTGAATTCATTGTGCCCTTGATGTGTTACAAAAGCTGTTTTCTCCATACCTTGCTCCTTCATTCTAATTTGATGAAAACCAGATCTCAAATCTATCTTGGTAAACCACTTTGCATTCCCCAATTCATCTAAGAGTTCATCTATTATTGGTATAGGAAAACTATCTTTAACTATGTATTCATTTATCTTTCTGTAATCCACACATAACCTCCAACCACCATCCTTCTTTTCTACTAGTAACATAGGGGAGGCAAAGGGACTGCTGATTGATTGAATAATCCCTGGTCTTAACATGCTTTGGATTAGTTCCTCTATTTCATGCTTTTGTTGATGCGAATATCTATAGGGCCTCAATTTGAAAGGGCTTGTGCCCTCCTTGAAGTTGATATCATGAGCCCATTCCTTGTTGGGTGGTAGCTTAATAGGTTCTTGAAAGACATCTTCATATGACTTTAGTACTGCTTGTATTGTTGGTTCCAAATGGGAACTCACCCCATCACTTATTTCAGTTTATAAGGAGTAAAAACACCCTAAAATGCCACATGAGCCTTCCTTCAAAGAATTTTTCAAACTTTTCCAGCTTATAAACTTCAACTGAGCCTCACCTGCAATTTTAAGAATGATGTCCTCACCATTCTTCTTAAATGATAACATTAGCTGGTCAAAATCAAACAATATAGGACTATATTTCCTCATCCAATCAGTGCCAAGGACCATATCACAACCACCTAGCTTGATCAACCTCACATCATGCTAAAACCTATGACCACCCATCAGCCAAGGCAAACTGGGGCACATAAAATTACTCATCATTTTGTTCCCATCAGCCACAGTCACTAGCATGGATTTGGCAGGTTCAATCACACAATGCAGATCCTTTGCCAATGCACCGTCCAAGAAGGTTTGTGAGCTACCACTGTCTATCAGAATAGAAATGTACTTCTTCTTGAGTTGCCCTTGAATTCTGATGGTGCTAGCAGAAGTTGGACCAATCATAGTATTAAAAGACAGCTGGGAAAATTCACAGGGGGCAGCATCCACAAGAACAGTGGTTGGGGTCTCAGCTCCTACATGTTCTGTCATAATTTCCCCAAAAATTTCATCCCCATCCACTAATATGAAGTTGAGTTGTCTGTTCTTGCTGTTAAAACACAGATGAGAAATTTGCAGTTTAAAAAAGATTAAAACAGGAGCAATGCATACATAAAGTATGGCGAAATTGATAAAATACAGAGACAAAGAGAACACTGTGATTTGACGTGGTTTCCGGCGTTGTGCCGACTACTACATGGACAGAAAATGAGATATTTTATTACACACAAAGTTACAAGGATTTTCACACACTTGTGAAAGACACGCTTTGCATTGATTACAAAATTGGTATTTATAGGCACAAATCTCTAACCCTAACCGCCATAAGATCTTTGTCGGAAATGTCATAAATACCCAGATGTGGACCTCCGCTTCAGCTGTTATCCACTAGATGAAACTCAGCTTCAAACTGACTTTCCACACCTGTAATCAACTGCTCAGATGCGGAACTTAGATGTACTCAACTCAAAACTAAAAGCTTACTTCAGAAGAAACTTAGTTTTGCACTTCACGAAAACTGACTCTCACAGAACTGAATACCCTTACTGAACTGACCATCATTCTCAGTCTCGGTTTCACAGATTTGTTCCACCAATTTAATCATCAGTTCCGAGATCAAGTCACCAAAACTGACAAATTTCTACCTTGACTTGAACTCTCATTCACAGTCAATTAGATTGCATAATCAGATGTACGTGTACCAGATGAATTCGTCAACGCCAGGATGTACTTGTAACAGACTTCTCAACAGAATCCACTCAAGCTGATCTGCCCTCAGCTGAGTATCCAATTTCCAGTTTATAAGCTTTGAATATTCAGCAAGTTCAGACACAACTGAAAATTACTCTGCTGAACTGGTTTAGTGAACATATCAGCAGGATTATCCTTGGTGCTGATTTTCTTCACTACAACCCTCTTCTCATTTCTCAGAAAATGATACCTCACATCAATATGCTTGGTTCTCTCATTATGAACCTGATCCTTATCTAGACAAATTGCACTAAGACTGTCAAAATAAATCTTAGCTTGATCTTTATGTAGCCTCAAATCACTGTCTAGACCCTTCAACCAGATTGCTTCCTTGCCTGCTTTAGTAAGATCCATATACTCTGCCTCAATAGTTGATAAAGGTACTGTTGATTGCAAAGTTGCTTTCCAGCTGACAACTGAATTCCCCAATGTGAAAGCATAACCAGTCATTGATTTTCTACTATCCACATCACTGTGATAATCGCATCACAAGATCCCCGTGATCGCTTCGAGTATCACCTCCATAAATGAGACCAACATCAACTGTACCCCTAAGGTACCTGAATATTCTTTTCATAGCCTTCCAGTGTTCCTTTCCAGGTTGAGCCATAAACCTGCTGACAACACTGACTGTCTGAGCCAGATCAGGCCTAGTGCACACCATGACATACATCAAACTGCTAACTGCACTAGCATAGGGAACTCTTGACATGTACTCCTTCTCATATGCTGATTGTGAAGCAAAAACTGACAAATGAACATTTGATGCCATAGGAGTATCTATTGGATTGGTAGCTGACATGCCAAACTTTGATAAAATCTTATGTATATAGCCCTACTGAGATAAAAACAGTTTATTATGACTTCTATCTATCCAGATCTCCATACCTAAAATTTAGTAGGCTGCACCCAAATCTTTCATTTCAAACTCAGCACTGAGAAGGTCTTTCAAATATTGAACATTAGACTTCTTTCTTGCTGCTATCAGCATGTCATCCACATATAACACAAGATAGATGTATGATCCATCTTCCAACAGACTATTGTAAACGCAACAATCATAAGGACTTCTACTGTAACCCAACTGGATCATATAACTGTTAATCCTTTTATACCACTGCCTAGGAGCTTGTTTCAGTCCATACAAGGACTTCTTCAACTTTCACACAAAATCTTCCTTACCAGGAACTTGGAAACCTTCTGGCTGAGTCATGTATATCTCTTTGTCTACCTCACCATGTAGAAAAGTTGTCTTCACATCTAACCGCTCAAGTTCTAAGTCGTGTCGTGCCACTATTGCCAGTAACACTCTGATTGAAGTATGCCTGACTACTGATGAGAATATCTCATCAAAGTCTACCCTTTATTTCTGACTGAACCCTCTTGCAACCAAACATGCCTAATACTTAACTCCTTCTGCCTCAGTTATCCCTTCCTTCTTCTTGAAGATCCATTTGCATGTAACAACTCTCCTATCAGCTGAATGTTTAACTAGATCCCAAGTCTGATTCTTCAGTAATGACTCCATTTCATCTCTCATGGCAGCAAGCCATTGAGATGCTTCAGAACATGTCATGCTTCCCTGTAAGTAGAAGGTTCACAACCATCCACTTCTTCTGCAACTTGAAGTGCGTATCTAGACAAATCATCAAAACCATACCTATTGGGAGGTATCCCAACATTGGATCTTCTAGCTCTGCTGACAGCTTTACTCTGCTGACCCATGTTCTATGTTTGACGCCCAATTGACATTTGCTCAGCTGACTGACTTGGACTCAGTTCTGGTTCAACAACAAGATCAGATGAAAACTGGCTTGGATCAGTTGATTGTTTCATTTCAACCGACTCTCACCAAGCTCCACCCATCACGCTTTCTCGCTTTTAGTATTGGTTTCAGTTTCATTAGTCTTTCTCACTGATGAACTGAGCATATAATTTTCATCAAAAGCTGCATCTCTGCTGAGAATAACTCTATTTTCTGCTGATGACCAAATTCTATAACCCTTCACTCCATCACCATAACCCACACACACTCATTTCTTGGCTCTAGGTTCCAGCTTCCCTTCACGCATATGATAGTAAGTTGTGCTTCCAAAAACCCTTAGAACTGAATAGTCTGCAGGATTGCATGACCACATCTCAATTGGTGTTTTGAGACTGATCCCTATGTGAGGATGTTCGGAGGATTTTGCATCACTAAACAAAAAAATAATTTATAAACCTATACCTAACATGCAAACTAACTCCTAACCGACCGAATATCGGGTAATTGCTAGCATAGTAGGGTAAGTACGGGTATCGATCCACAGGGAATTGGGGTGTTGAATCTAATCTTATTAATTCTTCTGAATTGTTACTACTAAAACGAAACTAAAAACGATAAAATAAACTGGACAGAGGATTGTCAGTCCAAAGCAGGAAACGATATTTGCGAACAAAATAAATAAAACTTATTCTACTAACCAAAGAAACATAATAACTAACACTGAACAAATAACGAACGAGCAATGATCCACCAATTCCCGCAACCATCACCCCACCGAAAGTAATAAGAAATACAAACATTCATTCACAAGTTTCCTTGGATTTAAATCTTATCTAAAAAGCGTTTCCTCTCTCGATTTGTCACGCCATTAATTAGTTTACCTCTCGGTTTAACTAACGCATTTACAAAGCAAAGATACGGATTTAAAACCCTAATCTAACAACATTATCCCTCAACTCGCTTGTTGGAATAATTATTGCTACTCTCCTTCACGATAATCTAATGAACTTATTAACTCTCGTATTTCTAAGTTCTATTAACCTGCAGCATAAAACATGAAGGTAGAACAAGTACAACTTGATAAAATAAACGAATGCAAAATCTCATCTTTTCCGGTGATGATGATATCCCTCAATCTCTTTCTAAGATAACCTTGTAATGAATTAACTAAAATTGTGATTCATGATGAACCTAGACTCCTAACCTAACAACTCTCGTTAAATAGGTCAAAGCTCTACTCTTTCCTATGGTGATCAAGTTTACACCGACTCTCGTCATACGGTAAACATCAACAAGCAAACATCTCTCGATTTAATTTGCAAGATAACAATTAATCATAGAAAAGAAGACAACTTTAAATTAAACTTACAAAACATCCAAGAATTGAAATCGAGTTCGTCGCTGAAACAGGTTTCACAGAGCTTGATCGGACTGCTCAGCCTTTATTCATCGTCGGGAAACAAGAAAATAAACTAAAAAAATAAAAAATAAAAATATGGCTCGGTCGACCGAGCAGGGGCACTCGGTCGACCGAGTGTGGTCGCTCCTCGGTTCTTGCTTATTTGTGTTCGCCTCCGGTGTATATGTTCTCGTCACTTGCATGCCCCTTTTATAAGTAGTTTTGCCGACTTAGGGTTATTATTAGAAAAGCTTAAACCCTAATAAAATAGAAATAAAGATATTCCCATATTTATCCTTTCTATTCATCTGGACTCACGTTTAAGGCGATGGACGCCCGTCCTATATAATTTTGAACGCTGTTCGGCTTTTCCAAATCTTCATTCCAAGTTTCACTTGCATCTTTCTCCTTCTATCTAACCTTCAATTGAATATGTTTTTAGCTCATCCTATGCCATGCAAATGTACCTACAACACGACAAAAACATGCAAAATGTAAAATCATACATATAGATAGAAAACACCAATAAAACCACGTAATTAGCTCGATTTTGCACTTTAATACTTTTAAAACTCATTTGCTCAATAATTCGATTAAACCCTTAATTTCTATGCAAATTATACGAATATGGAGGAATTTGTTACGAAATACAATGATATAAATCACATAAAATCACCCTAAACAACTCCCCCACACTTAGCTTTTGCTCGTCCCGAGCAAAACAAGACAGAATAAAGGCTCGAGAAAAGATAGACATCTTAGACAATATAACATAGATCCAATAAATCAGAAGTTCACCACTGTGTGTGTGAAAAGCCATAGAAAACTTCCACTAAGTCCAAGCTTGAGAAACTCAAAGCAAAACTAGCTAATACCCCCTTGTAGACTAGCAATAAATGATACTCATAAGATGTACCCTACAAACGTAAATATCCCGAAAAGAATGATCGAATATATCTAGGGCATTTCTGAAATACTCAGAGGATAATCCCTACAGCATATCTGTCAGTTTATACTGGGGATAAGATAGACGATAACTAAGTCTTTCATTCATTCATACCACTTCTTATATAATTTGATTTAACTATTTCACTTTTAAACACACATCAGAATGAGCTCTTGCCCTGTCATAGCAGAATAGGATATTGATGAGAGATAAATTTATGATCATGATTACGACATTTTACCCCAATATTGATACCATTTTGAGCATTATTGTATCAAATCAAGTCAAAATTACTAAGTTTTATTCAAATATATAAGTAGTAGTTATTATATAAATTATCGTATTTTTATAAGTTTTTTATTAGTTTTTGTACCGGTTTAGTAACCGGAGTGTCGTGTCGGATTTACGTTTGGTATTTTGGTGGTTCATTGCAGGATTATACATTGACTAAGATTCCACGTAATGACATGTTTTGAGTCTAAAAGATGTGTTTAGAGGATTAGAAGAAGGTGCCACAAGCTTACGAGTTCAAACGGAGCAAATTTTCCTAAGTACTTAAACCGTAATTTATTTTCGATGGAGATTTGACCCAGCTTAGAGGCATTTTCAGGGGATGACTTCTTAATGAAAGTTGTAGATCTTCACATAAGCTTTCCAACTCACTTTGAATTACGTCAATTAGAGGTCTACAACTCAAGTTATGGTCAATTGACTAACCGATTCAGATAGCGGAAATCCCAAAAACGACACGACATACGAATGGCTCATCAAAACGACATTTCGGAAGAAGTTTCCTTAATAAAAGTTGTATATCTTCAAAAAGCTTTCCAATGGATTTTGAATCAAGTCAATCGGACTTCTACAACTCAAATGGTGGTCAAGTGGCTAATTGATTCAATTTCGTAAAAATCTCGAAAAACGTTCGGAGGAACACGAGGTACTCAAAAGGCGTTTTCACGAAGAAGAGTCCTTCATGAAAGTTGAAGAGTTTTCCGAGATCTTATTTATGACATTTGGATCATAATTTTTGGAGGTCTACAACTCGAGATATGAATTTTAGAAGTTTAATATATAAATTTCTCCATTGCATGTGATCGTGAATGATTAGTAATGATGATAAGTTCGGATCGATCCGCACCAATCCGGATCGATCCGCCTCAACATTTCTATATATATCGAGCATCAGCAGCAGCCCCCTTTGCCCCTTCTTTCCCTTTTCCTCTCGTCCCTCTGCTCTTTCTTTTTATTTTTTTTGGATCATATATATATATATACATATATGATATATATATATATATACACACACACTTCATGTATATATATATATATTCTATATATGAATATATATGTGATAGATCTATCTATATATTTATATAGATCTAGATCTAGATCTTTTCATCTCGTTTCTCTTTTAATTTTATTTTCTACTGTATATACATATATATGTCCATGTATGTATGTATATATGTTTTTCACATATATAAATAAAATGGTTATAGTATCGTTGTAATGGCGGAATAATTATCGAAGATTGTTGATTTCAAGCTTTGGCATGTTAGATCCGTGGAAACGACCCGATTCGATAGTCATAACCGTAATATATTCTAAAATTGTTATGTTTATTATTTCTATTTCTATTTATATATGATATTAAACTAAAAATATATCTAGCCAAGATATGAATCAATTTGTTAATCTTTTGGTAAAATAAATGATCGACTCGTAATAATGACTAAAATCAATTATGATGAATCTCTTTCTTTTCGCGCTTAATGAAACGTTAAAATTGAAAGACCGGAGGGTAAAATTGGCCAAGTGAAAACGTGACAACGGAACCCGATTTCTACCCGGGGCGATTTGTCTTGGGAAAGATAAATTTTATTGACATTTGTACTCGAGATCGTAATAATGTTAAATCATCGCTTAATTGAAACTTAAACCGAAAGTTGAATCGTCCGCCTTGACAACCGTAGCCTTTTAAATAAAATTGACCGCTTGACGAACGGAGTGATTCCTTTTTATTTAAAGGTAGATTTGTACTCAAGGACTGCTCGGAAAAACCGTAATGATTGTGGACCTTGGATCGATGCAATGGACATATGACAATTTCATACGCCATGTGAGTGAGGAGTTGTCTAGCTTAGAGTACAACCGATTCATACATAATTTACACCTTGAATAAAGGAAGATCTGTCTCATTTATTTCTACTAAAAGATATTGATTCAAGAAAGTATTCTTGGCTAGATCCAAAAATATATCTATATATCTATTTGTATTTATTTATCGCTTTACTAACAATCTAACTACTAACACAATCTAACCCGAGGAAACCGATAAAATCGCGACTTAGATCGAGTTAATAATAGCTTCTTGGTGTTTAACCCACTTAAAAGAATTACCATGTTTTCCCGAGGAATACGACGACCGACTCACCGGACTAGAGCTACAATTTGACCCGGTACACACCGCGGTTAGGATCTGTATAGCCTAGGTAATGTCCGTCGCCTTTTCGCGCCCGTTTCAAGGTTAGGTTTAGGTGCATCCGGATATTCGAGATATACCCTACCTTACTCCAATCATAAGGCAGCTTTTTTCTCGATGTCGTGAGCTTTTGGTCATCATAGTGGTATAGACATACGTGGTATACCCTATCGCACTCAAATCATCGACCACTTCCGACACACCCAATTAATTCATTTAATTCAACTTTTCATTTGACAATAAGTTACGTGTTACTTATCACATTCAAACCTAAGATATTCACAAAGATATCATACTGGATCTAAATACAAACTATCATAAATCTCAAGATATATACGTAGCACTAAGCACATGACTTTTAAGAAAATCAGAAATCACTAATCAAAAGGGGTATAACTTTATATATTAGCTCATCATTCACTATGGCTCGTGAAAAATAGATCTCAGGTGAAACGACTAACTTATCAAACATATGATATATAGCTTGGATGACTATAAAAATAACGAACATTGAATTGAATTGCCTACTCGGGACAAAACAAAAAACAAAAATGTCGGAAAATTTTGAAAATTCTAGCTCATTTTGCATAGACTCGTAATGAATTAAGCAAATGATATGTAGATACACAAAACCATTCCCCTCCCCCACACTTAAATTGCAACTTGTCCTCAAGTTGTACAGAATTAAAGAAAAGATAAAAGAACTTAGCTGATTTGGTAATGATATGAAGATAGGCTGAAGAAGGATAGATAATCGATCCCCGTTTTCGAGGCACGAGATGTCATAGGTATTCCTCTCCAGATTCACTTCCAAGGCCAGCTTAACAAGAACAGCTAAAAATATACCTGCACCACTTGAAAAACATGGCAGTATCTCGGGGAACACGGGAGAATATGACATGGCAAAAATAATCATAGAAAAGAAATAAGCACATGATATAATGGGTCAGATGGAAAAATCATCACACAGGGAAAATACAGGACATCTAAGCGTCAAAAATAAAGCCACAGAAGCTTTCAATACAAATATGGACCACATGTGCATACAGAAATAATGATAGAGGATACAACAGAGTAGCAGGATTGTACATGTAAAACACATGGAAAAGAAGTCAGAGAGATTTTTTCAGATTAAGCTCATGTAAAGATGGAACATATACATGGAACATTACAAAATAGCAGGGCTAGGTGCACTATATGATATGCAATTATACTAAAAAAATAAAAGTGGTAGCGTACGGCAAGCCGACAGTAACTACCCTCAAGAAAAATAAAAGAACAATAGAAAAACAATGCAACTAGATGACATGCAACTAAATGATATGCAAAAATAAAAGAAAATAAAAGAAAGAAAACTAGCCCACTCATTTGCAACACGACATGTATATCATAAACGCTCACCAAATAATGATAGTTTACGATAAACGACAGTACTATTCATTATATGCAGTGTAGACGCGCCTTAAGACTCATCAAAGGTGATAGCATTATGGAAAACCAACAGTTAGCTATACTAAACAGATATAACTCATAAGCCAAAGATAGTAGCAACGGAAAACCGACTGTAGCTACCCATATGAGTTACAAAAATAACAAGAAAACACATAAGTCTCAAAGCTCACAGGATTCATCACAACGATATGTAGCATACGGAAACCGACATTAGCTACTAAATAACAATAAGAACAGTTATAGCATACGAGAACCGACATTAACTATAACATGCATAGATGAATCATGTATATAAAAGTTAATCAATTATTTAACATGGATCGGTAGATGGAAAGATGTAAACATGCAAGTTCAGAACATCTACGTAAAAATAACTAGCCACAGAAGCTCATATAGAAGTATCCATGTCAAATAAAGCATTAAAAATCAAGTCAAGAAAAATTTGGAACCTGGGCGTGCGTTCAACATACCAAACGGGCGGTTGCCTGGAAATTTGCACTGGACGGGCGTTCAATGAGCCGAACGCCCGTTTGAAAGTTCGATACAACACCCTGCAACTTAATAAAGCACAGCCGAAAACCCTAGACTAACATCTTAAACTCATGGCAATTCAGATCATCAAATCACACATACAGCAGCCACGGATAAATTTAAGCACAGAGCACACTAGGTCACAGATAAAGATACACTTCACGTTTCACAAATCGAGTAAAAAACTTTTTGCACATTCTTAACCCAACGGTCATCGAAACACGGCAAAAATAAAAACTCTCAATTTGTGTGACGCTACTCTTATTGAAAGAAAAGAAACAGAAAAAAGAAACGGAAACCTACCTACGAAAAATTTAAAACAGAAAAAAAAAAAAAACTAAGACGGAGGAAAAAAAACGTGGTGAAATCTTCTAGGGCCAAAATGGAAGGGAAAACAGTGGATTTTGACCTCGAAAACGGTGTTGAACGGCCTATGGCCGTTCTTCACGTCGTCGGCGTCGGAACGAGCTTTCCGAATTGGGGTCCCGCGCGCCAAACGGACACTCGAGCCGAAAGTTACGGCCAAAATACCACCATGTGCCCTAACGACCCCTTTTATCCCAAAAAATTAAATCGTAACAAAGTAGAAGAATTAACTCAATTAGATTTAACAAAAACACCAATTCCCCGGCAACAGCGCCAATTTTTGTTCGGAGGATTTTGCATCACTAAACAAAAAAATAATTTATAAACCTATACCTAACATGCAAACTAACTCCTAACCGACCGAATATCGGGTAATTGCTAGCATAGTAGGGTAAGTACGGGTATCGATCCACAGGGAATTGGGGTGTTGAATCTAATCTTATTAATTCTTTTGAATTGTTACTACTAAAACGAAACTAAAAACGATAAAATAAACTGGACAGAGGATTGTCAGTCCAAAGCCAGGAAACGATATTTGCGAACAAAATAAATAAAACTTATTCTACTAACCAAAGAAATATAATAACTAACACTGAACAAATAACGAACAAGCAATGATCCACCAATTCCCGCAACCATCACCCCACCGAAAGTAATAAGAAATACAAACATTCATTCACAAGTTTCCTTGGATTTAAATCTTATCTAAAGAAGCGTTTCCTCTCTCGATTTGTCACGCCATTAATTAGTTTACCTCTCGGTTTAACTAACGCATTTACAAAGCAAAGATACGGATTTAAAACCCTAATCTAACAACATTATCCCTCAAACTCGTTTGTTGGAATAATTATTGTACTCTCCTTCACGATAATCTAATGAACTTATTAACTCGTATTTCTAAGTTCTATTAACTGCAAAGATAAAACATGAAGGTAGAACAAGTACAACTTGATAAAATAAACGAATGCAAAATCTCATCTTTTCCGGTGATGATGATATCCTCAATCTCTTTCTAAGATAACCTTGTAATGAATTAACTAAAATTGTGATTCATGATGAACCTAGACTCCTAACCTAACAACTCTCGTTAAATAGGTCAAAGCTCTACTCTTTCCTATGGTGATCAAGTTTACACCGACTCGCCATACGGTAAACATCAACAAGCAAACATCTCTCGATTTAATTTGCAAGATAACAATTAATCATAGAAAAGAAGACAACTTTAAATTAAACTTACAAAACATCCAAGAATTGAAATCGAGTTCGTCAATAAAACAGTTTCACAGAGCTTGATCGGATCGCTTCACCTTTATTCATCGTCGGGAAACAAGAAAATAAACTAAAAAATAAAAAATAAAAATATGGCTCGGTCGATCGGTTAGGGCACTCGGTCGACCGAGTGGTCGGCTCCTCGTTCTTGCTTGTGTTCGTCTCAGGTGTATATGTTCTCGTTTCTGCGCATGCCCCTTTTATAAGTAGTTTTGCCGACTTAGGGTTATTATTAGAAAAGCTTAAACCCTAATAAAATAGAAATAAAGATATTCCCATATTTATCCTTTCTATTCATCTGGACTCACGTTTGAGGCGATGGACGCCCGTCCTATATAATTTTGAACGCTCGTTCGATTTTTCCAAATCTTCATTCCAAGTTTCACTTGCATCTTTCTCCTTCTATCTAACCTTCAATTGAATATGTTTTTTAGCTCATCCTATGCCATGCAAATGTACCTACAACACGACAAAAACATGCAAAATGTAAAATCATACATATAGATAGAAAACACCAATAAAACCACGTAATTAGCTCGATTTTGCACTTTAATACTTTTAAAACTCATTTGCTCAATAATTCGATTAAACCCTTAATTTCTATGCAAATTATACGAATATGGAGGAATTTGTTACGAAATACAATGATATAAATCACATAAAATCACCCTAAACAGAGGACTCCTGTTGATTTAGTAGCAAGCTGTGCTTACAGCCTCTGCCCAAAATCTTCTTGACAAACCAGCATTAGAGAGCATACATCTTGCTCTCTCCCAAAGAGTTTGATTCAGCCTCTCAGCTACTCCATTTTGCTGAGGAGTATTCCTAACCGTATGATGTCTGGCAATACCCTCATTTCTGCAAAACTCATCAAACTCACCCAATGTAATTCTGCATCATTATCTGCATTTAAGCCTCTTGATCTTCTTCCCCAATTGATTTTCAATTAGAGCTTTCCATTGCCTGAACTTATTGAATGCCTCACTCTTGTGTTTCATCATCACCACCCAAGTCATCCTTGTATAAAATATCTGTGACCATCAAAAGACTCCATCTTTGATGGCCCTCAACAATCAGAATGAATGTAATCAAGTGATGACTTTGTGTTGTGTACCCCTTTTGAAAACTTGCCCCTAAGAAGCTTCCCAAACACACAATGCTCACAAAAGTCCAGATACTTGACCTTACATCCCCCAAGAAGATCTTTCTGAGAAAGAAACTGCATCCCCTTTTCACCTATATGACCCAGTCTCATGTGCCACAGTTTTGTAAGCCGTGGATCGATGAATCTCGGTGATGCTACAACAAAGAGAACCAAAGAATAGCCGACCTTGTAGTATATACAGAGTCCTTTTCTTGACTATTTTGAGAACCAAAACTGAGTTTTTATAGGCACTCAGTACTCCACCTTCACCCTTAAAACTGAATCCCTTGCTGTCTAGAGAACTTAAAGATACCAAGTTTTTTGGTCATCTGAGGAACATAACTAACTTCACTCAATTTACAGAATCTTCCATCCTCTGTCCTCAACTGAACTGAGCCAATCCTAACTACCTTGCAGACCTTGTTGTTTGCCATAGATATATGACCATCATCTATCTGCTGATAACTTGAGAACCACTCTCTGTGAGGGCAAATATGAAAGGATGCCCAGAGTCCAGAATCCACACATCAGTTTGATGAGTTGAATCACTTGCCACTAGGACCATGTCCTCATCTAAATCATGCTCAGCTGCTACAGCAGCTGTGCCAGAACCGTTCTCCTGCTGTTTTTTTCTCTTTGGACAATTGGACTTCCGATGTCCCTGCTCCTTACAATAATTGCAAACATCTGTGGATTTAGAGCCTTTGGACCTTGTCTTCTTGGAATTTTTCTTCCTAGACTGACCATGCTCTTTTCCATCATCGCAAGCATCGACTACTAGTCCAACAAACTGATTGTCGCCTTCAACCGCTTTATGTCTCACCACCGGCATGTTAAGTCGACTCACATCCTCCAAAGTAATCAGATCCTTCCCAACTATGAAGGACTACACAAAGTTTCATAGAAGTCGGTAATGAAACCAAGCAAAATCAAAGCAGCATCTTCATCCTCAATCTTAACATCAATATTCCTGAGATCAAGTAATATTGTGTTCAGCTGATCAAGATGATCTCTCAACTGAGTCCCCTCATGCATCCTCATGATGAATAGCATCTGCTTATACAGCAACTTGTTGGTCAATGACTTAGTCATATATAGGCTTTCAAGCTTAGACCATAACTAATAGGAAATCACTAGTTTAACGCAGCAAAATTTAAAATTTGATTTCAGATCCCAAGATCGACTTCGTTTAATACAATAAACACGTTAAGTAGTTTGACAGTATATACCTTGGCTGATCTATAAGATACACTTTGACCGTCAATGGATATTAGTATTGTGCGCAAGCGTCCACGCGTCCGGCCTCTTTCGATAATCCACACGAACTCCTCGCCGGAATCCTTCTTGGATTGCTATCAGAATATCCGGCTGCTAGACCGGCTTTTTTCTCTCTCTAACTCTCTACTAAAAGCTCTCTATTTTACTCAAGAACAATTAGCTCTTGGAATTGTGATGTACAAAAGAGCTAGCCAACCCTTTTCTAATATAGGGTGAGAGGCGCCCAAATGTCCCCTAATCTGATTAGGAGAAGCTTCCTAGAAGATAGATGAAAGAGAAAAACCTTTTCCCAATAAAAGAAGGAAAATCACTTTAATTGATTTATCTCTTTTATTATAATATCTTATATTAAATAAAAACTAAATATTGCCAATATCTTATATTGAATATATTTATCTTATTACCATAAATCTATTTTCCAAAATCAATCAATATCCAATATTAATATTATGGTAACCTTATTAATTAAATTGCACAATCAAAGTGTATCTTAATACACTTAGAAGTGGCGCCCCATACTGCCAATAATTGGCATCCGAAATATTCTTGAATTAATATAATTAATATCTTGTATTATATTTATTCATAATAAATAAATACCACCATATTAATGGGACAATTTTTGAAAAGGACACATATTGGACTTAATTAGGCAAAAAGGACATCCAAAACAAACACAGTTATAAAGACAAAAATTAGGTAGATAGACCCAAATACCCTTAATGAAGGAAAAAAACAACAGATGCAAATTGATGAACGCCTGAGCATAAGGTTTGTTCTTTTTTTAATAGCAGGGGTTGAAATACAAATTTTTTAATAGCAGTGGCTGAAATACAATTTTTTTTTATCGATGCATTGACCACCGCGATGGCGTGACCACCCCGCTGCATGGACCACCGCGATGCAGTGACCACCCCGAATGTAGTAACCACCCGCGATGCTTTGACCACCCTGATTCAGTGACAGCCGCGATGTAGTGACCATCCCGATCCATTCACTACCGCGTTGCCGTGACCACCCCGATGCATTGACCTCCGTCATGCAGTGACCATCATGATGCATTGACCACCCCGATGCAGTGACCACCCCCAATGCAGTGACCACCACCGATGCAAAGACATCGGCAATCAGACATGCAGTGACATCAACATTTTATGCAGTAACATCAGCAATCATATATGAATGACATCAACAATTTATGTAGTGACATCGGTAATCATATATACAGAAACATTGCGATGAAGTGGCCACCCCCGATGTAGAGACACCGCGATGCAGAGACCATCGGGATACAGTGATCATCATGATGCAGTGACATTTGATGAAGCAACACCGTGATGACATTTGATATTTTTCTGACTTAATTTCATAAAATCGATTTCTTTTCTTCATAAAATCAACTTCAAATGGCTATATCTTTTGATATAAAACTATGATCAACATAAATCTTTCACCTTAATTCATATTTTTATGCAGTAACATCGGCAATCATATATGCAGTGATATCAACATTTTATGCAGTGACATCGGCAATTATATATGCGTGACATCAACAATTTATGCAGTGACATCGGCAATCAGTTATGCATTGACATCAACATTTTATGCAGTGACATCAACAATCATATATGAATGACATCAACAATTTATGTAGTGACATCGGCAATCAAATATGCAGTAACATCAACATTTTTGTTGAACTTTTTGTCCCGAAATTAGGAAGATTTTTCAGGGGAAATCGAGCGTATGAGCCGCATCAAGCTATATTGAGTACTTAGCCAGTCGAGTTCGATGTTGCCTTTTTATGGTTCAATCGAGCCTGAACTTTTTTAGTCGATTCAAGCTCGAGCCTAAGGAGTATCGACTCGACTCGGATCGATTACACCCTAATGTGAATGACACTACACTTATTTTACAAAGTTACCAATTTTTGTATGAAATTGTATATGCAGTGACATCAACACCCAAATTGCAAAAACAAAAACTTTGTAAATTGTATATGCTGTGACATATACAGTGACATAGATATCACTGCATCAATTCTCTAACTATAAATACAGTGACATCAATATCACCGCATCAATTTTATTCCAAATCACACACAAACCCACCATCAAATTCATGTCACTACACCAATTTTCTTCCAAATCAGACTCAAATTATTGGATTAGTGGTCAATGGATATGAAAGTGTTCAACCTCCAAATGTGCTCAAACAATATAAGAAAAGCAAAAGAAGGCACCAGAAGCATTAATTCACAAAGCTTCATCAATAGGTGGGGCAACTTTCTTTGTGAATTTGTTGGGCAAACCTAGCAAATGTAGCCATAGAAATTCCAACAGCAACCTCAGGACAGGAACCATTGTTTTCAACCATACCCGAACATACAACAACAGTCACATTATCACACGAATTATGTTGCAAATTCCCCATAATAGTTCTAGTATAAGCAGCATTCAATGAGCAATAACAGATGTAGAAGCATCAATAACATAGGTGGTAGTATTTGAGCCATCACCAGAATGCTTACCTTTAGAAATTGCAACATCAGTAGAAGTAACTGGGCCTTCCGTTTCAAAATCATTTACACATATCAAATTTGACTTGGTCTGCAATACCCCAACATCATTATTTTGCATATTTTCCTTTGAAACATCTAAATAAATCATCTTGTCACCTGTAGCTTTTTTCAAAGCTTCCAAAACTCTGTAATTTGTTGAAACAACAATCAAATTCACATTTCCACCATTGTAAGGGAGGAATCAGCTGCTAAGGTTGTCGCTTCCCCTACCTGTTAACCTAACGGATTCAAAACAAGAAGATTTACCGGTGAATTCGATTATTTGGCAATTTCCGTCGCCGGCGTTGACTGTAAAACATCACCTGTGAATGCGACCACCGCCGGAGCTTGAGTAGCAGCATCCATGGTAGCAGTGAGAGCAACACTAGGAGCTGAATCATCCAAATCCTTCAATTTCCTAGCAGATTTAGAAGCCGATTTTTTTTCTTCATGTTTTTCCATGTTACGGGATTTTTTTCCTTTTTTTAGAACTGAATTTTTGTTTAAAGAGATGAGGGTAATTTTGTCAATTTAGTGTTATTTTGTCCTTATAACTAATGATCTTTTAAACATGTCCTAAGTGCCTAATTAAGTCCCAAAACACGTTCTTATAAACAAATAACACCATATTAATTTACCACTATAACCTTTATAGTCTTGAGATAAACTTTCCTTATTTGGTTATCAACTATAACCGCATTTTAATCCGACTAGATGTTCATATGTGTGTGACTCGATTCCGAATATGTTGGCCGTAGACACAAAGTGCAAATTATGAAAATGCCCTTCATACCTAACGATCATGGGATAGCGTCTAGAAACACACCCTGACCTCAAATCATCGAAAGAGTCAAATGCAATGACTACTACCTTTCATGTGAAACAGTTACCGTGTAAATTACAATTCTATCGCTGTTATAATATCCATATGATCGTCTCTCGAGTGTCAGTAGATTAACAATCGTATCTCATAATCTGGATATCATGCTCTCTTAGAATAACTCATTCACTCCCACTTTGCAAAGATTCTCGAGAGCTAGACATTCCTTATAAGAAGGTCATTTCGGATATTCACTCCCATTCATAGGATACGCGATTCCCGGACGACCAAACATTTATACTCCGCATGCTTCAGTATCACACCCAATCACTCTCGCATGATCGCCCTATGGATAGGGGAAACCTCAATAGTGTCAAAGCATGACAATCCACACCGTGATGCCATAAAGACTCCGGTCTTAAGGATAATTACACAGCTGCACATAATGCGACACTTAATGTAACTGGGTCAGTCTAACGTACGGATTCTCTAATACACGTCCACGTACAGTCCAAGTGTCTCTACACTTTGATAGACGAGATCTATCCTTATCTTCAATAAGATAGAAGACATCTTATACGTGCTAGTCTAATCATACTATCAATGTCCCATTTGACAGTACATACGACTAGAGACATTTAAGTATCAAACTTCTTTAAGCGATTAGAGATCTCATCAACCATAATCACTATCATGGTTTTTCTCTATCACAGTTTGACACTAGGGACGTTACAATATATATACACAACCAATAACATGAAGACAAACAATATATAATAACAAAAGCGTATTTATAAATCATAATAAATTTATTACATGAACTAGAATAGACTGTAAACGACCCGACCCGGTCGGATCCGATCTGACCCGATTGGGTTTAGGACACCTTTTCAACAATATCTTGGCAGCGTGTCTTCTCAGCAAATTCTATGATAACATCATCAGACAAGCAAAACATGATGGTTGAATGTGCTTTCTCCTCTAGACTGGCATAATCTGTTGAACTGGCATCCTCTTTATCAGATAAAAGAGTCCACAATCCTTGTTGCTTTAACAAGGTCCGCATCTTGATTTGCCACAAACAGAAACTGTTCCGCCTTGTAAATTTATCAATCTTTACGTTCATTTCTGACATCCTTCTAATTAAGGAACAAACCTTTGATCACAAAATCCTAGCACCGGTCACCGGTCTTGGTGAAGATCAACTCAATTCAACCTGCAACTTCTCTGGATCCACGAACCAACGCTCTGCTACCAGTTTGTTAAAACACAGACGATAAATTTGCAGTTTAATAAAGATTAAAATAGGAGCAATGCAAACAAAAAGTATGGCAAAATTGATAAAACACATAAACAAAGAGAACACAGTGATTTAACTTGGTTTCCGGCGTTGTGCCGACTACTCCACATGACAGAAAAGGAGATATTTTACTATGCACAAAGTTACATGGATTTTCACACACTTGTGAAAGACACACATTGCATTGATTACAATATTGGTATTTATAGGCACAAATCCCTAATCCTAACCGCCATAAGATATTAGTCAGAAATGTCATAAATACCCCAGATGTGGACCCCACCTCCAGCTGTTATCCACCAGATGAAACTCAGCTTCAAACTGAATTTCCAGACTTGTAATCAATCGCTTTCGGATGTGGAACTCGGATGTACTTCAAAGCAAGAACTCAGCTGGCAAAACTGAAAGCTGACTTCAGAAGAAACTAAGTTTTGCACTTCACCAAAACTGACTCTCATAGAACTGAATACCCTTACTGAACTGACCATCATTCTCAGTCTGAGTCTCAATTTCACAGATTAGTTCCACCATTTTATTCATCAGTTTAGAGATCAAGTCACCAAAACTGACACTTGCATATATGTCCAAGCTCATATTTCTCATCACATCTGAAACATAGCCCTTTTGCTCTCTTTTCTTGCAATAGGGCAGGTGTAATGGATTCGGGGGTTACAATTATGGCCTTGTTATTGGTTCATGGTGGTCTAGGGGATCCAACCTTCAGCCCTTGATTAGTCCTTGGTACTGTCTGTTAGTAATACCATCCGCAACGGAACCGATTTAAGGATCTAGATCTATAAATTACACGTAATAAAATAACTAGATCTACTCTACAAGGGGGTTGTAGAACATACCTCTTGGATCTTAAAATCCAAGTTGAAGAACCGCAATAGGAAAGATGGTGTGAAGAGCACCACGATCTTCCGCACGTGTGATCCGAGCAACTCCCGGTGGAAGGAAATCCTCAACTCGAATCCCTCCGATATGCTACCCGGAAAACCTCCAAGATTTTCCCCATTTTCCCCTTGGCCGAAATTTTTCCTTCTCCTCTCTAAGAGGTGAAAGTCGAAAATTGTAGTGTTATTAGGCTTGGGAGAACTCTCTTTATATAGGAGAGTAATCCTTAACCTCCAAGGATTTTATTTTGCAAATAAATAAATCCAATAAATAAAAGATAATCCTATAATATTCTAGAACAAATCTAGAATAATATTATCTTTATTTCTTACCATAAATATTTATCCAATAAATATTTTATGCACAAGTCTTATTAATACACAAGAAAACTAATTTCTTGTTCCATAATAATAAGCATGGTGCGAAAAAATCAACTATTGACCTAGTCAATATTAATTTTTGCCATAACACAATAATTGGGCCAAGATTATGGAAAATGTCTTTTCCACATATTTAATTATTTAGCCCAACTAATTAAATAGTCCACTAAACAATTAATTCACATATCGTTTTAATAAAGTCCAACAAGAACTAAATTAATATTATTAGGATTCGACGTCCGAGAATAGCTATGCTATATTAGGAGGCACGTCGGGGACCATGGACTAATAATCAGCGGCTCCGATAAATCAAATAAATAATTATCTTACGAACAGAATAATTATATTCGATAAATCAATCACAGGAATATGCCACCATAATCCCGTGACTGCACTCCTCCGATTATGAGATTATATTTATCTCCTCACGAGAATAATAATAAGCGTCCATTGATATAATCATTACATATGGATTAATCCTCCATAGACTGTTCATTCTAAATCGGGAAGTTACCGTTAACCCTTTCTAGAACCTCTTATCCTTATTTACCATTAACCCCCTAGTGATCAATTAATTCATACAACTCACTGGTAGCTAATCGATTGTAATATGAACTCCATGGATCGATCGGTTTCTAGGATTAACAAATAAGGAATCGTCTATCTACTTCCATAAATGGAAGGAATGGATTCGTATCTCGTGATAACACGGACTACTCACTCAATCCAATTACAATGCCAAGATGGGGTAATTCGGACCATTGGACTCGGTGTAATCCTTAACCGTCAAGTCAAACTTCATAATCGATTCAAGCGTTTGATCGTGATCACCTCAGATTAAGATATATCCATAAATATGATCATCCATTGATTCGATAAGAATTCTCAATTACGGAATTATATCATGAACTCTAATCAAATCGGTCCATTTCTATATGATATATCTATCATATATAAATGCCCCATTAGGTTCTCTTAACCGAAAGTCCGGATAAGACAATCACACCTATTGTGTTCAGGCGCATTAATAGCACGTTAAAGGGAGACCCGATACTCTCGATTAACTTCACTACGGGCTAATTGTATTTTAAGTACATCTTCACTAATTGAATCCTCCCGTGTATATACCATACACCGAGTTAAGTGATTACATAAACGATATACTTTAGTGGTTTTTACGTAGTGTAAATACTATTGTCACATCGGTGAATATGAGAATAATAAATATGAATAATAATATCATTTCATTAAATAAAACAATTACAAAATTGTCTTTCGGGCATTACACCTAACAATCTCCCACTTGCACGAAAGCATGTGATTAATTGTTTTAGAGCACACCCTATTATTTAAAATACAACAAACTACATCTCCCACTTGCTCTAAAGCAATGGAGACCCATCCCGTATTCTAGTACCCATTAAGCATATCATAACCATTGCAGATGACAAAGTACACTCAGAGTGTGCCGTCGTAGGATAGGTCAGTGACTCGGGGAGTACCTACATCTAAATATCATGGGTCTTAATGATTAGTCAGGTTGTCGGCTCGAGACGATCCGTAGAATCGAAACGTTACCGGTCCATCTAATCATGTGGTACTTTCCCAATATGTTTTTGACCTTTAGTGATTTTGAAAATCCTTATAAGCTACCCCTTCATCGTTTGTACAATGATGTGGTATCGGCTTCCAAATCTAGAATCACTCCCAGATATGAAAAGAAAATCCTTAAGCTATATCGCTCTCTAGCTACTACAAAAGTCGCTAATCACCCAACTAGTTAAAGTCGAGTTGGCGTTCTTTGGATTCCTCCAGGCAATAGCTTCAACACAAGAGTAAACACTCGAGCCCGAGATCGACTTAACGATCATCCTCAATCTGACTTAAAGTTAAAATCAGTGTATCACACATATCCAAGTTCACACATGAATATGTCCGCATATTATTCATCGCTCTCTTCAAGATACAAAAGGACATACTAAACTTGCTTTGTTAACCGCCGAATCTAAGATTCGATCAAAGTTGACGTTCAATAACCTGACCATCTCTTACTAGAAAGAGAATTTATCCCATTTCTCTTGATCCGAAGATTTAGAGAGTCGTTCCTGAGGCATAGGGTAGAACTTCCTCGTTGAATGTTGCATACACAGATGCATCATCTTAACCAATAAGATGGATGGGAAACCAGTGACTGATTCTAATGAATTCGACCGAGTCAAACTCTTTAGGATGTTGTCCAAATCTCTATTGCAGAGAATTGTGGCATTGTCAGATTCTGACTTCAGATAACACACCCATGTTGATTCCAACTGGTGCAGTGTTATCCTTCACAAACACTAATGTATGTATATATTCACTACTGTACTAAAATTGATATCCAGTCTACAAAGGACTTATCAATATTCTGGTCAAATCCACATATTGTAGAAATATATGACTTCCAATGACCGAGAGGTTTACTTTTTATCCACAAAAGGACATAAGCCTTGGATAAGTCATCCCGTCATAAGTTCATAAGGCAATACCCTTTTGTTCGAATGAATCCGGACTCCGTTTGTTTGGCAAGAAAGTCTCGTGGAATCACCCCTATTTTACGCTTTTGAACGAAATCATGCAATACCGAACTTATTCTACTCTTTTCCGTATAGATCCAATTACTCCCACTGGGCCGAGACGCTCAGGTGGTTCTACAAGAGCATGAAGCAGGTGGAGTACCGAACTCCATTCATGGGTTATGGCTATTAAACCAACCTCTATTATCGTAATCCTATACGCTCACAAAAGAGCCATAGGTCATCAATCGATCCTCGACTACAAAGTCCGCAGAAACCCGTAATGGGTAATGGATAAAACATACTCCCAATACTTTCGGGTGGATCAAATTCGATATAGTTTAGTAGTATTTAGTGTTATCACCAACAACCGATGTTGGATGTGGTGCGATTTTAATCGGTTAGTAACTACCTTGAGTAAACGCATTTCAAGGTTCAAGGTTTTATCGCTCATAGACTCTATCGAAAAGACGCAACATTATAATCGTCCCTTCCCGATTTCAAGAATCTTATAACAAACCTTTTTCTCAATGCTACAAGATATATAACGATTGGTCATCGACCGAACGTGTTCGCGAAAATTCTGATCTACCTTCAAGCACCGTGTGCTAAATGCTTATATTTATGGAAGTGGGGTGAACCGAATCCACACCTTATCCGTAAATTCCAAAGCATATTCTATGTAGACTTCTCGGTCTTACATTTCAATGTAAACCGTTATTTCGCCTTCAATATCTTTATTGAGTTAAGCGAATGTATTGTAGCACATCTAAAACTATGTAAGGCAATTTAACGGTTTCTCACTTAGTGAGAACATGTCACAATGAGGCAGGCTGAGCATCAGTCTCGAGGACTATGAATGGCCTATTCCGAGTATAGAATACTCTATCTCTGTTGAAAACAGAGAAACCTCAAAATATTTTGGATAAACTTTCCGGAGTGTTTGAATAGTTATCAGACAAGAAGTCACTACTCGGAAGCTCCTACTAGCTCGTATCTTTCATCAGACCCCGAAGATCGTCATAAACAAGCTATGTTACTTCTTTATAACCATTATCCTTTCCCGATTGAAAGGAAACTTAGTCATTGAACCTTTGAGACAATATAACCAGATCGAGAAAGGAATCACCCCGAGCAGTCTTGAGTCTTGTCTTTTAGGGACTATGCACTAACTATGGAATATGAAGAAGCGTTTATCTAAATATAGAAACCAATTGCTTTTAACAGTTCTTAAGATGTGTTTTATATACATATTTCAGCAGTTCTAAGTGGTTTTGACTTTATCAAACAAAAGTCCGAGTCTTGGATTCGTACTACAAATGGTATATTCACTTTCTATACGACAAACAAATTATCGAATAGAAGGTAAATCCTTTCGTTCCAACGAATCTTAAACAGAAAATAATTTTTCCACGATATCCAAGGATTGAATCCGAGATTCATTTCCTTATATCACTCCCACTATTCTAGCTAAAATTAATCGCTCGTTGTTTACTCCTTTAATCGTTAAATGCATCGCTACCTTGTTACGCCAAAGAACTTAGCTCGAGAAAATCGCCAAGGATTCATAGGTTTGTGATCCAAAATCACCGCCCTTATCCTATGATTTTCGATTAATTAATTTTCGGTTCACCTTAAAGTTTTTCGGTTTAGATGACTAACACTTTTAGACATATTCTCCCATTCTTGACTTTCCGTGAATGGAAACAGTCTTGAACCAGCGGTTCGTTTGAGTAGACACTACTCTTGAACCGTGGGATGTCTATTTCGAGTGTTACTCGTCGGGACTTCTCGGATTTTCTAATATACCAGAAAAAAGAACAAATCATAACATTAAAGCTCCCACTAGTTTATCGGTTCCAAATACCGTCTAACGAGCATGCTTTATTTTTATGATTTTCCGATTTTTTTCGATAAGAAATTCTTTCGTACATAGTTCCAATGTTTCCAGGAAAACAACAAATCATAGAACTCCCACTAGTTCATCGATTCCAAATATCGTCCAACTAGCGACATTTCATGACTTTCCGGTTTTTCAATTAGAACGGTTACGTGTGTAGTCAGTTACACTTTTCTATTGTTCTAGAAAAACAACAAATCATAAAGCTCCCACTAGTTCATCGATTCCAAATATCGTCCAACCAGTAACACTTCATGATTTTCCAATTTTTCAATTAGAAAATTACTCGTGTAATTACTACACACTCAAAATTCACTAGAAGAATTTCAAAGTCCGAAATCACCTTTGATCAAACTAAGTTTGTCTTCCGTTTGACACGAATGACATTAGTGACATACCTGTATGTCACTCTGGTTTTTAAAAGGCTTAAGAGAAAATATCTCTTCCGAAAATTAATTGCATTATCGATTAACTAGTTCAACGTCCTAGTTACTTTCCACTTTTTAACGAAGTTAATACTAGTCAATTATAAATTTTAAGCAATTTAGTAAGGGATATAATGCTGTAAATAAAATGACATATATTAATTCAAGTTAACACTACTATATTTATTTTAGGAATTGTAAACTAAAATTAAGTCTACTCTACCATTCCAAGATTTTAACCTCGCATCTCAGTGCCGCCTTAGGGTAGGTCAAAGAGATGACGGTTAAATCGAGACAATCTCATCAATGAATAACTTGTGAGAATCGAACATCCCACGAGAATCGAACATCCCTTTATTCATTGATTACCTTCCTTTTAGCCTAGATATTACCAAAAATATCCTTTATGAGTGTGACCTACTATATCGGATCTCTTAGGTACGCCCGAGAGTGTGCCGTCTTAGGATAGGTCGGTGACCCGACGAGTACCCGTAAAACCTATCCTTTCGGAGACCAAGCCATGAATGTTGATAGGGGTGAACACCATCCTTGGGGACGAAATCAAAGCGCCGAGGCGTCACCCTTCTCTCACCTACTTGTATCTATAGTAGAGGCCGTGGGGTTGGTGTCGCCTCCCCGCTCCCACTCAATATTTTGGAAGTGGTGATGGGTTAACTAACCACGTCTTTTGATGTTAACATAAAAGTACATCAAATCAAGGATTCGAATGGTGTCGGTAACGTAGGCAAGCCTACCCGTCCTATTCGTTGGAACATATGTGATGATCCGGACGAAGTCGGGTCAAGAGAGCCCCATTGAGATAAGAAGGAATCACCCTCCGCTCATTTGGTGTAGCTTAGTCTTGCCGGACCCCGTGCATACATCACACTAGGAGGGTTAAGTCGGTCGAGCCTAGCTCAGTTGACCGACCAACTCAGAAGCGAACCGCTTTTATCCAAGATTTATTGTTCTTTTACCATCATTCAATCTCGTAGACACTACGAATCGAAAACATGATCTCGTTTGGGTTTTAAGGCGGTTCACCAAGAACACACACCGAAAGGCTTAACGATTTCATAACCCGTCCTCAGATCTTTAATTAGTTACTAAATTAATTAATTACCACGTATTAATTAAATTTCAACTAATTACGCGAGTTTGTATACATGCCTATTTTAATTACCAAAATTAAAATTCTACATGTATGCATGGAGTGGATTTATGATATGATGCATGCCATGGCAATTCGATTTTATATCTATTTTATGATCAAACACATAAAAATAAATTGCGGAAAATTTAAACACCGAGATGGATCGTTAAGACTTCGACTAACCTATTTTCTAAGGAAAAGTAAAACTAATTCTAAGTCTTCAAATATCGATCCTCGATCTTGATCTTGAAACTTCCGGATCTTCAAAGCTTCGATCTTGACACGAACCACGAACGACGAGGAGAGGAGGCCGTAATATAAAAAAAACTTTTTTTTATTTATTTATTAAATTCACGGTTGATCCAAAACTATTATTTTTTTATTTTTTTATTTTATGTCGGCAAACCTGTTAGGTTCTAAAAAAAAATGCGCATGCAATACCATGCATACATTAGTGATTTAAGCTGCCGGCAACCCTAAAAAAATATAGAAGCGGCCGCAAAAATATAAAAAAAATTTGTGCCGTGACCTAAAAAATTAAAAACAACAACAACAATTTCGGTCTCCTCCCGTTTTACCTTTTTGATGATCTTCAACACCATGATCTTCGTAGTCTCGAATCCGGATCAAAATAAAAAAAACAAAAGGTACTACCTTTTTACATAATTTTCAAATTCAACATAATTAAATTACAAAACCTATGCTCAATTGATACGAATCAAAAGAACTACAAAATAGATCTACGGGTAAACAATACCAACCCCATTCATCTCTTCAACCACAACAATCGCAACATAAAAAAATAACATATGCATCGGCCCCTATAAAAAAAAATTGGGACACAAAAACTACATGTTTTCCACTCCTAGATCTAATATTTTATACGTATAAATATAGATCACCAGGCGACTGATACCACTGTTAGTAATACCATCCGCAAGGGAAGCGATTTAAGGATCTAGATCTATAAATTACACGTAATAAAATAACTAGATCTACTCTACAAGGGGGTTGTAGAACATACCTCTTGGATCTTAAAATCCAAGTTGAAGAACCGCAATAGGAAAGATGGTGTGAAGAGCACCACGATCTTCCGCACGTGTGATCCGAGCAACTCCCGGTGGAAGGAAATCCTCGACTCGAATCCCTCCGATATGCTACCCGGAAAACCTCCAAGATTTTCCCCCTTTTCCCCTTGGCCGAAATTTTTCCTTCTCCTCTCTAAGAGGTGAAAGTCGAAAATTGTAGTGTTATTAGGCTTGGGAGAACTCTCTTTATATAGGAGAGTAATCCTTAACCTCCAAGGATTTTATTTTGCAAATAAATAAATCCAATAAATAAAAGATAATCCTATAATATTCTAGAACAAATCTAGAATAATATTATCTTTATTTCTTACCATAAATATTTATCCCATAAATATTTTGTGCACAAGTCTTATTAATACACTAGAAAACTAATTTCTTGTTCCATAATAATAAGCATGGGGCGAAAAAATCAACTATTGACCTAGTCAATATTAATTTTTGCCATAACACAATAATTGGGCCAAGATTATGGAAAATGTCATTTCCACATATTTAATTATTTAGCCCAACTAATTAAATAGTCCACTAAACAATTAATTCACATATCGTTTTAATAAAGTCCAACAAGAACTAAATTAATATTTTTAGGATTCGACGTCCGAGAATAGCTATGCTATATTAGGAGGGCACGTCGGGGACCATGGACTAATAATCGTGGCTCCGATAAATCAAATAAATAATTATCTTACGAACGAGTAATAATTATATTCGATAAATCAATCACAGAATATGCCACCATAATCCCGTGATCGCACTCCTCCGATTATGAGATTATATTTATCTCTCACGAGAATAATAATAAGCGTCCATTGATATAATCATTACATATGGATTAATCCTCCATAGACTATTCATTCTAAATCGGGAAGTTACCGTTAACCCTTTCTAGAACCTCTTATCCTTATTTACCATTAACCCCTAGTGATCAATTAATTCATACAACTCACTGGTAGCTAATCAGTGTAATATGAACTCCATGGATCGACCAGTTTCTAGGATTAACAAATAAGAGAACTGTCTATCTACTTCCATAAATGGAAGGAATGGATTCCGTATCTGTGATAACACAGACTACTCACTCAATCCAGTACAATGCCAAGATGGGGTAATTCAGACCACAGACTCAGTGTAATCCTTAACCGTCAAGTCAAACTTCATACTGATTCAAGCAGTTGACTGTGATCACCTCAGGATTAAGATATATCCATAAATATGATCATCCATTGATTCGATAAGAATTCTCAATTACGGAATTATATCGCGAACTCTAATCAAATCGGTCTAGCCCTATATGATATATCTATCATATATAAATGCCCTATTAGGTTCTCTTAACCGAAAGTCCGGATAAGACAATCACACCTATTGTGTTCTGGGCGCATTAATAGCACGTTAAAGGAGAGACCCGATACTCTCGATTAACTTCACTACGGGATAATTGTATTTTAAGTACATCTTCACTAACTGAATCCTCCCGTGTATATACCATACACTGAGTTAAGTGATTACATAAACAATATACTTTAGGGTTTTCTGTAGTGTAAATACTATTGTCACATCGGTGAATATGAGAATAATAAATATGAATAATAATATCATTTCATTAAATAAAACAATTACAAAATTGTCTTTCGGGCATTACACCTAACACTGTCATGGCCTTAGTTACAATGGAATCAACAATAGCTTCCTGGGACCTTGCAATTTCCAGTGCCTTAATCATAGTTTGGGTTCCATAAGTCTCACCATAGGCCTAATATCACTTCTAAGACCTCCTACCAATCGTTTAATTTAGTATGACTATGGAAATTCAGGGTTCATTTCCTTCACCAAGGTTTTCAGGTCCTCAAATTTTGCTTGATACTCCTCCACTGTGCCCTGCTGTGTAAGTTTTTCAAATTCATCAACTACATCCACAAGTGCCCTGTTACAGAACCTACGTCATACTTCCTTACTAAAATAATGCTAGGATACCTGTGGGCAATCCGGTCACCATACCATGTATACCGAAAACAAGATCCACTTGTAACTGTTAAAGGTACATTGCATCTTCAGTCGTGAATTACTTTCAAAACATCCTATATAAGCATAGTTTCTATAACAAGAAATCATTATAATGTTCATTGTAGAACACGATTCTACATGAAATCATCAATAAGCATGACATTATCTTTACTTGGGCACAAAATGCCAATTATGACAATTTAAGGCACATTTCATCTTTTAACACAATAATCACTCAACAACTAGGCATGATTTTTATTTTCTTTTAGGGAATGATATCTACATTTCATTGATATAAGAATCATACTTGAATAAATGATTTCACAAATTGGCATTTTGGGCATATAAAATATACGTTAAAGCATATTTCACTTTCTACGCATAAGTCCCATTATTCAGTCCCTAAAGAAATGACATCTACATTAACATGATAATCAAGCGACCACGTGAATTTACTAGATTTCATTTATTTTACATGCTTTTAAGTGATAATTCATTTAAATAACCTTTTATGGCATAATTAACATCTTATCATGTAAAACTTCAATAACTCGTTATGATCAGGTTAATATCATATATGAACATCAAATAAACTCCACTGGTATTGGTTTCAATCCAATTGTATCTTCATTATATGCAAGCCAGGAAAATTAGAGTGTCTCTACACTAGAATTTTTGTTTACAAGGTGTTATTGCAAGTGCATTTAGTGTGTATATTTAGAAGAAGGGGAATTTTGTATCTACGGATGTTAAAAACACGATGCTGAAGTAATATTTTGTAGGTATGTTTTTTCGATTAAAAATGTTGGTCCTTTGAAAAGGCTTTGGTTAAGTTTAGAGGGGGGGAGGGGTGAATAAACTTAACACTTAAAACTTTTGGAGTTAACAAACTCAACAACTTCAATGATCTGGCGATTGCTCGAAGAGTCTGTTGATACTCGATAGTCTCATTGACTATTGACTTTACTGAATTTGTTGCAGCGGAATATAATCAAGTTAAACCTTATTACTTGTTGTCAAAATATGATACCAAGTATTAGATACTCAGTAGTGTATGTGTGTGATTCAGTTGCTAGTTTCAGTAAGTTGATGTGTGGAATATTCTATATGCAGAATGTAAATGCAGAAAGTAAGTAGGCAATTTTTTATAGTGGTTCCAGGTGGTGTAATCCTGTCAGTCCACTCTTCTCCTGTGATGTTTGAGGTAATTCACTAGAGATCCTTGAGGTAGCAGTTACAAAAATCCCTAAGTTGTTTGTCCTTCACCAATAACTATGGCTTCACAAACTGAACACTTTGAACAGGTAGGATTGCTGCTCCAAAGTCTTACACTGGTCCTTGAAGGGTAGGATTGCCTCTTCACCAGCTCTACCACAAACAACAGTCCTTGACACCCAAAGATGCTTCACTGTCTTTAGTAGATTTCTTGTAAACGAAAATTTGAATCAAGGAAGTGATTCAGCTTTCAGCACATTGACCAGGATGATATGATCAGCTGCTTGGGATCTTCAAGTGTGTAAACTTAATGTAGCTTGATATCAAATTACACTTGAAGAATTTGACTAGATCAGTAGCCTTAAGTTCAGTAGGGTCAGCAGGGTGTTTTCTTGATAAGAATCTGAAGCTCAAGATTATCTGTTGTTTTTCCTCAATTTTCATCACTTGTATCTGAATAAGGAGTCCTCTATTTATAGGTAGGAGTCCTTGTGACTTATGTTTGAAATTCAAACATAGCCGTTTCATATTTGTCCCATCTTGACTTGCTTTCTGTCCCTGTTTATAGTACTGACACTGTCAGAATGCTTTTTGACAGTTTTCAGTCTGTCCACCCTTTGACTTATATCATTGGATAATCCTCTGTTTCTTTCCAACGTCCCTTTAATCTTAACCATTGATTTGTTTGATAAAATCAGAGGTTGTTATATGTCCTTATCCTTGTATTCTTCCAATGTAACCTTTGATTAATTCGAAATATATGTTCAGCGGGTTTCTGTGAATGTAAGTCTGCTGAAATATATATAAGTCAGCTGATTCAAGTTGTTGTGTCTATAAAGCACTGCAACTGACTTCTCTAATATCTAACTTTTTAATTTTGAAGTTAGATTACACCATTTTGATCATAACTAAGTTCCAATCACCACTTTACTTATGGAACTTAGACCTTGTACACAAGGTATATGAAATCAGTTTAGGTCATCACAGACTTCCCTAAATTCTGATTCCATATCCTTGACTTTAAATACTAAGTTTGATCCCTTAGCTTTCAATAACTGAGTTTGAGCCCTCAGCTTTCAGTCCTCAGCAGGTTCCTAAACTAGTCTATTGACTCAGCTACCCTACTGATATGGACAAGTCTGCTGATGAAAGTCAGCTGACCATTTACAGTGCTTGTTTGATCAAACCTATACAAAGATCAAACTCTAATAAACCTATACATTTGATCTAGACATCTTTTTGCCTTTGCTCTTTAACAGCTAGTCTGGCACTCATCACTAAAACTCAAAAATAAGTCCAACAGTTTCCCCCTTTTTGGTGATGATGCCAATACCCTCCTTATAGCAAAGCAAAAAGATTAAAAACAAAAACAGAACAAACTTAGTCATTTCTCATTATAATCAGTTGTTCAAAAAGTATTACAGTCTAGATTCAGCAAAGATAAAATGCAAGTGTAAGTATGCTGATCTAGTTTCTTTTCTCTCTTTCCTGTCTTTCCTACTCTTGCTGCTCATGATATCCCCTTATTTCTCTAACCATTTCTCTCATCCATTCATTTTTAATAAGGGAAAAATCAATGTGGGGATTCACTTCCTTCCACCATTTCCATGCTTCAGGTAGAGTAAGATTGATCTGATGTACTCTGAAGCCTAAATGCATGTATAATTCTTTGAACTCATTCAGTGAATCTTTAGCTGATGTAGTAGGCAGACTCCTTCCACCTCTACCACCTCTTCCACCTCTATGTGAAGCTCTTAATGCTTTTATAACCCTTGCTTCCCAAAACTTAAGTCCCAAAAAGGAATTTAGTCCCTCATGGAAACCCTTGTCATGGTAAGGTCTTCTCTTGTTGTAGTACTGCTTCTTATATTCCTTGAATAGATCATCAGTAAGTGAAAGTCTGGCAGGTGCAGGTTCTCTGTAAGCATTGGTGTCAGCTTCCCATCTCTTCTGTGCAAAAATCCTAGCAGCCTCTTTTGCTACTGCTGTTTGACTCTCTTCCCTCTTATTGACATCATCAACAAAACGGGACAGCAGGCCATGAACTCTCTCCTGTGTGATCACCAGATTATTCAGTTGACCTTCCATAATTTCAGTTCTAGTGTCAACTGAAGTAATCCTTTCTTGCATAGTCTGTTCCAGGAGATTGATCCTCTCAGTAAACTTAGGATCCAATCCAGTAGGGTGAAGTGTTCCAGCAGGTTCAGCCACAGCAGGCTTAGGTTCTTCAGCAAGTTTGTCAAGTTTTTGATGAATGGAGGCAAATTGATATTTCAAAAGCTTGTCCGTCAGTGTATTACCTTGTTTGATCCCCTTCACATCTTGGACAAGGTCAGCAAGAGCATACTGAGTGTAAGTTATATTTGAACCAACAGTCTCAGTGGTTCTCCCTCTATTTTCCATTAGATTCATCAAATCTTCAAACCTCTGCTCTTGCCTGTCAAGTTGAGTTCTTAACCTTGTAATGTCATCTCTGATAGCCCTCAACTCATCCAAAACATGTGCTGGTACCCCACCAACCATTCCTCCAGCAGACTCATCAGTAGGTTCTTCTACAGTGTATTGTCCCCTCTGTCTGCTGATAACCATGACTCTACTCATATCCCTTCCAGCAGGGGCATGTCCTTCTTCAACCATAGCACTAAGAATGTCTTCCATTATAGGATCATGTGCAGGTTCCTCAAAAATAGGTACAAATGCCTGTTGTGGTTCATCATCAATATGTTCTTCTTCAGGCACCTGAAACTCCTCATCACTGAAGTCATAGTCCAGCAGCTGCTCATCCTCATCAATAATGGCGATCTGGCGACCATCTTTCCTTCAAAGTGACCTTTCCTCCAAGATGAGGCTCCACTACAAAGTGACACTGTTCTTCAATCAAAGCAGGGGTTTCCTCCAAACCCATAGATAGTTCCAACCTTTGTCCAGGTGTTGTTTGGTCCTCAGCAACCTGTACCACCAGTTCCGACCTTTGTTCAGGTGCTGTCTATACCTCAGCAGCCTGAACCTCCTCAACAGAAAATGGTGAATCTTCACAACCCATCACCATATCCAGCCTCTGTCCAATCACTGTCTGTTCCTCAGTGAATAGGACCCTTTCTTCCACACAGATAAAAGGAAATATAGCCAAATTTTCCTCTAGACATCCTCCAGCTTCAGTAATCTTCTGTAGCACCTCAGCAGATTTAGAGATAGTGCCCTGAGTATCTATCCATTCTTGATATTGAATTGAATCTTCAGAACTAATATCATGCTCACTATGTTCAATAATATTTTGTTCATTCAAATCCTCAGTCTGCTGATCCTCTGGATTCATATCAGCCTCCACAACCTTGAATGCATCAGATGTGCCAACCATCCTGTTACCTCCAAGGTGTACTCCATCAGTTATTAAGGCCTCTAAATCATCAATGGTGAGATCTCCCATATCCTCACCCACTTGACCTGTCTGCTGGCCCTCAACAGACATCTCAGCTTCAGTGGACTGTTCTATGCTTGGTTCATTTATCAAATCAGTCCCACTGACTTCTCCTGGACCAGAGGGATGATCATCACTAGAGTCAGATGATGATGAATCATCACTATCTGATCCATCTCTAGGATCTCTGAACTTGATACCCTCTTCTTTCTTTTGCTCATCAATGAGATTCACCAATCTCATTTCCAACACAGAGGTATCATTTAAGTCAAGTAAGTTCTCCACTCCCAACTTTTCAAAAGCCCACTCCTCAAAATCTGTCATTGGCTCTACAGCTGATTTTTGTCTTTTGTAAAACCCAAACTTCCACTGAAAGTTATCAGCCACCAACTGGAGCTTTGGATCAACATACCCTTCTTTCTTCTTCTTTTCCTTCCTTTCAAAGGGCATGGTTGGCTTCCTAGGAACAGTTTGAGCACCTTGCTGACCTCCAAAGGTCTCAACAAGTAGATTTAGAGTTTCTTCAACAGATGCTTCTAGGTCAATAGGTTGCTCAGATTGTACATTAGTACCTACTACCTCCATCTGATCCACACTTGGTTCCCCCTAACTTACATGCTCATCAGCAGGGTCAACAACAGACTGCTCTTCCCCCTGAACTATTGCAGAAATTGCAGGGTCTTGTACTGTTGTTTCAATATCCACAACAGGTGCAGATCCAGTAGTCTGCTGTGGTTCTTCAGTGGGTTCAGCTGGTTGCTCAACAACAACCTCTCCAGCCTCAGTAGGCATGATAATTTTAAGGGTTCAGCCTCAATAGCCTCTTGTTCTTTTTCTTCTTCCCTTTGTTCTTCAAGGACTCTTAATTCCTTGCCTTTTCCATGCTTCTTCTTTGCAAAAACCTCTTTCATTCTCTTAGAAGGTTGTTCAGATACAACTACAGTAGATTTCCTCTTCCTACGGTCTTCCTTCTATTGCTCTCTCAAAATTTCAGCAGCAAATTTCTTCTTTGTAACTGCAGCAGGGTCAGTGACCTCAATTTCAACTGAACCCTCAGCAGACTCAGCAGTCTCTGCTGTTTGCTTCCTTGTCTTCCTAGGCTTCAACATTTCTGTGATCTTTCTTGTGTCAGCAGCCTTTCTCTTCTCAACAATCTTCTTAGGTGCAGCAGACTTAGCAACTTGCTTAACCTGCTCACCACCAGCATCATCATCTTCACCATTATTATCACTTTCTGTAGCCTCATCATCTATATATTCATCATCATTTAATCCAGGAATAGGAGTAGCAACTTCTGGCTTGTATCTGGATTTGTTAATCTTCTCTGATGCAACATCAGGTATCTGAAAATGATTCAACAAGGTCTGAATCAGTAGACCTAGGGGTTTGGTTTTGGATTTCCTTACACCATCTCTATCTTCAGTAAACACCTTCTTCATATAATGTATAAAGAATCCAGCCCAATCAAACTTCATACTTCTGTAGATGATGATCAGTAGGTCTATTTTAGGTCCAGACAGTGTGTCCAGACTCCCAATGAATCCCAAAATGGTCTTGGCAATTAATTTGCTCAGCGGATTATATTCATATCCAATGTGCTTCACATTAATGCCTAGCGATGAAGATATCTTCTCATTTGTCTTTATTGCATCCACAAACTTCATTCTTGGCAGATTCATTGCTTCTGGATTGGTAGGAGCATCATTTCTAGGTCCAAGGTGAAAAACCTCTCTCAGTAGGTCTGAGAGATTTCAATCTCTCTACCATTAACCGTTGAAGTGAAGGCCTCTCTACCTTCATATATAACTATGTTCTTCCAGAATTCCAACACGTTGACATATGAGATTCTTCCCAGCATCCTGTTGATAACATTTTCCAAGCCAGCAATCCTTCTGATTCTTCGTCCTATGTTAATAGCTAACTCAGTAGAGTGACAGTCAGTAACATATCCTCTTACACTTTGAATAGTTCCAATATGAACATCATCCTTGTTCGCCATTATAAATGAGAAAGATGGAGAAGAATGCTTTCAAATCTGTGTTCACATAAAGTACTTGCAGAGAATGGCAATATGAGAGTTGTAATTATCTTCGGTGTATAGGTCTGTATATAACAGAGAGTAGTGGTTGGAAACTGTCAAAGCACGTACTGTAGAATTAACCATGATTACATTTGAGTTAATGAGATCTTGACACGCGACTCACTAACTTTCCATAAAGAGTTGTAATCGTCAGATCGTGTAACTGCGGTTATAAAGATAAAGTAAATATCCCGCTATTTTGCTTTTTGACTTTATTTAAGTTTGACTGTGTAACGTATGTCTCAGCAGCCTTGTCATCAGTAGCTTTGTCTCAGCAGTCTGCTGACAAAGATGTCTCAGTAGCCTGCTGACAATGTCACTCTGCTGATCTTCAATTCCTCCTGTTTTGTTCAACTGATAATACAAGATGAAGTTTAATACCAATGACTGATCTGTCAAGTGAGCTCACCCAACAGGACAAAGACCAATCCCCTTGGCAACTTCATTTTCTTAATTGTTCAAACATAAATAAGTACATGGAATTGTTGATACCAATGTGTCTGCTAAGTGAGTTCGCCCATCATAGCAAAGACTAATCCCCTTGGTGAATTCCAGTACACTGCTGATTAAAGATATATCAGTCAACTTTTATGATTCCAAGTTTAGTCCTTAACTTAGCAAATCTTTCACTATCCAATGGTTTAGTGAAGATATCAGCAAGTTGATCTTGATGAGGATATCTGAACCACCACATCTTTCTTTTCAACATGATCTCTTATAAAATGATGTCTCACATCAATATGCTTGGTTCTTGAGTGCAAAACAGGATTTTCTGTGATTGCAATTGCATTTGTGCTGTCTCACATTATAGGAATTTCCTTCTCTTCAATTCCATAATCCCTTAATTGTTGTCTTAGCCAAAGTATTTGTGCACAGCAACTTCCAGTAGCCATATATTCTGCTTCAGCAGTGGAAGTTGATATAGAATTCTGTTTCTTACTGAACCAAGAAACCAGTCTATTTCCCATCAAGCTGATTGTGAGTTCTGTGGTGCTTTTTCTATCAATCTTGCATCCAGCATAATCAGAATCTGAGTAGGATATAACCTTGAAACTTCCATCTTTAGAGTACCATATACCAACATCGAAAGTCTCTTTTAGATACTTGAGAATCCTTTTGACTGCAGCTAAATGACTCTCCTTAGGTTTTGATTGAAATCTTGCACAAACACCTACAACAAAGGATATATCAGGTCTGCTGGCAGTAAGGTACAGCAGACTGCCTATCATCCTTCTGTATAAGGTTTGATCAACATCTTTGCCATCTTTGTCTTCATCCAATCTAATCTTTGTACTCATGGGAGTTGATACCTTGGTGCTGTTTTCCATACCAAATTTCTTCAGACGCTCCTTGGTATACTTGGTTTGATGAATGAAGATTCCATCTTTCATCTGTTTGACTTGAAATCCCAATAAATAGTTCATTTCACCCATCATACTCATTTGGAATTTACTTTTCATCAAATTAGCAAACTTTTCACATAGCAATTCATTTTCAGAACAAAAAATTATGTCATCAACATAAATCTGTACCAACAGGGTGCTGTCTCCTTCATTGATTCTGAAAGGAGTCTTGTCAATGGTACCTTTTGTAAAACCATTATCCACCAAGAATTGAGATAGAGTCTCATACCATGCTCTTGGTGCTTGTTTCAAACCATAAAGTGCTTTATTGAGTCTGTACACTTTATCTTCTTGATCTTTAACTTCAAAACTAGGATGTTGCTGGACATAGACCTCCTCTTCCATAATGCCATTCAAAAATGCACTTTTGACATCCATCTGATATACTTTGAAGTTTTTATAAGCTGCATATGCCAAGAATAACCTGATAGCTTCCAATCTTGCAACAGGGGCATATGTCTTATCAAAATCTATTCCTTCTACTTGAGAATAGCCTTTTGCTACTAATCTGGCCTTATTCCTTACAATGGTACCAGACTCATCCAACTTGTTTCTGTAAACCCATTTTGTACCAATTATATTTGCATGATTAGGCCTTTCCACTAGTGTCCAAATTTGATTTCTTTCAAATTCATTCAATTGTTCTTGCATAGCAATTATCCAATCTGGATCTAGTATTGCTTCTTCAACAACTTTTGGTTCCATTTGAGATAGAAAACAAGTAAACATTGCTTTTAATTGTCTTCTAGTCCTCACACCTTGCTGTATACTGCCAATAACTTGCTCAGCAGGGTGATCCCTTAACCATTGTGAATTCTGGTTAGATAGATTCTCAGGAACATCATCTTCAGTAGGGTCTGCTGTTTCTTTGGGGGGTTCAACAGATCCTTGAACTGCCTTAGTTGTTGCATCAGTAGTGTCATCAACAGGGTGTTCAGCAGGGGCAGAGTCAGAAACCTTTAATTCATTAAACCTTTCCAAAACTTCAACACATTCTTGATCAGTGACTTGTTGATTCTCAGTAGGTTCTGAAGCTTCATTTTCCATTCCAGTGAACTTAGGTTCATCAAATACAACATGTATTGTTTCTTCATGTTTTAGTGTCCTTTTGTTCAGTACCCTGAATGCCTTGCTGACAGAAGAGTATCCCAAGAAAATTCCTTCATCTGATTTTGGTTGGAATGTTTTCAATTGCTCCTTATGATTTAAGATAAAACATTTTCTTCCAAATGGATGAAAATAGGAGATATTAGGTTTCCTTCCATTCCAGATCTCATAAGGTGTCTTCAGCAGCTTCTTGTTCACTGAGGTCCTGTTTTGTGTATAGCATGCTGTGTTAACTGCTTTAGCCCAATATCTTTTAGGTAATAATGCTTCACAAATCATAGTCCTTCCTGCTTCTTTCAAAGTCCTGTTTCTTCTCTTAGCAACCCTATTTTGCTGAGGTGTACCAGCAGCAGCTAGCAGATGTAGTACACCATTCGGCTCACAGTATTCTCTTATAACTTTATTGAGAAATTCAGAACCCTTATCTGATCTGATCTTCACTACTGTCAAACTTTTCTCATTTTGCAATCTCTTCAAAAGTTCAGGCATCTTTTGAAGTGTTTCACTTTTCTTGTTCATGAATATTACCCAAGTGTATCTTGAATAATCATTCACAACTACCAAAGTGTACTTCTTTCCTGTTACACTTGTTGGTGTTACTGGTCCAAACAGATCCATGTGCATCAGCTCCAAAACTCTTTTTGTTGATTGCTTAGTCTTAGACTTGAAGCTTGATTTTGTTTGTTTACCTTGCTGACATGCATCACATATAGCATCCTTCTTGAAAGATATCTTAGGTAAACCAATCACCAGTTTCTTCTTCACCAACTGATTGATATCATCAAAGTTTAGATGATTCAACTTCTTATGCCATAACCAGTTTAGTTCTGACTTTGTATGCATAATCAGGCATGTCTCTGGAATAACAGTAGACCAATCCACAACATACATGTTTTGTTGTCTTCTTCTAGCCAACACAACTTGATCACCTCTTTCACTAATGACAACACAGGTGCCTTTGTCAAAAGTCACCTTGTAACCCATGTCACAAAACTGTCCAGTGCTCAGTAGGTTGTAGTCTAGTCCTTCCACAAATGCAACATTCCTGATTGTTAATCCATTTCTCACAAGTGTGCCATATCCTCTTGTGTATCCTGGTGTGTTCTTGTTGCCAAAATTCACTCTTGGACCATCCTTTGCCACATAATTTGACAAACAGTGCTTATTTTTTGTCATATGTCTGGAACATCCACTGTCCAAGTACCAGACACCCTACAAAACAAAGTTAATGTATTTTAGGTACCCAGAACTGTTTGGGTCCATAATGGTCAGTGGTAAGTATGACCCTTGGCAAATTTCCAAAAGGTCTTCTTCGAAAGGTGTCATACTTTTGTTCATACATGTATTCTACACATCCATAAGGTCTAACAATTGGTTGTGTAGGATTCACATATGCTTTCTGGCCTTTTGGTATGTAATGCTATTTGAAGTGATTTCTGTTGTTGGAAGCATTAGCATAACCATAGGTATGCTGTTTGTTAGGAACAACCCTGTAATATGGAGTCTACTGAGGTCCCTGCTGAGGTCTTGTATAAGTCCTCTACTGATTACATTGCTTAGGTTTTACCCTAGCAGCATGGTTATATATGTTGTTTCTAGCAGTAGATGCAGGAATATTCCAATCCTCATCAGTAGGGAACAATCTACCTTTCCCCCTGAGATAAGTATCCCTAGAATGATTGACATTTTTGGGTTTAGAATTCTTTCCTTGGAATATTTCTGATTCTTGCCTCTTTGTGGTCCAGCAGACTTGGTAGCAGGTCTGCTATCAATAGGTCTGGAAGGTACAACAGTCCTACTTTTAGATTTATTCTTTTTGTTAGATGCTGTTGACCTTGTTGACTTCTAATTTTGCTTCCTTGAAGTCTTCTCAGTGGACTTCACTGCCTCAGCAACCCTTTTTGGAGTTGGATCTTGTGCAGGTACAAACTTAGGACCAGTGCGGTACTAGGTTGATAAACTTCACTGGATTCACTCTTATTGGATTGTTGAGTTCCAAATCAAGGCTGTTCTATCACCATAAGGCTTTCCAGATTTGAATGCGGTGGAGGAACAAGATTGTTCAAATAGATTCAACGACTCTTTGAATGTTCAAAGCAGACTTGTGTTGATTCTGTTCAATCTCTTTTTCCTTTCCTTTGAGAATTCTTAATTCAGCCTTTAACCTTTCAAATTCTGTTTGAAGAGCTTCTTTTTACTGACCTTCACAATCTCATGCTTGATTGTATTATCCTCGATTGATTAAGGATGGCATCCAAAGTTTCTTCATTGTCAGAATTTTTAGGATTTGAACCACAAGTTGATTCATAATCACTTCCAGCTAGAGTGTTAATAGATACAGAATTGTATACCTCCTCTATTTCATCCATATTTGCCATTAAAGCATAATCATCCATATCAGCAACCAGTGCAGTATCATCAGATTCATTTCCCTTTTCTGATTCTACTTCATATCCTGATTCATCTTCAGCAACCATAGCCTTTTTGCTAGATCTTTTTTGTTGAATTTTTCTCCTTAGTAGGTCTGGACAATCAGGTCTGAAATGTCCAGGCTTCTTGCAATTGAAGCAAAGATAATCAGGTTCCTTTTTCTATTTTAGTTCAGGACAGTCAGGTTTGAAGTGTCCTGGTTTCTTGCATTGATAGCACAAGTAATCATTGTCTTTCTTGGATTCTTCCTTTTTATTTTCACTGAATTTCTTTGTGAGATTTCTAGGAGAACCCTTTCCAGTTTTCATCATTCTAATTTTCTTGCTCAGTAGGTCAATCTGCTCCTGCATCTCATCCAATAAATTATCTTGAGCTCCTGATGTTTCTTCTTGATGAGTAGCAGCCAATGCAGTGGTCTTTGGCTCTTCTTTTTCAGTCACAGGTACAAGTTTCTTATTGAATTCATATGCCTTGAGATCTGAAAACAATTTGAAGGTGTCCTCTTCATGTAGACTTCTCATTTATTCTATTGCAGTCACCTTCATCTCCCAAACTTCTTTTGCAGGTAATGCTTCCAAGATTTTTGAGTTGATTTCTTCCTGTGAGTACTTTACACTCAGTAGGGTGAGTTCATCCATGATTGCATTGAATCTTGATTCCGTTTGGTTTCATTTTGAACTCTTGGAACTTCTTCTTTGCCACACTGATCTTGTTCTTCTTGATTGCATCAGTGCCTTCACAAATTAATTGCAACTTATCCCAAAGTTCCTTTGCAGTCTTGCAATCCTTCACTTTCATGTACATATTGCTATCCAAAGTTCTGTATATGATATCAATAGCAATATTGTTGAGGTTAGCTATTTTTCTATCTTCAGCATTCCATTCTCTTTTTGGTTTTGGAATGTACTGTGTCTCATCCCCAACTGTTACTGACTTCGTGATCTCCAGTGGTCCATCTGTCAGCACATCCATCATCTCATCATGTGTTGCAGCTAGAAAAGCCTGCATACGACGTTTATACTCATAAAAAATGATCTAAAGAACACATCAACATTGTTCTAGCATACTGGTTGTTATCCATGATGCAAAGCTTTGAAAATCAGAAACTGAAAAAGTTTTCAAAGTGATTTCACAAGCACAAGAAGTAGGATTACTTGAGCGAGCACCTTGCTCCGATACCAATTGTTGGTCCCTTGAAAAGGCTTTGGTTAAGTTTAGAGAGGGGGGGAAGGGTGAATAAACTTAACACTTAAAACTTTTGGAGTTAACAAACTCAAGAACTTTGATAATTGATTGCTCGATAAGTCTTGATACTCGTGAGTCTGTGACGACTTTACTGTAATTTGTTGCGTGGAATATAATCAAGTTAAGCCTTATTACTTGTTGTCAAAATATGATACCAAGTATTAGATACTCAGTAGTGTATGTGTGTGATTCAGTTTCTAGTTTCAGTAAGTTGATGTGTGGAATATTGATAGGAACCAACGTTACTGTACATTTCTGTACAGTTTAACCCACGGTTATCATGTTTCTAGCATGTTTTTGGGTGAGTTTAGACCCTATAATGAGTGTAATGAGGTTTTCTTTACACGGCGAGTAACTGTCTGTTTTTCCGTAAACTCGGCCTACTTTTAGCACTTTATACTCATTTCCCGAGCACCCGTAGTTTGCGGGGTTATGCGTTTGCTTGTTGTTTCCATGTTTATGCAGGATTTGGGTGAGTCGGGAGCCCGGAAAGCGATTATCTATGAGTTTAGACGTGTCCGAGGCGAGAAACGAAGGCTAAGTATGAAAAAGTGAAGTTTTTTAAGTTAAGGCATCTATCCGTACGGACAACTCTCAGATAGATGCAAAAATATTGAACAGAGACTTATCCGTAAGGATAGCCATTTATCCATACGGAGAAGACTGAAGCAGCAGAGACTTATCCGTACGGATAGCTTCCCATCCGTACGGATAATCTGGAGAATCAAGAACTATCCGTACGGATAGCCTGTTATCCGTACGGATAAGCTGAATTTTGCCCTAGGCTATAAAAGGGCACCTCAAACGTTTTCTTCATGAGATTTTCACGAATTTAGATAGTTTTAGCCTCTTTTGGGCGATTTCCTTCATCCGGAAGCTTAGAATTAAGTGCCATATATCATTGTTCTCATCTTTCGATCCTCTATTACATTATATACATTACAACATCAATCCGTTACATTTCGATTGTCAAAATTTGATCTTTGTGAGCACAACTTTGGTTCTTCATCAGTTTTCAATAAAGTGGGTATGGTTTCTTGTTCTTTTATCGTTTATATCATGAATTCCTGTAACGTTTATTGTTTCAATTCGATAATGAGTAGCTAAATCTTTCGTACGGCCGAATTATATGAAAGCGGATGAAACGCCATTAGGGAGATGAACCGGGAGGTAGTGTAGCACGTAATAAATTGTTCTAATCGATAATTCATATCACGAAACCTGCTTTAATCGTAATTGAGCTAGCTTGATCACCTAGTTTACCATCACACACACCTAGCTTATAAATGTATGTTGCGGCGAAGTGTGGGAACCGGGGTTTCGGGACCGTAGACGATTTTGGCTTAAAAGGTAGTTTGACACCTACCTGTGCACTAGATTGACACCCTAGTCGTTAGGTCCATGTCCAATACGGGGTTTTTATCGTTCATTCGGGCGAGTCTAGAACTTAATCACGTTAGGACTCGACACCTGTGAGCTTATCATTAGACAGTCAAGGAAGGTAGAGCACACTCCCGGGGTAGTTTTTCTGAGGATAAAGTAATCCGCTGGATCGTAGTTCGGCTGTACCTCTTTTAAACGTTAAGAAACCCGATTAGTATAATCTTTCTTTTACGCAATAGTATAACGACATACTTTTCTGGTTGACCTGAACTGAGTGCTAAGTCAGCTGTGGTACTCAAAGCCAATCTCTATGGGTTCGACCTCGGACTTCTCAAGCACTATCTACAATTGATCCGGTCCACTGCCGGTTAGAAAGTAGATTTTTCTAAGGTTTCGAGTTTTTACTTGATTAACTGGATTGCAAAAATTTCTCTTATCAAGTTGGCGCCGTTGCCGGGGTTTGGCAATACTTTGATATCACAAAAGTTGACTGAAAGCTTGGGCTTAGGTCGTGCTTTATTGTTTTCTTGTTGTTTTGTTTTGACTTGCAGTGTATGACCCGGAGCTCTGGGGCACCTCTAGAGCCTTATTATCTGGAAATCGACAGGCACGCAAGGCAGTTGAGGAGAAGATTGTTTGCTCCCGTTCCAGAAACCGTGGACGGACACGAAACATCAGACTTCTCTTCAGAGGAAGAAGAAACGACAACCAATGGTAGAGATCGGTTGAATGATGATGGGACGTCTCAAATGGGGGGTTTGGGTACTCTAAATAACCCACCACCATGCGAGAGGAATCCTCTGGACCCTTCTATGGCTGTAAGGACAGATGGAAGAAATTTATTTGACCCCACTATAGAAGGGGGTGATGGAAGAAACAGACAGGACCAACAAAATGATGTGTTAAATGGCCAGAGGCAGCAGCATAGACAAAATGGTCAAGTGGGGGGTGGTCAACTCCAAAATAACAACCCACCACCTCTTCGCCAACAGCAACACCAACAAGGGGGTGGTCAGTTACAACAACAGCCGCCTGGCCAGGACAATTTGCAAATGCAGATGTATCAGCTAATTCAACAACAGATGGCACAGATTAAACACGCAGCGAATCGAACAACTCGAATAATAACCCAAACAACCCACAGCAAATCTGGGGTTTGTATCAACAAGGGATTACGTGGTTACCCCGTATCAAGGGACCGGACATAATCCGATCAGAATCCCAGCTATCCATGCTAACAACATGGAACCAAAGCAGAATGTCATCAACCTGATCAGCGAGAATGCATTTTTTTACGGGTAGCGGAATGAGGACCCGAATGAATTCTTAGACAACTATCTGCAGATCATCTCGACACTGAAGTGCAACGGAGTGAGCGAGGAGGCGCTCAAGTTGATGATGTTTCAATTTGCATGAAGGGGAGCTGCAAGAACATGGTTCAACACCTTTCCTAACGCCTCATTATCTATATGGGCTGAAGTGGCCGATGTGTTTCTGAAGAAATATTTTCCGCCAGCAAAGATTGAGGATTTAAAGCGAGAAATACACAATTTCAGTGGGCAAAAGGGGGAAACCATGAAAGAGACAGTTGAACGGTTTAGGGCATTGCTAAAGAAGTGCCCTCCACACAATTTGAGTACAGTTGAGCAGGTGATAAAGATTTATAGATCCTTGGATAAGTCATACAGAAATCTCTTAGATGCAACTAGTGGAAACGGTTTGACGAGAATTGACCCCGAGCTAGAAATGCAACATATTAACGATGCTATCGAGAGGGATGATGAATGGGTTTCCAGTTTTGGGACAGAAAACCCGAAAGAGCCACAAAAAACTGTTAAGGCCCTTGAAGAGCAGTTGGATAAAGAGACGGCTGCACATAATGAGTTGTTGGCATTTCAGACAGAGATGAAGAAACTGAAAGAGGCACAACAAGTTTGTCAGTTGTGTGGTGGTAATCACTCAGCTCAGTCCTGTACGACTCCGAGCAGAACAACTTATCCTCAACAATTATCACAACAGTAACCACAGCGAACCCAACAACAACCTGTAGCAAATGTATCTCAGCAACAACCAGTGGCAGTTATGGAAGATCTAGTTGCAGCGCTTAATAGATTGGGGACAGGAAGTTCAAATAGCGGTAATCAGCAGGTTTCCGGGAGGAATCCGCAATTTGGTTAGCAACAAAATTCTGGGGACAATGGAACCAGAACAACCTATGGGGTAACAACCCAAATTGACAAGTTCCACCGAACTACCAAGATTATGAGCCATCGATGGGGTGTGGCATGGAAGAAGATTTCCAACGAGCGATGTGAGCGTCAGGTCGGAAATAATTTAGGGGAAATTGGAACCAAGGCAATAACAACCAGGGAAGCTAGAACAATAACAATTCTGGGAACAATTGGAGGAACCAGAATTCAGGGGGTAACTGGAATCAAAACCAACAGGGGCGAGGTTGGAATCAAACACAGGGGCAGAATTGGAATCGAAACAATAACAATCAAAACCAAGAGTTCAGGCAGAACCAAAGCCCAAATAACCAATCTTGGAATCAGAACCCTCTGAATTAGAATGCCTATCAAAATACCAATCAGGGCATGTATCAAAACAATCAGCAACAGGGCCACCAACAGCAGAATAATCAGAACTAGGGCCAGAATAATCAGGGACATAATCAGAGTTGGGGGAGCAATCAAGGATGGAACCAGAATCAGGGGCAGCAAGGAAACAATAATCAGCAAGCTAGCTATCAAAACAGAAATAACAATTCTGGGACTTATCAACACCCGAATGCGCACCTTCATCAGAATAACCAATCAAGCAATTCGGGTACCCAGAAGACCTCAACTGAGTTGATGTTAGAGAAGATGGATAAGACTATCTCTGAGCTAAATAAGAGTGCTATTGAACAGAAGGTAGCAACGCACTTAGCTATCCGGAATTTAAAGACCCAAGTTGGTCAAATCACAAATACATTGAAGAAGAGTCTGAGTGATGTTGAGCAGAATCCGGGGCAAGTGAATGCCATATTCACTAGGAGTGGTAGAGAGCTGGGAGTCGACCAGCCAAAGCAAGCAGTTTTAGTAGAAGAATATCTGGATGAGGAGGATGAAGCTGAGGCAGCAGAGAGAGAAATAATGGAAACCGAGTTAGAAGCGGTACGAAGAGAGTTAGCTGCTGTTAAGAGAGACCTCACGATTGTAAGGAAAGAGCGAGCAATGGAAGTACAGAGGGAGCAGGAAGCTCAAACCAGAAGAGATGAAGATAGGGAGAAGCAGGATTTCATAGTGCTGGACATTAAATAGGAGGAGCCGAGCAAGCCAGTGATGACAAAAGAAGCTACATCTGGGCCTCCACGGCCAAACACTCGAGGTATGAAAAATTTTCTACCCCTCATCCTCCTGATTTTGATGAGAATACGTTGCCTTACCCACCTAAGGGTCCTAAGAAGCCTGTCCTTACTGAGAGTCAGAGTAGATTCCTCGACATTCTTAGAAAGGTAGAGATCAATGTTCCCTTGTTAAAGGCAATTGCTAGTGTGCCTGAGTATTTCAAATGTTCGAAAGGGATGTTGACAAGCCGGAGAAAGTGGGTAAGATAGTTAAGCTGAGGGAGGAGTGTTCAGCGGTTTATGATAGTAAGATACACCCTAAGATGAGAGATAGAGGAGGTTTCACCATTTCTATCACCATAGGCAATACTGTAATTGAAAATGTTTTGATGTGATTTAGGAGCTTCTGTGAGCTTGATGCCTAAGGCTTTATATGAAAAATTAGGGTTAGGTGAATTGGAACCTACGGGAATGACCCTACAGATGGCTGATAGGTAGGTGAGGAATCCTTTAGGGGTATCGGAAGATGTCTTAGTGCAAGTTGGAAAGTTTGTGTTCCCCGTGGATTTGTGATTCTTGACATGGAGATGGACTCCAAGACCTCTGTTTTGTTAGGTCGTCCCTTTTTGACCACCAGTGACGCTCAGATAGGAGTTAAGAGTGGAGATATTTCTTTTGGTGTTGGGGGTGAGAGAGAGAGCGTTTAAATGTTTACAAGGATAGAGGTCCAAATGCTATAAATGATGAATGCTTATATACATAATCTTTGTTTTCTTGTGGTGTGGTGCGTACTGACGTGCAGGAAGGAAAAATATTGTCAAAAGGAGATGCGGTGCGCTTACGAGATGTCGTCGATCGAGGCACAGAATAAATCGGGATCGTCCGTCGCACCGGTGCTCCCAAGCTGGGAAAAGTGCGGATTGATAAACCGCATGATTGCAAGAAGTCTAAAGGGAAGCCATCTAAAAAGCAGGAAAAGAAAGAAAGTGTGAGGTGGTAGGAGAAAGCGGCAAAGTTGCAATAGGTAAGCCGTTCACTAGTTCGAATATTTTGATGTTTGCACTAGGTATATCGTTGGGCATGTTCAAACTTATGAATGCTGAATTTGGTTGACATGCTATGTCCTTATTTGGAATGTTATTTGAGGTTGTTTTGAGTTGAGTCAGTTGAGCGTCATCGGGTCGAGCCAACGACATTAAACAAAGGCGCTCGGTGGGAGGCAACCCACCATCTTCTGTGTTTTTGTTTGTTCTTAAGACACACGTGATGTGTTTTTGGTGTTTTGGTTGTGTTCGGATGGTCACGAAGGGGTTTTTCTATCTAAAACTTCATTTTCACTTTGCCTGCCTCCATCCGTACGGATAAGTTATCATCCGGACGGATAACTCTCTGTTCTCAAATTTTTTCAGTTTCAGCCATTCATCCGTACGGATAGATTCTTATCCGTACGGAAAACCCCGAGCACACCAGGGACTGCCCCAGCCACTGCTACCACTGCTACCACTTCTACGACTTCTGCTTCTGAGCCCACACTACCTCTTCCCGAGGACCAGACTGGAGTTTAGAGTCGATGCTGTTCCTTTCGAGTCGGTCCTTAGTTTTCCTTTAGGTCAAGTGTTGGTGTCTTAGTTTTCCTTTAGGTCACTACTTTTGCCTTCTTGACTTGCTTTCTGGATTATTCATGGATGGATGATGTTTTTGAATGTTTTATATATCATGTTTGATGCTTTATCCATATAGTACTCTCATTCAATTTTTCTGACGTAACGAGGACGAATATTTTGATTATCCCCGGATTTCCCCCATATTACTTGCTATGGCACTTGGACCATGTCCCGTGCACGTCTTGGATATGTTTTTCTTTATATAGGGATTCGGGATGCTTTACCTCACGACCGTTACGGGACTTGATCATGCCGTTTTGCCGGGCTACTAAGCTAAGTCTCTTTTTCCTTTTCGTTCACACACCGAGGACGGTGTTTCACTAAAGTGGGGGGTGGGACGACTTAGCTTATTCGCATGTTTTCATAGCTTACTATGCCGTTATGTGATGAACTTAGTTTTACTTGTTTTCGAGTTGATTTTTAGGCATTTTCAAATTTTTCCAGGGCTTTAACACCGCGATATATGCATGCTTTTCACGGTTGAGTTAGTAAACGGTTTTTTAGCCTTGTGAATGTCTCGCAGTGAGTCCATTATATCACTATACGGAACACTTTTAGTACATGTTTGACGACGGTTATACTTAGTACGATTGCTTTACACACCTGCACCCCTAGTTTTGAGGTGAAATAGAAAGGATTCACCCTGGGTAGGTTCGGGATGACGGGAAAGGCATTTCTTTGAAGCGACCAGAGCCATAAGCCAACATCCCAACATTATCCCTCTAAACCCTCCTAAGCCTTGATAGGAACGGTCTGACCACCGTCCGAAATTTGTGCCGTTTTTGGTTACTTAGCTTATAATTCCTAGCCCTGAGCCGATGATTTGGTCACGTTCCCTTTTGACTACCCTACGAGTGGACTTAGTTGTTTCCTTTAGACACACTTGCCAAGGCAAGTGTGAGGTGGGAGAGAGTATGTGAAATGATATGAGGAGGGAGTTTTGAGCTAATATCTAGAAGGGGAGGAGCTTGAGGGAATCTTTGATGTGGTCTTTGGTTCAAAAGAGAAAGTTTGGTTCAAAAAAAAATGAATAAAGTCGAACCAAAGAAAGCCGAAAAAGGGGTATGCGTATTAGCTAATATGATGTGTGAAGAGAGTTTGAGAAAGTAAATTATACTTGAGTAAACTTCAACTTAGTTTATTCATTGATTGAACAAGAGTATAAATAGATACAACTTTAATAAAGTAAACTAGCTATGCTATGGATAGCAATTATGGCGGCCAACTTGAGTATCTATATGGGCGGCTAGAACTTAGAACCCAATAAAGTAGAAAAGTTATGACAAGTGACATATTAATTATTTATATAATATAATTAATATGTCATGTGTACAAAGAATAAATAATGTGCACAAGTGTTACACAAAGAGTGCTAGAATTGCTAATATAGAATTGCTAATATTTCAACACCCCCCCTCAAACTGGGTTGTATATGTTGATACAGCCAAGTTTGTGACTTAGCTCTCTTGAACATAAGAGGTGGAATAGCCTTGGTGAGAAGGTCAAGATTCAGTCTTTGAGGAACATCTTTGGAGTTGAATGATCTTTGCATCAATCTTCTCCTTCAGGAAGTGTCTGTCAATGTCCACATGTTTGGTTTTGTCATGATGAACAGGATCCTCTGCCATGCATAATGCTGAATTATTATCACAGCAGAGTGTGATAGGTTGCTGAGTAGGCTGCTGAAGTTCAGTAAGTACTCTTTTGAGCCAAAGAGCTTCACAAATGCCCAAAACAAGTGCCCTGAGTTCAGCTTCAGCACTGCTTCTAGAGACAGTAGGTTGTTTCTTGCTCCTCCAGGTGACAAGATTGCCCCATACATAAGAACAGTAGCCTGTGGTAGACCTTCTGTCTATATGACAACCAGCCCAATCAGCATCAGTGTAAACCTTGATAGATCTCTCAGCAGACTTGATGAAGTGCAAGCCTTGGCCAGGAGTGGATTTCAAGTATCTCAGTATTCTGTTCACAGCATCCCAATGTTGCTCAGTAGGGCAATGCATGAATTGGCTCACCAGACTGACTCCATATGCAATATCAGGTCTTGTATGGGAAAGATAAATGAGTTTCCCTACAAGTCTCTGATATTGATCCTTCCTGACAGCAATGTCACCATGCAGCAGGGTATTACTGGGGTCTACTGGGGATACAGCAGGTTTGCATCCCAAACATGCGCTTTCCTTGTGAGATCCAGACATACTTCCTTTGAGAGGCTGAAATGCCTTTCTTGCTTTCTAGCTATTTCCATACCAAGAAAGTATTTTAGGGAGCCCGGATCTTTAACTTGGAATACCTTTGCGGTAGGGTCTTCAAATGTTGGATCTCGGTAGAGTCATCTCCGAAGGATGATATCATTCACATATACAATAAGAATAGACCTTATACGGTTGGTTGTCTTGATAAACATAGTGTGATCGGTGTTGCATTGATGATATCCAGCAGCTTTAACCACATGGTAGAGTTTTCCAAACCAGGCTCTGGGGATTGCTTGAGCCATATAGAGATTTCTGAGTTTGCATACCTTGCCTTGAGTGTGGGGATTGACAAAACCAGGAGGTACATTCATGTAGACTTCCTCAGTAAGGTCACCATTGAGAAAAGCGTTTTTGATATCCAATTGGTAAAGAGGCCAGTCAAGTTGACAGCTAGAGAAATCGAGACCTCGACGGTGTTAAGCTTTGCTCTTTGGTGCAAAAGTTTCTGTATAGTCAATGCCATAAGTTTGAGTGAACCCTCTAGCCACCAATCGGCTTTATACTTGACAATAGTACCATCGGCATTGTATTTTATGGTGAATAACCATCTACACATTGATTGTCTTCTTGCCTTTGGGGAGAGTTGTGAGGTCCCAAGTATGATTATCTAGGAGTGCAGTCATCTCTGTTTTTATAATGACCTTCCACTTATCATTTTGAAGGGCCTCCTGAATATTTTTAGGAATAGAGTGAGATTCAGTCTGTGTAAACATAGCAAATATAGGAGACAACTAGTCATAAGATAAATAAGTATGAATAGAATGATCAGTGCATGATCTTTTCCCTTTCCTTAGAGCAATAGAGTCGCATCATCAATGTAAGTAGGTCTTTGTGGTTCAAAGAGTCCTCGAGTCGATGGGGTGTTGAGGCTCGGCGAGGCTCGGGTTCGGCGAGGCTCTGGGTCGGTAGGGTCTTTGAGGTCCAAGAGCTCTGGGTCGAGGTGTCTTGAGGTTCGATCTCTTTGAGTCTCGATGAGTTCTTGAGGTTAAGAGTTTGTTGAGGAGCAGTTTAGATCAATTTCAATTAGATTTCCATCGGTGGATCGCTTGAAGAGACTTTCAGTAGTAGGAGTCCTTTCAAGAATTTTACATCCATAGAGTTGTAAAATTTCTTTTCCGATAGAGTGAATAGCATTTGTAACCTTTCTGTCCTTAGCATACCCTAGGAAAATGCACTTGTGAGCTTTGGGATCAAGTTTGCTTACGTGTTGGGAATGGATATAAACAAACACAAGTACAACCAAAGATTTTTGGAGGCAATTGGGCAATAAGATGAGGCAGGAGTGTGTGGTGGCAGGAGGTTTGGATAGGAGTCTTGAAACCTAACACTCTCTTGGGAAGCCTGTTGATTAAGTATGTGGCGATCAATATAGCTTCACCCCACATATATTTTGGAACATTTGTAGTGAACATGATTGATCTGGCCATTTCAGTAGGTGCCTATTCTTTCTCTCAAGAACCCCATTTTGTTGAGGTGTCTCAACACAACTCTTGATATGGACAATTCCACTTATTCATCAAGAAATTAATGAGATTAGACTCATAATATTCAAGAGCATTGTCGTCTTCAAAATTTTAATCTTAATGTCAAAGCTGAGTAGAGACCATGTTGTAAAACTCTTGAAAGATGGATCCAACTTGATTTATCCTTCATTAAAAATAACCAAGTGGTTACGGTGTGGTCATCTATGAAGGTTACAAACCACCTCTTGCCTGTTATACTTTTCACTCTTGAGGTCCCCATACATCATCACTGTGAATTAAGGTGAAAGGTGTAGATGGGAAGTGAGGTAATTTAGTATACATGATTTGGTGAGTTTGGCAAATTGACAAATATCACATTGAAGATCATTAAGATTACATCCTTTAAACAATTCGGAATTAAAGACTTTAAATAACCAAAACTTGGATGTCCTAGTCTATAATGCCATAACATGATATTGTCTAGGTTTTGAGTGCGCAGGTCTGCTGAGGCGGATTCAGTCTTGATCTTACTGTCTTGGCGAGGTTGATCACAATTGATCTGGCGAGGGGTTTAGCTTGACCAATCACTTCTCGTGAAGAAAGATCCCGGAATGTGCACTTCGATCCTTATCAAAAACAACGATCCAATTCGGATCTTTAGTGAGTTTCTTGTGAGATATATAAGGTTACAATCTAACTTTGGAACAAATAAGACCCCTTGTAGATATATCTCGATTAGTAAGTTTAACCTTCCCAACACCTTTTGCATAAGAAAGCAGAACCATCGCTAGTTTTAATTACGTGAATTTGGGTGCATGGCATATAGTGGGTAATGAGGTTTTATTACAGTCATGTGGGAAGAAGCCCCGAATCAACAATCCAAGTCTCATTACTAAGAGGTGAGCGGATATATACTGTTTTAGCATGAGTGGCCATTTCGGTAGAGGAGCTACCTTCACGATCTTTGAGCAACAAAGGCTTTAAAGGCAAAGCAAGCGAGCATTGGGATGGTGTCATTCTCTAAATCACTAACAAGTGCGCTTTGATTTCCCTGGTTGGTTTTGAGGTTTTAGAGGGATTAGGCTTGCCATGAAGCTTCCAGCAATTGTCCTTGGTGTGATTTGTGCGTTTGCAGTGATCACAGAACAACCTTCCAGTTTTCTCAGCAGGCTTCTCTGTAAGTCCCAGTAACCTCAGCAGCCTTCCTGACATTCAAGCAGGCGGTACCTTGATGAGGGTTATCGGCCGGTGTGTCAAAGAAACATGACTTTCCTCCTGCTTTCTTCATGTTTGACCTCAGCAAACATGGATTTGAGATTTGGGAGAGGTTTTGTGGCAAGAATTCTCCCTCTAACATCATCAAGAGTAGGGTTCAGTCCAGTGAGGAACTTGAAGACTCTTTTCTTTTCTATGATGTCCTTATAGAGGCAGCATCCTTAACATCATTCCAGGGGTGAGTTTCAAAGCATATATCTAAGTGTTGCCATGCCTTAGATAGTTGGTTGAAGTATTGAGTTCTGAGACATATCCCCTTGTCTGCGGTTTTGAATTTGAGCTTCAAGTTCGTACACTTCGATGTATTGTCTTTCTTGGAGTAAAGATCTACGGCATTGTCCTGCATTTCTTTTGCGATATCATACATCATAAAGTTCTCACTGATCTCTTTTGTCATTGATCTTGTGAGAATGGTCATGACTTGATTATTAGCGGTGTCCCATGCTTCAAATCTGGGTCATCTTCAAAGCGAGGCGGAGTTTAGAGCCGGACGGGTATCCCATCTTACCTTGTCTTGAGATGTACATTTTCATGGATCTTGACCCACAGCAAGTAGTTGTTGTCATCAAGTCTATGATTTGTATAAGAAGAAGATTCGATGACCCGGACTGCTTGAGGAGGCGGTGGGAGTCTCATGATGAAGATGAAGCTATCGATTCTGATAGACATTTTGGAAAACAAAACACTGAGTTGCAGCGGATTTTAGAACTCAGTAACCTTGCGCTCTGATACCATGAAGAGAGTTTGAGAAAGTAAATTATACTTGAGTAAACTTCAACTTAGTTTATTCATTGATTGAACAAGAGTATAAATAGATACAACTTTAATAAAGTAAACTAGCTATGCTATGGATAGCAATTATGGTGGCCAACTTGAGTATCTATATGGGCGGCTAGAACTTAGAACCCAATAAAGTAGAAAAGTTATGACAAGTGACATATTAATTATTTATATAATATAATTAATATGTCATGTGTACAAAGAATAAATAATGTGCACAAGTGTTACACAAAGAGTGCTAGAAATGCTAATATAGAATTGCTAATATTTCAACAATGTGAGTTTGGATGTTGTTCTGATGGGAATTCGAAAGAAGTTTGGTGGTTTAATTTGTTCGAGTTGAGCGAGTACACGCAATGATTAGGTTCACTCGTGCCTTCTTTTCTCCAGTCCTAAATTATCTTTCGATAAGCCCCGTCCGAGCCTAACGTTATAACATTTCAAGTCCTACCTGACCGGATCTCTGGCTCTGGTGAACCTCGATTAGTGGAGACTCTCGGAAGGGCAGGATTGTGTGCAGTCGTTTGTCCGGTATTCCAAGCCGGTAACCGTATTGTGTATAATTCGTCGTCATTCACCACACACTCACTCCGTTTCATGATTTTTTGGAGTCAAGGTATTACATTCACTTGTCTAAGTCCCTTTTACTTTGATAGTTTGAAATGCATGCATGTACCGTAAAGTTGATTCCTTGGCATTGTTTGATCGCCTGACTTACTCGAGGGCGAGTAAGGGTAAGTGTGGGGTGGTGATAGGAACCAACTTTACTGTACATTTCTGTACAGTTTAACCCACAGTTATCATGTTTCTAGCATGTTTTCGGGTGATTTTAGACCCTATAATGAGTGTAATGAGATTTTCTTTGCACGGCGAGTAACTGTCGGTTTTTCCGTAAACTTGGCCTACTTTTAGCACTTTATACTCATTTCCCGAGCACCCGTAGTTTGCGGGGTTATGCGTTTGCTTGTTGTTTCCATGTTTATGCAGGATTTGGGAGAGTCGGGAGCCCGGAAAGCGATTGCCTATGAGTTTAGACGTGTCCGAGGCAAGAAACGAAGGCTAAGTATGAAAAAGTGAAGTTTTTGAAGTCAAGGCATCTATCCGTACGGATGAATGTCTGTCCGTACGGACAACTCTCAGATAGATGCAAAAATGTTGAACAAAGACTTATCCGTACAGATATCCATTTATCCGTACGGATAGAATGAAGCGGCAGAGAGCCATCCGGACGGATATAAAGCTAGCCGTACGGACAGACACTTTGGAGCACAAAACAGAAGGTGTGATTAGAGACTTATCCGTACGGATCAATTTCCAGCCGTACGGATAACATGGAGAATCAAGAACTATCCGTACGGATAGCCTGTTATCCGTGCGGATATACTGAATTTTGCCCTAGGCTATAAAAGGGCACCTCAAACGTTTTCTTCAGTAGACTTTTACGATTTTAGATAGTTGTAGCCTCTTTTGGGCGATTTCCTTCGTCCGGAAGCGTAGAATTAAGTGCCATATACCATTGTTCTCGTCTTTCGATCCTTTATTACATTAGATACATTACAACATCAATCCGTTACATTTCGATTGTCAAGATATGATCTTTGTGAGCACAACTTTGGTACTTCATCAATTTTCAATAAAGTGGGTATGGTTTCTTGCTCGTTTATCGTTTATATCATGAATTCCTTTACTGTTTATTGTTTCAATTCAATAATGAGTAGCTAAATCCTTCGTACGGCCGAATTATGTGAAAGCGGATGAAATGCCATTAGGGAGATGAACCGGGAGGTAGTGTAGCACATAATAAAATGTTCTAATCGATAATTTATATCACGAAACCTGCTTTAATCGTAATTGAGCTAGCTTGATCACCTAGTTCACCATCACACACACCTAGCTTATAAATGTATGTTGCGGCGAAGTGTGGGAACCGGGGTTTCGGAACCGTAGACGTTTTGGCTTAAAAGGTAGTTTGGCACCTACCTGTGCACTAGATTGACACCCTAGTCATTAGGTCCATTCCCAATACGGAGTTTTTATCGTTCATGCAAGGAAGGTAAAGTACACTCCCGGGGTAGTTTGTTTGAGGGTAGAGTAATCCGCTGGATCGTAGTTCGGCTGTACCTTTTTTAATCGTTAAGAAACCAGATTAGTATAATCTTTCTTTTATGTAATAGTATAACGACATACTTTTCTGGTTGACCAGAACTGAGTGCTAAGTCAGCTGTGGTACTCAAAGCCAATCTCTATGGGTTCGACCTCGGACTCCTCAAGCACTACCTACAATCGATCATGTCCACTGCCGGTTAGAAAGTAGATTTTGCTAAGGTTTCAAGTTTTTACTTGATTAACTGGATTGCAAAAATTCTCTTATCAAATATTCTATATGCAGAATGTAAATACAGAAAGTAAGTAGGCAATTTTTTATAGTGGTTCCAGGTGGTGTAATCCTGTCAGTCCACTCTTCTCCTGTGATGTTGGAGGTAATTCACTAGAGATCCTTGAGGTAGCAGTTACAAAAATCCCTAAGTTGTTTGTCCTTCAACAATAACTATGGCTTCACAAACTGAACACTTGGAATAGGTAGGATTGCTGCTCCAAAGTCTTCCACTGGTCCTTGAAGGGTAGGATTGCCTCTTCACCAGCTCCACCACAAACAACAGTCCTTGACACCCAAAGATGCTTCACTGTCTTCAGTAGATTTCTTGTAAAAGAAAATTTGAATCAATGAAGTGATTCAGCTTTTAGCAGCTTGACCAGGATGATATGATTAGCAGCTTGGGATCTTCAAGTGTGTAAACTTAATGTAGCTTGATATCAGATTACACTTGACGAATTTGACTAGATCAGTAGCCTTAAGTTCAGTAGGGTCAACAGGGTGTTTTCTTGATAAGAATCTGAAGCTCAAGATTATCTGTTGTTTTTCCTCAATTTTCATCACTTGTATCTGAAGTAGGAGTCCTCTATTTATAGGTAGGAGTCCTTGTGACTTATGTTTGAAATTCAAACATAGCCATTTCATATTTGTCCTATCTTGACTTGCTTTCTGTCCCTGTACATAGTACTGACACTGTCAGAATGCTTTTTGACAGTTTTCAGTCTGTCCAACCTTTGACTTATATCCATTGGATAATCCTCTGTTTCTTTCCAACGTCCCTTTAATCTTAACCATTGATTTGTTTGATAAAATCAGAGGTTGTTATCTATCCTTATCCTTGTATTCTTCCAATGTAACCTTTGATTAATTCAAAATATATGTTTAGCAGGTTTCTGTGAATGTAAGTCTGCTGAAATATATATAAGTCAGCTGATTCAAGTTGTTGTGTCTATAAAGCTCTGCAGCTGACTTCTCTAATATCTAACTTTTTAATTTTGAAGTTAGATTACACCATTTTGATCATAACTAAGTTCCAATCACCACTTTACTTATGGAACTTAGACCTTGTACACAAGGTATATGAAATCAGTTTAAGTCATCACAGACTTCCCTAAATTTCGATTCCATATCCTTGACTTTAAATACTAAGTTTGATCCCTTAGCCTTCAATAAGCCGAGTTTGATCCTCGGCCTTGAGTCCTCAAAGAGGTTCTAAACTAGTCTCGACTCGGCTACCCTCTTGATATGGGCCAGTCTGTGATGAAAGTCGGTGACCATTTCTGATGCTTGTTTGATCAAACCTATACAAAGATCAAACTCTAGTAAACCTATACATTTCATCTAGACATCTTTTTGCCTTTGCTCTACAATAGCTAGTCTAGCACTCATCACTAAAACTAAAAAATAAGTCCAACAAAAAAAATATTTCGAACAAAAAGGCCCAATTCGGAGACTTGGCCTTCGGTCCAAAAATTGCCAGGGCCGGCCATGGGTGTACGGTCCAAGTTTTGTCAAAGAAAACCCATGTAACGTGCTGGGACCAAGTCGGCCTTAGTGCTGGAGCTGGTCTCCGAATACCTAGAGAATAATGAAGCAATATGATGGTTAAGTATCAGCTCGGCACACACACTGATATGGACCTATACTCCTAGCTCTATCTGATAAGTGGCGCATTCATAGTGACCGGTCTCATTCATGCCTTTTTAAAAGAAATTTCATTGTGCTATAATTATTTGAAAGAATGAAAATATACAATGAATGATAAAAGACAAATTAAAAGTACAAGTACAAATGTATTATACTGAGAAAGCTATAAATCTGCCATTACACCGAATATACATATAATCCATTAAAATTAGCATTTTAATTACTATTTATTTGTGTAAGTGTATGATGTTGATGAGCACATGGGATTACTACAATTTTGAATCAAAAATAAAAACTGAATGTGGTTTAGATAATCCGTCGATCAATTCACTCTATATGTGGAGTAAGTAACTAAAAATCACCCCTCATTCTTACATGTCTCAATGAGAATATGATCATCTTTACTTATGCGTTTTATGCAAAGTCCAGATCGGTAAAGTAGTAGAATGTTCACCCCCTCATATAAGTGTGAGACATAAAAATCTTATCAACTCGGGTTAGCCTTTTAAGACTAAGCGAGGACGGCGGTCTAAGCAGTTGATCGGGTCATTTATGACTCATTTAGTGCTGCCAGTCTGGGGGCGTTAAAGAATGGTATCAGTGCCGACTATCAGAAGGAACTATGCGCTGCACCATACAAGACGGTGTAAGTATGACCTCTAGTTACCTCTGGTAAGGACGATCCAGGAACAGTCTTGGCCATCCTGGCGAGGACGCCAGACCCTTATAAGGAGGGGAGAATGTAAAGTCCCACATCGGTGAAGTAGTAGAATGCTCACCCCCATGTACGTGTGAGACATAAATGTCTTGTCAACTCGGGTTAGCCCTTTTAGACCAAGCGAGGACTACGGTCTAAGCAGTTGACCGGACTATTTATGACTCATTTAGCGCTACCTAACATAGGTCTGGGGGCGTTACATTTTTCATTTTAAAATTTTAATAACCTAAAAACCTTCAAAGTGAAATAAAATTGAGGCTGAATTCTCGACATAGCATTCAATTTGTATTAATCTTGTATTATAGTTCATCGAGTAAAAAAAACTTCGATTGATGATGCAGATTTAGACAATATAAAAAAACTTTGGTTGATGATACAGATATAAACAATGCGGGGGCAATATGTTTGAACCCTAATTAATACTCCAAGATGTATATTGTCTTCTAATAAAGCTTGATCGGCCTTTCTAGGTTTCCAATCTAACCGGTAGTGTACCGGGTCAATTGTAGTCTAGTTAGGTGAGTCAAGGTCGTATCCACGGGGAGAAATCTCAATTGAGTACCAAAGCGGCCCAAACAATTAGTCTAGGTGTATCCATTAATGAAGAAGCAAGTATGAACCAACTACAAATTAACTAATGAAAAGCGAACTGAAAGTGCAATTAACTAAGGATAAAATGACTCGGATGAAGGAGAAATGATATGAAACGAGGTGGCTAGGGTGATGTTTACGATGAACTAAATATGAGGTCTTGTAACTACTAGGAATCAAGTTTCACTAATGAGTTCTCAACACATTCAAGGTGCAATTCGCTATGTTAACGTCAATCGATCTCTCGCATCAACGAATTATAACCAAACATCTATCTATCGGCTAGGACTAGATTGAATGAATGGCTACGCATTAAAGTGCTACAAATCGCCCAATCTAAGATTAGGTTACACACACTCTAGAAATCAATTCTATCTCCAGATGATTTTACTAAGTGCTCATGATGACTAGTGTCCATGCCAATTCTTAAAATTACGCCTCGAATTAACACTTAGATGATGCAATTAGTCATTAATTAATCACACCCATGAAGATCAATCACCATGACTTGAACCAATTGAGAACATACAAGACTACCCAACTTGAATCCAAGCCATTACAAGCTATCTAGCTCAAATTCACATCACCCAAGCCACAATTGACTTAGCTACTCATGATTATCACAATAACTAAGCAAGTTGTACCAAATAAAGCCATTAAAACAGAAAATGAAAGGTAAATTCGGAACTATACCTTAATTAAGTGTAATACGTGGAAATAGCTCAAATACCATGAAGATTCATCAAAGAGAAAATGAATTCATCATTGTAGATTAATGCCCAAGCACTAATTTCACTAATTACCTAAATTCAAGTGACTAAATTGAGGTTTGGAACCCTCATTTTGTCGCCTGAAATTGCCCAGGTCGACTCCCTGTTTCAGTCCCTCCGTTCTCAAAAGTCCAAGTTCCAGTACTCCCCTTTTACCTATTATATCTAATCTAAATGATATTGAAATAATGACCCCTGAATTCCTAGCAGTTTTCCCTTTATTCTAACTCATAATAAAAAATTATATAATAGTAATTCAAATACTAATTCCACTTGCTTAATGGAATAACACTTCGGCTGGGCTTGAGGTTGGAATATGGGCTTGACTTGACTGGCGAACTGAGCTGCAATGGAGGATTCGAGTAACTCGGTCCGAATTCCTTCATAAAAAATCATCATTATAGCTCCGTTAATGATCAAGACCCTGTAATAATACACAAACAAACCGACAAACGTAATTCTGTAGGGCACGAAGTACCCGTGTGTGCTATAAAAGTCCACATTTTAACGATAAAAATGAGATTTTCTAATATGTGCAATGTGAAACCGTGAGTGATGAAAATAGCATTAGATAGCATCAAAAAGATGAAATTACGGACCAAAATGCTATAAAATAGTGTATAATTGGTGTGAAATGCATAGAAGGGTTGACTCTCATCAACCACCCCCCACTTAGCTTTTGGTCGTCCTCGAGCAAAATGGCGATTTCGAAAAGAGTCATCACTTATGCATTGAACGCATACAATAAAGCCTCATTCATCAAAATATAAGTGAAAGATGATCATAAACATGCGAAGGCACAAGTTTCTACCTAGCTACGGTAACAGTGTGTGTGTGTGTGTGGATAGTTCCTTTTCCATTTACCCCAACTCCCGGTTTGGATTATAGACGTATGAGACGTCGGGGATAGACCATAGGCTTATACTTCTTAAATATCTCCACTAATCGGGGCTACCTAAAGTCAGGCACAATCGGGTAGGACTTGAAAACTTGTAACATTTGGCTGGGACGGGGGTATCGAAGGGATAAAAAAGATATCAACAAAAGAAAGCGCAAGAGAGCTTAACCGTAGGATTGGACATGTAAAATCACTCACCCCAAGTACCAAGAGAAAACATAAAGTATGGCGCAAAAACAGTCGTCACCGAAATAAATCTCTAAGGTAGTTAGCAAAAAAGTTGTCACTAGAAACGAATACCACAAGAGACTCAAAAACACCAACCTCTTAATCAACTCTCTCAAACCAAACAATTACACTTTTTACATTTTACACAAAAATATCACTAATAACACTTCTTTGACTCTTTATTGCTTCTCTTTTTTTTTCTTTTCTTTTTCAACACATATTTTTTTTTCTTTTTCATACATTTTTTTTTTCTTAACCTTGGATTTTTCTTATTTATTAAGGTTGCCTTTTTCTTTCTGTTTTTTTTATTTTTTACTTTACAACACAACACAATATTAAGTACAATGCTACATAAAACGATAGCCAAAATATCACAACCACCAATGTGTAGTCATCCCTCCTCCAATAGACTCACTCACCAAGCCGACACCCAAATCATGAGTCATACATCTCACCTATGTCCAAAGCATAAAAGTTAAGCTCACTTGCGAGGAGGCCAAGGAATGTAGACCACAAAAATAAAGGTTTCGGGGCTAGGTAAACGGGCTAAATACCGAAAGGCTAACGTTTTCGGATGGGGGTCTCACCATTCTAAGAAAGGCTAAGGCGGGGAGACTAGGGATAAAACATTCCGGGTTGGCTATTTGGCTCTAGCGGGTCAAAGAAGCGCCATGACCTTCATCCCATGCCTATCTCTAAGTAACCCTTCTATTTCGCCTCGAAAGTTAATGATATAAGTTCTAGCTAGCCGGACCTTCTCTATAGCTACCATAATCTTTCACTAAAAGTCGGGGTTCATGAGTTGAAACTATACGTGAAAAGTCCTATTCCGTAGCCAAATCACAAACTTGTGTCAATGCATGTTAATGGCCATCTTTTAGTTACATTTCTCAAAATGATTCATCATGGTATCTATTCAATACACAAGTCACGAAATTTTTTAAAATAGCCAAAATTTGCTCAAAAGGACCAATCGCTAAGGCACAACACACCAATCACGCATAACAAATAAAATCACACTCATTGCACACACAAAATGCAAAGCTAAGTCTACAAACCCCCCACTTAAGAGTTGACATTGTCCTCAATGTAAAACGAGTGAAAGAAAAAAAACTTAGCTTGCATTTTTGTGAAATGGAGAGCCAAAATAAGGTACGATAGTGGCGAATGTGTCACAGTATCTCCATCCATGCATGTTTATAAAGATCACATGTGCTAAAAAAACATGAAACAACCACGAAAACAATCTACAAAGAAGGTTGTGACCCCAACTTGTAGCTTAGCACAAGTGATATATATCATAAAAACACCAAAATATGCCCATCCAAAATAATGATGCTTCAAACCACAAAGACAGCCACAACATGAACAATAAGCACCAGCTTAAAAAAAAGGAAGTGACAAAGATCCAAAGCGGTATGCGGGAATTGGTAATTCAACTTTTTTTTTTATAAAAAAAAACTAAAAAAAAAAATCAAGAAAGGAAAAGACGGGTTGTCCCCCCGGAAGCGCCTTTGTTTAACGTCGTTAGCTCGACGTAATGACTTATACGGTGCCGACTAAAAAATTATATGATCGACACAAAGATGGAATTATACGGTAGAAGTGGAGCTCGAAAGCAACCACAAGGTGGAAATTATACGGTAGAAAGATGGATTATACAGCTTTTTGCATCGTTATGATGCCCAACACCCACACAAAACTAAACTCCCACTATCTGTTCTCAACTAAAACCGGACTACTCCTCCAACAAACATTTTCCATCTCCTTTTTTAGCACATGCCGATCAGAGTGGTCTACAACCGGAGCACCCACCAAATCAATCCTAAAACTTTCTTGGTGGTCATCATAAGGATGCTTGATGTGTTCATAGACCTTGAAGGATTCACTTTCTACATTCACTCTCAAAGTTATTTCCCCTTTTTGAACATCTAATAACGCCCTCCCGGTTGCCAAAAATGATCTTCCTAAAAGTAGAGGCGTTTTCACGTCCTCTTTCATTTCTAGCACAACAAAATCAACCGGGAATACAAACTTGCCTACTTCAACCAAAACATCCTCAACCACTCCCATTGGGTACCTAAGAGATCTATCGGCCATTTGGAGTGTCACCCTAGTCGATACAAGAGTACCTAACCCAAGTCGCTTATAAGTTTTCAATGACATCAAGTTAACGCTTGCACCAAGGTCACATAACGCACCATCAAATTTAATAGGACCTATGGTACATGGAATCGAAAAACTACCGGGATCCTTAAGCTTTGGGGGTATCTTGTTTTGAAAGATGGCCGAACACTCTTCGTTTAGGCAAACAAGTTTCTCCATTTTAGCTTTTTTACTCAATATTCCCTTAAGAAATTTAACATAGGATGGCATGTTTGCTAATGCATCAACTAAGGGAATATTGATTTCAACTTTTCGAAGAATATCAAGAAACTTGTCTTGCTTTTTACTTAGAGGTTCCGGTTTCTTCTTACCACTAGGGGGAAATGGAAGTTTACTCAAATCAAAAGATTTAGAAGAAGAAGAAGAATTCATACCTCCCTTACCATTTGGCATGCTCGGTCGTGGTGTGGCCCGGGAATTGTTGGGAAGTGTAGGCATGGCACGATCATCCTCAATCTCAACTTCTTTACCTTTACTTGCTTGACCTTGGTCAACTTTCCCACCAAGCTTCAACTTATCCCCGATATTATCTTCCTCAAACTCTTTCTCATCAATGGGTAGCTTTTCATTCACCTCAAAACCCTTACCAACCTTCTTACCACTTCGTGTAAAAATAGCATTTACCTCCCGAAGATTCCCTTCGGTGTTAATGGGCAAACCACACCTTTGAGTTATACTTGAGCCTCCCAAAAATTGACTAATTTGAGTCTCAATGTTTCTCAAAGATGCTTCCACTCCGATCAACCGAGTATCCGTAATGGCTTTGTATTGCTCCATGTTCTTTACAAAAGCTTCAATAGTCTTTGCTATAATTTCTATGGTCTCTTTCCATTGGGGCTTTTGTTCCGGATGTTGTGGTTGATTCGGGGATCCCATGGGTGCTTGTGGAAATGGTAGATATTGATGGTCTTGATTCGGATAGTGAGGAAAAACTTGTTGTTGTGGCCTTTGAACCATTTCAAGATCTTTGATTGCTTTCTCCATAGTTTCCATTTGTGCCAACATCATTGTTTGTTGTTTTCCCTCGACTTGCTTTTGTTGAGTAGATTTCCCCGAATACCATTGCTTATCATTTTCAGCACATCTCTCGATAGTAGCATAAGCAACTTGAGGTGTTAAGCTCATAAAAGAGCCTTCACTAGATGAATCAAGAATTTTCCTCGCTTCAAATCTCAACCCATTGTAAAATGTTTGGACTTGCACCCACAACTCATTCCCGTGATGAGGGCACTTTCTTAGCAAAGCCTTCCATCTATCCCAAGTTTCATGAAATGATTCCCCTACTTGTTGTAGAAAGTTTGCAATAGAAGCCTTAATATCCAATGTTTTCCAAAGGGGAAAGTACCTCGACAAAAACGCCGATGTGACATCTTCCCAAGCATGCAATGAATCATGAGCTTGTGAGTCAAGCCAATCAACCGCACCGCCTCTTAATGCAAAAGGGAATATCCTCAACCGGAGTGCATCATCACTTGCCCCATTTATCTTTACCATCCTGCAAACATCCATGAACCTCGCCAAGAACCGATACGGATCCTCTGTCTCTATTCCATAGAAGAGTGCATGCTCTCTCAACAAATCCCATACATGTTGCTTTATTGCAAAGTTATCCGCATCAATAGGTGGTAAGCGAATGGGGCGATGTATAAATCCCGCATGTGGCATAGCATAATCCATTAAGGTTCTTTCATTGCCTTGCCTTGAAGCTTGTCTAAAAGGGACTTGTGGTGCTTGGTTTTGCACCAGTTGGAGTAAAAAATCTTCGATGATTTCAGAGTCAAAATGTTGGTTCGGGTTGGGAGCTTGAGCTTGAGCTTGAAGCATAGGTTGCTCGTGTTCCATGATGAGTTCGATTAGAAACTGTACAAACTCAAACAACAAGAAAACAGCAAAAAGAAAAAAAAAACCTAGTCCCAAATATTTTGGCTACTTACGAGATATCAACTAAAAGATTTCTTCCCGGCAACGGCGCCAGTTAATAAAGCTTGATCGGCCTTTCTAGGTTTCCAATCTAACCGGCAGTGTACCGGGTCAATTGTAGTCTAGTTAGGTGAGTCAAGGTCGTATCCACAGGGAGAAATCTCAATTGAGTACCAAAGCGGCCCAAACAATTAGTCTAGGTGTATCCATTAATGAAGAAGCAAGTATGAACCAACTACAAATTAACTAATGAAAAGCGAACTAAAAGTGCAATTAAATAAGGATAAAATGACTCAGATGAAGGAGGAATGATATGAAACGAGGTGGCTAGGGTGATGTTCCGATGAACTAAATATGAGGTCTTGTAACTACTAGGAATCAAGTTTCACTGATGAGTTCTCAACACATTCAAGGTGCAATTCGCTATGGTACTGTCAATCGATCTCTCGCATCAACGAACTATAACCAAACATCTATCTATAGGCTAGGACTAGATTGAATGAATGGCTACGCATTAAAGTGCTACAAATCGCCCAATCTAAGATTAGGTAACACACACTCTAGAAATCAATTCTATCTCTAGATGATTTTACTAAGTGCTCATGATGACTAGTGTCCATGCCAATTCTTACAATTACGCCTCGAATTAAGACTTAGATGATGCAATTAGTCATTAATTAATCACCCATGAAGATCAATCACCATGACTTGAACCAATTGAGAACATACAAGACTACCCAACTTGAATCCAAGTCATTACAAGCTATCTAGGTCAAATTCACATCACCCAAGCCACAATTGACTTAGCTACTCATGATTATCACAATAACTAAGCAAGTTGTACCAAATAAAGCCATTAAAACAGAAAATGAAAGGTAAATTCGGAACTATACCTTAATTAAGTGTAATACGTGGAAATAGCTCAAATACCATGAAGATTCATCAAAGAGAAAATGAATTCATCATTGTAGATTAATGCCCAAGCACTAATTTCACTAATTACCTAAATTCAAGTGACTAAATTGAGGTTTGGAACCCTCATTTTGTCGCCTGAAATTGCCCAGGTCGACTCCCTGTTTCAGTCCCTCCGTTCTCAAAAGTCCAAGTTCCAGTACTCCCCTTTTACCTATTATATCTAATCTAAATGATATTGAAATAATGACCCTGAATTCCTAGCAGTTTTCCCTTTATTCTAACTCATAATAAAAATTATATAATAGTAATTCAAATACTAATTCCACTTGCTTAATGGAATAACACTTCGGCTGGGCTTGAGGTTGGAATATGGGCTTGACTTGACTGGCGAACTGAGCTGCAATGGAGGATTCGAGTAACTCGGTCCGAATTCCTTCATAAAAAATCATCATTATAGCTCCTTTAATGATCAAGACCCTCCAATAATACACAAACAAACCGACAAACGTAATTCTGTAGGGCACGAAATACCCGTGTGTGCTATAAAAGTCCACATTTTAACGATAAAAATGAGATTTTCTAATATGTGCAATGTGGAACCGTGAGTGATGAAAATATCATTAGATAGCATCAAAAAGATGAAATTACGGACCGAAATGCTATAAAATAGTGTATAATAGGTGTGAAATGCATAGAAGGGTTGACTCTCATCATCTTCTCTAATTAATCTTCACACAAAACAATTACTAAAAGAAAATTATATAAACGAAAAGAAAAATTACTTGGGTTGATGATGCAGATTTTGTGATCCCTCCTCCATCAACTAATTCTATAGAGCTATCGTCATTATGAGATCCATGAGCCTCATGCGGATGCATTTCAAGGATTGGATAGTATTGTTTACCGAATTGCGAAGCAGCCTTCCAACAACAAATTAATACAAACAAACCTTAATTACTAAAATTTAAAAGAAAAACATAAGCAAGCAATTCAAGAAAAGCGATTTCATGAAAATATATACCTCGCTAGGAGGTAAATTTGAAGCCATTACAATTAATGGTAGATATTTAGATGCATGCGCATAAATATAAAAAACCTTTACTATGGTTTGTATATATGTTGAACAAATTCTTATATTCCTATACCAAATATGAAACTTCACCGAAGAATTATGAGGAATCTACCGTCAATTTATCTAATGTTTTCTTAATAGGTTATCTATATCTATTATATATGTATTATCTAGTTTGTAGTAATCATGTTTTTTATTTTAATTTTTCCTTACCTATAAAATCAAGGTTTTACGCAACTTTATCTCCCGATTTCATTCATAATAGGCTTTAGGATAACAAAACAATTACCGGAGCTTCCTAAAAGATAGATGAAAGAGAAAAAACTTTTTCCCAATAAAATAAGGAAAATCACTTTAATTGATTTATCTCTTTTATTATACTATCTTATATTAAATAAAAACTAAATATTGCCAATATCTTATATTGAATATATTGTCTTATTACCATAAATCTATTTTTCCAAAATCAATCAATATCCAATATTAATATTATGGTAACTTTATTAATTAAATTGCACAATCCAAATGTATCTTAATACACTTTGAAGTGGCGCCCCATACTGCCAATAATTGGCATCCGGAATATTCTTTAATTAATATAATTAATTTCTTGTTTTATATTTATTCATAATAAATAAATACCACCATATTAATTTGCCACTATAAACTTTATAGTCTTGAGATAAACTTTCCTTATTTGGTTATCAACTATGACCGCATTTTAATCCGACTAGATGTTCATATGTGTGTGACCCAATAGGTTTCCGAATATGTTGGCCGTAGAAACAAAGTGCAAATTACGAAAATAACCTTCATACCTAACGATCACGGGATAGCGTCTAGCAACACACCGTGACCCCTAATCATCGAAAGTGTCAAATGCAATGACTACTACCTTTCATGTGAAACAGTTACCGTGTAAATTACAATCCTCTCACTGTAATAATATCAATACGATCGTCTCTCGAGTGTCAGTACATTAACAACCGTATCTTATAATCTGGATATCATGCTCTCTCGGAATAACTCATTTACTCCCACTTTGCAAAGATTCTCGAGAGCTAGACATTCATTATAAGAAGGCCATTTCAGATATTCACTCCCAATCATAGGATACGCGATTCCCGGACGACCAAACATGTATACTCCGCATGCTTCAGTATCACACCCAATCACTACCGCATGATCGCCCCATGGATAGGGGAAACCTCAACAGTGTCAAAGCATGACAATCCACACCGTGATGCCATGAAAACTCTGGTCTTAAGGATAATTACAGAACTGCACATAGTGCGACACTTAATGTAAGTGGGTCAGTCTAACGTATGCATTCTCTAATACACATACACGTACAGTCCAAGTGTCTCTACACTTCGATAGACGAGATCTATCCTTATCTTCAATAAGATAGAAGACATCCAATACGTGCTAGTCTAATCATACTATCAAAGTCCCATTTGACAGTACATACGACTAGGACATTTAAGTATCAAACTCGTTTAAGCGATTAGAGATCTCATCAACCAAAATCACTATCATGGTTTCTCTATCACAGTTTGACACTATGGACGTTACTATACATATACAACCAATAACATGAAGACAAACAATATACAATAACAAAAGTGATTTATTTAATCACAATAAATTTATTACATGAACTAGAATAGACTGTAAACGACCCGACCCGGTCAGATCCGGTCCGACCCGATTGGGTTTAGGACACCTTTTCAACAATAACTTGGAAGCGTGTCTTCCTCAGCAAATTCTGTGATAACATCATCAGACAAGCACAACATGATTGTTGAATGTGCTTTCTCCTCTAATTTGTTGAACTGGCATCCTCTTTATCAGATAAAAGAGTCCACAATCTTTGTTGCTTAAACAAGGCCCGCATCTTGATTTGCCACAAACTGAAACTGTTCCGCCCTGTAAATTTATCAATCTTTCCGTTCATTTCTGACATCCTTCTAATTAAAGAACAGACATTTGATCACAAAATCCTAGCACCGGTCACCGGTCTTGGTGAAGATCAACTCAGTTCAACCTGCAACTTCTCTGGATCCACGAACCAACGATCTGCTACCAGTTTGTTAAAACACAGACGAGAAATTTGCAGTTTAATAAAGATTAAAACAGGAGCAATGCAAACATAAAGTATGGAAAAATTGATAAAACACAGAAACAAAGAGAACACAGTGATTTAACGTGGTTTCCGGCGTTATGCCGACTACTCCACATGACAGAAAATGAGATATTTTACTATGCACAAAGTTACATGGATTTTCACACACTTGTAAAAGACACACATTGCATTGATTACAACATTGGTATTTATAGGCACAAATCCCTAAACCTAACCGCCATAAGATCTTTGTCAGAAATATCATAAATACCTCAGACATGGACCCCACCTCCAGCTGTTATCCACCAGATGAAACTCAGCTTCAAACTGAATTTCCAGACTTTTAATCAACTGCTCAGATTCGGAACTCAGTTGTACTCAACAATAACTCACTAAAAGCGAAGTCGACTGAGAAGAAACTAAGTTTTGCACTTCACCAAAACTGACTCTCACAGAACTGAATACCCTTACTGAACTGACCATCATTCTCAGTCTCAGTTTCACAGAATAGTTCCACCAGTTTATTCATCAATTTAGATATCAAGTCACCAAAACTGACACTTGCATCTATGGCCAGGCTCATATTTCTCATCACATCTGAAACATAGCCCTTTTGCTCTCTTTTCTTGCAATTGGGCAGGTGTAATGGATGTGGGGGTTACAATTATGGCCTTGTTATTGGTTTATGGTGGTCTAGGGGATCCAACCTTCAGCCTTTGATTAGTCCTTGGTACTGTCATGGCCTTAGTTACAATGGAATCAACAATAGCTTCTTGGGACCTTGCAATTTCCAGTGCCTTAATCATAGTTTGGGTTCCATAAGTCTCACCATAGGCCTAATATCACTTCTAAGACCTCCTACCAATCGTTTAATGTAGTATGAATCTGGAAATTCAGGGTTCGTTTCCTTCACCAAGGCTTCCAGGTCCTCAAATTTTGCTTGATACTCCTCCACTGTGCCCTGTTGTGTAAGCTTTTCAAATTCATCAACTACATCCACAAGTGCCCTGTTACAGAACCTACGGCATACTTCCTTATGGAAATAATGCTAGGATATCTGTGGTAAATCCGGACGCCATACCATGTATAATGAAAACAAGATCCACTTGTAACTGTTTAAGGTACATTGCATCTTCTAACGTGAATTACTTTCAAAACATCCTATATAAGCATTGTTTCTATAACAAGAAATCATTATAATGTTCCTTGTAGAACACGATTCTACATGAAATCATCAATAAGCATGACATTATCTTTACTTGGGCACAAAATGCCAATTATGACAATTTAAGGCACATTTCATCTTTTAACACAATAATCACTTAACAACTAGGCATGATTTTTATTTTCTTTTAGGGAATGATATCTACATTTCATTGATATACGAATCATACTTGAATAAATGATTTCACAAATTGGCATTTTGGGCATATAAAATATACGTTAAAGCATATTTCACTTTCTACGCATAAGTCCCATAATTCAGTCCCTAAAGAAATGACATCTACATTAACATGATAATCAAACGACCACGTGAATTTACTAGATTTCATTCATTTAACATGCTTTAAGAGATAATTCCTTTAAATAACATTTTATGGCATAATTAACATCTTATCATGTAAAACTTCAATAACTCGTTATGATCAGGTTAATATCATATATGATCATCAAATAAACTCCATTGGAATTGCAAGCCGGGGAAAATTAGAAAGTAATGCAGTACAATAGAATTTTTGTTTACAAGGTGTTATTGCAAGTGCATTTAGTGTGTATATTTGAAAGAAGGGGAATTTTGTATCTACGGATGTTAAAAACGCGATGTTGAAGTAATATTTTGTAGGTATGTTTTTTCGATTAAAAAAAATATTTCGAACTAAAAGGCCCAATTCGGCGACTTGGACTTCGGTCCAAAAATTTCCAGGGCCGGCCCTGGGCGTACGGTCCAAGTTTTGTCAAAGGAAACCCAAGTAACGTGCTGGGACCAAGTCGGCCTGAGTGCTGGAGCTGGTCTCCGTATACCTAGCGAATAATGAAGCAATATGATGGTTAAGTATCAGCTCGGCACACACACTGATGTGGACTTATACTCTTAGCTCTATCTGATAAGTGTCGCATTTATAGTGACCGGTCTCATTCATGCCTTTTTCAAAGAAATTTCATTGTGCTATAATTATTTGAAAGAATGAAAATATATAATGAATGATAAAAGACATACTAAAGGTACAAGTATAAATGTTTTATACTGAGAAAGCTATAAATCTGCCATTACACCAAATATACATATAATCCATTAAAATTAGCATTTTAATTACTATTTATTTGTGTAAGTGTATGATGTTGATGAGCACATTGGATTATTACAATTTTGAATCAAAAATAAAAATTGAATGTGGTTTAGATAATCCGTAGATCAATTCACTCTATATGTAGAGTAAGTAACTAAAAATCACCCCTCATTCTTCTGTCTAACAAAATATGATCATCTTTCTAGGTAGTTTTTATGCAAAGTTCACATCGATAAAGTAGTAGAATGTTCACCCCCTCATATAAGTGTGAGACATAAAAATCTTGTCAACTCGGGTTAGCCTTTTTAGACCAAGCAAGGACGGCGGTCTAAGCAATTGATCGGATCATTTATGACTCATTTAGCGCTACCAGTCTGGGGGCGTTAAAGAATGGTATCAGAGCCGACTATCAGACGGAACTATGCGTTGCACCGTGCAAGACGGTGTAAGGATGACCTCTAGTTACCTCTGGTAGGGACGATCCAGGAACAGTCTTGGCCGTCGTGGTGAGGACGCCAGTCCCTTATAAGGAGGGGAGAATGTAAAGTCCCACATCGGTAAAGTAGTAGAATGCTCACCCCATATAAGTGTGAGACATAAATGTCTTGTCAACTCGGGTTAGCCCTTTTAGACCAAGCGAGGACTACGGTCTAAGCAGTTGACCGGACCATTTATGACTCATTTAGTGCTACCTAACATAGGTCTGGGGACGTTACATTTTATTTTAAATTTTTAATAACCTAAAAACCTTCAAAGTGAAATAAAATTGATGTTGAATTCTCGACATAGCATTCAATTTGTATTAATCTTGTATTATAGTTCATCGAGTAAAAAAAACTTTGGTTGAAGATGTAGATTTAGACAATATAAAAAAACTTTGGTTGATGCTGCAGATATAAACAATGCGGGGGCAATATGTTTGAAGCCTAATTAATAGTCCAAGATGCATATTGTCTTCTCTAATTAATCTTCACACAAAACAATTACTAAAAGAAAATTATATAAACAAAAAGAAAAATTACTTGGGTTGATGGTGCAGATTTTGTGATCCCTCCTCCATCAACTAATTCCATAGAGCTTTCGTCATTATGAGAGCCATGAGCCTCATGCGGATGCTTTTCAAGGATTGGATAGTATTGTATACCGAATTGCGAAGCAACCTTCCAACAACAAATTACAAACAAACCTTAATTACTAAAATTTAAAATATAAACATAAGCCAGCAATTCAAGAAAAGTGATTTCATGAAAATATATACCTTGCTAGGAGGTAAATTTGAAGCCATTACAATTAATTGTAGAGATTTAGATGCATGCGCATAAATATAAAAACCTTTAATATGGTTTGTATATATGTTGAACAAATTCTTATATTCCTAAACCAAATATGAAACTTCACCGAAGAATTATGAGGAATCTACCATCAATTTATCTAATGTTTTCTTAATAGGTTATCTATATCTATTATATATGTATTATCTAGTTTGTAGTAATCATGTTTTTTATTTTAATTTTTCCTTACCTATAAAATCAAAGTTTTACGCAACTTTATCTCCTGATTTCATTCGTAATATGCTTTAGGATAACAAAACAATTACCGGAGCTTCCTAAAAGATAAATGAAAGAGAAAAAACATTTTCCCAATAAAATAAGGAAAATCACTTTAATTGATTTATCTTTTTTATTATAATATCTTATATTATATAAAAACTAAATATTGCCAATATCTTATATTGAATATATTGTCTTATTACCATAAATCTATTTTTCCAAAATCAAACAATTTCCAATATTAATATTATGGTAACCTTATTAATTAAATTGCACAATCCCAGTGTATCTTAATACACTTAGAAGTGGCGGCCCATACTGCCAATAATTGGCATCCGGAATATTCTTTAATTAATATAATTAATATCTTGTATTATATTTATTCATAATAAATAAATACCACCATATTAATTTGCCACTATAACCTTTATAGTCTTGAGATAAACTTTCCTTTTTTGGTTATCAACTATGACCGCATTTTAATCCGACTAGATGTTCATATGTTTGTGACCCGATAGGTTTCCGAATATGTTGGCCGTAGACACAAAGTGCAAATTCCAAAAATAACCTTCATACCTGACGATCACGGGATAGCGTCTAGCAACACACCGTGACCCCCAATCATCGGAAGAGTCAAATACCATGACTACTACCTTTCATGTGAAACAGTTACCGAGTAAATTACAATCCTATCGCTGTAATAATATCCATACGATCATCTCTCGAGTGTCAGTACATTAAGAATCGTATCTTATAATCTGGATATCATGCTCTCTCGTAATAACTCATTTACTCCCATTTTGCAAAGATTCTCGAGAGCTAGACATTCCTTATAAGAAGGTCATTTCGGATATTCACTCCCAATCATAGGATACGCGATTCCTGGACGACCAGACATGTATACTCCGCATGCTTCAGTATCACACCCAATCACTACCGCATGATTGCCCCATGGATAGGGGAAACCTCAATAGTGTCAAAGAATGAAAATCCACACCGTGATGCCATGAAGGCTCCGATCTTAAGGATAATTACACAACTGAACATAGTGCGACACTTAATGTAAGTGGGACTGTCTAACATACGCATTCTCTAATACACGTCCACGTACAGTCCAAGTGTCTATGCACTTCGATAGACGAGATCTATCCTTATCTTCAATAAGATAGAAGACATCCAATATGTGCTAATCTAATCATACTATCAATGTCTCATTTGACAGTACATACAACTAGAGACATTTAAGTATCAAACTCGTTTTAGAGATCTCATCAACCATAATCACTATCGTGGTTTCTCTATCATAGTTTGACACTATAGACGTTACTATTTATATACAACCTATAACATAAAGACAAACAATATATAAGAACAAAAGTGATTTTATTAATCATAATAAATTTATTACATGAACTAGAATAGACTGTAAACGACCCGACCCGACCCGACCCGGCCGGATCCGGTCCGACCCGATTGGGTTTAGGACACATTTTCAAAAATAACTTGGCAGCGTGTCTTCCTCAGCAAATTCTGTGAAAACATCATCAGACAAGCACAACATGATGGTTGAATTTGCTTTCTCCTCTAGACTGGCATAATCTGTTGAACTGGAATCCCATTTATCAGATAAAAGAGTCCACAATCCTTGTTGCTTTAACAAGGCCCGCATCTTGATTTGCCACAAACTGAAATTGTTCCGCCCTGTAAATTTATCAATCTTTACGTTCATTTCTGACATCCCTCTAATTAAAGAACAGACCTTTGATCACAAAATCCTTGCACCGGTCACCGGTCTTGGTGAAGATCAACTCAGTTCAACCTGCAACTTCTCTGGATCAATGAACCAACGCTCTGCTACCAGTTTGTTAAGATACAGACGAGAAATTTGCAGTTTAATAAAGATTAAAACATGAGCAATGCAAACATAAAGTATGGAAAATTGATGAAACACAGAAACATAGAGAACACAATGATTTAACATGGTTTCCGGCGTTGTGCCGACTACTCCACATGACAACAAAGGAGATATTTTACTATGCACAAAGTTACATGGATTTGACACACTTGTGAAAGATGCATATTGCATTGATTACAACATTGGTATTTATAGGCACAAATCCCTAACCCTAACCGCCATAAGATCTTTGTCGGAAATGTCATAAATACCCCAGATGTGGACCCCACCTCCAGCTGTTATCCACCAGATGAAACTCAGCTTCAAATTGAATTTCTAGACTTGTAATCAACTGCTCAGATGTGGAACTCAGATGTACTCAGCAATAACTCAGCTGACAAAACTGAAAGCTGACTTTAGAAGAAACTAAGTTTTGCACTTCACCAAAACTGACTTTCACAGAATTGAATACCCTTACTGAACTGACCATCATTCTCAGTCACAGTTTCACAAATTAGTTCCACCAGTTTATTCATCAGTTTAGAGATCAAGTCACCAAAACTGACACTTGCATCTATGGCCAGGCTCATATTTCTCATCACTTCTGAAACATAGCCCTTTTGCTCTCTTTTCTTGCAATTGGGAAGGTGTAATGTATGTGGGGGTTACAATTATGGCCTTGTTATTGGTTTATGGTGGTCTAGGGGATCCAACCTTTAGCCCTTGATTAGTCCTTGGTACTGTCATGGCCTTAGTTACAATGGAATCAACAATAGCTTCCTGGGACCTTGCAATTTTCAGTGCCTTAATCATATTTTGGGTTCCATAAGTCTCACCATAGGCCTAATATCACTTCTAAGACCTCCTACCAATCGTTTAATGTAGTATGAATCTTGAAATTCAGGGTTCATTTCCTTCACGAAGGCTTTCAGGTCCTTAAATTTTGCTTGATACTCCTCCACTGTGCCCTGCTGTGTAAGTTTTTCAAATTCATCAACTACATGCCCTGTTACAGAACCTACGTCATACTTCCATACTGAAATAATACTAGGATACCTGTGGGAAATCCGGTCACCATACCATGTATAATGAAAACAAGATCCACTTGTAACTGTTTAAGGTACATTGCATCTTCTAACGTGAATTACTTTCAAAACATCTTATATAAGCATAGTTTCTATAACAAGAAATCATTATAATGTTCCTTGTAGAACATGATTCTACATGAAATCATCAATAAGCATGACATTATCTGTACGTGGGCACAATATTCCAATTATGACAATTTAAGGCACATTTCATCTTTTAACACAATATTCACTCAACATATAGGCATGATTTTTATTTTCTTTTAGGGAATGATATCTACATTTCATTGATATAAGAATCATACTTGAATAAATGATTTCACAAATCGGCATTTTGGGCATATAAAATATACGTTAAAGCATATTTCACTTTCTACGCATAAGTCCCATAATTCAGTCCCTAAAAAAATGACATCTACATTAATATGATAATCAAACGACCACGTGAATTTACTAGATTTCATTCATTTAACATGCTTTAAGTGATAATTCCTTTAAATAACCTTTTATGGCATAATTAACATCTTATCAAGTAAAACTTCAATAACTCGTTATGATCAGGTAAATATCATTTATGAACATCAAATAAAATCCACTGGTATTGGTTTCAATCCAATTGTATCTTCATTATATGCAAGCCAGGAAAATTAGAGTGTCTCTCCAATAGAATTTTTGTTTACAAGGTGTTATTGCAAGTGCATTTAGTGTGTGTATTTGAAAGAAGGGGAATTTTGTATCTACGGATGTTTAAAACGCGATGTTGAAGTAATATTTTGTAGGTATGTTTTTTCGATTAAAAAAAATATTTCGAACTAAAAGGCCCAATTCGGCAACTTGGCCTTCGGTCCAAAAATTACCAGGGCCGGCCCTGGGTGTACGGTCCAAGTTTTGTCAAAGGAAACTCAAGTAACGTGCTGGGACCAAGTCGGCCTTAGTGCTGGAGCTTATCTCCGAATACCTAGCGAATAATGAAGCAATATGATGGTTAATTATCAGCTCGGCACACACACTGATATGGACTTATACTCCTAGCTCTATCTGATAAGTGTCGCATTTATAGTGACCGGTCTCATTCATGCCTTTTTAAAAGAAATTTCATTGTGCTATAATTATTTGAAAGAATGAAAATATATAATGAATGATAAAAGACATATTAAAAGTAAGTATAAATGTATTATACTGAGAAAGCTATAAATCTGCCATTACACCAAATATACATATAATCCATTAAAATTACCATTTTAATTACTATTTATTTGTGTAAGTGTATGATGTTGATGAGCACATGTGATTATTACAATTTTGAATAAAAAAATAAAAATTGAATGTGGTTTAGATAATCCGCAGATCAAATCACTTCAAACAACATTATGTACCAAAAGGCCAGAAAGCATATGTGAATCCTACACACCCAAATGATAGATCTATGGAAATGTAGGATACATATATGAACAAAAGTGCAATGCTTTTCAAAGAAGACCTTATGGAAATTTGCCAAGGGTCATGCTTACCACTGACCACTATGGACCCAAACAATTTTGGGTACCTAAAATACATTAACTTTGTTTTGTAGGGTGTGCGGTACTTTGACGGTGGATGTTCCAGACATATGACAAAGAATAAGCACTGTTTGACAAATTATGTGGCAAAGGATGGTCCAAGAGTAAATTTGGCAACAAGAACAGGATATGGTACACAAGAGGATATGGTACACTTGTGAGGAATGGATTAACTATCAGGAATGTTGCATTTGTGGAAGGACTGGACTACAATCTACTGAGCACTGGACAATTTTGTGACATGGGTTACAAGGTCACTTTTGACAAAGGCTACTGTATTGTCATTAGTGAAAGAGGTGAACAAGTTGTGTTGGCTAGTAGAAGACAACAAAATATGTATGTTGTGGATTGGTCTACTGCTGTTCTAAAAACATGCCTAATTGTGCATACTAAGTCAGAACTGAATTGGTTGTGGCATAAGAAGTTGAACCATCTTAACTTTGATGATATTAATCAGTTGGTGAAAAAGAAGTTGGTGATTGGTTTTCCTGAGATCACATTCAAAAAGGATGCTATATGTGATGCATGTCAGCAAGGTAAACAAACCAAGTCAAGCTTCAATTCAAAGACTAAGCAATCAACCAAAAGAGTCTTGGAGCTTATGCACTTGGATTTATTTGGACCAGTAATACCAACAAGTGTTACAGGGAAGAAGTATACTCTGGTAGTTGTGGATGATTATTCAAGATATACTTGGGTCGTATTTATGAACAAGAAAAGTGAAACACTTTAAAAGATGCCTGAACTTTTGAAGAGATTGCAAAATAAGAAAAGTTTGATAGTAGTGAAGATCAGATCAGACAAGGGTACTGAGTTTCTCAATAAAGTCATAAGAGAATATTATGAGCAAAATGGTGTGCTACATCAATTAGCTGCTGCTGGTATGCCTCAGCAAAATGGGGTTGCTGAAAGAAGAAACAGGACCTTGAAAGAAGTAGGAAGGACTATGATTTGTGAAGCATTATTACCTAAAAGATATTGGGCTGAAGCAATCAATACAACATGCTATACACAAAATAGAACCCCAGTGAACAAGAAGCTGCTGAAGACACCTTATGAGATATGGAATGGAAGAAAACCATATCTTATTTCCATCCATTTGGAAGAAAGTGTTTTATTTTGAATCATCAGGAGCAATTGAAGACATTCCAACCAAAATCAGATGAAGAAATCTTTTTAGGATACTCTTACATCGACCAAGGCATCGAGTCTTGAATAAAGGACATTGAAACATAAAGAATCAATACATGTTGTATTTGATGAACCAAAGTTCACTGGAATGGAAGATGAAGTTTCAGAACATGTTGAAAATCTCCAAGTCATTGATCCAGAATGTGTTGATGTTTTGGAAAGGATAAACGACTTAAAAGTTTCTGACTATGCCCCTATTTGAAGAACTTTGTTGGTAACACTCATCGATGCAACAATGAAGCGGTTCACAGGTCTCTTTGAACCTCCTATCAAGCAAAACAGCAGTGAGCCTCTCACGAAGATGAAGCTCTGTAAATCAAACAAATCATGATTTACAATGGTTGAAGGATCACCCTGCTGAAAAAGTAATTGGTAACATACAACAAGGTGTAAGGACTAGAAGACAATTGGAACCATGTTTACTTGTTTTCTATCTCAAATGGAGCCTAAAGTTGTTGAAGAAGCTATATCTGATCCAGATTGGATAATTGCTATGCAAGAAGAATTGAATGAGTTTGAAAGAAACCAAGTTTGAACACTAGTGGAAAGGCCTAGTCATGCAAACATAATTGGAACTAAATGGGTATACAGAAACAAATTGGATATCTGGTACCATTGTAAGGAATAAGTCCAGACTAGTGGCAAATGGCTATTCTCAAGCTGAATGAATAGATTTTGATGAGACATATGCCCCAGTTGCAAGATTGGAGGCTATAAGATTATTCTGGGCACATGCTACTTATAAAAACTTCAAAGTATACCAGATGGATGTTAAAAGTGCATTCTTAAATGGCATTATGGAAGAAGAGGTTTATGTTCGCTGACCTTACGGTTTTGAAGTTAAAGATCAAGAAGATAAAATGTCTGAGACTTAACAAGGCACTGTATGGTTTGAAACAAGCACCAAGAGCATGGTATGAAACCCTATCTCAATTCTTGGTGGACAATGGTTTTACCAAAGGTACCATTGACAAGACTCTTTTCAGAATCAATGAAGGGGACAACACCTTGCTAGTACAGATTTATGTTGATGACATAATCTTTGGTTCTGAAAATGAATTGCTATGTGAAAAGTTTGCTAATCTCATGAAAAGCAAGTTCCAAATGAGTATGATGGGAGAAATGAACTACTTCTTGGGATTACAAGTCAAACAAATGAAAGATGGAATCTTCATTCATCAAACTAAATACCAAGGAGTTGCTGAAAAAGTTTGGCATGGAAAATAGCACCAAAGTATCAACTCCTATGAGCACCAACAACAGATTGGATGAAGATAAAGAAGGCAAAGATGTTGATCAGACTTTTTACAGAAGGATGATAGACGATCTCTTTGTACCTCATCGCTTTGCCAGACTGATATATCCTTTCTTTGTAGGTGTTTGTGCAAGGTTTCAATCTAAACCTAAGGAAAGTCATTTAGCTGCAGTTAAAAGGATTCTCAAGTATCCAAAAGAGACTTTGGTAGTAGGAATATGGTATTCAAAAGATGGAAGCTTCAAAGTTATATCCTACTCAGATTCGATTTATCTTTGGATGCAAGATTGATAGAAAAAGCACCACAGAACACATCGGTTGGTGGAAAATAGTGGTTTCTGGTTCAAGAAGAAAGCAATTCAATATCAACTTCCACTGCTCAAGCTGAATATATTGCTGCTGGAAGTTGCTATGCACAAATACTTTGGCTAAGACAACAGTTAAGGGATTATGGAATTGAAGAAAGAGAAATTCCTATAATGTGTGACAACACAAGTGCAATTGCAATCACAGAAAATCCTATTTTGCACTCAAGAACCAAGCACATTGATGTGAGATATCACTTTATAAGAGATCATGTGTAGAAGAAAGATGTGGTGGTTCTTTACATCCTTACTGAAGATCAACTTGCTGACATATTTACAAAATTATTGGATAGTGAAAGATTTGCTAAGTTAAGGACTGAATTTGGCATCATAAAAGTTGACTAAGATACTAATAATCAGCAATGTACTGGAGTTCACCAAGGGGATTAGTCTTTGCTATGTTGGGTGAGCTCACTTAGCAGACTAGTCATTGGTATCAACAATTCCATGTACTTGAATAAGTTTGGACAATTGAGCAAATGAAGTTGCCAAGGGGATTGGTCTTTGTCTTGTTGGGTGAGCTCACTTGACAGATCAGTCATTGGTATTAAACTTCATCTTGTATTATCAGTTGGACAAGAGAAGAGTATAAGAAGATCAGCAGAGTAACCCTGTCAGCAGGCTGTTGAAGATCAAGCCTTCTGAGTTATACGTTACAAGACAGTCAAACTTAAATGAAAGTCAACAGTAATTGGATATTATTCTTATCCTTTATAACTACGGTTACAATATCCAACGGTTACAACTCTTACGAAATAATTTAGTGGGACACGTGGCAACATCATATTTATTCCAACCTTAATCGTGGTTAATTGCTACAGTCTTGTGTATACAGTACTTTCCTGACAGTTACTACCCATTTTCTTCCTTTATATATATACAGACATATACTCAGACGATACTTACAAGCCTCAGATCGATTTTCTCTGAGATTATACAGTGTGAACACAAATTTACAAAGCTTTCTCTTCATCTTTCTCAAATTTTTAATGGCGGATAAAGGTGATGTTCACATTGGAACGAGCCAAAGTGTTAGTGGGTTCATTGTTGATGCTAACAAGACTGAGCTAGCTATCAATATTGGTAGAAGAATCAGAAGATATGAAGGATTAGAGGATGTTCTGAATCTGAGATTGGAAAGCATCTCTTATACAAATGTTACAAATTTCTAGAGGAATATAGTGATTAGAGATGATAGAGAGGCATTTACTACCACTGTTAATGCCCAGGAGATTGACATCTCTTCAAACCTGCTGAGGGAAGTATTCGGATTTGGACCTGGAAATGGTTCCTACCAATCCCGAATCAATGGAGCTGTCTAGATTGGAGTTTGTTGATGCAATAAAGACCAACAAATCCATAAAATCATCACTGAGTATCAATGTGAAGCATATCAAAATGGAGTATAATTTGCTGAGCAAGATTATTGCTAAAAACATTCTTGGATTCAGTGGAAGTCTTGACACATTGTCTGGACCGAAGATTGACATGCTGATAATCATATCCAAGAGTATGAAGTTTGATTGGGCCGGATTCTTTGTCCAATACATGAAGAAGGTGATAACAGAGGATAGAGATGGGACCAAGAAGGCCAAGACACTGCCTTTGGGTTTGATGGTGCAGGTCCTACTGACCCATTTGAAGATTGCTGATGTTGCTCCTGCAAAAATCAACAAGTCCAGATATAAGCCAAAAATCAGTTATCTCATCCCTGGTTTGGATGATGATGAAGATGTAGATGATGAAAGAACAGAGAGTGACAGTGATGGAGATGATAATGATGGTGGTGGGTAGGCCAAAAAAGTTGCACAACCTGTTCAACCAAAGAAAATTGCACAGAAAAGAAAGGCTGCTGATACAAGAAAGATAACTGAGATCTTAAAGCCTAAGAAGACAAAGCGTGTCAGTAGACAACTGCTTGAGTCTCATGAGGTTCGATTGATGTTGAGGCTGCTGAGCCTACTGAAGTTATAAGAAAGAAAACTGCTGCTGAGATTTTAAGAACAAAGAGAAGATAAAAGAAAGAGAAAGGCTTCTAGTAAAGAGCAGTTGGAAAATGAACTTTTTGAAGTTGAAGAACAACCTGCAAAAAGAAGGAAACATGTTGTTAAGAAGAAAGCTCATGGTAAAGGCAAAGAGCTAAGAGTCTTGGAGGAACAAAGGGAAGTAGATGAAGAGGTTGTTGAGCCTACTTAGGCTAGAGAGGTTGTTGTTGAGCAACAAACTGTAGAATCACAACAAATTGCTGAATTTGAACCTGTGTGGAAGAAAATGTATTTGTAGAAGACCCTGCTGTGGATGCTACAACTCAGGGGGAAGAACACACTGCTGCAGACCCTACTAATATGAATATAAGTCAGGGGGAACCTAGTGTGGAACAGTTGGAGGTAGTAGGAACAAATGTACAACCTGATGAACCTACTGACCTGTTTGTATCTGCTATAGATACATTGACTCACCTTGTTGAAGCCTTTGGGGGACAACAGGCTGAGAAATCTGCCCCAAGAAAGCCCTCAATGCCATTTGAAAGGAGGGATAAGAAATCAAAGAAAGAGAAGGTAGATCCCAACTTCAAAAGAGTGTAAAAATATTTTCAATGGAAGTTTGGATGCTATAAGAGACCAAAACCAGCTGCTGAACCAATGAGTGGATTTGAAGAGTGGGCCTTTGATCAGTTGGGAGTGGAAAGCCTACTAGAATTGGTTGACACAACCATGCTACAAGTACGGCTGATGGAGCTAATGGAAGAAGGAAAGAAAAGTACAAAAATCATGTTCAAGGATCCTAAGTACACACCTGACAGTGATAATTCTTCATCATATGATTTTGATGATGATCACCTTTCCTTTCCTGGCCAACCCATTGGCACTACATTGGAAAGACCTACTGAGGAGGTAGGACAGGGATCTAAAGACAATACAGCAGATCAATCTGCTGATGCTGGCAAGTCTGCTGAGGGCCAGCAAACTGATCATATGGATGAAGATATGAATGAGATGACGATGGATGATCTGGAAGCTCTAATTAATGATAGGGCTACTCTGGGAGATAACAGGCTGATCAGTATGTCTGATACCTTGTTGATTGTGGAGTCTGATGTAAATCTTGAGGTTCAGCAGCCTGACTTATTAAATGAAGAGCTTGGAAATGTTTTTAATGAAGATTTAGAAAGACAGCTTGCTGTAGCAACATCCCTGGAAGAAGCCATAATATCTAGTCTTTATGATGTTGTTATGTTTGAAGAAGCTGATGAAAGTTCTGAGGACTCAGCTCAGTATCAAGAGTTGTTTGACACTCAGGCAACCTTATCTCAAGTTGCAGATCAAGTACAGAAGATTGCTGATGCTAGAGGAGTCTTAGAGGAAAATCTGGCTATATTTCATGTTGTTTTTGTTAAAGAGGTGGTTCAGGCTGTTGAGTTACAAACAACACCTGAATACAGGTTGGAACAGGAGGTTCGGGCTGCTGAGGATCAGACATCACCTGGACAAAGGTTGGAACCTTTAATGGGATTGGAGGAATCCCCTGTACTTATTATGGCAAATACTGCTGAAGCACAGGTTGCTGAGGAACCTGTTACTACAGTGTAGGCTACTGAAGTCAAGGCTACTGATGCTAAGGATAGTCAGCAGACTTTTGTTGATGAGGATGAACAGCTGTTGGACTATGACTTCAGTGATGAGGAGTTCCAAATGCCTGAGGAAGAATAAGTTGCTGATGAACCTCAATAGGCAAATGTACCGATTTTTGAGGAAGCACATATTTTGGAACCTCAACATGCACAAGACCCTATTTTGGAAGAAATCTTTGGAGATGTGATTGAGGAAGGTCCTGAACTTGCTGGATGGGATAGGACCAGAGCCATGGTTGTCAGCACACAAAGGGCAAACTATAATGTTGAAGAGACTGCTGATGATTTTGCTAGACATATGGCTGGAGGTGTGGCTGGTGCAGTACCACCACATGTTTTAGGAGAGTTGAGGGCAAAAAGAGATGATATTACACAGTTAATGACTCAACTGAATAGACATGAGCAAAGATTTGAAGACTTGATGAATCTGGTGGAAATAGAGGAATGTTGGTCCCAGAGAAGGGTGAAACTATAGTCAGAGGGGGGGGGGGGGGTGAATGACTATAGTGGAGTTTCAAAAACTTTTCTTGTGTTTTAAAAGCTTTTGAGCAGCGGATAAGTCCCTTCTTACTATGTTGTTTTCAAATCAGTTTAGACAATCACAGATATGTGTTATGATGTAGGCAAATTAAATAAGTGCTGTAAAGTAAATTGCAGAAATTAAATTGACACAAGGCTTATAGTGGTTCAGGGTGGTGTAATCCCTTAATCCACTCTTCTCATGTGATGATCGGAGGAATTCACTATTGTTTCCACAGATACAACAAGATATGATTGTCCTTGGCTTCCCAAGCTTCACAATCTACAAGACTATCACTCCTTGACTGCGCAATGACTTGATGATTCGATCTTCCTTTTCTTTGCTCCTTGAGATCAAAATCCTTCAACGGCTATTACAGATTTCAACTCCTTCTCAGATTGCCTCGATTGATTTGCTTGATTTGATGTGAATGTGATTCACGCACTTGCTTGATCAATCTCAATTCGAATATGACTTTGTAGTTACGATATTTGAGTTGATCACTAGATGTATCCTTGTAAGTTCAGAGAGAAGGCTTTTCTAATTGTGAGTTTACGCTTTCTTTCTTTTCTTAATCGTTATTTTCTTTTACATCAATGCCTTCTATTTATAGCCTTGAATAGCCTTGATTTTGAAATTCCGTCCGTTGGCTATATTAATGAGGGAATAATCCTTGATTTTATTCTTGATTCCCCCTTAATTGTATTCTCCTTGATTTCAGTGATCGGATTCTTCTTTCAAATGTATAGCAGAAAATCCGTCCTTGATTGATCCTTTGATGATTGTGCATTTAATGCATGATCTGCTGAATCTTCAATGTATATTAAATCTGATCTTGTAAGTGTCTCTTCACCGTCTGTAGAACGGTGGAGTGAGCCTTCTGACTTAGGCGTTAGTTCTTTCTTCGCCGTTTTGTTTTCTCTTTGCCGACAGTCAGTGTACTCAGCCGATTCATTGTTTTCTTCTTTGTTTTAGTTTCAGGAGAATCTTTATACTTCACTGATCCTTGATTTGGGTGAGATCAGTGTACACCATATTGGAATATTGAGTTTCATCACTTGAAACATAACTTAGACTTATCCAAGGTCATCACAGACTTCCTTGGTTATAAGTCAGATCATAATCCCTTCTCTGTATCTCTGCTGGTGCTTGGCTGGCTTCACTCTACCGAATGTCTGTTTTCACTTTGCCGTCCTACCAACTAGTGCAATACTTGTCTGACTCAACTTATACAACATGTCGGACTCTAAGTAAAGACTTATCTGAGAGAATTCTAACTTATTTCAGGCTTGCTATAACAGCTAGTATGGCCATCATCAAAACATAATAAAATGTTCCTAACAATTTCCCCCTTTTTGATGATGCCAAAACCCTCATAAGCCTGAACATAAGTAGTCAAAAAAATTCATAATAACCAACAGAACAAAATTTCAACAATTTTATTCATCCATCAAGGGGCAATGAGATCCAAAGAATTTATTCAACTGTTACAAACTACATTTTGCTTAATTCAGCTTTGTACCTTTTGAACTTTGTAGTCTGAACCTCTTCAATGTCTTTCCAATCAATTTCTGGAAACTTCCACTTCCAGTAAGCCAAAGCTGTGTATTCAGATACACCCTGAAAAACTCTTTTGGCAAAAAGTCTATTGAAATCAGGCATGGTCTCATTGGCCTTAGGTTCTCCAAAATATTTTTCAAGTCTTTCCCTAGCCTCAGCAATGTGTGAGTCTGCAAATTTGAGACTTTTGTAGAGACCCCACTGTTCCTGTTTCTCCAATCTCCCCATGGGATTGAAGAATCTTGCCATGTATTTGAAATCTTCTTGTTGTGCGGCTGGCAAGTCTTCTGGTCCCCCCTGCGAGATAGTGGTATGGCTGAACTCGGTTTGTTGTTGGTCTGTTTGAGAAGTGCAAATTCTCTTTTGACTTCATTGTAGAGTTTGGCCATATCGGTTCTCATCCTTTCATCACGATAGTTTAGCCAATCAGCCTAAGCTTCATCTTGTGAGAGGTGAGCATAAAGTCCTTCTGTACTCTAAAAATTCTCTTACATGGTCCAAAGTACATCCGCATCATATTCTCGCTTTGCTTTGGTGACCAGTGTAAGTTCTGTACTCACTAGTATATTTGGAGCTGCTGCTGCCTCTGCTGGTGTTTCCTTTGGTGCTGAGTCTGTGTAGACTGACAGATCCTCTTTGCTAGGTGGATCCAGGCCTTTGCTGTCTGCCGGACCTGTCTCTATCATCATCTCTTCGTTGAATAGGATGAGGAAATCCGATAGGGTTCCTTTGTGGCTTTTTCTCTTTCTTCTCTGCTCCTTCTTTGTTGCTCTTCTGCTTCATTTCTGATCCTTATTTCTCTGTCTCTTGCTCTCAATTGTTCTTCAGTGAAGTTAGGGGGTTTGAAAGTTGATCCTTCAGGCTTATCCAGATTTTCCCCCTTTTTGGCAGCATCATCCCTTTGCTGGAGTAGGATGCTATTGGTGGCCTCTGCCGTTCCAATCAGAGAGTCAAGTTTTGATTCAATAGAGGTGAATCTATTGTTATGATCATTCAATTTCTCATTGACACTCCTAAGTCTAGTGCCAAAAGCTCACGCGGTGATTCGTTTTCTTGGGAAATGTGTTGCACGAGGCCTGCAAGATCATTGGTGATATTGATGTTAAGTTTGCTTCATCGAGACTTCCTGTTGTTGAACCACAATGTTTTGTGCATCAATGTACTCGGCAATGGCTTGAAACTTGTTTTCAATGGAGGAGCTTTTGTCATTAAGCGTTGAAGTCATGGATCCGAGATACATTGCTTCTTTGTTCAATTCTTGACCAAAGCAAGTCTGCCGCTTTCTCAAAAGTTTCATTTGTAATGCCAGTGTTCAGCTGAGAGAGTTTGTGCCTTGTTTCAGCTGGTTCTGGATCTGTTTGCTGGCCCTTGTCTTGATGTTGAGTGACATCTGCATTTACATCTAGATCTTCAAGTATTTGGGTAGATGAGTATACTGGTGTGGCTTGAGCTGCTGTTCCCCCTATCTCTATGCCGGGGGTTGTCTTGACTGGAGTGGCAGCAGCTGAACCAGTGTCCACAATGTTTGTCTTTGTTGCATTTGGAACATTGATTGTGACAATGATTGAGTGACTGTCTTTCTTTGGAGTTGAAGACTTGCCGGAGGCTTGTGGTTTCAAAATGTACGGAGAAGAGTAGTGTCATCAAGTGCATCTAGTGCAGGAGCATCCTCTTCTCTGTCTTTACCTAAATCATCATCATTATTGTCATTATCATCATGATCATCATCACCACCGTCTGAGTCATCATTTCTCGCTCCCCCCAGTGCGGAGCATCTTTGCCTTGGTTGCATCAACCAATTCCCATAGTGGTGATTCATCAAGTACTCCTACAAGTGTTGTGATTCCTAGAAAATCAAATAACCAAGCTTCTTGATGAAGCATGTGGTACGTGTCTTGAAGTTGTTGTGCGGAATCGCCTTCCTTCGATTCAAGATATTACGCAATACGGTCATCTATATCGTTTCTGAGACAATTGTACGACTTCTTAGAGATTCCTCATCTTCTCCAGTGCTTTCTTCATTTGGATCTTTGTTCATCCTCACTGGCATTTTCTTCCACTTCTTGTGCTTCCTCATTGTCGAGAATCCTCTTACGCTTCTTCTTCATCAATTAATTTTCCAAAGTCATCTTTTCAGGACTTCACTGACCTTTGTTTCTTTCTTTGACTTGTGGTGTTGTGTGAGGATTTCTTCCTCTTTCCTTCTCCTGCCTTCTTTTGTGGTTTGACATAAGTAAACATGACTTTGGATTCATGCGATCTGTGGAGTTGTACTGAGGGGACTTTGAGACATTGCAATGAGATAGTGCACTGTATCCCATATGACTTTTTCACCAATTGTCCTTTCATTGTCTTTCCCTCTTTTATCCCTTTTACTTTGCTTTTACTTCACCTTGGATTTGCTCTTTAATTCTCAAAAAGAAGTATTTTGCCCAATTAAATCGTAGCTTGTTATAGATGATTCCCATTAACCGCATTCTAGTTTCTGTCATGGCATGATTTGCTCCCAACTTTCCTTCAATGGTTTTGCCAATTAGGGCACTAAACTCATTACATGGCTGCTTCAACTCAGATCTGAGACAATTTACTTTTGTGGATCCTGGGTTTGCCGTTTTGGCAATGATTGCCCAGAATTCATCTAAGTCCTGTGGTATCAATGTCACTTTTGCTTGACCCTTATTTGAAAGTTTGAGATGTTTTCGGATTACCTTTGCTGTAATCACCACGTCTTTGCCATTTATGGATGCAACAATCTTATCTTCTTCGAACTTGTCACCTTCTTCGATGAGGAGCCCGATCCACGTATTGTGCGATTTCCGAAGGAAATCAGACTTTCATAACACACGCCCGATTATTGAAGGATTGAGGAAGGTGGATAATTTTAGTTTTTCGCGACCTGCTTTGTAACCTTTGGCATGCTCATCATTTCCACACAGTTTCAGGTAGTGTTCTGCTTGGAAGAATGAGCCAGTGGAAATCGATTTTTCGTACCCAACTTGAGTGATTGAGGAAGATGATGCCATTTTTGAGAGGGAGAGGGGTTTGAAAATGAACTTGAGTTTGAAATAGAGATAAACAAGAGTAGGGTTGTAATTTGCAAGAGAGCGTAAGGATCTCTGAAAATCTCTAAGTCTTGTTTATATAGTGTAATTTGGGTAGTGTGAACGTGGTTTGAATATGGAAGGATTTAGTGACATAATGGCGTGATTTTGTGTATGAAAAACGCGATATTCGGCGTAGAGGGGAGTGGTTTGAGGCAAGTAATGATAGAGCCGGGAATTGAGGAGTTTATAATTCAAAAAATAATATAATTACCTCCATGATCATAAAGTGATGCGCGCCACGTGTGTCTTGAATAATCCTCCATAATTTCCTTATTCTCCACGTGTATTGAGAATTGATTTTGTTCACACTTTGAATTTGTCCAAGTCTTTATTTCGGTGAAGTGCCTTCGTGGTCACTTAACCGGTCCAATGAGTTCTTCATCGAAGGTGCTTCATTGAGCTGTTCTAACAATCAGTTAAGTTACCTCTGCTGGATACCAGTGCCTTACCTGCTACATCTCCTGTAACGGCAAAGGTTGTACCAGTTGATGAAGTCACTTAGCCGATTACTCCAGTTAGCCGCTCTTTGATACTTAGTCAATTTCAATCATTCCTAACTCAGTTCTCAACATACTAAATCTTTCATAAGCCCGAGTGGTTTTAGTGAAGATGTCGCCGCTTGGTCTTGAGTGGATATGTATTTTAGGATGACATCTCCCTTTTCAACATGGTCTCACGATAAAATGATGTCTTACATCAATGTGCTTTGTTCTTGAATGCAATACTGGATTTTCTGTAATAGATATTGCACTTGTGTTGTCACACATGATTGGGATTGTTTTCTCTTCGATTCCATAGTCCCTTAGTTGTTGTCTTATCCACAGTACTTGTGCACTGCTTGACTACTGCCGCTATATATTCTCCGCTTGGTGTTGATGTAGATATAGAGTTTTGCTTTTTCTTTGAACCATGAGACTAGTCGGTTCCTAGCATTTGGCATGTTCCAGAGGTGCTTTTTCTATCTATTTTGCATCCAAAGATAGTCGAGTCCGAATATGATATCGGTGTAAATCCTCCATCTTTTGGGTACCAAATGCCAACATTGATGGTGTGTTTCAAGTATTTGATTATCCTTTTATTTGCTAGAAGATGTGATTCTTTTGGTTGAGCTTGAAATCTAGCACACACTCCTACTTTGCAAATGCAATATCGGGTGCCTTGCGATTAAGTATAATAATGATCCAATAATTCCTCTATACATTTTCGATCAACATCTTTTCCTCCTTCATCTTTTCCAAGTATGACTCTGGCACACATTGGTGTGTCTGCTGTGCCACTTGTATCCATCCCATACTTGTGTATCAAATCTCTTGTATATTTTGCTTGACTAATGAAAATGCCATCCTTCATTTGCTTTACTTGAAGGCCAAGGAAGTAGTTTAATTCTCCCATCATGCTCATCTGAAATTTGCTCTTCATTAGGTTTGCAAATTTCTCACACAACTTTTCATCTTCTGATCCAAAGATTATGTCATCAACATAGATTTGCACTAGCAATGTGCTTGCCCCTTCCTCTAGTTTAAATAGAGTTTTGTCTATAGTTCCTTTGTTGAATCCATTCTTGATCAGAAATTGTGACAGTGTTTCATACCAGGCTCTAGGTGCCTGTTTGAGGCCATAGAGGGCCTTCTTGAGTTTGTATACTTTGTCTTCTTTTCCTTTGATTTGAAATCCAGGAGGTTGTTCTACATAAACTTCTTCTTCCAAAAGTCCGTTTAGAAATGCACTTTTGACATCCATTTGATAGACTTTGAAGTCTTTGTGTGCAGCAAATGCTAGAAAAAGTCTTATTGCTTCCAATCTTGCTCTTTGGAGCAAAGGTTTCATCATAATCTATTCCTTGACTTGGGAATATCCTTTTGCAACTAGCCTTGCTTTGTTTCGACAACAGATTCCTTTCTCATCCATCTTGTTCTGAATACCCATTTTGCACCAATGATGTTGGCCATTTTCAGTCTGTCAACAAGTTCCAGACTTCATTTCTTTCAAATTCATTTAGTTCTTCTTGCATGGTCGTGATCCAATCTGCATCTTGGATTGCATCATCTATGGTCTTAGGTTCCACTTGTGATAGAAAGCAAGTTAGCATGTGCTCAGGTTGTCTTCTTGTTGTTCGACTCCGGTGTGAATATCTTCAATGACTTGTTCTTCAGGATGGTCTCTAAGCCAATTTAGGTCGGTTGAAGTTGATCTTCACTTGGTGCTTCCATACCTTCATCTTTGAGCATGAACTTCAATTTCAGTGCTTCTCTGTTGTATTGATATGTGGCTCCTCTTGATTTTCAAAAAGATGATTCGGGATAGTATTTGGTATGGTTGCATTTGTATAGATTTGCCTCTGTGCGACTTTCTCTTCTTGGTCTTGAAGATCTTCACCATTTGTATATGGTTCATCAAAACCACATGTATTGATTCTTCAATCACCAATGTTCTTTTATTTAGTACTCTGAATGCTTTGTTTGGTGTCGAGTATCCCATGAAGATTGCTTCATGACCTTCTCATCAAAGGTATGCAGATGATTCTGTTCAAGACAAACATTTTGATCCAAACATATGAAAATATGAGATATTGGGTTTTCTACCATTCCATAATTCATATGGAGTTTTTCCATGATGTTTGTTGATGATTGATCTGCTTTGTGTATGGCATGTTGTGGTTTTCGCTTCACCCAAAATCTCTTTGGCAAGCATGCTTCAAACAATCATTGTTCGATCGCTTCTTTGAGAGTTCTGTTTCTTCTTTCTGCTACACCATTTTGTTGTGGAGTTCTGCTGCAGATAGTTGATGTAGTACTCCATTTTCTTCACAATAGGTTACGATAATTTCATTTAGAAATCAAAGGCCTCTATCGATCCGATTTTGATAATTTTTAGCTCTTTTTCATTCTCGAGTCTTCTCGGCAAGTCCGGTAGCTTCTTGAGTGTTTCTTTCTTCTTGTTCATGAAGATGGTCCAGGTGTATTTTGAGAAGTCATCCACCACTACAAGAGTATATTTCTTACCACTCACACTTACTGGAGTGATTTGGTCCAAACAGTCCATGTGCGGTAGATGTAGAACTCTTGTTGTAGATTGATGAGGCTTTGATTTGAATGAGCTTTTATTTGTTTTCCTTTCGACAAGCATCACATAGACTCTTTTTCTTGAATGTGATCTCTGGCAGGCCTTCAACTAACTTGCTTTTTGATAGTTTGTTGATGGTCTTGAAATTCAGGTGATTTAATCTCTTGTGCCAAATCCAGCTTGTTGATTGTTTATTCTTGACAAGTAGACATGTTTTCGCCTTGTTTGCATTCTCAGATCCACCACATACATGTTGTCTTGTCTTTACCCGCAAGAACCACTTTGTGTTTGTTTGATTGTGAATCACTTTGCATCCTTCTTTGTTGAAGTGCACATTGTAGCCTTTGTCACGCAAATTGACTGATGCTCATCGATTGAAGTTAAGTCCCTTGACATATGCCACATTTTGAATCTTTAGATTGTTTTTGAGTATTGTGCCTTCCCCTTAATCTTGCCAGGGTTTTCTTTTCCTCCAAATGTGACTTTGGGTCCATCAAAAGCTTTAAAATCAGTGATCCATTTCTTGTTTCCCGTCGTCATGTGTATGGAACATCCACTTTGTCTATGTACCGGACATCCTACAAAAGCAGATTAATTAAGTTTGGGTACCCAACACTGCTGTTTGGGTCCATATCATTAGCTTGATCATGCCTCCCATACCAAGTATGTATCCAAAAGGTCTTCTCTTTGGATAGTTGAAGTCATCAACATCATATGTATAAGGCATGGCAGAATAGCTTCTAATATTTTTACAGAAGGTATTCTGATACTTTTTTCCACCTTTTGGTGCATTTATATCCTTCTTCACTTTCCAATATGCAATAGGAAACCTTTCTTGCTTCATGTGTCTAGGAACATAGCTAGATTGATTTTTCTTAATCACATGATGCATTTTGTGGAATGGTTTCCTCTTGTATTTTGGAGTGTGATATTCAATCATCCTCTCGAGGGAAAAAATGCGCCTTTACCTTTCGGGATGGTGTTGTTTTTGTATGATTGGAATGAGGATTTAGTCTCTTTGTTTCACTACTGATTGGGTTTTGACTTCACTTTGGAGCAGGATGATCTGTTGGAGACATGGTCTGTCCCTTTCTAAAGTGAATGACTATAGTGGAGTTTCAAAAACTTTTCTTGTGTTTTAAAAGCTTTTGAGCAGCGGATAAGTCCCTTCTTACTATGTTGTTTTCAAATCAGTTTAGACAATCACAGATATGTGTTATGATGTAGGCAAATTAAATAAGTCTTTGTAAAGTAAATTGCGAAATTAAATTGACACAAGGCTTATAGTGGTTCAGGGTGGTGTAATCCCTTAATCCACTCTTCTCATGTGATGATCGGAGGAATTCACTATTGTTTCCACAGATACAACAGTATGATTGTCCTTGGCTTCCCAAGCTTCACAATCTACAAGACTATCACTCCTTGATCGCAATGACTTGGTGATTGATCTTCCTTTTCTTTGCTCCTTGAGATCAAAATCCTTCAACGGCTATTACAGTTTCAACTCTTTCTCGATTGCCTCTCGATTCGATTTGCTTGATTTGATGTGAATGTGATTCACGCACTTGCTTGATCAATCTCAATGCGAATATGACTTTGTAGTTACGATATTTGAGTTGATCACTAGATGTATCCTTGTAAGTTCAGAGAGAAGGCTTTTCTAATTGTGAGTTTACGCTTTCTTTCTTTTCTTAATCGTTATTTTCTTTTTCTGTCAATGCCTTCTATTTATAGCCTTGAATAGCCTTGATTTTGAAATTCCGTCCGTTGGCTATATTAATGAGGAATAATCCTTGATTTTATTCTTGATTCCCCTTAATTGTATTCTCCTTGATTTTGATGATCGGATTCTTCTTTCAAATGTATAGCGAGAAAATCCGTCCTTGATTGATCCTTTGATGATTGTGCATTTAATGCATGATCTGCTGAATCTTCAATGTATATTAAATCTGATCTTGTAAGTGTCTCTTCACCGTCTGTAGAGCGGTGGAGTGAGCCTTCCGACTTAGGCGTTAGTTCTTTCTTCGCCGTTTTGTTTTCTCTTTTGCCGGCCAGTTAGTGTACTCACCGATTCTTTGTTTTCTTCTTTGTTTTAGTTTCAGGAGAATCTTTATACTTCACTGATCCTTGATTTGGGTGAGATCAGTGTACACCATATTGGAATATTGAGTTTCATCACTTGAAACATAACATAGACTTATCCAAGGTCATCACAGACTTCCTTGGTTATAAGTCGAGATCATAATCCCTTCTCTGTATCTCTCTTTGGTGCTTGGTGGCTTCACTCTGCCGAATGTCATTTTCACTTTGTCGTCCTACCAACTAGTACAATACTTGTCGACTCAACTTATACAACATGTCAGACTCTAAGTAAAGACTTATACAGAGAATTCTAACTTATTTCAGGCTTGCTATAACAGCTAGTATGGCCATCATCAAAACATAATAAAATGTTCCTAACAAGGAAGAACTACTGAAACAGTTGCTTCCAACATCACTTCCACTCAATATGCTCTTGCTGACCTAACCAAAGATGTGAGAGGTATAAAACAAGGAAATGCACACAGAGATAAATATTTGAATGAACAGTTTGCCTCAATCCATAAAAAGCTTGACAAGCTTGCTGAGGCACCCAAGCCTGTTGTGGCTCACCCTGCTGGAACACCTCAACCAGCTGCATTGGATCCTAAGGTTACTGAGAGGATCAATCTGCTGGAGCAAACTATGGAAGGAAGGATCACTACAGTTGACACATGGATAGAGATTATGGAGGGTCAACTTGCTAACTTAGTGATCACACAAGAAAGTGTTCATGGTCTACTGTCCCGGTTTATTGATGATGTCAATAAGGGGGAAGATGGCCTTACAGCAGAAGCAAATGAGGCCGCAAGAATTTTTGCAAAGAAGAGATGGGAGAGTGATATAAATGAGTTCAGGAAACCTGCACCTGGCAGGAATTAGTTGACTGATGACCTCCTGCAAGAATATAGGAAGCTATACAATGGAAGGAAGAAACCCTATCATAACATGGGATTTCAGGAGGGACTGAATTCCTTTTGGGACTAAAACTTTAAGAAACAAGGGTCAAGGCACTGAGAGCTTCTTTCAGAGGTGGAAGAGGAGGAAGAGGTGGAAGAGGAAGAGTGGGATCTGCCCAATCAGCAAGGGATTCATTGGATGAATTCAAACATTTTTACATGAGACAAGGCTTCGATGTTCACAACATAAGGATAACTTTACCTGAAGCCTGGAAGTGGTGGAAAGAGCTGAATACTTGGGTTGACTTTTCCCCAATTGAAAACCAATGGACGGTGGATGTAGTCAAAGAAATCAAGGAGTTCTATGAGAAGAAGGAACAAGACAAAGACAGAAACTAGATCAACACACTTACATTATTTATTTCATTCTGCTGATCCTAGTTTGAACAAATTTGATTATAATGAGAATTGGCTAAATTTGTTCTATTTTTGTTTTCATCTTTTTGCTTTGCTGTAAGGAGGGTATTGGCATCATCACTAAAAAGGGGGAAATTGTTGGACTTATTTTAAGTTTTAATGATGAGTGCCGGACTAGCTTTTATAGAGCAAAGGAAAAAAGATGTCTAGATCAAATGTATAGGTTTATTAGAGTTTGATCTTTGTATAGGTTTGATCAAACAAGCATTGTAATTAGGTTAGCTGACTGTATCAGCAGACCTGTCTAGGTCAGTAAGGTAACTAGGTCAGTAGACTAGTTAGGAACCTGCTGAAGACTGGAGGCTGAGGGTTCAAACTCAGTTATTGAAGGCTAAGGGATCAAACTTAGTATTTAAAATTCAAAGATATGGAATCAGAATTTAGGAAAGTCTGTGATGACCTAAACTGACTACATGTACCTTGTGTACAAGGTCTAAGTTTCATATGTTAAGTGTTGATTGGAACTTAGTTATAATCAAAATGGTGTACTCTAACTTCATAATAAAAAGTTAGATGAAAAGCAGTCAGCTGAATTGTTATTGAAACACAACAGACTTTAGCCAGCTGACAGATATGTACATCAGCAGACTAAAATAAGTAAGATATCTGCTGAGTATAAATCTCGATTTAATCAAAGGTTACATTAGAAAATTACAAGGATAAGGATGGATTACAAGCCTTGATATTGTCAACAAATCAATGGCCAAGATGGATAGAACATTGGAAAGATTCATAGGATTAACCAATGGACATAAGTCAAAGGGTGGACAGACTGAAAACTGACAAAAAGCAAAGTACTATGTACAGAGACAGAAAGCAAGTCAAGATGGAGACAAATCTGAAACGGCTATGTTTGAATTTCAAACACAAGTCACATGATTCTCACCTATAAATAGAAGACTCATGATCCAGATACAAGTGATGAAAAGTAATAATCCACTCCAAGCTATCAAGTTTCTTATCAAGAAACCTACTGACATCACTGAGCTTAAAGCTACTGATCCAGAAAACTCTTCAAGTGTAACCTACTATCAAGTTACATTAAGTTTACACACTTGAAGACATCAAGCTGCTGATCATTTCATCCTGATCAAGCTGCTGATAACTGAATCATTTACTTGATTCAACCTTTCTTTTACAAGAAACCTGCTGAAGACAGAGAAGCACTTAGGTGTCAAGAACTGTTGTTTGTGGTGGAGCTGGTGAAGAGGCAATCCTACCCTTCAAGGACCAGTGGAATACTTTGGAGCAGAAATCCTACCGATTTCAAATATTCAGTTTGTGAAGCCATAGCTATTAGTGATGGACAGACAGCTTAGGGATTTTTGTAACTGCAACCTCAAAGATCTCTAGTGAATTTCCTCCAACATCACATGAGAAGAGTGGTCTGACAGGATTACACCACCTGGAACCACTATAAAATTTGCCTACTAACTTTCTGCATTTACTTTATGCATTTAGTATACTGATCACATCAACTTACTGAAACTATCCACTGAATCACACACTTACACTACTGAGTATCTAATACTTAGTATCATCTTTTTTAACAAGTTACAAGGCTTAATTTGAATATATTCCGCTGCAACAAATCCAGTAACATCGATGTCGTGAGACAAGCGAGCGATCGGCCAGGCTCACGACATTCTTTGAGTTTGTTAACTCCAAAAAGTTTTAAGTGTTAAGTTTATTCACCCCCTCTAAACTTAACCAAAGCCTTCTCAAGGTTCCAACACTAAAAATCACCTCTCATTCTTCTGTCTAACAAAATATGATCATCTTTCTAGGCAATTTTTATGCAAAGTCCACATCGGTAAAGTAGTAGAATGTTCACCCCCTCATATAAGTGTGAGACATAAAAATCTTGTCAACTCGGGTTAGCCTTTTTAGACCAAGCGAGGATGGCGGTCTTAGCAGTTGATCAAATCATTTATGACTCATTTAGCGCTGCCAGTCTGGGGGCGTTAAAGAATGGTATCAGAGCTGACTACCAGACGGAACTATGCGCTGCACCGTACAAGACGGTGTAAGGATGACCTCTAGGTACCTCTGGTAGGGACGATCCAGGAACAGTCTTGGCCGTCCTGGCAAGGACGCCAGTCCCTTATAAGAAGGGGAGAACGTAAAGTCTCACATCGGTAAAGTAGTAGAATGCTCACCCCCATATAAGTGTGAGACATAAATGTCTTGTCAACTCGGATTAGCCCTTTTAAACCAAGCGAGGACTACGGTCGAAGTAGTTGACCGGACCATTTATGTCTCATTTAGCGCTACCTGACATAGATCTGGGGGCGTTACATTTTATTTAAAAATTCTAAATACCTTCAAAGTGAAATAAAATTGATGCTGAATTCTCGTCATAGCATTCAATTTGTATTAATCTTGTATTATAGTTCATCAAGTAAAAAAACTTTGGTTGATGATGCAGATTTAGACAATATAAAAAAACTTGGGTTGATGATGCAGCTATAAACAATGCGGGGGCAATATGTTTGAACCCTAATTAATACTCCAAGATGTATATTGTCTTCTCTAATTAATCTTCACACAAAACAATTACTAAAAGAAAATTATATAAACGAAAAAAAATTTCTTGTGTTGATGATGTAGATTTAGTGATCCCTCCTCCATCAACTAATTCCATAGAGCTTTCGTCATTATGAAAGCCATGAGCCTCATGCGGATGCTTTTCAAGGACTGGATAGTATTGTTTAACGAATTGCGAAGCAACCTTCCAACAACAAATTATTACAAACAAACTTTAATTACTAAAATTTAAAAGAAAAGCATAAGCAAGCAATTCAAGAAAAGTGATTTCATGAAAATATATACCTCGCTAGGAGGTAAATTTGAAGCCATTACAATTAATGGTAGAGATTTAGATGCGTGCACATAAATATAAAAACCTTTAATATGGTTTGTATATATGTGGGACATATTCTTATATTCCTAAACCAAATATGAAACTTCACCGAAGAATTATGAGGAATCTACCGTCAATTTATCTAATGTTTTCTTAATAGGTTATGTATATCTATTATAATGTATTATCTAGTTTGTAGTAATCATGTTTTTTATTTTAATTTTTCATTACCTATAAAATCAAGGTTTATGCATAACTTTATCGATGATTTCATTCGTAATAGGCTTTAGGATAACAAAACAATTGGAGCTTCCTAAAAGATAGATGAAAGAGAAAAATATTTTCCCAATAAAATAAGGAAAATTATTATAAAAGATAATATTATGTTTATCTATTATTCAAATAGATTACAAGATTTTCTGGTTTATCTATTGTATTGCATTCACACGGTAATCTCAACTATAAATACTCCATGATATCAGTGAAATAATAGAAAAGTATATTCTCTTTTCTCTTCAGTACTTTGTTCATGTTCTTTCTTTTATTAGTTTCATAACTCGTTATCAGCACGAGTCTCTACGTATAATCATTTTTTTTTCTAGGAATTTTTTGCCATTCTGGTGGTTATATGATCTCGATGAATACGGTCACCATCTATAATATTAGTCTCCTAATGCTCATTTGATTCCGATTGAATTCTCCTGCTCCTTAAATTCCTTTCGTTCAACAAGAAGCAAAGCCCGTGGTCCACAGATGGAATATCTATTCTTATTGTTGTTGTAAATTTCGATAACATCAATACAATGATGGATCTAATCAAGGCTACAATAGAAGTATGACTTATATCCATTGATATGATATGGAGCTTTGATTGTTGAGTTTTGTCTTAACAATATTTTAGAGAAATATATAGGCTGGAGATTGTTAATAATATAAATGAGCATATACATGGATTTGAAATCCATCTACTTATGTCAAAAGCTCGTAATATGACAAATAAGAACTACGTTCGCTTTGATTTTGGCCGACCACAGATGTGGGATATGAAAGCAAATCCAGGAAAGTTCATTCCCTGAAGTGAATGCGACAAAATCAAATTTTGGCCATTTTGGCACAAGTCCATTCCCTGAAGTAAATACTATAAAATCTTCAAATTTTGGCCATTTTGACCATGGACGTGGTCGGGGTAGAGGCCGTGGTCATGGACGCGGTATTGGAAAATATGTTTCATATCACAATGACAATCATAACATAGTTGAGATAAGGCCAGGCCAGATGAATTGAGACAAAGCCAATATTTTGGTTGAAATGCCGTCACAAATAGAAAAGATACAAAATGGCATAAAAGGCTATCTATTAATTATAGAAAAGGCATAAAAGGCCATCTATTAATTGAGACAAAGCCAATATTTTGGTTGAAATGCCGTCACAAATAGAAAAGATAGAAAAAGGCATAAAATGTCAGCTATTAATTATAGAAAAGGCATAAAAGGCCATCTATTAATTGAGACAATGTCAGATATCAATTATTGGGAGAAGGCCAATGCCAATATGTCAAAACTGGTATTTTGGTCATTTTGGTTAATATGCCAATATTTTGGTTTTTTTAAACTTGTAATTTTATTAATCAAAAGAAAAATTTACAAGATTTTTCCATCCATGGCCTCCTCACACCTAAGATGTCATCAATGTGCTCCCCCACCTCCTTAAAACCCCTGTGCGAAAAACCCAGTGTGGGAAAAATTGGGTGCCAGGGAAAGAGTATGGGCCTAACACATTGGCAAAGAAAACTGCCCAAACTAGTAAAATACAAAGATATAGAAATGAAAATTGCATATCCTGAATCTATGAGCTTTGATCTTCCATCATAGTAGTACTTCAAGTATTCATTGAGAAGGTTCAGCCTCTTATCTGTCAGAGCATCTTCATGTAAATCTCCATCATGTAATGAAGAGTAGCAGCTGTAAATATTTGTTACCCAAGCAATAATCCACTGCAGTCTTGGTGCTATATATCCCTCCAGCTGCCCATAAATTCTGTTGAAACAGGATCTGCCAAGAACAGGATAAAAAACACATGATCTGACCACATAAAATAAGAACACAACACAGAAACTGAAGAAAAAAGTATAAACACAACCTGGTTTGCACCTTTAAGAAAATAAATACAGAAAGGTGCTTTCAAGGGTGATAGCCATATGTAGTAATATCTCTATCAATGATATCTTATATGAGGAATTTTCATCCAATCCTCATGCAGGATAGCTCTCAACTTCACATCATCTCCTCCCCAATTGATGATGCTGTTTTGTTGTGTTGTACTTGCCTGCTTAGCCAGATAATCAGCAGCCATGTTCCCTTCTCTGAAAATATGTTGTATCTTATATTGATGCTGCTGAATCTTGACTGCTATCTGAGAGATATTAGCTATATGCTTCCAAGGGGCCTGAACAATACCATGCATCATGTCAACAAGTTGTTTAGAGTCACATTCTATTTCCACATTTTTCAACTTCATGTCAATGCATTGGTTTATTCTAGCTCTTAGGGCTCCCAACTCAGCTTCAAAATTTGTAGCAATCCCATAAGCTTGAGTACTTGCAATAACAAGGTTGTTCTCATCTCTAATGATAAATCCCCCTCCAGCAAGACCAGGATTATGAAGGGATGAGCCATCAGTATTGAGCTTGAAGAAAGAATGAGGAGGGGCCTGCCATATGACAGCAAATGCAGTCTTTTTAGGCCTGGGTTCAAGGTGTTTTAGAAGCCCAGAAGTGATTAGAATCTTGTCCTCATCATGCTTTAGAGTAAGCCTCATTTTCTGACAAGTATATTGCAAGTCAGCTATAATTCATTTAACAATTTTATTAGTCCGCACATCCATATCATACATAGCATTGCATCTACCTTTCCATAGGCCCCAAAGAATAAGAGAAGGCAGGGTACGGATAACTTTCCCAATGGCCCCTTTAATGGATGTGTTCCACCAAGCATTTAAATAGTCTTGCACAGAGGCTGTAGTAAGAGAGAAACAAAGAGCCTCTTGAAAGAATCTCCAAACAGATTGAGCTCTGGGGCAATCACAAAAACCATGATTTAGGGTGTCCTCTTGGCAGCAGAGAGGACACTTGAATGGACCATAGATACCCATTTTATGCAACTGATCAGCAAAGGGTAGCAACCCATTAAGCATTTTCCAATTAAACATGGGTATCTTTAAAGGAATATATGGTTTCCAGACTTCACCTAGATCATATAGAGAGCCTCTTTTCTCTCTGAGCATTTTATAGGCTGATGAAATGGAAAAACAACCAGAATTGACCGGAGTCCAGGCCCATTTACCAACAGGATCAGTCAAATAAATCATGTGTTGGTCTGTACATTCTTACACATGGCTTAAAAGCTTCCAAGCATGAAGTTTATATAGGGGATAGGAGCCGGCCATAACATTTTTAGCCCAACGACCCTGTTGCAAGTGAATTTTCCACCAGGGTTTACAAGCAAGGGCATCTTGAAAGACTCTTATATTTCTAATACCAAGACCATTCTCAGCTGTAGGATAACAAACTTTCTCCCAGCTTCTCCAATGCCTTCTCTTTTGCTGTTCACTGTCATGCCACAAAAATTTAGCCATAATCTGTTCCAACTTATGCACAGTTGCAATTGGGATCTTCACATCAGACATAATATTGATAGGAATGGAAGAAAGGACATGTTTGATGAGGATTAATCTACCCCCAGGAGATAAGTATTTAGTATACCACTTATTAAGCTTAGCCTCAAATTTGTTAACTATAGGTTGAAAATAAGAAGCTTTACCTCTGCCACAGAAAATAGGACATCCCAAATAGGTGAAGGGGAAGTCATCTTGTTGCATACTGACGATGACAAATTATGTCACCTTAAAGATCCGGACTTTTCCTTATATTATTGAAGAATAATCAAGAACCCTAATGCCCGAGCAGCAGAGGGTTTTATACTTTTAATTTGAGTCTAAGTGGGATTCTTAGAGTGCCTACGTATCCTGTTATTATTCCAGGAATCAAGCCATACGTAGTTCCTGGAACGTTGTATTTATAAGGACAATGCATGACCTAACCCTAATATGAGTCGGTTTGTAGCTATTGTCTTATTTACCCTTAATTGGGCTTTACCCTCGCCCAAGTTATCCTGTGGGTATTGGGCCGGCGTAGGTGGTGTGTGGACCTGTTCTCGATATCGATCCGCCCGACTGGGGTGATCGACTCTCGAACTCACGTCGCCTGACTTTGCCCGTGAAGTCGATAGTCGTGACCTCGAGCTCCTAGACTTACTTCAAGCTCGAGGGTCGACATGCGTGTCAAGGCTTCTAGGTCGATATTCCGACTTGTATGCCTTATCTGGCTCATGTGCCTTAGTAAATATTTGATCCACGTATCCTCTCGATGATGATATAACGAGGTGCGTAACCGGTATCGTCATAAGCCCCCAGACACTGAGAGGCGACTTCCGTTGTCGAGGTCGATCGCCAATTTTGAAATCATCTTGAGTTGGACTAAAACTTGGACGGAAATGGTGTAACCGTTTAAATGCGCCACCTGCTTCTAGCCAATCGTGGCCGTTCATTTGTGACGTCGAACGCACTATCGCTTCGTCTTACGCCATAAATGATGTCATCCTTGATCTTCGCGATTTGTGGGAGTTATAACTACTAGTAACCCCCTAATCACGTCTTTTCACCGTCATTCGGCACTTAGCAACGCATAAAAGGAGAGGAGTTCAGACGGTGAATCAATCTGCCTATCAATTTCCTCCATTATCTCTTCAGAAAACACAAGTAAGCATTCTTTCTGCTAGCCTCTTTCTCTGTGTTCTTTCCATTCTTGCTTGAATCCATCCATGTCTAGTAGCGCTACACTTTCTGATAGGGTAGAGGAGTCTCATTCCGGCGATCAAACACCCATATCTGCCCCTTCCGATCAAACCCTTCCCTCAAATCCTAGGGAACCCTTAGGAATTATCGGGGACCTAAGAAGCTGCCCACAAGAATGGGCGGAAAAGGGCCCAAGGGGTGCACTTCTTGCCTCACCATGGACGATCTCAACCAACTACGGCAGAGATATGGGCTGTCTAGCCCTCAACTGGTGGCTCAGCTTCCTTCCGGCCACCACCAATTTGCCGATGAGCCCCCAGAAGGGTTCTGTACGGTCTACGAGGCCCAGCTATTGATGGGGCTCAGATTTCCCCTATGTCCAGCGGTCCAGGCTGTTCTTCGCCACTATGAGATCGGTATATCTCAACTGGGCCCGAATGCCATCCGGACTCTGATGGGCTTTCTTATTGCCTGCCGAGTCGCGGGTATCGGGTTTACTGTCCCTTTGTTTCGATGGTGGCACAAGATCTCTGCGATGCCAGACTCGGGGTGGTACACATTTCAGAAGCGTGCCAATCGTCATGAGTTCGTGTCAAAAGGACCTTCATCTCATTCGAATTGGAAGCCTAGGTTCTTCTTCCTTCGACACGGGTCGGATAACCCCTATGTCGGACTATGGAGGTCGAGAGAGGGAAGAGATGACAAACTGGGTCGTGAAGCCGCACCTAACGAGGCTCTTACTCTCGAGAGATTTACCTTCGAGGTGGTTACACAGGACCTGAGTCTCCTTTATGACCTTGCCCGCCTCGAGGAGGCGGGCCCCGTACCATGCATAGCGCTTCATCCTGTCGATCAGGAAAATTGTATGAACCTTGGTTATTTTATTATCAAGTCTTAATTCTTTTTGAAGTTGTATCTCTGCTATTCACGATCATCGACTCCTTTTCATTTGTGTAGTGGGTAGATTCTCGAAGGTCATTTGTTCGAAAAACCTGCTGTGTGGCTCGCTTTGTCGCCGCCTCCAGATCGAGAGCTACTCCTCCGGCGCCCGAGGAAAGACCTGTTCATGCTGTTGACCCGACTGAGGGTGTCGAGACAACTACCCTTGTCACACAATCAACTCTGCCTTCTATGTCGGAGGGACTCACCCACGAGCACCGGTCGATACGCGAAGCAGAGGACGTTATCGACTTTACTGTCGGAGGGGGTGAAGAAACCTCCGAGCTGAGGCGGGCGATGCGTAAACGGAGTCGTCGCCCTCGAGAGTGGTGAGAGACCAAACAAAGGTGGCTAAAAAGCCAAGGTCACAAAGCCTTCTCTCGACCTTGCCGCCACGAGTAGGATGTCGGCCGGCGATGTCGAGAAGGCTGGGCGACTGTGTCTGGCCTCTTCTCTCCGAGGCGGGACGCGTGGTAAGCACTAACTCTTGTCGATTTCATGTCTTCTTTTTGCCCCTCCCGATTTCATGTCTTCTTTTTGGCAAACACCACTTTATGAGTCGAGAAGCCTCTCGGCGTATGAGCACACGCCGTCCGAGGATCGTAGAAGGGTGAAGACCTGGTCGGAGGTTGAGCGAGCAGGCTTGTTGTCGAATCGGCTAGTGTCACGATGCGGAATCGCGACTTAACGTTTTCAAGGAAGAAGCTGCTGCTTTGAGATAGAAGGTCAAGGGGAGCGGGAGGCTATCATCGCCGGTGCCGAGAGATCTCGCTACGGCCGAGGGGAGGGAGGCTGCTGCCAAAGTAGCTCGAGGAAGAAGCTGGCGCGAGGAGCGTATTCTTTGAGAGAGATCAATTGAGAGCCGAACTTGATCAGGTTCCTAGGCAGCTTGAAGAGGCGAGGGCAGCTACGGTTCTCGAGTATCGGAAGTCCGAAGAGTTGGGCATGGATCTCGATGTCATCATGCAGACAGCCATACTTGGAGGATTCACCAAGGCGGTGGACCAAGTGAGAAAGGTTTATCCGGATGTCGAGATCGACAAGCTTGAAGAGCCTGGCTGCTATGACCCTGACTCGGAGGCGCTGTATGACCAATACTTCGATGAATTTCAGCAGGGTGTATCCCTTGCCCAGAAGTATGGTGGTCCCACAGCAAACCCGGCTCCCGATAACACGACTCCCGCTGCCACTGCTCCTACGTCGACCCCCGAAGATGCTACTCCGACTCCTGATGCTTCTATTTAATTATCTGACCTCCTTGGGACTTTGATATTCTGAGTTTTAACTCTTGTAACTATTTGTACATTTTCTTGACTTTGAATCGACTTGGGTGAATGTTCCATTTACAATGGCTGGTCTTTTCGACCTGGCCTTAATTTGTTTTGAAATTTCTGCCCTTTTGTCTCTCTGTTTGTTATTATTTACTTACTCATTTATTACTGTCTTTGGCTTTCTTGCTTGTCGAGCCTCTGGCTCTGTTCGCTTCTGCCTTATCGAAGTAATATTGCCCCAAGTGTTTTATGAACTTGATTCATAATGCATGGGCTCTATATGGCTTTTAGGTCGATCTATTTGCCTTGGCTTTTTAGCCTTATAAGCTTGCTAGATCTTGAGTTAGTCCGACATTGCGAATCGTCCTTGTCTCGGTCTCAATTGCCCGCCAGGCTGGTTAGACTTCCGACTTGGGCGTTTGGCCCGACCATGCGAACCGTCCTTTATGCGCCTTATTCGACCCTTAGGTGCGTTAGGCTTTTGACTTGGACATCGACCCGACCTTGCGAGTCTTCTTTTTGCCTTCTGCATTATATGCTTGTGGCGTTGTCGGGAGTTCCGACTCGCGGATTGCTCCATACTTTGTCGATTGCAACTTCGCGTCCTTTCGGACTTAGAATATTACAGAAATACTTACAAAATCGTAGAAAAAGAAATCATCGTTTATTATAATAAAGATAGAATTGTCTCATGGGTGATTACAAATCTTATAAAATAAGTAGAAACAAAGCGATCGACTAAGGACTAGGCGTAAAATTTCCTCAAATTATTCGCGTGCCATTGTCGAGGGATCGTAGTTCCGTCTGCTCGACCTAGTTGATATGAACCTTTAGGGTGGAATTTTAGGATCGATCACGGGCCTTCCCGGTTCGGGAGAGGGCCCCGATCTCCTTTGCCGACTTGCCCGTTCTTTCTCAAAACTAGGTCTCCGACTTTGAAATATCTCGTATTTTACCCTCGCGTTGTAATATTGAGAGATCTTACCTTATACCTTGCCATTACGGTGAGGCCATTTCTCTCCGCTCCTCGAGATTATCCTTCTCTTGTCGGATATCGGGATCATTCGTCTCAATATTATACGCTAACACTCGAGGGAAGGACGCCGATTTCGCGGGGATAACTGCCTCGCACCCATAGGTCAGGGAGAAAGGTGTTTCACCCGTTGATGCGTTTGGAGCTGTCCTGTATGACCACAGGATGCTCGGGAGTTGCAACTTGAGCCTCGTCCTTCGACTTCGAGCCTCTTTTTGATCCGAGTTTAATCTGCCGATTTGCTTGCTCGACTTGACCATTTGCTTGAGGATGCGGATCGAAGTGAAGTGTTGATCGATATGATATTTGGCTAACCACTCTCTGACTCTTCGGTCTTCAAATTGAGTGCCGTTGTCCGAGATTAGAACCTTCGGAATACCATACCTGCATAAAATATCGACCCATAGGAATTTCTTGATTGTAGCTGCTTTGATGTCGGGTAAAGCCCTGGCCTCTACCCACTTAGTGAAATAATCCACCGCAACTACTACAAACTTATTTTTCCCTGGAGCTCGTGGTAGGGGCCCTACAATATCGACTCCCCACACGTCGAAGGGCCATGCTGACGAGATGACATTCATTTCTTGTGCCTGTTGATGAGAGATGTTATCGTGAATTTGACAAGAATTGCACCTCTGTACTAACTCGATCGCGTCTCGTTGCATTGACGGCCAGAAGTATCCAGCGAGCTTGCATTTCCGAGCTAGCATTCTAGCCCCGCAATGATTCCCACAAGCTCCCCTATGGATTTCTTCGAGAAGATATTCTCCCTCTGTCTCAGATGCGCATCTCAACCATGGACTTGTGAATGACCTCCGATAAAGTATGTCGTTGAAGAATGCGTATCGAGCCGACTGAAGTCGGACCTTTCTTGACTGTACCTTATCCTTGGGTAATGTTCCGTCCTTTAAGTAAAGGACAATTGGATCCATCCATGTAGCCCGCTGAGATATCGGCTGGGCTTCTATTTCTTCATAGCTTCTCTCTGTTAGCGATTCAACTAACACCTTTTTGCTAGAGACGAAATTCGATGCTAACTTGGACAGAGCGTCGGCCCTCTTGTTCTGAGTTCGAGGTACCTGTTCAAATTGAATCGAGTTGAATTTCGGCTTGAGGCCTTGAACTACTGCTAAATACTTTTTCATAGTTTCTTCCTTAGCCTCATACTCCCCTTTAATGTGATTAACAACCAATTGCGAGTCACTGTAAACGTTGAGATTTTCGACCCCCAGCTTTAGAGCGAGCTTCAGACCAGTGATGATTGCTTCATATTCTGCCTCATTATTAGTTGCCTTAAAATCGAATCGGAGGGCGTATGGAAACTCCTCCCCCCTCGGGCTGACTAATAGGAGGCCTGCACCTGCTCCTTCTTTGCTCGAGGCCCCATCGGCATGGAGCATCCATCGTTCTTCGTGACTTTCCTTTTCTGCTCAAGTTGCAGCGATATACCTTCGGCTAAGAAGTCCGCTAAAGCTTGAGCCTTGATTTGATGCGATGCGTACGAACTCGATGTCGTATTGAGCCATCTCGATTACCCACTTCGCGAGTCGACCCGGATGTGTCGGGCTTCGCCAGACTTGCTTGAGTGGTTGGTGCGTGACTACCACTATAGGATGGGCTTGAAAGAATGGCCTAAGCTTTCTCGATGCGTGTACCAACGCTAGTGCGAGCTTCTCAGCTGGTGAGTATCGGGCTTCGGGGCCATGCAGAGCTTTACTTACAAAATATATGGGCACCTGGCCCTTTTCTCCCTCTCGAACCAAGACCGAACTCACTGCTTCCTCGCAGACTGATAAATAAACTAGCAACCTTTCCCCCTCTCGAGGAGAGGTGAGAGTAGGTAGTTCTGAAAGATATGCTTTTAGTTCCTCGAAGGCCGTCTGACATTCGTTGTTCCAGTGGAAAGGGCTGGGCTTTCGAAGAACTTTGAAGAACGGTAGCGCCTATTTGGTGACCGAGATAAAAACCTATTCGATCTTTGCCATCCGACCGGTGAGTCTCTGAACCTCTTTCATGTTTCGAGGTGCAGGCATGTTCTTTAGTGTGTCGATCTTGTCAGGGTTGGCTCGAATCCCGTCTCTCGACACCATATACCCTAGAAATTTGCCTGTCCTCACCCCGAAGGTGCACTTTTTTGGATTAAGTTTCATGTCAGTATCTCTTAGTACTCCAAATACTTCCCTGGCGTCTACCAGAAATTGCTTCATCGATCGGCTTTTGATGAGCGGATCGTCCACATAGACTTCCATATTTCTACCAATCGCGCCGCGAAAATTCTCATTGATCGCCCTTTGGTATGTAGCTCCGGCGTTCTTTAGTCCGAATGGCATGGTAACATAACAAAAGGTGCCAAACTCTGTGATAAACGCGGTCTTCTCCGCGTCTCGAGGATCCATAAGAATTTGGTGGTACCCCTTGTATGCGTCAAGGAACGCGAATACCTCAAAACCGATGGTCGAATCAACTAACCTGTCGATCTTAGGTAGCGGATAGGAATCTTTGGGGCACGCCTTATTCAAATCCGTGAAATCTACACACACGCGCCGGTACCGCCATCCGGTTTCTTCACTAACACTTTGGATTGGCAAGCCATTACGGATAGAGCACTTCTTTTACTATATTTGCCGACAAGAATAACTTCCGACTTGGACTCGATAGCTTCCAATCGATCTTGCGCGAAATTTCGCTTCTTCATTTGATCGGCTTTCTGGCCTGGTCAATCTCGAGTTTATGGATGGCGATGTGTGTCGGTAGGCCTGGCATATCGGACGCCTTCCAGTAAAACGTCCTTGAACTCTTTCAAAGAAATCGATCAAGAATCGCTTTTCGAGTCGGGATCCAAACCCGACTTGGACACTCGATCGAGTTCCATCTTCCCATAAGTGACATTTTCAATCGCTTCACTCGAAGCCCAACACTTCTCTTCCTCCTCCTCGGAATGAGCTCCTCGATGAGGACTTGTTGTACCGCCATCTTACCGTTCATCACTATCGAATTACGACCACAGCGATTTCAATATCCCTTTTTGCCGTGGGAACCATTTCGAGTCGGGAATTTCATGTTGTTATGGAGCGTCGAAACTATAGCTCGTAACTCGAAAAAGAGTGGTCTACCCAAAATAACATTATACAGCGGAGGAGCTTTAACGACCACATAGTTTAGCTCTAGCGTCCTCCTCTTTCCCCATCACACTCTCGTCGTTAGTAGCTTTATGGAACCCATGGGATGGACTGCCTGACCTGTGAAGCCGAATAGTGGAGAGGCTATGGGTGCTAAGTCTTTCTCTTTGAGTTTCATTCCCTGGAATGCCGAGTAGTATAAGATATTCACAGCGCTACCATTATCGACGCATACCCTCGACACTCTGGCGCGACTTATAACTGCTTCAATCACTAACCCCTCACTGTGACTTGTCAACTTAGGAACGTCGTCTCTGGGGCCGTACCCGACTTCCGTAGTTAATCTTGACTGCTTACGCGGCCTCGAGCTGTCGTCTGGTTCTCGACTGGCTCGTTCCTTCTCACTCTCCCCCGGCCCAAATATCATATTCACATAATTGTTTGGGCGATTATCATCATAGCGATCCTGACCATAGTAGTCCCTATTGTTATCAGGAGATCGGTCTCGTCTAGGGGATCGATCTTTTCTTCTTTGATTCTCTCGACTTCGACCTCTATCCTGGTCAGGATTTCTTCTTTTGAAGTCTCGCTGCCCCCTGGGCTCATTATAACTCGATCGGTCTATGACCTCATCCAGCTTTCCCTCCTGGATGCGAGCCTCGATGTCTTTCTTTAAATCGAAACAGTCCTCTGTCGAGTGACCTGTGTCCTCGTGGAATTCACAATACTTTGTCGACCTTCGTTTTTCTCGAGGTTTTTTGATCGGAGGTGGCCTCTTGGCCAAATTCTTAGAAACCATGATTGATAAGACCTCTGTACGGGACCGGTTGAGGGGAGTAAAATCTTTATCCTTTCTACCCCCCTTTTTCTCTGACCGGCCCGAGGGAGGCGCCTCGATGCGATCCCAAACAGACGTTTTCCTCTCTACATCTTGCTGTCGAGGCTGATTCTTATTTCCTCCTCGACCTTCTTTCCTCGAGCTGTCCATCCACTCGGCTTGGGTGTGCCTACGCACTGCCTCTTCGCCTTGGCAAAATCGATGTACGACATTCACACATTCATCCATGTTTCGAGGGAGGTTCCTGCTTAACTTCTCGTACAACTTTGTGTTGCGCAGTCCCCCTACGAATGAAGTGATCAAGACTCGATCCTGAGGATCCTTCACCTGCATGGCCTCAAGGTTAAACCTCTTCAGATAATCTAATACCGACTCGTCTCTATGCTGCCTCACGTTTGTGAGGTGCGTCTCACTCAACTGAAACTTTTTGTTGACGATGAAGGCGTCTCTGAATTTTCTGGCGAGCATGGTGAAGCTGGAGATGGATCTGGGTTTCAACTTGGTAAACCACTCTCTTGCTCGTCCTACAAGTAGAGTCTCGAATGCCCGGCATCGCATCTCGTCAGGGGCACATTCTAGCCTCATCTGGGATAGATACCTGTGAAGATGGTCCTCCGGGTCGGTGGTGCCATCATACGGGTCTATCTTAGGTATTTTAAACCCCTTGGGTTTAGGATAGTCTTCAATCTCCTTGATGAAAGGAGACTCTAACCACAACGGGCCCTGGGTTTTTCCCAGGATTACATCTAACTCCTGCCTAACGCTATCTTCATCGATGCGTATGTGCTTCTGTTGTATTTCTCGCTTCCTCCGTTCGACCGAACTTGAGGAAGCACTGACCTCTTCAAATTGATCTGGCTTAGGATTATTGGCGGCGTTTTTCAGGCCGCCTTCCGCCTGTTGTTGCTGTCTCTGTCGATTAAAGGCTTCCGCCATTATCTTTCTCAGGGCATTATGATCTGTCGCCGCCAGCTGATCCACCATGGCTTGATACTCTGGGGCAAGGCCCTGAGTTTGTTTTGGCGGATTTTCATGGACGGTCTCTAAAGCTGGATCTTTTTCCCCCTGAGGATCCGCACCTGCCTGCTCACTTGTCTGTGGATTCTGCGGATCCACGTTTTTAGAGGTGGTTTTTCTGGCGGTCTTTTCCTTCGGAGGCATGATGATCTTGATGTATTCAACAAAAGAAGGGGCCTCCTTCTAGCGCCAATGACGATGACAAATTATGTCACCTTAAAGATCCGGACTTTTCCTTATATTATTGAAGAATAATCAAGAACCCTAATGCCCAGAACGACAGGGTTTTATACTTTTACGGTGAGTCTAAGTGGGATTCTTAGAGTGCCTACGTATCCTGTTATTATTCCAGGAATCAAGCCATACGTAGTTCCTGGAACGTTGTATTTATAAGGACAATGCATGACCTAACCCTAATATGAGTCGGTTTGTAGCTATTGTCTTATTTACCCTTAATTGGGCTTTACCCCTCGCCCAAGTTATCCTGTGGGTATTGGGCCGACGTAGCTGGTGTGGACCCTGTTCTCGATATCGATCTGCCCGACCTGGGGTGATCGACTCCTGGAACTCACGTCCTGCACTGCCCGTAAGTCGATAGTCGTGACCTCGAGCTCCTAGACTTACTTCAAGCTCGAGGGTCGACATGCGTGTCAAGGCTTCTAGGTCGATATTCCGACTTGTATGCCTTATCTGGCTCATGTGCCTTAGTAAATATTTGATCCACGTATCCCTCTCGATGATGATATAACGAGGTGCGTAACCCGGTATCGTCACATACCAGTAATGGCTTGCACAGGCTGAATAGCTTTCTTAGGGGCTCTATTAGACATTATAAAAGAGCTTTTTCCTCTATTGACTTTTTGCCCTGAAGCTATTTCATACACTTTCAAGAATTCTGCCAACTTGTGCATGGTTTGCCTTGCTGCTCTAGCAAAGATGATGAGATCATCAGCATAAAGGGAGTGAGTGACAGGAGCAAAACCTCTTGGAGTAGCATAAGTATCAACCCCAGGAACAATGATCTTTTTCAATCCTCTTGATATAGCCTCAGTAAGTATAATAAACAAATAAGGGGAGAGAGGGTCACCTTGTTTAATACCTCTTGAGGACTGAAAGAAACCTGTAGGAGAGCCATTTAAAAGGATAGGAAAGTGACTGCCAATCAGGCTGTTCATAACAAGAAGAATAAATTTCTCATTAAAACCAAATTTTCTGAGTAATCTGCTGAGAAAATACTAGGAAACCCTATCAAAAGCCTTCATAATATCCAACTTGAAAATAATATTATGACCTCTTGCTTTTTTATGGATAAACTGAGCTAATTCTTGAACCAGAAGGACATTATCTGCAATATCTTTACCTTGCAAGAAGGCAGATTGCTCTTCAGATATAATAGAAGTCAATAAAGGCTGCAATCTCATGGTTTGAATTTTGGTGCATATTTTATTGAAAAAGTGCTGAGGGATATATGTCTGTAATCTGCAAAGGTAGTTGGGGCAGCTTTTTTGGTTATAAGGGTAATAAGAGTTGAGCCTACTGACCTAGGAAGAGAAGTTCCAGAAAAGAAATCTTGGACAACTGCTAAGACATCCTGCTGAATAAAATCCCAACAAACTCTATAGAAGACCCCAGAGAAACCATCAATACCAGGAGCACCTGACTGATTTAAGTCAAAAACTGCCTTCTTAACCTCATCCATAGTAATAGGCTTAGTCAGAGACATGTTATCCTCAGTGCTAACTAAGGTGGGGATAAAACCAAGGAGATATTGAACAGAGTCTTCATCAGTTTGTTCCTCTTGACTAAGTAAACTAGAAAAAAATCTAATTGCCTCTTCAGAAATGTTACTGGGGTCAGAGCATCAGTCCCTATTTGCATTTTGAATCTCAGCACCTGCATCTTGCGAACTCTATCTTTGACAGAAGCATGGAAAAACTGGTATTTCTATCTCCTTCAGAAAACCACTTGTATTTTGATTTCTGCCTCCAAAATTCCTCCTGTTGAGATAGAGCAAGAAATTAATCTGCAGTGATTTGATGGATTTTCTCTATCATGGGGGTAGGTGTGAGATCATATTCAGTTTCTTGCTCTATAACAGCAACTTCTTGTAGCTTTACCTTATTATGAATATCCCCAAAACATTTTTATTCCATTTCTTTAAAGTCTGCTTGAGCATCTTGAGTTTATACATGAAACTTGCCATTGAAGAAGGCTGCAGACATGAGTTGCCCATTCTTCTTTGTACAATGTCATAAAAATATTTATGCAAAGTCCACATATTCAAATCTAAAGATGAGAAGGTCCTCTCTTACCAGCTCCTGTTTTATAAGTGAGGGGCCTATGATCAGGTCCTGCTCTTCCCAAAACTTTTACCAAGCCATAACCAAAGCAATCTAACCAACATTCATTAGACAAAACCCTGTCCAACCTTTTTTGAACATAAGTAGAGTTCCTCCATCATGTCCAAGTAAACAGAAGGCTAGAAACAGTAGGTTCTTGTAGAGAACAAGAGTCAATCATCTGATTGAAACCCTCCACAGCCCCAAAATCAGGCTGAGCCATCCCAGAGTATTCATCCAGAGACCTTATGACAGTGAAATCTCCTTCAATTAAACAGGGAAATTTTGAGTCTAAATTATTGCATAAGTCATCCCAAAGGATCTGCCTGGCTGTTCTAGTACATTTAGCATAAACACAACTGATTTGAAAACTGGGGGATCCTGAAAACCTTATATGAATGGCTTGCTCATTGGAGCAATAAACATTAAAATGGCCTGGCCAATTCTAGAAGACCCACAACTTATTTTGAGGAGCATCATAGTAATGTTGAAAACCAAGTTTTTTGCTTATTAAAGGTAAGACACTATACATAAGCATAGGCTCTGAGATAGCAATATAAGAAGACTGATAAATTTTTTTGAGTTTTTTCAGACGTCTAAAAGAGCTTGAAGAACCAAGCCCTATAATATTCCCAAATAGGTTGTTCATCATTGTTGAAGTTTTGGGCGGAAATCTAAGGATAAGGCTCTTATGTTTGGCTCTGTTTGCTTCCTTTTTCTCATTCTATTTGTAACATAGATAAAATCAGAGTCCTCAATTGAAGGAGTGTCTTCTCTATTGATAGCTTTCCCTAATCGTGCAAAATGAACCTCTCTCTGATGAAGAAGATCTTCAAAAAATTGCTTAGCATGTTGTAACTCCATCTTTTCTGCTTCTCTGGTAAAGCCTATATTACTAGGAGTATCTTGATCAGAGGCCCATCCACCTGCTTTCTTTTCCTTTAACTGTCTTGCCTTTTTCAATTGGTTCATAATGCTCATATCCATAGATAGCATTGGACCTTTGGCGGCAGGCAAAACCTATGAGACCTCAGCTGTCTGTTGTAGGAGTCCATGTTCTACCACAGTTGTATCTGGATGTTGGATTGAAGGTTGCTCAGGAGTTAAGACAGTGCTCTTTTTTCTTTCTCCTGCCAGACTTGGGTATACGTTTGTCCTTTTTGGTTTACATCACTGACATTTTAGGATTCTGTATTTCCCCGTTGTGCTTTAAGTTCAGAGTGTTTTAAAAGGCAGGAATCTTCATCATGCCCAACATGCCTACAGAACTTGCAATACTGTGGTAATTCAGATTCAACAAAGATCTCTTGCAAGAAACCTTCAGAATTCCCTTGTTGTATCCAAATCCTTTATGGGATAGGTTTAAGCAAATCAACTTCTACCTGAACTCAGGCCAGTGAAGGCCATTTAAAATTTTTTGTAGTAGCATCAGCACGAAGAAAGGTACCAAAACCCCCAACAATGAGTTCCAAAATCTCCTGTTCGTGCAGGTGGGCAGGTAATTTAGGGAACACAACCCAAGCGGGGACGATTGACGATTCGATATCAACATGAAAATCAGGATTCCACTTCAGTATACGCATCGGTTTGCTGGTAACAAACCATTGTGACCTAAAATATCGACGGATATAATCCGGCTCTCCTTTGAAATTGATTAAAACATGGTTGTTGTCTAATAACCCAACCGTATAATCAGCACAGAAGTTTTGAACAATTAGAAACTTACGGATTGCTTCCATTGAGGGACGCCCTTGCAAGAATTTTCCAACTAAAGCATAGCGAAAAGGCGTTTCCAGATAATCTACCACTGGGGTAGGCAAAACCAGTGCCAGTTCGCCCTTGTACCTCGAGAGCTCCAGATTTTGTGTAAGTGTAGCCGGAGCTGGTGATTTATCCGGATTCAGAGCTTGAGCATAGGTTTTAGAAGCAGTAGAAGGATTAGTAGAAGCCAACAGGGTAGCTTATTAGAATACAAATATTTACAAGATACGTTATTACCACCCCTCAAGTTGGTCGAGGGAGGAGGCCTAACTTGGTACGTTGATGTTGGAAAGCTGGACGAGGTAGTGACTTGGTCAAGCAATCGGCTAATTGGTCTTGATTATTTACATGAGCGATACGAAGAGTGCCACGTTGTACTTGATCGCGAATAAAATGGTAGTCAATAGCCACGTGCTTCATGCGAGAATGGAAAACAGGATTGGAGCAAAATTGGGTCGTTCCAAGGTTGTCGCAGTAAATAACTGGTGAATGTGAGCTAGGCAGTCCAAGATCACGGAGGAGAAAGGTAATCCAATTAAGCTCGGCAGTGGTAGCAGCAACTGACTTATACTCAGCTTCAGTGGAAGAACGAGCTATGGTGGTTTGCTTCTTGGAACTCCAGGATATGGCGTTTCGACCAAGATAAATTACATAGGCGCTTGTAGAGGAGTAATCATCCCTATTACCACCCCAATCAGCATCGGAGAATGCATGAAGTGTAAGTGGAGAGTGGCGATAAAGTTGAATGCCATAGCCAACAGTGCCAGCTAAGTAGCGAAGTAAGCGCTTTACATGAGCCCAATGAACATCCGTCGGACAATGCATAAATTGAGATAATTTGTTGACGGCAAATGCAATGTCAGGACGCGTGAAGGTGAGATATTGCAGACAACCCAAGACCATACGATAATGAGAGGGATCCGCAAGGGGGGAACCCGGCTTAGCTGTAAGAGTAGAGATATCGGTAGGTAAAGGAGTAGCCACGGCATTGGCATGATCCATATGTAACTTGGCAAGAAGTTCAGAAGCATAGCGACGCTGTGAAAGGATATAGCCTGCAGAATTAGGAACGACCTCTATACCCAAAAAGTAAGATAAGGAACCAAGATCCTTGAGGGCGAATCGAGCTCCAAGTTTGTGAATAAATGATTCCAGCGCTGCAGAGTGATTACCTGTAACAATTAAATCATCGACATATACAAGTACATATAAAATGAGGCCACCAGAATGATAAACAAAAAGAGACGCATCAGCCTGTGATTGAGTAAAGCGACATGATAGTAGAAATCTTTTAAGTTCGTCATACCAAGCCCTATGGGCTTGTTTTAAACCATAGATCGCTTTACATAGCTTGCATACATAATTAGGTCAATCCGAGACTATAAAGCATACAAGTTGAGCAAGATAAACAGCATCATGTAGAGTACCCTGCAAGAATACGTTATTGATATCAAGTTGACGCAAAGACCACCCCTGCGTCAATGCAATAGAGAGAACAACACGGATAGTAGGGGGTTTGACAACTGGACTAAAGGTCTCCGAATAATCAACCCCAGGGTTCTGGGCAAAGCCCTTAGCCACAAGGCGAGCCTTGTAACGATCAAGAGAACCGTCGGGCTTATATTTCAACCGAAAAATCCATTTAGAGCCAATGACGTTGTAGGAAGGATCAGCTGGAACAAGATCCCAAGTGTTATTACGCACCAAAGCATCATACTCTTCTTGCATTGCAGTTCTCCATTGAGGGTGTTTAAGAGCTTGAAGGACATTTGTGGGTTCAGTGGGCGAAGAGAGGGTAGCGTGGAGATTAAGCTTTTGAATGGGTTTGTGAATGTTGTTTTGGGAACGAGTGCACATCGGGTGAGCAGGTGCAGAGGGAGTGGGCGGAGGGGGAGGAGGAGCGTGGGAAGGTGGAGATGTATTGAGTGAAGAATAGGCGGGAGTGGGAGAGGAAAGGGGAGGGGGTGTAGGAATCCAGTCAGAGATAAGAGGGGTAGAAAGTGGGGATGATGTAGGAGTCGAACTATAAGGGAAGACAGATTCCACAAATTTAACGTGCCGAGAGACATAAAGTCGAGAGTCACTAGGGTCAAAACAGTAGTAGGCATTTTGAGTAGGAGCATATCCAAGGAAAACACATGCTTTGGAACGGGGTTGGAGTTTGTGTTTAGTGTAGGGTCGGAGCCACAGATAGCAAAGACACCCAAAGACGCGAAGCTTGTGATAGTTAGGAGCAGAGTGAAAAATGGATTCATAGAGTGAGTGCATGTTGAGAACAGGAGTGGGCATGCGGTTAATAAGATAGACAGCGGTGGAGAAAGCGTAGGGCCAGAAAGTGGTGGGAAGGGATGCATGGGAAAGGAGAGCTAGACCCGTTTCAACTATATGCATGTAACGTCGTTCAGAAAGACCGTTATGTTCTGGTGTGTGAGGAGGAGTTGTGAGGAAGGATATACCATTAGAGGAAAGATAATCATGTAGAGCTATGAATTCACCTCCGTTGTCGGAATATAGGAAAACTTTTCAACTAACAAACGAAAGCGCATAAAAGTTGTTGCAACATCAGACTTGCGAACAAGGGGGTAAACCATACATAGCGAGTGAAATGGTCCACAAAAATAATATAATATTTATAACCATCACAAGAAACAATAGGAGAAGTCCAAACATCCGAAAATAAAATCTCAAGGGGACGGGAAGAATGTAATGTAGAGGCATAAAAAGGTAACTTGTGACTCTTATTCTCCAAACAGGAAGAGCAGTGTAATAATTCAGAGGAAATAGTGTCTAGCTTATAAACGCATAGAATTTTATTTAAAATAGAACTGGCGGGATGACCCAGACGATGGTGCCACACATCTGTTGTGGCTTTATTAGAAGCAAAAACAATAAGAGGTTGAGAAGGCCACTAGTAAAGTCCATTCCTAACCGGACCATGGAGGAGGATTCGACTCGTCTGGAGATCCTTCACATGAAATTCAGAGGGTAAGAATTCAACAGAAATATTATTGGCTTGACATAATTTAGAAATTGACAATAAATTACGGGACATATCAGGCACACAAAGAACATCATTTAAAGTAAAAGATTTAGAAATAGAGACTGAGAGAGTAGTAGAACCAGTGTGAGTTATGGGTAGGCCATTGCCATCGCCGACCATGATGTCATTGGTGCCAAAATAAGGACTGAGGAGTGACAGATTCTGTAAGTCGGTAGTAACATGATGGGTAGCTCCACTGTCTAACAGTCAAGGAGAGGTGAGAGAATGATGAGCCGAGTCAGAGGACTGAGCCGAGGTAGATGAGTGGGCCGTGAGATTAGCTTGAGGACGTGGGGGAGTGGGATTCAGAGGATGAACCTGAAACATAGGACAAAATTTAGCAGAGTGGCCATGAGTTGCACATAATTGGCACTTACCAAGATAGGGCTTCTTAGGCCGAGTTTGGTTATTTGAGCTGTAGGTGGGCCGGGGAGTAGAAGCTTGCATGGTCGAGAATAATAAGGGGCTGACTGGAATGAGCCGGATTGACCACGCCAGGATGAAACTGGAGGACGGGGCAGGAGGCCGGTGGTCGGCCGGAAAGCAGAGTGGGCCGATGCTGGACCAAAAAAGGGAGCTATCACTGATTCATGTGCAGCCGGCCTGAAATTTAAGAGCTTTTCATGTAATTCTTCAAAGGTGATTGGAGTATCTCGGGCCTGAATGGCTCTAGCAATTTTTTTGTAATCATCCCCAGCATTTTCAAGAATTAGATCAATAAAATCCTCATGATTCATAGGCTCTCCAAGAAGAGCTAGTTCATCAAATTTAGACTTGATAGCATAGAGGTAGTCGGAGATGGGCTGAGTCCCCTTTTTGATGGATTTCATTGATTGCTTAATTAGTCGAATGCAGCCACGAGAAGCTTTAGCATAGGTGTCGTTTAAAATTGTCCAGGCATACCTTGAAGTCCGTTTTGCCGGTTCAGTGTTGCTGATGAAGGGAAGAACGCCGGGGGTGAGAGACGAGATGATAATATTCAAGATAAAGCTATCCTGTCGTTTCCATAGCACAAATTCAGGATTGGGTTTGGTTTGACCATTTGCAGTGACGGTGGCCGGTGGTGGGGGGAATGGTGCCGTCAACATAGCCATAGACATCATATCCGATAAGGAGCGTTTCGAGTTGTAGTTTCCAAGCATTGAAATTTGTAGGATCGAGTTTAAATGGTGTTTGAATTGCGGGATTAAAGGCAACTGGAGAAGGGGATGAAGCCTGAGTAGTGATGGCAGAGGTGTTGGCGGCCATGGATTCCGATGATTAATAGAGTTGATGGCTGGAAAATAAGAAGGAAAAGAGAAAGAAAGAAAAGGAAAAAAAAAAGAAAAGAAAAGAAAAAGAAAGGGGATCGAACAGAGAAGAATAGGTATGAAGAGAAGAAAGAGGGATGGAGATTGGCTATGTGAAAAGAGGGATTGTAGGAGATTCAACACAAGAAGAGATATGAGTGCTCTGATACCATATTAGAATAGAGATTTAGGAGAATATTTTTGTGTATTGATATTCACACTTGAATTGATGAGTTACACATGTTTATATACACACTATCAGAACATTCTAGGACTCTCTAGGTATATACGGTAATAATTACAATGATTACAATAATTAATACAAATATGTACAAGATACGTTATTATAGCTATCGGAATAGATGTGGTAGTCGCAATTGATGTAGTTGTGGAGGAGCGGTGCCCCTCCAGGCCGGGGGAGATCTCAGCGTGGTATGCTTGCCGGAAAACTAGAGTTGTAATTACCGGAATTAAGTTCTTAAGATAATTATATTCAATCAAAACTAATAGTTGCACATCAATGCCAATATTTTGGTTATTTTGGTTAATATGCCACTATGTCAACTGGAGGTTGTGGGTTTATTTTATTTGATTTTGATATGCTACTGATATCACAACTTGAAGTTAGTTGGCTTCTGTTGATTGAATCATTTTGCTCGATGATTGGTAATTCCTCTTTTGTTTAAGTTGTGGTATGTAATTCCTCTTAGTTGACACACACAGTTTTGATGGTAATTTCTATTTTAATCATAATATGGTGATTTTCATATACGATAGGTTGGTTTTATTTATGGGAATTAAGATGAATTCTTATTGACACATATAAAATACTCTCCCCATACTAGCAATAGTAAATGAACTCGAAATGGTAGCTACGTTGAAAATGATATGGGTTAATGTGTTATAATAATAAATTATAGATCCAAAGCTCTTTGTTTAAGATGCTCTACACTTGGTCAATTGATAAAACTTTATTCTATTTTCAATTTTTTTTTAATTATCGTTATGATTTTCGCTTATGGCTAGCTTAAAATATATCTTCCGATGCCAATTTTCGTGAGCATCTTAGTTGATACACCTATTGCATAAGAATAGATTTACACAGTTTTAATTGATATTCTCAATAATCGATTTATACCAATACAATTTTCTAACCAACGACGTAGATTTCTTCAATATACAATTCATTTCTATCATATTAATTCACTAAAATATTTAGAATTTGATAAACTATTCCTTAATTCTTAGAAATATTTTAAACTCATTATTTTAGAAGTTGAACGTATTATCAGTTAGATCAAATCATTTCAATACTAAGTTCTATGTAATGTGATAACGTCGGAATTATCTAGGGTGTTCAGCGGATGATTAGTGGTTGATATCTGGCTGTGATTTGTGTATGAGAGTGGTGGTGTAAGGTGGATTACACGTACTCTTTAGAAATTACGCGTAGTCTTCAAGCTTTATGTTTCCTAGGTGTAACGGATGGACCAACTTAGAGGTCTCTAAGATAAAATCTAAGTGTGGAAGGCGATATTATGAATGTGTAAACAAGGTAGGTGCTAAACAAAATTTGATGGTTTGATAAATATACATTAGATGGTTTAATAATTTTTTTTTCTTTTTAAATATCTGTTAGATTTTACTAATACCAAGTTATTCTTATGTAGCATATAAGAACGTGTGTTGATCGTCGATTGACCGACACCCCATGTTCGATGGTTATCTTTAAATTATCGGATCTCCGTCTACCTTAAAATTTTCTAAAAATGGGGGATCGTATAGGTCCGATGCTCGAACCGTCAATTCTGCTTCAAAATCATTGTCTTTCACATACTAGGAAAACATGGAATGCTTCAGGCGGAGGACTGTCTATGAAATAATAAATTTGAAGGCTGAGTAAACAATTTTAGGTCGTTGTTTAGTTGTTTTAGTCGTTTTCTATGATATTTTTTCTTTTAGGTCGTTGTTTGTACATATACGAGTCAATCAACGTTCATCCAAAACATTAGAATAACATGAGAATAAGGAAGTTATAAACGTTTATATCCATTTAAACTTAATGCCACGGATATTAAAGGATATGATATAAATGATATAAATCAGATGCAACAAGCGCATTAGGGTGCAACAGGAAAATGTGCCGAGAGAAGATGAAACGGTGCCAGGAATGATGCTCACCATCAGAATATAAAAGCAGCCAATCAGCTCCCCCTTGCGCCATCTTTGTATGACTTCAATGAGGCACAGATTGAGGACAATAAAGCCGCTCCCCATGCATATTCACCAATTTTATCAATGTCCTCCAACAGAGGGAGATACATGACTGGAACATTTGATTGACTGTCGGGAGCAATTATACATCCGATCACGTACATTACGTACGCTCGGACATGATACTTAAATTCAAGGCCGTCTTCATTCATGTTTTCTTCCCACTCCTTTCTCACGGACGTGGTCAAATATGTTATTGCTGTTGCTCTTAGCTGTGTTTTTTGGGATTGTGGCAGATGTCTTTAATTGTAGATCCTAGCAACCATTTCAAAGGCACTGTGACTTATAGGGGAGGCCTACCGTCAATTCCGTTTTAATTTTGTTATATTATGCAAGAATCATACTCAATTAACACATAAGAACGTGTGTTGATCGTCGATTGACTCGTATATGTACAAACAATGACCTAAAAGAAAAAATATCATCAACTTGGCTACTGAGTTGTTTCAGCTAATTGAATTTCCTCAAGGTTGGTGCACTAATATTGACAACAGTATCCCTAGTCTTTTTATTTTGAACCAAGAGTCCCTATCAACAAATATAGAAAACGAAGTAACAATTAGGAAATACGAAGTACAGTTGTAAAAAGAGTAACACTTATGAAACAAAGGGGGTATTTGTCCTTTATAATCACCAATTGTTACTTTTGTCCTTCTATCCTCGTTTTTTAATTTCTTTGTCCTTCTAGCCCCTTCTCCCTACTTTTGGTAAGTCCGTGCAAAGGGTGCTGTTCCTACCCAAATGGAAAAATGGTACTGAAAATGGCTCTGAGTTTCAGAGACCATTGATTTCAAATGGGAACACCATGGTTTTTTTTTGACAGATATTTATGTGGATAACTGTTTCCCTTAATATATGGTTTTCTTTTGTTCATTTTAGGGTTTCAGACCCGATAAAGACACCTTCAATTTGACTCAACACGGGGAAACTTACCAGGTCCTAGGAGCAAACAATTTGGAGTACCAGGTAGGAGCAAACAATCCTACCGTTCTATAAGCAAACAATCCTAGGATTCTGAAACGGAAAGAGTTGTGTTACATTATCACAATGCCAATAAAACACAAGTTAAACAAGGAAAAGGATTCCACAAACAATTTATCACCTTTGAACACCAAGCACCCTCTTTCTGAAATGCTTTATAAGCAACCAAAGCCTTTGAGTAGTAATCAAATTTACAGAATACATTATTCCGAACCGCCAAAGTCATACTTCTACAATCATCCCAGTCGTCGATATCCAGTGAAAAGTGGATGTCTAGCGTGATCCAAAATCTCTGGCTTAGTTCATTGAAGGATTGCGTTGATGTAGTGGCATTGGCATAACATAGTCTCTCCACCCTAAGTAACATACTTCAAACCTTTCATTTGAGTGCAGGGTTGAGAGGTTAGCTACAGCATCGTGGTACGACGCTGAGAGATCGTGAATTCGTAGGTTTTATCAGTGCCCTGTTTCATATACCCTAATTGTCGGTTTCCCTAAAGACAATATCCAAAACATTAGAATAACATTGGTAAGAATGATGGGTTTGGGCGGTTTCTCATAGGTTGTTTGAGAATCTCGTTGGTTTGTGGATCGTCACGTAAGTTTCAGAGGCGCTGCAAGAGATTCTAGATGTTTCATAAAGCTCACTGACCTATCCGTAGTTTGAAACGTAACACTACTTGTCGATCTCAATTCGAATGCGATTATCATTCCTCTAGTGAATAATGTTGCGTAATACCTGAAAAATAATTGAGCTCGGCTCGTTAAAGATCATTTATGTTTGTTCTCACTCTATAACTAGTACAGGGTAAGTCGGAGTCGATCCCACGAGTAACAATATTTTATTTCTTCTCAAAACGGTAATAAAACAAGTGAAAATCAAACAATAAAATCCTCAAAAAATAAAAAAAACTAATCACTAACTCTTAATTATTGGGAACGCAGAAGGACGGAATTATCAAGAAGAAAAAGAAAAAAAAAAATAGCCGACCATAACAGGAAGGGCCCTATACGATCCCACGGTCTTTAAACCCTAAACCAAACTCTGATTGGCTGAAGACCTGTGCTGGCTTTATATATGATCAAAATTGTCAACTCCTTGATGGCTTGGAGAACGAATATATCTAGGAACTGAGAACAAAGCTTTATGTCTGTAGAAGATTTCTTTAAACATTACTCTTGGAGTGCCTATGAAACTTCTGAGACAAACTTTAAACCAACGAGACACTCCAAACACCTATGGGAAACTCTCAAAACCAATAGTACATCCTCTTATAAATCAAGGGTTTTGGGTTGTGGTTTTGACGATGATTTAATTGTCATTGAGTTTACTGACTTTCAGTAGGGTATCGTCTTTAATATCCGTGGCATTAATTAAGTTCAAAGGGATATTAACATTTATAACTTCCTTATTCTCATGTTATTCTAATGTTTTGGATATTGTCTTTAGGGAAACCGACAATTAGGGTATACGTTGGATATTATCTTGAGCAGAATCGACAATTTAGGTATTTCTATCCCAAATCTCTTGGAGTGCCTATGAAACTTCTGAGACAAACTGCCCGATGCTTGAACCATCAATTCCATTTTAATTTAGTTATATTATGCAAGAATCATACTCAATTAGCACATAAGAACGTGTGTTGAACGTCGATTGACTCGTATATGTACAAACAACAACCTAAAATAAAAATATCATAGAAAACGACCAGAACAACTAAAAAACGACCAGAACAGAACACATGACAAACACAAATGAAAGTCAAATGAATACAGAACATGTGCATACACTTTAAAATTCTTCTTCAAAGAATTGCCCCAGCTGTAGGAAAATGTAGCATAAGGTAAACTAATGCATCAGCGGCAATACAAAAACAAGCAAAAAAAAAAACAGAGAAAAAACTGATTGATATAAATGATATAAATATTATATCCTTTGAAAAATTAGAATAAGGAAGTTATAAACGTTTATATCCCTTTGAACTTAATGCCACGGATATTAAAGGATGACTTAATGGAATATGTATAGGGCACTTTTGAAGAAATGATGAACTATACACAGTTCATCACAGAAAATTCAAATAGAAGAAAGGCGGGAAAACCAGAAAATGAAGAACATTAAGAATTTGTTAATAGAATTCTGAATCAGTGATTACAATGATTAATTTACAGCTATATATAGAGATCCTAGTTGCGTCCAGCTTCTACTAACTTCCATAGTTAGTTATAACCGCCTAACTACTTATAACTAACTCCGTTGACAAGTGTTCGACCATATGTCACTAAGAGTCTCCAACTTGTGATCTTGTGTGTTGTATTCAACCTTATAACACCAATAACTTTACTGAGTATAACTCATTGGAACAACATCATGACCCATTCGGGTCACCTTCATACGCTCCGACACCTGTGGATATCCGACAAATGCAGACAATGTAGCCAATGCAAGCGGAATCATTCTATTGTCCGTGAAAGGAAGACTACAAGCCATATCAACAGGATTATCATTACACACAGCAATGAAATCATGAGAATCCACTTTCTTCCATGAATCTTTACGCAAGCTATATAACTCCATCTTTAAAACAGAGGGGCCGGGTTTCCTATACACCACCATTGTGAGGTACACCTCGCCGGCCGGTTGGCCCACCTTGTCTCCTAACCTCCCGGTTGACTCACTTAAGGGCCTGTTAGCTCACCGGTTGGCCCAAGTGGCCAATTTTCCCAAATTTCTGTATCAAATGAAAACTTCAGTGGCCGGCCGGTTGGCTTATCTGTCGCCACAATTTTTACAGGTACATCTTTTCCACACGTACACGTTTTATTTGAAAACCGAATCTGTTGTGAGCATACAGAATAGCGGCCACGCACTCTGCTGCTGCTGCTGGTAGACATAATGTCAAAGACACTCCTTCGCCCAAATTTTTTTTTGTAAAGACGAAAAAACAATTCTATTTTATCTCCTATTTACTCCGGCGACGAGGAATCAAATTATGAGTATATTTACTCCTTTTTCTACCTCTTTTGCATGAGAGTCTTGCACGAACGCTAGGCTATGAAGCACCGACACCTGAATATGGCATGCAAAAATAGGAGCCAAGATGACCTTGGACAAGGCAACAAAACAATCTCCCTTCCAGATGGTGATCCTATGTCCAGTGCTGCGATTTGGGATAGCGCTCAATAAACTGTTATATAAGGGAGAAGTGGTTGAGGATGTCGTCTGGACATGTTTTGAAAGTGAGCTTGGCATTACGCTAGGCTTCTTTTGAGCACGTCCTCGGCTCCTTTCCATTTCGCCGGGCTCATATTCAGTCTGAGGTGGTTTGAGGAGGTCGTTCGGACATGCAACTAAGGGGAGCTAGACCTTGCGCTAGGCTTCATTTGGGGACGTCCTCGGCCTTATTTGCCACTTTGTCGGCAATACATTTTGAGTCTGGCAATCCACGTTGACGTGTCTTCGTGCCCAGCGGGGCGTGCTTCGGATGGCGGATGCTTTGGGCCCTCCTTGCGGGCTGCCTACTGCACACGCTATCCCGATGCATTGCGAACGTGATGGCATATGAGTGGTGGTTGGCCGGTGTCAGTCGGATGCATCCCTGCCTTGCGCGGAGATGTCCGTCCCTACCGGCCTCTTCATTGTTAGGTCAGGTGTAACGCACTCCTCGACCGACAATCGGATTTTCTGTGCTGAATACCCACAAAGGTGGAAATCGGTGTTGCCAATCGTGATTTGTTTGCAACGTGCTACTCCTTCATGGTGTACATGGGTGAACCTCAAAGCGGTTGCCTGTGTTCCTTTCCGCAAAAGTCTTTGGACCTTGTGGCTAGGCCCACGGCAAGCTGTTCGAACTTTTGGATACAGAACACGAAGTAGGTATATGGCACTAGTGCCATGCTTTTTGCCTCAACAGCGTCCAGCATACGACCGTCGTGGCTGTTTCATGCAGGTCGTCCTCCGGGAAGGCACCGTATGGCTCGGTATCGACATCGATGAGGAATGCTACCTGGTTGATCCTGCCAGTAGTCATATGCTTGTCTCAAAGATTAAGCCATGCATGTGTAAGTATGAACTAATTCAGACTGTGAAACTGCGAATGGCTCATTAAATCAGTTATAGTTTGTTTGATGGTATCCGCCTCGGATAAGTGTAGTAATTCTAGAGCTAATACGTGCAACAAACCCCGACTTCTGGAAGGGATGCATTTATTAGATTAAAGGTCGATGCGGGCTATGCCCGTTGCTGCGATGATTCATGATAACTCGACGGATTGCACGGCCCTCGTGCCGGCGACACATCATTCAAATTTCTGCCCTATCAACTTTCGATGGTAGGATAGTGGCCTACCATGGTGGTGATGGGTGACGGAGAATTAGGGTTCGATTCCGGAGAGGGAGCCTGAGAAACGGCTACCATATCCAAGGAAGGCAGCAGGCGCGCAAATTACCCAATCTTGACACGGGGAGGTAGTGACAATAAATAACAATACCGGGCTCTTTGAGTCTGGTAATTGGAATGAGTACAATCTAAATCCCTTAACGAGGATCCATTGGATGGCAAGTCTGGTGCCAGCAGCTGCGGTAATTCCAGCTCCAATAGCGTATATTTAAGTTGTTGCAGTTAAAAAGCTCGTAGTTGGACTTTGGGATGGGCCGGCTGGTCCGCCTTTTGGTGTGCACCGGTCGCCTCGCCCTTACGCGCGCGATACGCTCCTGGCCTTAATTGTACGGGTCGTGCCTCTGGCGCTGTTACTTTGAAGAAATTAGAGTGTTCAAAGCAAGCCTATGCTCTGGATACATTAGCATGGGATAACAATATAGGATTTTGATCCTATTACGTTGGCCTTCGGGATCGGAGTAATGATTAACAGGGACAGTCGGGGGCATTCGTATTTCATAGTCAGAGGTGAAATGCTTGGATTTATGAAAGACGAACAACTGCGAAAGCATTTGCCAAGGATATTTTCATTAATCAAGAACGAAAGTTGAGGGCTCGAAGACGATTAGATACCGTCCTAGTCTCAACCATAAATGATGCCGACCATGGATTGGCAGATGTTTCTTTAAGGACTCTGCCGGCACCTTATGAGAAATCAATGTTTTTGGGTTCTGGGGGGAGTATGGTCGCAAGGCTGAAACTTAAAGGAATTGACGGAAGGGCACCACCAGGAGTGGAGCCTGCGGCTTAATTTGACTCAACACGGGGAAACTTACCAGGTCCAGACATATTAAGGATTGACAGACTGAGAGCTCTTTTTTTTGATGAAATGTAAAAATATATTAAACACCAAACGAAAGTTTGGGAGCTACAAATGAACTGATCTAATAATTACAACTAGAGCATATCTAATCTATCAAAAAGAGCCAAGCCCAAACAAAAACGTTGCCAAGGTTGACAGCAAATCTCACCTTTTGCCTCCATAGGTCTCCGGTGGAAACAAAAGACACTAATTGAACAAGGCACCGAGGGACAACGCATTGGGGTAGACAACATATCGGTGTACTACAACAAACCGGTCAATATACCAACCCCGGCGTCACTTCAACTTCAACGTGCAAATGTCTCTTTGAGGCGTACTACGACTAACCGGTCAATATTCCAACCCCGGCGTCGCTTCGGCCCAAAAGAGACAAGTCCCAAACTCAAAGAGGGGTGTACTATGACAAACCGGTCAATATACCAACCCCAGTGTCGCTTCGACCTATAAGAGACAAACGAAGTCTTCAAATACCGCGGCAAGAGCCTTGGCTCAAAGGTGTGAGCCACAATCAACCTCAGCAAAGAGAACTGAACAAGGGGGGCTAAGGCGTGCCTCTAAACATGTGAGGGCTTATCGCAAACAAGATACGGTAAACATGAGTCTTAATACGGCTAACCGCGTCATCCGTAGTAGTGCTTTCGCCTTCAAAAATTGCAAAGTTACGCATTCTTCAAATTTGATAGATGGTCGCCGCTAAGGCAATCTTCTTCGCTTTGGAGTGGACGCTGGTCCCTCTAGCTTCTCTGTGAAGCCAACAAAAATTGCTCAAAATGGTAGTCATTTGTCTAGTGATACCCAACCAAGTCCGAATGGACTCCCAAATAGCTTTCGCCGGGCCGCAAGTGAAGAAAAGATGAGGGGTACTCTTCAAGTCAATGTTACACAAACTGCAGACAGGATCAGGCTCCAAGTACACAAGCTTATCCTTGGTCAAAAGTCGTTCCACAACAGCAAGTCAAAGGATGAACGAGTCTTTGGGAGTGATAAAAGATTTCCAAATAGTATTGCACCACCAAACCTTGTTACCTTTTGGCCTGAAGAAATCATAAGCAAGCTTAGGGCAAAAGGTGCTCTCAATGGCCCAAGAAGTAATGATGGAAATGGCACCTGTGACGTCACCTGCAAAAAGAACAATTTGGTCTCTGTTGAACATTAGTTTTTTGAACAAAGGGGAGTCCGCCGGTCGAACTTGGTACTCCCACAAACTCGCATCCCAAAGGTAAAAGTGATCAATCTATTTCCACCCAGAGACAATCCTTCTTTTTATGAATATTCCAAAGGCACTTAGAAAGAAGTGCAAGATTCCAAGCTCTAAGATAATTGAGGCCAAGGCCACCTTCCTCTTTGGGTCGACACACATTCCTCCAAGCAACAAGTGGCTTTTTGTTGGAGCCAGCTGAGTCATCCCAAAGAAAATTCCTGCTTTACTCTGGTGAGGTACCGAAGCACACCTACTGGCAACGGGAAAATGCTAAGCCAAAAGCATTCAACCCCTTGGATAACCGCCCGAACAAGTTCCAACCTACCTGCATAAGAAAGCGAAGAACCTTTCCAAGATGCAAAAAGATTGGTGATTTTATCAAAAAAAAGGTCCAAACATGGCAAAATTAAGGTGTGTGTTGGCAAGAGGGATACCCAAATAGCAAAACGGGAAAGACCCAAGTTCTAAACCAGTATCCCCAAGAATAATACACCGATCCAAATTTCTTACCCTGGCTAATAAAATATCCGATTTGGCTAAGTTGACTTTCAACCCAGAAAAGCTCCCAAAGTCCAAAAGACACTTTATTAGCCGGTTGATGGAATAAGAGGAACCGTGACTAAACAAAATGAGGTCATCGGCAAAGATAAGATGGGTGATCTTATGCTTCCCACACTTAGGGTGGAACTTAAAACGAACATCACGGGGAAGGGTAATCAAGCTGCGTGATAAAAATTCCATGCACACAACAAAAAGAAAGGGGGAAAGGGGATCACCTTGCCTTAAACCTCTCTTACCGGGGAAGAAACCGTGCAACTCACCATTAATTGAGACGGAGTAGGTAACAGTAGTAACGCATAGCATAAGTCCCTTGGAACAGGGCGCCGAAGAGGGTGACAGTTCAGTCGTGCCCGGACCCTGTCGCATCATGAGGTGCTATCGATGTGTCGGGTTGTTTGGGAATGCGTCCCTAAGAGGACGGTAGATTCCGTCCAAGGCTAAATATTGGTGAGAGACCGATAGCAAACAAGTACCGCGCGGGAAAGATGAAAAGGACTTTGAAAAGAGAGTCAAAGAGTGCTTGAAATTGTCGGGAGGGAAGCGGAAGGGGGCCGGCGATGCACCCTGGTCGGATGTGGAACGGTGACAAGCCGGTCCAGCGATCGACTCGGGGCGTGGATTAGCATGGAATGATCCACGGATTGGGGCGGCGGCCAAAGCCCATACTGTAGATATGCTTGTGAAGACGCCGTTGCCTTGTTCGTGGCGGGACAGCACACGCCTTCGGCGTGCTTCGGCATCTGCTCCCGGTGCTGGCCTGTGGGCTCTCCATTCGACCCGTCTTGAAACACGGACCAAGGAGTCTGACATGTGTGTGAGTCAACGGGGGAGTAAACCCGTAAGGCATAAGGAAGCTGATTGCGGGATCCCCTTAAGGGGTGCACCGCCGACCGACCTTGATCTTCTGAGAAGGGTTCGAGTGTATGTCGGGACCCAAAAGATGGTGAACTATGCCTGAGTGGGACGAAGCCACAGGAAACTCTGGTGGAGGGCCACAGCGATACTGACATGCAAATCGTTCGTCTGACTTGGGTATAGGGGCGAAAGACTAATCGAACCGTCTAGTAGTTGCTTCCCTCCAAAGTTTCCCTCAGGATAGCTGGAGCTCGTGTACGAGTTCTATCAGGTAAAGCCAATGATGAGAGGCATCGGGGGCGCAACACCCTCGACCTATTCTCAAACTTTAAATAGGTAGGACAGCGCGGATGCTTTGTTGAGCCGTGCCACGGAATCAAGAGCTCCAAGTGGGCAATTTTTGGTTGTTTTATGAGCAAATGCTTTAAGTGATGATTATATACAAGGACTCTGTTTTCTTCCTCTTCCTATTTGCATATCAAAATCGGTTTAAAATGGTGAAAACTCGGCCGATGTGGCCGAGTCAGGCCGATTCAGTCTTTTTTTATACAGATTTTTACCGATTCAGGCCGAGTTTTCAACGACTCGGCCTAGGCTTTGAACACTGTGTGCTACAACAAAGGCTCATAGCCTTTTCAGACTATCCCCACTGTTCTCTAGTAGCTGTCGCTAGTAGCTGGCTGTGAGTGAAAGCGTTACACGAGCTTGAACTCGTTATGTGAGTTTGAACTCGTTAAAGAAATCGTTACTCGAATTTGAACTCGTTACATGACACCCTACACGGGTTGAATACGTTACACGAGTTACCATTGATCAGAACACACCAATTTTTTTTCAGTCAACACTTTCTATGAACATGCATTTCATATATAAAGAAAAAACCAGAAGAAGGGACACGTCTAACTGCTAAGAAATCCAAAATAAGCACATAAAAATTCCAAACTAGCATAACAAACACATAACATTTTCCATGATTCAAAATACAAAAACATCATGATTCAAAATACAACAACCAATCCTCTTCAATGACGGCGTGTTTCTTGGGGTACCGAAATGCATCAATTAATAAAGTGTATATAAATAAAAATATACTATTGTTGTATCAAAATACAATGAGTGAATATATGTCATTGTATGGACGGTGGGGGAGAGGGGAGGAAAACAGTAAGAACGAGGTGAACCGAATTTTAAGGCGATTACAATCCTAAGTTTATAGTCCTTCATTTCTTTTTTCTGTTTCATCATATGTTTTATATTCGTGAAATCAAAACAGTATGCTAAAATATCTACAACTTCTTTCTGCTCATGTGGGGTGGCCACCTTAGATCAAAATAATACCAATTAGTTTTGATAAAATTTTTAAATATGCATGGGGAGCAGCTCTATTGTCCTCAATCTATGCCTCATTGAAGTCATATAAAGATGGGAAGCGGAAGGGGGAGCTGATTGGCTGCTTTTATATTCTGATGGTGAGCATCATTCATTCGTTCCAGCCATGTTGATAAGCAAATTGCAAGGCTTGCCTACAAGCTGTGGCTTCCGCTGCAATGAGTTGTGTCTAGTTGTAGGGTAAAATTTAGCTTAATAAAGGCTTTAGAAAAGGTATATGATCTTTCGACAAATGTCTTCCATTTTGGCACTGGTGAAAATTCCTTCACCGTGATGTTTGGTTTAGAATTCGTGTAACGTATTAAATTCTTCTAGGGTGTGTCATGTAACGAGTTCAAATTCAAGTTCTAAACCAAACATCACGGTGAAGGAATTTTCACCAGTGCCAAAATGGAAGACATTTGTCGAAAGATCATATGCCCTTGCTAAAGCCTTTATTAAGCTAAATTTTACCCTACAACTAGACACAACTCATTGCGCAGGTTACCACTGCTTGTAGGCAAGCCATGCAATTTGCTTATCAACATGGTCGAACGATTGAATGATGCTCACCATCGTAATATAAAAGCAACCAATCGCCTCCTCTTGCGCTCCCATCTTTATATGACTTCAATGAGGCATAGATTGAGGACAATATGCATATTTACCAATTTTATCAAAACTAATTGATATTATTTTGATCTAAGGTGGCCACCCCACATGAGCAGAAAGAAGTTGTAGATATTTTAGCATATTGTTTTGATTTCACGAATATAAAAAAGATGATGAAACAGAAAAAAAAATGAAGGACTATAAACTTAGGATTGTAATCGCTTTAAGATTCGGTTCAGCTCGTTTTTACTGTTTTCCTCCCCTCTCCCCCACCGTCCATACAATGACATATATTCACTCTTTTTATTTTGATATAGCAATAGTATATTTTTATTTATATACACTTTATTAATTGATGCATTTCGGTACCCCAAGAAACACGCCGTCATTGAAGAGGATTGGTTGTTGTATTTTGAATCATGATGTTTTTGTATTTTGAATCATGGAAAATGTTATGTGTTTGTTATGCTAGTTCGGAATTTTTATGTGCTTATTTTGGATTTCTTAGCAGTTAGCAGTGTCCCTTCTTCTGTTTTTTTCTTTATGTATGAAGTGCCGTTCATAGAAAGTGTTGACTGAAAAAAAATCGGTGTATACTTTATCAATGGTAACTCGTGTAACGTATTAAACCCGAGTAGGGTGTCATGTAACGAGTTCAAATTCGAGTAACGATTTCTTTAACGAGTTCAAACTCGCATAACGAGTTCAAACTCATGTAACGCGTTCAACTCACAGCCAACTACTAGCGACAGCTATTAGAGAACAGTGGGGATAGTCTGAAAAGGCTATGAGCCTTTGCTGTAGCACACAGTGTTCAATGTCTAGGCCGAGTCGGTGAAAAAACTTGGCTGAATCGGTAAAAACGGATTGAATCGGCCTGACTCGGCCACATCGGCTGAGTTTTCACCATTTTAAACCGATTGGATATGCAAATAGGAAGAGGAATAAAATAGTCCTTGTATATAATCACCACTTAAAGCATTTGCTCATAAAACAACCAAGGTGGCCCACTTGGAGCTCTTGATTCCGTGGCACGGCTCAACAAAGCAGCCGCACCGTCCTACCTATTTAAAGTTTGAGAATAGGTCAAAGGAGTTGTGCCACCGATGCCTCTCATCATTGGCTTTACCTGATAGAACTCGCACATGAGATCCAGCTATCCTGAGGGAAACTTCGGAGGGAACTAGCTACTAGACGGTTCGATTAGTCTTTCGCCCCTATACCCAAGTCAGACGAACGATTTGCACGTCAGTATCGTTGTAGGCCTCCACCAGAGTTCGCCCCGCTCAGGCATAGTTCACCATCTTTCGGGTCCCGACAGGTATGCTCACACTCGAACCCTTCTCAGAAGATCAAGGTCGGTCGGCGGTGCACCCCTTAAGGTGATCCCACCAATTAGCTTCCTTACGGGTTTACTCTCCCGTTGACTCGTACACATGTCAGACTCCTTGGTCGAATGGGGAGCCCACAGGCCAGCACCGGGAGCATGCAGATGCCGAAGCACGCCGAAGGCACGTGCTGTCCCGCCACGATCGAGGCGACGGCGTGCTGTACAGCCTGGGTTTTGGCTGCCGCCCCAATCCGTGCTGGTCCACGCCCCGAGTCGATCGGCGGACCGGCTTGTCACCGTTCCACATCCGACCGGGGCGCATCGCCGGCCCCCATCCACTTCCCTCCCGACAATTTCAATCACTCTTTGACTCTCTTTTCAAGTCCTTTTCATCTTTCCCTCGCAGTACTTGTTTGCTATCGGTCTCTCGCCAATATTTAGCCTTGGACGGAATCTACCGCCCTCTTAGGGCTGCATTCCCAAACAACCCGACTCGTCGACAGCGCCTCGTGATGCGACAACGTCCGGGCATGAAGGGATTTTTACCCTCTTCGGTGCCCTGTTCTAAGGGGGCCCGGTCAACCGCTAAGGACGCTTCTTCAGGCTACAATTCGCAGGCACGAAGTTGATCGATTTTAAGCTGAAATTTCATTCCTCGTCGCTCGCCGTTACTAGGGGAATCCTTGTTAGATTCTTTTCCTCTGCTTATTGATATGCTTAAACTCAGCGGGTAATCCCGCCTGACCTGGGGTCACGGTCGTGGCAGGCGTCATAACGACGTTTGCATTAGGGTCAAGGAAGTCTCCTCATCCGACAGGGCAACGCGCGACAGCTTTACAGCCTTTGTTTTGAGCCATGGCTCGCAAAAATAAGAAAACTAAAGGAGATGGCACTGTTCATGAATCGGGTCCTGATGAAGTTGAGGCTTCTAGTGATTTACAGGTTGCAGCAGCCCCAAAGCCATTGTTGCTCTTCCTGCAGCCCCTAAAGCCATTGTTACTCCTGGTGTTCTTATGGTAGTTGATAATTCTGTAATGGTGGAAGGGAAGTAACCAGCTTCTAAATGTTGTAATCCTAGAGTTTATGAGACAATGAGGTTGAAATCTGGGAGGTTAGTTACACCTGCTTCAAAAAAGAAGCTTTTGCCCGATGGTGATTTGGCAGGTACTGCAACTCTTTCAGAGCTGTTAGAAGTTGAAAAATAGACTGATAATGTTTCAATTGATAGTTTTAGGTTCTTGCATCTGTTGGACCAGGTTCTTCAGTTGCAGGGCTTGTTATTGAAGGTGTTTCTATCAATTTAGGATCTGGTGGTGTGATAGAACATGGGACTCAAGTAGAGGTGGATCCTGGTTCTATTGCAAGTAAGGGATAGTGTTTTTGGTGCTAATCATACTGATACTCCTTCTGGAGATTTTTTGGGGAAGAATGCTGCCAAGACTGTGGATGAGGTAGCTTCTTGGGTACAAATGGTAAAGAAGAATAGAGAACCTTCAGATGAGGTTGTTCTCTTGACAGATCATGTGGATTGTGTCACTCAAGATACTGTGTTTTTGGATGAAGATGATCTAAATGATGATAGTATGGAGAAATTGAGTCTTATTGGCATCTTTCCTTCCAAATTTCCAGGAAGAGATGCTATTCAAAAAATTGTGAATGCTTGGCCAAGGAAATTCAGATATCATCATCATAACTCTGGTTGGATAGTGTTTCTGTTTGAACAAGAATCTGATCTTAATGAGGTTTTATAGGATGGTCCTTTCTATGCTTTTGGAAAGCCTTTGTTGTTGAAAAAGATGCCTATTATGTTCAATTTTAGTAAGGATGTTTGTACTGTGGTTCCGGTCTGGATTTAGTTGCCTAACCTCCTATTAAGGCTTTGGAAGGATAGGGCATTGAGTAAGATTTGTTCCTTTTTGGGAGTCCTCAGTACACTGCTTCCAGAAAAGTTTTGAGTTTTGCAAAATGTCTTGTGGAAATTGATTTAAAGATGGAGTTGCCTTCTGTTATTCCAATTACTTTGCTTGATGGAAAGGTTCTAATGCAGCCTGTTTTATATGAAGAAAGGCCTAAGTTCTGTTCCAAATGTAACAAACTAGGGCATAATGAAGAGGGACATGATGATTCTAAGGCTGATGCTCCTGCTTTGTATGTGGCAAGTTAAAAAAACCTGGTGTTTCTAAACCTAACCACTTAAAGAAGAAAAAAGTGATCATTCTTGATGATGATAGCAAAAATGAGAATGCCTCTGGTACATCATCTTCACATTTTGATAAAGGAAAGGGTGTAGCCTCTAATATTAGAGGGAAGGAAGTTGAGAAGCCATATACTCCTGTTACTAATGCTTTTGAGGTGTTGTCTCCTGACAAAAATAGTTCCTGGGCAGATGTGGTAGAGGAAGATGATCTGGTTAATAAAGAAGGAACAACTGCTTCTGGTTCTAGGAAATCTAAGAAGAAAAAGAAAATTAATAGGCATAGCACTTCTGCTGTTTCTGGAAATAGAAAAAACTTCATTGAGGATGTCACTAGGGTATGTCACCTCTAGGTAGACAAAAATGATAGGGTTTTGGAATGTTAGAGGGTTCAATAAGGCTCTTAAACAATCTGCTGTTGTCAACTTCCTTAGGCAGCATCAGATTACCTTATTTGGAATCCTTGAGATAAAGCTGTCTCAAAATAGTTTTGATCACTTCATTAACAAGAAAGTTACTTTGTGGAAGTATGTGGATAATTTTGATGTACATATTAGAAAGAGGATGTTAGTGATCTGGGATCCTACTTTTATGGAGGTGGAGGTCTTGGAGGTGGATGTTCAATGGATACATTGCAAGGTGAGGATTTTAGTCTCTGGAGACTGTTTTCTGACTTCTTTTGGTTATGGCCTACACACTATTGGTGATAGAAGGTTCTTATGGGACAGAATCATGGAACTTAGTGTCTGTTCCACTCTGCCTTGGATGGTTCTGGAGGATTTCAATTCTGTTCTCTCTGTTGATGATAAGATGAATGGGAATGTGCCTACTGAGTATGAAATGCAGGATGGAGTTGACTGTTGTCTGGATGCTAATCTCTCTTATTTGAACTCCTCTGGTGAGTTTTTCACTTGAAATTCTGCTGGTGTTTTTAGTAGGATTGATAGAGTTTTGGTTAATGCTTCTTGGTATGATTGGAATCTGGATGCTTTGGCTTTTTTTTGATCCTCCTGGCCTCCATTCTGACCACTCTCCCTGTAGAGTTTCTTTATCTACTGATGTTATGGTCAGAAAGAAGCCCTTCAAGTTTTTTAATATGTGGTTGCAGCATGAGAGTTACAATGATATTTTGACACGGAGTTGGGGGCCAGAAATTGCTGGAACTGCTAAGTATCAATTGTGTAAAAGACTAAAAAGACTTAAACAACCCCTGAAAGTCTTGAACAAGAAACATTTTGCTCATATTTCAGTTAGGTTTGAAACTGCTTAGATTTTGCTTGGTAACCTTCAGTCTCAGTATAATTTGGGGCCCACTGACTTGTTGGCTTCTCAGATTTTGGACCAGAAGAGGATTTGTATTGGTTTAGAGGCTGTTGAGGCTTCTTTTCTATCTCAGAAAGCTAAGGGTGTTTATATGAAGAACAGTGACAGAGGGTCAAATTTTTTTCATTCTTTGGTTAAAAGGAATAATGTTAGGAGGCACATTTCCTCCATCAAGCTTGCTGATGGATCTTTCACCACTTCCTATGACCAGGTGGGAGAGGCTTTTATGGATTTCTATTCTGATCTTTTAGGCACACAGGCTTCTGATGTTCCTGTTAATGATGATGTGGTCAATGCTGGTCTCAAGGTTCCTGCTGCTTATTCTGAACTTTTATTGAGAGATGTTACTGCTGGTGAAATCAAGGATGCCTTGTTTTCCTTCTCTGATGATAAGTCCCCTAGACCAGGTGGTTTTTCTGCTGGATTCTTCAAAAAAATCTTGGGGCATTGTAGGTGAAGACTTCACTAATGCAGTGCCGGAATTCTTTCATAATGATGCTTTGTTAAAACAGATTAATCATGCAGTCATTGCTTTGACTCTTAAATCTTCTCATGCTTCTTCTGTTGGTGATTATAGGCCTATTTCTTGTTGTAATGTTACTTATAAGGTGATCTTTAAGATTTTGGCTACCAGACTTTCTACCTGCCTTCCTAATCTTATTGATGTTGCTCAGACAGGTTTTGTTGATGGTAGGGCTATGTCAGATAACATTTTCCTTTGTCAGGAGTTGATAAGACATTATGGAGTTAAAAGGGGTCCCCCTAGATGCTTGATTAAGGTGGATATCAAGAAGGCTTTTGACTCTGTCCACTGGTCTTTTTTAAATGCTGTTTTGAGAGGTTTTGGCTTCCCTGACAGGTTTGTTAAGTGGATTATGCTTTGTGTTACCACTGCTTCTTACTCATTGTCTATTAATAGAGATATGAAGGGGTTTTTCCAAGGAAAAAGAGGCTTGAGGCAAGGTGATCCTGTTAGGAAATCACTAGTTTAACGCAGCGGAATTTAAAATTAGATTTCCTTTTATTAGATCGTTCTTCGTTTAATGCAATAAACACGTTAAGTAGTTTGACGGTTATACCTCAGATGATCTATAAGATCGTCGCTTTGACCGTCAACACAGAGTAGTTCAGTGCGCAAGCCGTCCACGCGTCCGGCCTCTATCGCTAATCCACACGAACCCCTTGCTGGAATACTCCTTGGATTGTTATCGGAAATACTCCGGTTGCTAGACCGGCCTTTTTCCTCCCTCACAAACTCACTATGGATTGCTCTCTATTTTACACAAGAACTATGAGCTCTTGCAATTGTGATGTACAAAAGAGCTTGACACTCACTTCCTTTATATAGGCAAAGTGGCACCCCATATGGTGTGGAGGAGAAGAAAATATTTTCCCAATAAAATAAGGAAAATCAACTAGATTGATTTATCTCTTTAATTATAATTTATTTTGCCAATATCTTATATTGATTATAATTATCTTATTACCAGAAATCTATTTTTTCAAAATCAATTAATATCTTATATTATTATTATGGCAATCTTATTAATTAAAGTGCACAATCTAAGTGTATCTTATACACTCAATTGTGGCGCCCCATATGTCAATTAATTGGCTTCCGGAATATTCTTTAATTAATATAATTTGTATATAATTAATATCTTGTATTTTATTTATTCATAATAAATAAATACCACCGTATTAATTTACCACTATAACCTTATAGTCTAGAGATAAACTTTCCTTATTTGGTCATCAACTATAACCGCATTTTAATCCGACTCGATGTTCATATGTGTGTGACCCGATAGGCTTCCAAATATGTTGGCCGTAGACACAAAGTCCAATTTACTAAAATGCCCTCCATACCTAACGATCACGGGATTGCGTATAGCAACACACCGTGACCCCCAATCATTGGAAGAGTCAAAAGCAATGGCTACTACCTTTCATGTGAAGCAGTTACCGTGTAACTTATAATCCTATCGCTGTAATAATATCCATATGATCGTATCTCGAGTGTCAATACATTGACGATCGTATCTTCTAAACTGGATATCATGCTCTCTCGGAATAACACATTTACTCCCACTTTGCAAAGATTCTCGAGAGCTAGACATTCCTTATAAGAAGGCCATTTCGGATATTCGATCCCAATCATAGGATACGCGATTCCCGGACGACCAATCATGTATAGTCCGCATGCTTCAATATCATACCCAATCGCTACCGCATGATCGCCCCATGGTTAGGAGAAATATCAATAGTGTCAAAGCATGACAATCCACACCGTGATGCCATGAAGACTCCGGTCAAAAGGATAATTACACAACCGCCACATAGTGTGACACTTAATGTAAGTGGTCACTTCTAACGTCACGCATTCTATAATACACGCCCACGTACGGTCCAAGTGTCTCTACACTTCGATAGACGAGATCTATCCCTATCTTCTAAAAGATAGAAGACATCCAATATGTGCTAGTCTGATTATACTATCAATGTCCCTTTTGATAATATGTAAGACTAGAGACATTTAAGTACCAATCTTGTTATAATGATTAGAGGTCTCATCAACCACAATCACTATCATGGTTTCTCTATCTCAGATTGATACTAGGGACGTTACTATATATATACAACAAATAATTTGAAGATACACAATATATAATAACATAAGTGCTTTTATTGATCATAATGAAGTTATTACATGAACTAAATAGACTGTAAATGACCCGACCCGGTCGGATCCAGTCCAACCCGATTGGGTTTAGGACACCTTTCCAACAATCTCCCACTTGGCCCAAAGCCAATCACCCATATGCCTAAGCCCGTGCAAATGAACATGTTTCTCATGCTTAGCTTGAGACAATGCATTGGTTAACGGATCATCTATGTTATCATCCATGTGGACTTTCTCTATCTTTACATCTCCTCTATCTACTATCTCTCTAATCAAGTGATAGCACCGTAGCACATGTTTGGACTTCTGATGAGACCTTGGTCCCTTTGACTGAGATATCGCTCCATTATTATCACAGTACAAAGGCACTGGACCTTCAATGGAGAGAACCACACCAAGTTCAGTAATGAACTTCTTCATCCAAACTGCTTCCTTTGCCGCCTCCGAGGCTGCTATGTATTCGGCTTCCGTTGTAGTCTGCGGTAGTCTCCTGGCTTGAACTCTTCCACCACCGCTCCGCCGTTAGCGTGAAAACAAATCAAGATTGTGACTTAAAGTCATCCTTGTCAGTTTGGAAACTGGCATCTGTGTAACCTCGTAACACTAAATCATCGTTCTCGAAAACCAGGAACATATCCCTAGTACGTTTCAAGTACTTCAGGATATTCTTGACAGCAATCCAGTGACCACCACCTGGATAGGACTGGTGCCTACTAGTCATACTAAGAGGGTATGAGACATCTGGTCTTGTGCATAACATGGCATACATGATAGACCCAATTGCCGAAGCATAAAGGACTTTACTCATTTGTGCCCTTTCCTCCTCTGTCTTAGGACTCATTCCCTTCGACAGGTAGACCCCATGTGACATGGGCAGCAATCCTTTCTTGGACTGCTCCATGCTGAATCTCTTCAGCATCTTGTCTATATAGGTGGATTGTGACAGACCAAGCAACCTTTTAGATCTATCTCTATAGATCTTTATTCCTAGAATATATAATTTGCCTCACCCAAGTCCTTCATAGAGAAGTTCTTGGATAACCAAGCTTTGACTGATTGTAACATAGGCACATCATTCCCTATGAGCAGTATGTCATCTACATAAAGCACTAAGAATACAATTGCACTCCCACTAACCTTCTTGTAAACACAGGGCTCATCTTCGTTCTTGATGAAATCAAACTGTTTGATTATCTCATCAAAGCGAAGATTCCAACTCCGAGAAGCTTGCTTTAACCCATAAATAGATCTTTGCGGTTTACACACCATCCCGGCGTCATTGGTTGTGAAACCTCAGCCGTGTCATGTACACTTCCTCGATGAGTTCCCGTTAAGGAAATCTGTTTTCACATCCATCCGCGATTTCGTAATCATGGTATCTTTGCAATAGCGAGCAAAATTCTAATGGATTTTAACATGGCAACAAAGTAAAAGGTTTCGTCATAGTCAACTCCTTGTCTTTGCTTATATCCTTTTTCCACTAACCTAGCCTTGTAGGTAGTCACGTTACCGTCTATGTCGGTCTTTCTCTTAAAGACCCATTTACACCATATGGGAACTATTCCCTCAGGTGGATCAACTATGTTCCAAACTTGGTTGTCTTTCATGGATTCCATTTCAGAATTCATGGCTTCCACCATTTCTCTTTGTCATGCCTTAATAGCACTTCCTCATAAGTTCTAGGGTCCTCATCTTCCATGAGATACACGCCGATGTACCTTCCGGAGTTCACGGTGTTCCTGGTGGATCTTCGAGGTGCTAGTGTGTCCACGGTAGAGGGTGGCCTCACATCTATATGTGGTGTCTCCTCTACTTCCATCAACGGACTGTTATCCGTAAGTGGTTCTCGAATTTCTTCAAGATCAATTTTACTCCCACTGACCCTATCCAGAATAAACTCTTTCTCTAGAAGTGGCCAGTCCTGGCAACAAACACCTTTTGTTCCTCAAGATGGTAAAATTGGTATCATCTAGTTTCTCTAGGATAACCCACAAATAGACATTTGTCAGATCTAGCTTCTAATTTGTCGGGCATCATCCTCTTCACGTAAGTTGGACAACCCCAAGGTTTAAGATATGCCAGATTTGGTTTCTTCTTGGCCCATACCTCGTATGGTGTAGAATCAACCGTCTTTCATGGAACTCGGTTCAGTGTATAGGATGCGGTTTCTAGAGCATACCCCCAAAACGATTTTGGAAGAACTGCATAGCTCATCATGGATCGTACCATGTCTAGCAAAGTACGGTTCCTCCTCTCAGATATGCCATTCATTTGAGGTGTCCCTGGAGGGGTCCATTCAGGTAGAATCCCATTCTCCTTTAAATAACTTTGAAACTCCCTATCTAGGTATTCTCCGCCTCGATCGGATCAAAGCGTTTTGATTTCTTTACCTAGTTGTTTCTCCACTTCACTTCTGAATTCCTTGAACTTTCGAAGGCTTCAGACTTATACTTCATTAAGTATATATAGCCATAGCGTGAATGGTCATCAGTAAAAGTGATAAAATAAGAGTATCCTCCTTTGGCTTGAATTGACATTGGGCCACATACATCAGTATGTATGTGCTCAAGAAATTCATTGGATCTTATCCCTTTGCCACTAAAAGGTGACTTTTTCTCTTGCCAAGTAAATAGGCTTCGCATGTATCAAACGATTCGTAATCGAACTGATCCAACATTCCATATTTATGGAGTTTGGAAATGCGATTCTTATTTATATGGCCAAGTCTACAATGCCATAAGTAGGATTTATTCAAGTCATTTGTTTTGGGTTTCTTGTTATTTATATTAAGTACGTCAACATTCATATCTAATATGTAGAGACCATTGTTAAGTATGCCAGTACCATAAAAGATTCCATCACGTGAAAAAGAACAACATTTATTCTCAAACGTAAATGAAAAACCATCAACATCTAATGCGGAAATGGAAATAATGCTCTTCGTAAGAGAAGGAACAAAATAACAGTTATTGAGTTCAAGTACTAGCCCACTGGGCAATGAAAGAAAATAAACTCATACGGCTAGTGCAGCAACACTTTCTCCATTTCCAACGTGTTGGTCCACCTCTCCTCTCTTCAGATCTTTAGTTCTTCTTAGTGCCTGCATATTCGTACAAATATGAGAACCACAACCAGTATCTAATACCCAGTGGTTAGACTTAGAAGAAGTAACGTTGATCTCAATCATAAATATACCTGAAGTCGAAGCATTAGAATGCTTCTTCTTGGTACTCAAGAAGCCTTTGCAGTTTCTCCTCCAATGTCCGGTCTCACCGCAATGGAAGCAAGCATCCTTAGATTTGTCTTTCGCTATCTTAGGCGTAGGCTTAGGTGCAGTCTTCGCCTTCTTGGACTTTTTCTGGGCTTTAGCCTTGCCCTTGCTCGAAGTGACCAGCAACACTTGCTTTCCCTTCCCCACTATAACCTTTATAGGCTAGAGATAAACTTTCCTTATTTGGTCATCAACTATAACTGC